>CM019073.1:83414481-84614481 GCA_009667805.1 Leptobrachium leishanense | reverse complement strand
GCACTTGCTGAGCTGGTGGAGCAGACGGAGAGGTTTGTTATTGTATCTCAGGGCTCACTGTGACACTCGGTGACAGCGCAGAGACTGACAGAGGCTCACCTGGTGCAGGTTGTCTTTATACTCGTCACAGGGTCCTTTCCCCAGAGCGACCATCATCACCTTATTCTTCCCAAAGAACAACCTGAAAGACATAGCGGAGAGATGGGCCGGCGGTCAGTGCCTCGTCGATCTGTGGGACCCATAAAAGATCAGACGCAGACGGTAAGCAGCGTCAGTCGTACCTGCTGTGTTTCCACGCGTTCCTCACATCCTTCAGTTTATTGTTCCTCATGTTCTTGACTGACAACACGAAGAGGTTGCTGTACGTGTCCACGCATTTCCGAAGCTGGAAGAACAAGGAGAAGCCGGTGACAAAAACGCCAGAAAAACCAAAAGTGGTTTAACCGTCAAAACGAGGACAAACACAGACACGTACCTCCTCGATCAGGGTTTGCTTCGCCTGCAGGCCCTTCTTGGTGGTTTTGGTCAATGAAACTGGAAAAGAATGAAAGATGCGCGTCAGCAGCTGAATTCGAGCAGATAAAGCACCGAAAACCTACAACCGCTGTAACAAACGCAGAGCATGTACAGATTCCGCCCCCTGCAGAGCGTCAGAGCACGCAGCGTTACTGTAAGGGAGTACCGACACAGATAATGTCAGACCAACGTCACGCCATACCATGAAGACGGAAGGGTCAGTATAGATCGGGGGGGGGGGTCGCAATGGATGGGATTTAGTTTGATTTTGCCAAAGCTTTGATGAAAATTCTTGTTCTTGGACAAAAAACTGGCTAAAAGATAGAGTACAGAGAGTGGTCATAAATGGAAAATTTTCAAGATGGACGTCGGGGTTAAGTGGTGTCGCTCAGGGGTCTGTTATGGGACCAATTCTATTCAATTTATTTATAAATGACCTTGAGAAATGCATTGAAAGTCATGTGTCAGTGTTTGCAGAGGAAACATAACTAGGAAAAGTGATACAATGTGAGCAGGATGTCACTTCGCTGCGGAGGGATCTGGATAGATCGAGGGACTGGGCACTTCAATAGCAGGTGAAGTTTGTAACAGATCTCAGTATCCAGACCAGGTGACATCTCCAAAGGCCCCTTCCTCACTGGAGCCCCCCCCCTCCCATGTTCTCCCCAGGCAGACTCTCGTGCCTTTCTCCAGTCCTCAGACGAAGCTTAAGGACCGGGACACAGAGCCTGCTAGCATCATCCAGAAATAAGACGAGGCTGAATATATGCATATTTTCAGGGTCAGACGGGAACTCTTAATTGGGGACGGACATATTTATATGGTCAAACATGGGTTGTTTACATACACAAAACCTGACCCTAGAAGGAATAAACATTCACTCAACATTCCTAGACATGACTATGGCAATCGTGATGATTAACAAGATTACAGTCTAAAGACAGCAGATAATGGGGCAGTGTTTGCCTGACAAAACTACTCAAATATAAAACCAGATATTAACACATTCCTGAGACAGGATTAGCCTTCCAGCCTACCCTATCAGCAGATAACAGATACACATGCAGCATACATAAAACCGATAACATTCCCTTGCATAACCCAGAACATCAGGCCTGCACCTCCCAAACATACATTTCTTTTTTTTTTTTATTGTAATAAATTTTTATTGTTTCATAAATTTTTAACAGAGTGAGTAAAGTAGCATAGGGTAAGTTGCTCCAAGACAGGTATTCGCTTCGTAACTATGGATTCAGGGTTGATCGACAAGTAACAACTGCGTAACTTGTGTAAGCGTGACTTGGAATCCAGTATTATGCATGTAATTTACAGCGTACAGTATATAAAAGTTAACTAAAGGTATGAATTATATAGACATGAAACATATTCAAAACGTGTAAAGGGAAAGAGAGGGTAGGGGGTGGCAGGTTAAAGATAGTATGAGAGTTGGTGGACACTGTGTAGGGCATGTTATTTACACACGAGGGCGAGCCTCTGACCAGTAGAACCAGCGGCGCAAATGGACTGCGCTCGTGCCTGAGGCACTGTGTATTAGTTCCTCAATATCTTGGGTGTTATGTACCTCCTGAAGCCATTCGCGTATGGTAGGAACATTAGGGGTCTTCCAATGACGGGGCAACACAGCCTTGGCCGCATTTAATAAACGTATTTCAAGCGTGCGTTTGTAATCAGTGTGTTCCATAGGTGTGTGAAGCAATAACATAGCTGCCGGTGTGAAGTCCGGGGGGGTTCTGAGACCTTGCAAATGGTGCTGTGGACAGCTTGCCAGTATGGTTGGAGCAACGGGCAAGACCACCACATGTGGAGTAGGTCCGCCTGTGGCGCCCTGCATTTCCAGCAGGAGCCGTTATGCTTGGGGTCAAACATTGCCAGCCTTTTAGGCGGGCAGTACCACCTAGATAGGAGTTTGTAGGCCGTTTCCTGGGATTTGGTGGCGATGGAGCAGGACGTGGTGAGTAGGGTGATTTGGTCCCATTCCTCCTCCGTGAAGGACAGCTGGAGGTCTTCCTCCCATTTGGACCGATATGAGGGTATGGGGTTTGTGAGGGATTGCAACAGCCCGTACATAACCGATATACCATGGGGCGGAGGATGTTTTCTCTGGGCTAGGGTTTCAAATAGGGTAAGAGAACGGGTGAATTGAAGTGGGGTGGCTAATGAACGCATGTAGGCCGTAAGCCGATGTAAATGAAATTTGGTCAGGAAAGACTGTGGCCAGGGCAGTGGAATGTCCTCAGGGGACTTAAAGGTGTTGCCGTCAATGAAGTTAGATGCCCGTATACAATGAGGTGCCTGCATTTGTTCAGTTGTGATTAGCCTCCGGGAGAATGCGGGTAGGTAACATACCGGTAGGAGGGGTGACGGCCTTGGGGCAATCTTGGTAGAGTTTTGTAACGTCCTCCAGGTGCGGAGTGTAGCTGAGATAGTAGGGTGGTGGGTGACTCGGTATGTAGCATTTGTGCCGTTTAGCCAGGGAAGGGAAGCCAGTGGGGCATCTGCCAGTGTGCGTTCCAGAGGGATCCATAGCTTGGTGTCTGCGCCCGAGGTCCACTCAAGTATGCGCAACAAGTGTGCAGCTTGGTAGTAGCGGCGGGCATGGGGTAGTGCCAGTCCACCTGCGGATTTGGATGCGGTGAGCAACTCAAATCTGAGCCGTGGTCTGTGATTATTCCAGACAAATGTGGTAAATTTAGATTGCAGGGACCTGAAGAATAAAGTGGGTACGGCTATTGGTAGAGTCTGGAACAAGTACAGCAGGCGTGGGAGTATGTTCATTTTGAGGACGTTAATGCGTCCGAACCACGTTACATGAGGAAAAGCCCATTTGGTGAGGTCAGCTGTGATGCTGTGCAGCAGTGGGAGGTAGTTTGCCTGATATAGGTCAGATGTATCTGCGGTGAGGGAAATGCCTAAGTATTTAAGTGAGGATTTGCACCATCGGAAGGGGAATGAGGCTTGTAGCTGAGCGCGCATTGGGGGGGGGACAGACAGTCCTAAAATTTCTGATTTAGTCATGTTAATTTTATAATTGCTTAAAGAGCCATATTCTCGTAGTAAAGAGGTGAGGGCAGGGAGAGAGATCAATGGCTGGCGGATAAAGAATAACAGGTCATCGGCATACGCCGCCACTTTATGCCGGTGACCCGCCACCTCAATGCCGTGAATCGAGGGGTTAGTTCGGATTGCGTGCAAAAGGGGTTCGAGTGAGATTGCGAAAAGTAGAGGTGAGAGAGGGCATCCCTGTCTGGTGCCATTTCGGATATGAAAAGGGGTGGTGAGGGTGCCATTTAGGTTGATACGTGCTGTAGGGTCTGCATAGAGGGAACCAATCCATGCTAGCATGTTGGAGCCAAAACCCATCTGTCGAAGGGTGGAAAACAGATAAGGCCAGCTGACCCTGTCGAAGGCTTTTTCGGCATCTGTGGATAGTAACAGGGAGGGATCAGATCGAGATTTGGCGGCCACATGAATGAGATTTAGTGCCCTGACTGTGTTATCTCTGGCCTCTCTCCCAGGTATAAATCCCGTCTGGTCCGGGTGAACTAAATTTGGGATGTGACGGGCTATTCGCAGGGCGAGTGCTTTGGCGAAGAGCTTCAAGTCTTGGTTCAATAGTGATATGGGCCGAAAGCTAGCGCATAGGTCATGGTCTTTGTCAGGTTTAGGTATTAATGTAATAGTGGCGGAGAGCGATTGGGGTGGCAAAACGCGGTGGTGTTGTGTCAGGGTATTAAATGCCTGTAACCAAGCCGGTGCCAGGGTGGGGAGGAATGTCTTGTAATAACGAAGGGATAGGCCGTCCGGACCTGGTGTCTTGCCCGTAGGGGTCAGCTTAACGGCATTTTGGAGTTCTTCCACCGTTAAGGGGGAGTCTAAAGCTTCCCGCGTGAGCGGGGTTAATTTGGTGTGTGTGTGCATGTCCACAAATTTACCTATGGAATCAGAGGAAGAGGGGCGATGATCCGTGGGGAGATTATAGAGTTCCGTGAAATGTTCTCGGAGTAGGGAAAGCATGTCCTGCGGTAGTGTGACGGGCTTGCCCTGTGGGTTTCGCAATTTAGAGATATACAGCTTCTCCCTGTGAGCTTTGAGTGCTCGTGCCAATAGCCGTCCGCATTTGTTGCCGTGTTCGTAATAAACACGGCGAGTAGTGAGGAAAGCTTTTTGAGCAGTCTTGTTCAGTAGCGAGCTTAATTCGGTGCGGAGCTCCAGAAGCTCTGCGTAGACAGTGTCGTCCATATAGAGCTTATGGGACTCCTCCAGCACCTGGATGCGGCAGAGCAGCGCGTCCCTCTGGGTGTTGTATTGCTTTTTCTTTATGGAACCCTGTTGTATCAGGTAGCCTCGGATCACGGCCTTATGCGCTTCCCATACTATTTGAGGGGAGGTGTCTGGAGAGGAGTTGTCGGTGAAATAGTTCTGTAGGGTCTGGAGTGTGCCCTGTGTAACTATGGGGTCGTTGAGTAGTGTTTCATTCAGTCGCCAGGTTCTATCTTTAGGGCGTACTAGGGGAGAGGCAAGTGTGAGTAGGACTGGGTGATGGTCAGACCATGTCATCGGGCCTATTTTCACTGTGTCTAAGAGGTGGAGGTAGCCAAAAGGTAGAAACAAACAGTCTAATCTCGAGTAAGATTGGTGTGGCGTGCTGTAGAAAGTATAGTCCCGCGTGGTGGGGTGGACGGCACGCCAGCAATCTACCAAACGGTGCGAGTGAAGCGCTGAGTGGGTCTGTCGTAGAACTGAGTGCGGGACACTAGTGGATCCCCTGGATGTGTCTAGTTTCGCATCGAGTGGGAGGTTAATGTCCCCTCCAATGAGGACAATACCTTCCTGGAAGTCCGCTAGGGCTCCCAGCAAGAGGCGTAATACTTTGTGTTGGTTCCTATTTGGCAGATATATAGATGCGAAGGTGTATGTTTGCCCTCCAATTTCCCCTTTGACGAATGTGTAACGGCCGTCTCGGTCCAATTTTGAGTCTGTGACATTAAGGGGGAAATCCCTAGAAAAGAGAATAGCTGTGCCACACACTTTGCCTGCGGAGGAATTACTGAAGTAACCAGTCGGGAACTTCCGATCTCGCAGACATGGTGCCCCGTCTGCTGCAAAGTGAGTCTCTTGTAAAAGAACCACGTCCGCGCGATTAGATCTGAAGTCCCGAAGGGCTATGTGCCTTTTTTCTGGTATGTTCAGGCCCCTAGCATTTATCGTGAGGATTTTAATAGGTCTGGTCTTTGTGGCCATATTACCGACAGGAGGGGTAGGTGAGCGCCGATGGGGTGGGGGGGGGGGGTTAGGGAAACAAGGAGTATGCGCCTTAGTGAGACAAGAGCACCGCCGCGGAGCGTGGGAACGAGTGCGTGTCACACTATTCTGTACACAGGCGCTATCTCAGGGGCAGGAGCGAGCAGCCGCAGAGAGCAACCGATTATACAAAAAACAATGTGCTAACGAAGTTAAATAAAACAGTGGTAAATCAAACAAAAACAGTAAACCAGATTAAAAAGAAAAAAGAGCCAGGGCCGAGTCGCCCGCTCAGCGTATGATATGCCACCATCCATGGCATGTAGTGCCGGATAAGCAACCACCGGGGTGAAGACCCGTATAGCTATAAAACATATAAATATACATCCAAGCAACCAATAAAGTAACCTGTCCTGTGTTGTGGCCGAGGTAAAGTCGGGAAATGGATATGAGAAGTAGTCCTCAGGAGGATCCGGGGTCTCCACAAGAACGGTATGCAGGAGGGGTCACCATTAGTAGGCTACCCCAAGGTTACAAGCATCCCGCAAGATCCAGCGTGTGGACTGCCGGTGGGTAAAGGGAGGGCAGGTCAGGCGACAAACGTGGATATCACCGGGGTCCCCAGGACCGTGATAGTCTTGCGGTGATAGGAGTCATGCTGTCGAGGTCTCTGGGGCCCTCTATGGCGGCGGTTACATCCTGTAACTAGGACCGGCCTGTTCAGCAGCTAGGCGGGAGTCATCAATTTTGAGTGTCAGAGGGCATCATAGTCCGGGTCGACGAATATCTGCGGCGGCGAGGCAACATACATTTCTAGGCCATGTACCCCAAGTAAAAGTTTAATGTAGATCAAAGTGCATAACCTTGCATTTGAGTAAAAAAAACAACACACAAGAAACTTACACCCTAAATGGTAGCGACTTAGAGAAATCAAAGCAGAAGGATTTGGGAATAATCAGACTTCAAACTAAGTAACACAATGTGCAATGTCAAACAGCAGCCGCCAAGACCAGCAAAGTATCGCCATTAAAAGGGGAGTGCACTCTCTGTACGGAAACATTATTTTTCCTCTATATAAATCAATGATCAGATGCGCCTTGAATACGCTGTGTGATTCCGACACGTGCTTAATATAAAGATATTATGGCGCTAGAAAAAGTGCAGACGCAAATAAATAAAGGGAATGGAAGGGTTAAGAGGAAAAACTAACAAGCGTAAACCTGTTTAGAGAAACAGCACCTTAGAGGGGTCTGAACTTTATATAAATATATACAGGGCCTTAGAGGGGGATCTGATAACTTCCCAGATTATCTCTGTATAGCAGAGCCCTGTGTATCCTCTGTAGTAGGAGTGTATCTCTGTATAGCAGAGCTCTGTGTATCCTCTGTATTAGGGGAGTATCTCTGTATAGCAGAGCCCTGTGTATCCTCTGTATTAGGGGAGTATCTCTGTATAGCAGAGCCCTGTGTATCCTCTGTAGTAGGAGAGTATCTCTGTATAGCAGAGCCCTGTGTATCCTCTGTAGTAGGAGAGTATCTCTGTATAGCAGAGCCCTGTGTATCCTCTGTATTAGGAGAGTATCTCTGTATAGCAGAGCTCTGTGTATCCTCTGTATTAGGGGAGTATCTCTGTATAGCAGAGCCGTGTATATCCTCTGTATTAGGGGAGTATCTCTGTATAGCAGAGCCGTGTATATCCTCTGTATTAGGGGAGTATCTCTGTATAGCAGAGCCGTGTATATCCTCTGTATTAGGGGAGTATCTCTGTATAGCAGAGCCGTGTATATCCTCTGTATTAGGGGAGTATCTCTGTATAGCAGAGCCGTGTATATCCTCTGTATTAGGGGAGTATCTCTGTATAGCAGAGCCGTGTGTATCCTCTGTATTAGGGGAGTATCTCTGTATAGCAGAGCCGTGTGTATCCTCTGTATTAGGAAAGTATCTCTGTATAGCAGAGCCGTGTGTATCCTCTGTAGTAGGAAAGTATCTCTGTATAGCAGAGCCGTGTATATCCTCTGTAGTAGGAAAGTATCTCTGTATAGAAGAGCCGTGTGTATCCTCTGTATTAGGGGAGTATCTCTGTATAGCAGAGCCGTGTGTATCCTCTGTATTAGGGGAGTATCTCTGTATAGCAGAGCCGTGTGTATCCTCTGTAGTAGGAAAGTATCTCTGTATAGCAGAGCCGTGTGTATCCTCTGTATTAGGGGAGTATCTCTGTATAGCAGAGCCGTGTGTATCCTCTGTATTAGGGGAGTATCTGTATAGCAGAGCCCTGTGTATCCTCTGTATTAGGGGAGTATCTCTGTATAGCAGAGCCCTGTGTATCCTCTGTATTAGGGGAGTATCTCTGTATAGCAGAGCCCTGTGTATCCTCTGTATTAGGGGATAATCTCTGTATAGCAGAGCCGTGTATATCCTCTGTATTAGGGGAGTATCTCTGTATAGCAGAGCCCTGTATATCCTCTGTATTAGGGGAGTATCTCTGTATAGCAGAGCCGTGTGTATCCTCTGTATTAGGGGAGTATCTCTGTATAGCAGAGCCCTGTGTATCCTCTGTATTAGGGGAGTATCTCTGTATAGCAGAGCCGTGTGTATCCTCTGTATTAGGGGAGTATCTCTGTATAGCAGAGCCGTGTATATCCTCTGTATTAGGGGAGTATCTCTGTATAGCAGAGCCCTGTGTATCCTCTGTATTAGGGGAGTATCTCTGTATAGCAGAGCTCTGTGTATCCTCTGTATTAGGGGAGTATCTCTGTATAGCAGAGCCCTGTGTATCCTCTGTATTAGGGGAGTATCTCTGTATAGCAGAGCCCTGTGTATCCTCTGTATTAGGGGAGTATCTCTGTATAGCAGAGCCGTGTGTATCCTCTGTATTAGGGGAGTATCTCTGTATAGCAGAGCCGTGTGTATCCTCTGTATTAGGGGAGTATCTCTGTATAGCAGAGCCGTGTATATCCTCTGTATTAGGGGAGTATCTCTGTATAGCAGAGCCCTGTGTATCCTCTGTATTAGGAGAGCTCACCCTTCTTGTCCCGCTTGGATTTCGGCATGTTTCTCTACGCTCACTCCGGGTCTCACTCACTGTCCCAGTCACGTTGCTCACAGTATCGCACATGTGTTGGGGCCTCAGAACGCCGCCGCGCGGCATTGTGGGATTCCATAGCTGTCTTCGCCATTGCCTGCTCAGTTTTACACTTGGTTCCGTGCAGGAGCCGTCAGGGGATAACGGGAAGATTGCTCGTAAAGCGGGTTTTAGTGTCCGTCGGGTAATATTTCATACAGGCACAATCCGGGGCCACACCAAGACTCCAGCAAGGACGCTCTGCCCGCCCCGTCACTCTCTATTGCCTAATGGAGCCGCTCTAGCCCCGCCTGTGTTCACTATGTTCCCATTGATGCGCTCTAGCCCTTCCTCGGTGTCTCTATGGTGCTGTGGAGGTGTCATGGCAGCTTTCCTCCCTCTCCTTCTGCTGGTGCTGTCTGTTACGTTCACTACCGCCGTGTATGAGGACCAAGTGGGCAAGTTCGACTGGTGAGGAGTGGAGAGGGCTGATTGGCGTCTCAGTGGCCGGTGTGGTGTGAGATGGCATAATGCATCTCCAAGTGCAGCCCCCCCCCCGGCCTCCCCATGACAGCAGAGATCAGGGCCCCTGTGCCCTGTGTGTCTGTGAGATCAGGGCCCCTGTGCCCTGTGTGTCTGTGAGATCAGGGCCCCTGTGCCCTGTGTGTCTGTGAGATCAGGGCCCCTGTGCCCTGTGTGTCTGTGACATCAGGGCCCCTGTGCCCTGTGTGTCTGTGACATCAGGGCCCCTGTGCCCTGTGTGTCTGTGAGATCAGGGCCCCTGTGCCCTGTGTGTCTGTGAGATCAGGGCCCCTGTGTGTCTGTGAGATCAGGGCCCCTGTGCCCTGTGTGTCTGTGAGATCTGGGCCCCTGCGTGTCTGTGAGATCTGGGCCCCTGCGTGTCTGTGAGATCAGGACCCCTGTGTGTCTGTGAGATCAGGACCCCTGCGTGTCTGTGAGATCAGGACCCCTGCGTGTCTGTGAGATCAGGACCCCTGCGTGTCTGTGAGATCAGGGCCCTGTGTGTCTGTGAGATCAGGGCCCTGTGTGTCTGTGAGATCTGGGCCCCTGTGTGTCTGTGAGATCTGGGCCCCTGCGTGTCTGTGCGATCAGGGCCCCTGCGTGTCTGTGCGATCAGGGCCATGCGTGTCTGTGAGATCAGGGCCCCTGCGTGTCTGTGAGATCAGGGCCCCTGCGTGTCTGTGAGATCAGGGCCCCTGCGTGTCTGTGAGATCAGGACCCCTGCGTGTCTGTGAGATCAGGGCCCATGTGTGTCTGTGAGATCAGGGCCCCTGCGTGTCTGTGAGATCAGGACCCCTGCGTGTCTGTGAGATCAGGCCCCTGCGTGTCTGTGAGATCAGGGCCCCTGCGTGTCTGTGAGATCAGGGCCCCTGCGTGTCTGTGAGATCAGGGCCCCTGCGTGTCTGTGAGATCAGGACCCCTGCGTGTCTGTGAGATCAGGGCCCCTGCGTGTCTGTGAGATCAGGGCCCCTGCGTGTCTGTGAGATCAGGACCCCTGCGTGTCTGTGAGATCAGGGCCCCTGCGTGTCTGTGAGATCAGGGCCCCTGCGTGTCTGTGAGATCAGGGCCCCTGCGTGTCTGTGAGATCAGGGCCCCTGCGTGTCTGTGAGATCAGGGCCCCTGCGTGTCTGTGAGATCAGGGCCCCTGCGTGTCTGTGAGATCAGGGCCCCTGCGTGTCTGTGAGATCAGGGCCCCTGCGTGTCTGTGAGATCAGGGCCCCTGCGTGTCTGTGAGATCAGGGCCCCTGCGTGTCTGTGAGATCAGGGCCCCTGCGTGTCTGTGAGATCAGGGCCCCTGCGTGTCTGTGAGATCAGGGCCCCTGCGTGTCTGTGAGATCAGGGCCCCTGCGTGTCTGTGAGATCAGTGTTAACAGCCTATTTCTTCTATCCTCCATTCAGGGGCCCTTATAACCCATCATTCTATCCTCCCTCCTGTTCCGTGTGTATATATTCGTTATTCTGCCTCTCCCATTGTACAGCACTTAGGAATTTGTTGGCGCTTTATAAATACTTGTGTTACTGCTCAGGGGCCCTTCTAGCCACCTCCTTTCTGCCACTCAGTCCTCCCCTCCAGACTCCGAGCGTTTCTTATGATACATATTGACAGGGAGCTGTCACACTCGGAGTTAAAGCTGTAATGTCGGTCATGTTCGTGATCCCTCTTGGTCGTTGACATTGGTTGTTTTGACTGAGCTGCGGCTTTTTTCTCCGCAGGAGACAGCAATATGTCGGCCGCCTGAAATTCGCCTCCCTGGAGTCTGGACAAGGAGCCAAAAAGCTGATTGCGGTAACAGAGAAGAACGTCATCGTCGCCTTAAACTCCCGGACAGGAGATATATGTGAGTGGAATGTTGATACATTGCTGGGCGTCCGGCGTCTTCTACATGTGGAACGCGTGGGCTGCCAGGGGTAACTTACTGATTTTCAAATGCACGGCGCGCTCCGGAGGCTATTTCCCAGCTACATGCCGCTCTATTTAATGGCTACGGATAGTTTACTGATGCCACATTGATGTTCATTGCTCTGCTAGCCCTTGTTTTTAACCCTTTTACAGCCTGACATACAGTATGTGTCCCATTCACCCCCTGTCTCTGTCTTGCAGTGTGGCGTCATGTCGATAAGGACACAGCGGAGGGCTCGATCGATGCCATGTTAATGTTTGGTCAGGGTAAGTGTGCCGCTGGCTGATAGCTGTGGACGCAGGGCTTGCTCTCGCGTGTCCGTTTGTCACTTTTCCTGTGTATTGTCCACAGATGCCGTCACCGTTACTGGAGGGCGCCTGTTGCGTTCGTGGGAATCTAATGTTGGAGCGCTGAACTGGGAGACAGTCCTGGAGACTGGAGGGTAACAAAACTTTAATATCACTTGATCAGTTAATTGTCTCCTTTTGCCTAATTTCACCAGTTTTTACCCCATTTTAATGTATTCTTTCTGATGGATATTCCTATACATTGAGGAGATATATGTGTGTACATAAAGATAGGCGTTACTCCTTTAAAGGGCCAGTACCCCATAAAGTGCAATGTCCGTATTGTGTTTATTTCTGTTGCTGATATTTTACATGTGTTTTATTTTTCTCTTGTTTGTTTCGTTAAGAAAACATTTTCCTCTATATGTGTCACTGGGTGCATCCATTGTGTGATATTTCCCTCTATATGTGTCACTGGGCGCATCCATTGTGTGATATTTCCCTCTATATGTGTCACTGGGTGCATCCATTGTGTGATATTTTCCTCTATATGTGTCACTGGGCGCATCCATTGTGTGATATTTCCCTCTATATGTGTCACTGGGTGCATCCATTGTGTGATATTTCCCTCTATATGTGTCACTGGGTGCATCCATTGTGTGATATTTTCCTCTATATGTGTCACTGGGTGCATCAATTGTGTGATATTTCCCTATATATGTGTCACTGGGTGCATCCATTGTGTGATATTTCCCTATATATGTGTCACTGGGTGCATCCATTGTGTGATATTTCCCTATATATGTGTCACTGGGAGCATCCATTGTGTGATATTTTCCTATAGATGTGTCACTGGGTGCAGCCATTGTGTGATATTTTCCTTTTATATTAGGGATGCACCGATACCACTTTTTTAAGACCGATACCGAGTACCGATACTTGTTTTATGTCATGGGACGCTTTCCAATAATTACAGACCTCATATAAAAATGCCCCCAGCTCATGAGAATTGCCCCAGCTCACACATGGATTTGCCCCAGTTTATGGGATTTGCCCCAGCTCATGGATTCCTCCCCCCCAGCTCACCTGGAGCTCTCCGCGATACCTACCTTCCTGGGCGACGCCGGGAAAGTCTTCGCGCGTTGCGCTCTTTGGAAGGACCCCAGCCGCGATCACGTGGGACCTTCCAACAAGCGCACGCGGGGAAACTTTCCCGGCGTCGCCCAGGAAGGTAAGTATCGCGGAGAGCTCCAGGTGCCTGTCTGAATGCTCTATCGGCATTCGGACAGGCCCTGCAGCTGCTCTCCGTGATACTTACCTTCCTGGGCGACGCCGGGAAAGCTTCTGCACGTGCGCTTGTTGGAAGGTCCCACGTGATCGCGGCTGGGGTCCTTCCAACGAGCGCAACGCGCGAAGACTTTCCCGGCGTCGCCCAGGAAGGTAAGTATCACGGAGAGCAGCTGCAGGGCCTGTCCGAATGCCGATAGAGCATTCGGACAGCCGCCCCAGCCCCTCGTATGCCAGCTCAATGCCAGCTTCCGGTATGGGGAAAAATATCGGGGGTACTGCACGAGTACCAAGTACTCCTGCAGTACCCGGTATCGGCACTGATACCGATACTAGTATCGGTATCGGTGCATCCCTACTTTATATGTGTCACTGTGCGCATCCATTGTGTGATATTTCCCTCTATATGTGTCACTGGACGCATCCATTGTGTGATATTTTCCTCTATATGTGTCACTGGGTGCATCCATTGTGTGATATTCTCCTCTATATATGTGTCACTGGGCGCATCCATTGTGTGATATTCTCCTCTATATGTGTCACTGGGTGCATCCATTGTGTGATATTCTCCTCTATATGTGTCACTGGGCGCATCCATTGTGTGATATTCTCCTCTATGTGTCACTGTCAAAATATTTTATTATTCCAGGTTACACTGTGACAGTATTTTGCTTCAATCTTATGGAACGGTTTCTGTTTAGACGCACAGTGACAGCGCTCGGGATATTCTAGTTTATTTGCTCCATGCTGTTTTTTGCGGCCTGGAGGGATTTCCCTGCCTGATCGTTCCAGCTGCTTTCGCTTCACCGTGCATCTATTGTCTTTTATACTTTTGTTTTATTTATTTTTTTCTCTTTGATTTATTTATTTTCCTCTTCATTAAGTCTTCCTGGTTTCCGCTCAGTTTTCAGACGGTGAATTTTGCCGGCACGCAGGATGCTGCTCGCTATGTGGCCATACTGAAGAATTTTTACCTGGCGCTTTACTATCTCTCCAATGGGCACCAGAAATGGTCAGAGCCGCTGCCGGACTGGTGAGACGCCGTGATTCCTGCCCTTTGTGGGCATTTATTTGATGCACTGATTATCATCCTGTATATGGGAGGTCAGCAACCTCTGCAATCCTGATGCTTTGAAACGACATCTCCCATGATGCTCAGGTATGCAGATTAGATTGGCTGAGCCTCATGGGAATGTAGTTCCAAAACATCTAAAGGGCGGAGGCTTCTGACCCCTTCTGTACATACAGAGGTGGCCAAATACTCTGTGCCTGCAGTGGTAAGAGCAGCACCATGTATACTGCAGACATAATACAGCATGGTATTGCCTACAGTTCCCAGAATTCTTAAGTGCTTTAGATGCCAGGGGATCATGGGAGTTGCAGTTCAGAAACATTGGGGGGAGGGGTTTTACTGCTCTGGTCTGTATGTTTGCTTTGAATGCCTGGGTCACAGCACTATCACGTAGTCCCCTTGGTTTCCCTTTCGCCTGTCCTGTTTGTGTGATGTTTAATGTGCGCCCGGTAACCGCTTTATTCACGTTGTGTTTTATGTCTTTTCTCTCAGTGACGCTGTACACTATCAGCTGCTGCACTCGTCCTATAAAGGTGTGGTCCATGTGGTCGGCATCGTCCCTCGCTCTCACATCATTGTCCTTACATTCAGTGTGGAGGATGGCTCGATCATTCGCCAGGTCAGTCGGATGGTCGGAGGGGTCACTGCAGGTGGGTGAGGGTCTCTGTGTCCTGAGTGTCCTTAACTCTCTGGTTTGTGCAGGTTCAGGTCTCCACGCCGTGGCTGCAGAGCTTGCAGGGCTCCTGCGGAGTGGTCGGGGACGCCGTGCTGATATGTGCAGATTCCGGGGCTGTGTCGCTGCACAGTCTTTCCCTGGTGTCCGGTGAGGAGATGGCGGAGCATTCCCTGCAGGTGGGTTCTGCGTGTCTCCTGCCTTTATCGATGCTCTGCGGGACACGTACAAAGTCGCTGGTTACACAGAGCTCTTTATTCTTTGCAGTCGCTCGGTGTGGAACTCCTGGAAGACCTCCAGCAGCTGAGCGTCATCACGGCTCCTCGCGGTCCCACCGGCCTGGCGCATTCGCAGTTCTTCCTTCAGATCAGCCCACGGCGATTCTTACTGATGCAGCACCGGGACGAGCTTCTCACCCCGCTGCGGGACTTTCCTCAGGTTCTGGGACCTCACAGCCCGGCAGACGTCATTGCATGTTTGTTTGTTTTTATACTCGAGTAATCTTTCCTTGTGTCACTTTACAGATTTCTCTGGTGACATTCGCCTCCACGGCAGATAAGACGGTGGCCGCGGTCATGCAGTGCAAGACGGATACGGTGAGTGGAGGTCCGCTCCAGGCATACGCGGGACCCTGCCCATTATTTCTCTGAGATGGGACGCAGCGTACGTTTAGTATTCTGAATTAACCCCTTCAGCGCAAAGTGATCTTCCATAATAGCACACTCAGGCCCTGGTGGTTTTATGGCAAACCACTTTCCAATGTCCGTGAGAAAAACTGCTCTAGAATAATCCCAGATCCTGTATGCGCTCGGTTAGGCTGGCCGTCCACTGGGTCCCTATTTGTGCGATCGTGCAATTGTCGTTCGTCGTGTGTCATCGTCCGACCAATTCCACAACATGCAGGAGATTCTGCTCTTCCTCCGACTTCCATCGGACGACTTCAGACGGCTTTCTGTGACCACAACAGACTAGCGATCTTTCCTGTTTGAATTGGATTTGTCAAAGTCTGGACGATGTGGTACAATGTACATGAAGAAGTGAATCGTATAGTTAAACCGCCGCGCGGCCGCAGGAATATTGTCCCGTAGAGAAGTGATTCAGTTCTACCGGCGAATCCCATAGGATTCCATGTAAAATTATGTTTTCGATCTTATTTATGCAACCGTCTATTTTTTTTCATTTGCAGCAAAAAACCTTTTTATTTGTTTTTATTTTTTTAAACTAAAAATAGATTTTTTTAAAAAAAATTTAGGCAAAATTTGATTCTCTATTTATTATTTTTATTTATTTTTTTCCTCTAACACCGAACTGAAAAGAAAAACAAACCCACCACTGAATGCTGCCGAAGACATGAAGGGAACTCCGGTGCTGTCGCTGCTGCTGAAAGGGCTTTAATAAGCACCGGAGGGTTTTTTTTTCCTGTCAGTTCGGCGGTCTTCCCGTCAGTCGATCTGGGTCGTCCATATTCACTTCCAGTGAATGACCCAGATCGTTCAAAAAAGTTGTCCGTTGTCGATTGGACCCAGTGGACGCCGGCCTTTCAGGAAAACCATTTCTAACAGTCAGTGTGTCTTGATGTTTCAGAAAACCAGGAGCGAGTCGGAGGACGCGGCCGGTCAGAGCTGTGTGCAGGTAAATCTGGCTCATAAAATACTGCAGCAGATTTATTATTTCCTTTTTTTTACGCCGGTAACATGGACGGGGGTCACATGGTTAAACAATGTAGATGTTTGCACCAAGCATCACTGGCGTGTCTGCGGCGTGTCACTGGCGTGTCTGCGGTGTGTCACTGGCGTGTCTGCGGCGTGTTTGAGACGTTGGCCGGAGTCTGCTCGCGTCTGTATTGTGTTTTGCCCTGGATACCAGCCCTGGGGTATTTCTCTCATGCTCCCCCTGATTTTCCCCTGCAGGAGCCCTGGCCTTGTCCCGAACAGACTTACACCATCAACCTGTACCTGGCAGAGAGCGGGCGCCGACTCCTGGAAACCACCATGACCTTTACTCTGGAGCAGAGCTGTGTGCGGCCTGATACTGTAAATCACGGGAATTTCTGCTCCATGTTGCGGCTCAGGATTACACATTGCTTTATGGGTTTTAGGCTCAGGATTACACGCTGCTTTATGGGTTTTAGGCTCAGGATTACACGCTGCTTTATGGTTTTAGGCTCAGGATTACACGCTGCTTTATGGGTTTTAGGCTCAGGATTACACATTGCTTTATGGGTTTTAGGCTCAGGATTACACGCTGCTTTATGGGTTTTAGGCTCAGGATTACATGCTGCTTTATGGGTTTTAGGCTCAGGATTACACGCTGCTTTATGGGTTTTAGGCTCAGGATTACACGCTGCTTTATGGTTTTAGGCTCAGGATTACACTTTGCTTTATGGGTTTTAGGCTCAGGATTACACGCTGCTTTATGGGTTTTAGACTCAGGATTACATGCTGCTTTATGGGTTTTAGGCTCAGGATTACACGCTGCTTTATGGTTTTAGGCTCAGGATTACACTTTGCTTTGGGTTTTAGGCTCAGGATTACACATTGCTTTATGGTTTTAGGCTCAGGATTACACTTTGCTTTGGGTTTTAGGCTCAGGATTACACGCTGCTTTATGGGTTTTAGGCTCAGGATTACACGCTGCTTTTTGGGTTTTAGGCTCAGGATTACATGCTGCTTTTTGGGTTTTAGGCTCAGGATTACACGCTGCTTTATGGTATTAGGCTCAGGAATACACATTGCTTTATGGGTTTTAGGCTCAGGATTACACGCTGCTTTATGGGTTTTAGGCTCAGGATTACACGCTGCTTTATGGGTTTTAGGCTCAGGATTACACGCTGCTTTATGGGTTTTAGATCAGGATTACACGTTGCTTTATGGGTTTTAGGATCAGGATTACACGCTGCTTTATGGGTTTTAGGCTCAGGATTACACGTTGCTTTATGGGTTTTAGGCTCAGGATTACATGCTGCTTTATGGGTTTTAGGCTCAGGATTACAGGGTGCTTTATGGTTTTAGGCTCAGGATTACACATTGCTTTATGGGTTTTAGGCTCAGGATTACACGCTGCTTTATGGGTTTTAGGCTCAGGGTTACACGCTGCTTTATGGTTTTAGGCTCAGGATTACATTCTCTCCTATGGTTTCTTCCCAGTTGTATCTCCAGCTTTTCCTGAAAAAGGATGACTCTGTTGGTTACCGAGCCCTGGTCCAGACTGAGGATAACCAGCTCCTCTACCTCCAGCAGCCAGGTGATTGCCAACACCTTATGCCAGAGCTCTCAAGCTCCAGATGTATCTGAACTACAACTCCCATGATTCCCTGGCCATCTATTACAGTCAAAGTATTCTGGGAATTGTAGGCCGGCAGAATGTGGGGTGGGGGAGGTTTAACAGCCCTGCTTTACACTTTCCATTCTCTATTGTGACACCATCTTTCAGCTACGAGGATGATTGCGCGAGCAAACCCCATTACAGGCAGCACTGCAACCGAGCAGACGCCAGATCGCACAGAATACACAGAGGCGTCTGGCTGCCTGCGGGGCTTTCCGGCAATGATTTGTAGGACTGATAGTCCGTTACGAGCCGGCTGTTTGTGATGAGGTTTGATCCGCGGCCGGTGCCTCGATCTAAACACCCTGTCGTTTCAGGTAAGGTCCTCTGGCAGCGGGAAGAGTCTCTCGCCGACGTTGTTACCATGGAGATGGTGGATTTACCTCTCACCGGAGCACAGGCCGAACTAGAGGGGGAGTTTGGGAAGAAAGCAGGTAAGGAGGACACACGGACGGCTTTCAGATTCCCTGCGGTCACACGTTGTGCTCACGACGCTCACTAATGACCTGCTTTATCCTGTTTTTTACCTTCTATTTCTTTTTTTTTCTCCTGCCGCCTGGACCCAGCTATACAAGGTAACCCTGCGGCGCCGCTCCTGCAGCACCTCTTTCTCTTTGCTCCTTTTTTCTCTTCTGTAGCATTTTGTATCACTTTACATTAGTTGATTCTGAGTAGTTCTTTATGTTCTATACATTTGGCGATTAATGCGTCTTTTAACGTCCCGGAGGCTGTTTGACCAATAGCACGTCTTTCAGATGGAGCTGAGAGTGATGGTAGTGTGTGATAAACAGATACTAGGGTGGACGGGAACCTGAGAGGAGCATTAGCCTGTGCGACAAGCCCCCAAAATACTGACTATATAGACTATATATAGAAGGACGCACTCACTGGCTAAAAATAAAACCACAAAACTTTATTATGCCATATTAAAAGACAGACGTTTCATCTCTTCTTTCTCGAGGTGGAAAATGCTCAGATTGAGCTGAAACGTCTTTTCTTGTGACACAATAAAGTGGTTTTTTTAGTCAGTGAGTTTATCCTCATCTTGTTGCTATATGTATATTTTGCACTTCGGCTCCGTGGAACGAGAGTCATTCATTTGAGTCAACGTCAGGAGTGAGTGCTTGTCAGTGTCACATACATACACACACAGGGTGAGGGCCCCTTACCCAGAATTCCAAACTCTGGACACTGACATCATGTCAGAATATCCACAGTGTAAATCCCACCCCTGAGGTCATGTGACGGGGAGAAAACGATGAAACCCTGTATAAACGCCCGTCAGGCTGTGTATAAGGTGTGCGTGAATCATAAATGAATGTCGTGTTCAGACTCCGGTCCTTTTTATATGTAAAAATCCCAAATCCACAGCACTCCTGACCCTGTCTCTGGGTAACACATGCAAATGATGTTTGTAATTTCTCACTTTCTTTGCATCCTGGGTCTGTTGTAACACGGAGTCCTCCTTGTCAGCGCCGCGACATACTATAGGGCTTTTTAGCAAAGGTCAGGTTATGCAACGAGTCACAGCCGTTTCAGGCTTATTATGCCTCATCAGCAGGAGATAGGCCGCGACTCGATGGTATTTGATGCTTACTCCGAGGGAAAAACGTTATATATATATATATATATATATATATATATCACAGACTATTCTGCATCTGTTATCCATAGGGGAAACTGTCTGTTTCTCTGTATTTCCTGGGGCGGATTCCGTCCAATCAGTGAAGTCCCCTGGGATTGATTCCAGAGATCCGCTCACATTACACAGATCAGACCCCAGTAGTTTGCATGGTTTTTATTAAGCCTGAATGATGGCCTCGCCGTGTGATCTCTGTGCCGCGACGCGGAGCCACTGACCCCGTGCTTTGACTTTAGACGGATTGCTCGGGATGTTCTTCAAGCGCCTGTCGTCGCAGCTCATCCTGCTGCAGTCGTGGGGCGCCCACCTCTGGAAGATGTTCTGCGATGCACGCAAACCGCGCAGTCAGATCCGCAGCGAGATCAACGTCGATACGCTGGCCAGGGACGACTTCAACCTGCAGAAGATGATGGTCATGGTGACGTCTTCTGGGAAGGTGAGGAAAGCAAAGCCCTCGGTGACTGGGAAGCGGAGACTTAGGGCCGTATTCCAGAGCTGGTGCTAACTTTACCGGAGCTGGTGCTAACTTTACCGGAGCTGGTGCTAACTTTACCGGAGCTGGTGCTAACTTTACCGGAGCTGGTGCTAATTTAACCAGCGCCATTACAGTCTATGGAGGTGTTATGTTTACAACAGCTCTGGTTAAGTTAGCACCAGCTTTGGAATAGGGCCCTTAGAAGGTCATTCACAAAGCTCGGTTTCGGCGTATGTCAGCGATTCCATATCGTCTAAATTGCAGTGAATTCACTATTTATCGAATGTTCACCGTATTGCACCGAAATGGAGTCACTGAAGCGGTTATCGGACCTTGGCGAAAACCGCCGAACTGGAAAAAATCGGAGGTGTCCTGGTCTCCCAATAGGAAGTTACATCAATAAAAAATATTAAAGGTCTTTAAAAAATAATAAAATTAGTCTTAAAAATTATTTTAAAAAAAAACCAAATTATCCTTTTTAAAAATTTAAAAAATTAAAGTTTTTGTGTAAAAAAAAAAAAAAAAAAATTATGAAAAAGTGATTTTAAAAAATACAAAAAGGTCTTTTTTAAAAAATATTCCATTTATCGCATTAAACCCTATTGGATTCGGCTGTTTAAACCTGTCAAATTGAAATCCCCAAAATCAGGTCATTTCGCTGCATTTTCGCCCCAGTTTGTCGTTCTGTGACTGGACGAATCGATTGGTTCTCTGCGTGCAGCGCCCGCGCAGTGTCAGGTGGTCTTTAAGGTTCTTTTGATTTGTGGCAGCTCTTTGGGATTGAGAGCAGCTCCGGCAGCATCCTGTGGAAATTTTACCTGCAAGGTGTACATCCTGGATCCTCGTTCCGGCTGCTCATGCAGAGGACCACCGCTCACTTCCCGCATCCCCCGCAGTGCACGCTGCTGGTGAAGGACAAGGTAAGCGCCCGCCCCAACACCGACATACCACATCCATCCCAAGAACACGTAAAAAAACATGACATCAGCAGTATGACACCCCCCCCCCGCCACCCTGTCCTAACACGCGTGCCTTGTGCTTCTTCATCCCCAGGAGACTTCATTGACCTCACTGTACGTTTTTAACCCTATATTTGGGAAGCTGAGCCAGCTGACGCCCCCTCCTCTGCAGCGTCCCATTCTGCAGTCCCTCCTCCTTCCCATCATGGATCATGACTACGCAAAGGTCCTGCTCCTCCTCGACGATCAGCACAAGGTGAGGCCTGGGGTCTTCATCGACCAGACTGGTGGAATGATTTGGAGTCTATGGAGATGCTCTGGGATTGGGCCGCCTGGGTCTGGGTTTATGGAGATACTCTGGGATTGGGCCGTCTGGGTTTATGGAGGTGCTCTGGGATTGGGCCTCGTGGGGTTTGGGTTTATGGAGATGCTCTGGGATTGGGCCTCGTGGGGTTTGGGTTTATGGAGATGCTCTGGGATTGGGCCGCCTGGGGTTTGGGTATATGGAGATGCTCTGGGATTGGGCCTCATGGGGTTTTGGTTTATGGAGATGCTCTGGGATTGGGCCTCGTGGGGTTTTGGTTTATGGAGATGCTCTGGGATTGGGCCTCGTGGGGTTTGGGTTTATGGAGATGCTCTGGGATTGGGCCGCCTGGGGTCTGGGTTTATGGAGATGCTCTGGTATTGGGCCTCGTGGGGTCTGGGTTTATGGAGATACTCTGGGATTGGGCCTCGTGGGGTTTGGGTTTATGGAGATGCTCTGGGATTGGGCCGCCTGGGGTCTGGGTTTATGGAGATGCTCTGGGATTGGGCCTCGTGGGGTCCAGGTTTATGGAGATACTCTGGGATTGGGCCGTCTGGGTTTATGGAGATGCTCTGGGATTGGGCCTCGTGGGGTCTGGGTTTATGGAGATGCTCTGGGATTGGGCCTCGTGGGGTCTGGGTTTATGGAGATGCTCTGGGATTGGGCCTCGTGGGGTCCAGGTTTATGGAGATGCTCTGGGATTGGGCCTCGTGGGGTCTGGGTTTATGGAGATGCTCTGGGATTGGGCCTCGTGGGGTCCAGGTTTATGGAGATGCTCTGGGATTGGGCCGTCTGGGTTTATGGAGAGGAGACGCCTGGACCAGCTAATTGATCAATAACACATTGGACTTTTCCAGGTCATCCCCTTCCCGGCTACCAAGTACGTTCTGCAGCAGCTGCAGGAGCTCTCCCCGACCATCTTCTTCTATTTAGTGGATGCAGAAAAGGGCAAGCTCACCGGGCTCCGGCTGCACAAGGTACTGGCACAGTATGGGGGGGTCTCTTGGTCCTTTTCATGATCCAACTCCCTCTGGGAATTCTTCTGGTTGACCATGTCCTCCTCTTTCTTCAGGATCTCTCCACGGAGGAGGTGTGGGAGCTTGTCCTCCCTCCTGACCTTCAGAAGATCACAGTTGTGAAGGGAAAGCGATCCAATGAGCATGTCCACTCCCAGGGCCGAGTCATGGGCGACCGCAGTGTCCTGTACAAGGTAAGAAAGGGCTTACGTTCCACGAGGTTAGGATGGACATGCAGACCTTGTCTGTAGGCACGGGGTGGGTGAGGGTGGCCGTGCAGCCCCTGTCGATGGGGTGAGGGTGGCCGTGCAGCCCCTGTTGATGGGGTGAGGGTGGCCGTGCAGCCCCTGTCGATGGGGTGAGGGTGGCCGTGCAGCCCCTGTCGATGGGGTGAGGGTGGACTTGCAGCCCCTGTCGATGGGGTGAGGGTAGCCTTGCAGCCCCTGTCGATGGGGTGAGGGTGGACTTGCAGCCCCTGTCGATGGGGTGAGGGTAGCCTTGCAGCCCCTGTCGATGGGGTGAGGGTGGCCGTGCAGCCCCTGTCGATGGGGTGAGGGTGGACTTGCAGCCCCTGTCGATGGGGTGAGGGTAGCCTTGCAGCCCCTGTCGATGGGGTGAGGGTGGACTTGCAGCCCCTGTCGATGGGGTGGGGTAGCCTTGCAGCCCCTGTCGATGGGGTGAGGGTGGCCTTGCAGCCCCTGTCGATGGGTGAGGGTGGACTTGCAGCCCCTGTCGATGGGGTGAGGGTGGACTTGCAGCCCCTGTCGATGGGGTGAGGGTAGCCTTGCAGCCCCTGTCGATGGGGTGAGGGTGGCCTTGCAGCCCCTGTCGCTGGGGTGAGGGTGGCCGTGCAGCCCCTGTCGATGGGGGTGAGGGTGGCCGTGCAGCCCCTGTCGATGGGGTGAGGGTTGGGGTTGGCTTCGTTGTTATTTCGTGCATCTGGTAACGTTTGTTTCTTCTCAGTATCTGAATCCTAACTTGCTGGCGCTGGTGACGGAGAGCACGGACACTCACCCCGAGCGCTGCTTCATCGGGATCTACCTGATAGACAGCATCACCGGGCGCATCATCCACTCGTCTGTGCAGCGCAGAGCCCGGGGCCCCGTGCAGTTCGTGCATTCAGAGAATTGGGTGGTGGTAAGGAGGTCCCGGAGCCGCTGACTTTAGGGATTTTCTGTTTCTTCGTTCTTGCTGTTAAATCCTCGTCTCTTTTCGTGCAGTATCAGACCTGGAACAGCAAGTCTCGCAGGAATGAGCTGACGGTCTTGGAGTTTTTTGAAGGCACCGAGCAGTATAACAGCACCAACTTCAGCTCTCTGGACCGGCCGCACCTTCCGCACGTCCTCCAGCAATCCTACATCTTCCCTTCAGCCATCCGCGCCCTCCAGGCAACCATCACAGAGCGTGGCATCACCAGCCGCCACATCCTGAGTGAGTACTCCAAATCAAAGGCATAAAAGCTTCGGGGACGAGGGGCCGTCCGGCGGAGAGGACGAGGGGGCCGCCCGGCGGTGGGGACGAGGGGACCGCCCGGCGGGGAGGATGAGGGGCCGCCCGGCAGGGAGGATGAGGGGCCGTCTGGCGGGGAGGATGAGGGGCCGTCCGGCGGGGAGGACGAGGGGCCGTCCGGCGGGGATCGCCCGGCGGTGGGGACGAGGGGGCCATCCGGTGCTGGGGACGAGGGGGCCGTCCAGCGGTGGGGACGAGGGGCCGGGAGGCCAGCGGGGAGAAGAAACGTCTTCAGTGATTACAGCTGGATCTTTTAGGGGATAACAGGCAGATAATGATAAAATCCTCCTGAAATAATGTGTATTTTTTGTCTTTCACGCCCCCCCCCCCACCTCGCTTACAGTTGGGCTTCCGTCCGGCGCGATCCTCTCTCTCCCCAAAGCGTTACTGGATCCTCGTCGCCCTGAGATCCCAACAGAATACACCAGGTAAGGCCCGAGCCGCCGCCGCGCTGTGACTGCAGGATGGATACAATACATGCAGAAAGTATTCAGACCCTTCATGTGGTTTCCACGGGTTTTTACGGGTTTTTTATGCTGCAGCTTTGTGTTTATAAACATTGTTTTACGTTAATCTACACCAGAAACCCGGAAACCAACCCAAAAAAAGGAACACAAACATCTTTTGGCTTCACTGTAAAAGACGTGCTATAAAGTTTTAGGGGTCTCAATACTTTCTGGACGTGCAGGTAAATGTATTTAACCCCTTCATTACTAAGTGTTTTTCCATAAAAGCACTGGGAGGACGCAATGGGTTCACCCAGACTGTAAGGATGTATGTAGCGACGATCCTACTCTGCATCATTACAGTCTGTGAGCTGGTATAACGGGCAGTGGGCGCCCTCTGCTGGCCAGAAAGTGCCACTACATGGGTAATGATGCAGCTGGGGCTTTGCGTTTCTTTGGCTGACGTGTCCGAGGTGCTGAAACTTTGGGGGTTACATTCTGAATTCTGTTTGCAATAAATTAAATTCTTTTGCAATGAGTTAACGAGGCCGTGCTATGGAAGGGGTTGTCGGATATAATCTCTGCACGTGAATACAACACGTTATATATATTGGACTTATCAGCCAAGCCTCCAATATGTCTATATTGGACTTACTGGACCTATCTCGGCAGTTGCCTCCAATATATCAGGGATTATTTTTTCATAAGAAAATTATACGAGACACAAATATCAATCGTTTATATTTCCTAGAAATTCTCCTAAATTCTTTTAATTGTCTGTGTTTTGCTTTGAAGAATACAATAATCAATAATCGGATAAAAACATATATATATTTATTACGTATACAAAAAAGTTTCAAATCTCATATCATAAACAAAGATTTATAAACCACAATCCATCAGCATATAAAAACTAGCTTCACAATATATGTATCTCCGGTTAGTAACTGCATATATGATTAATATAATTTACCTTATCAGTTAGTAACTAATACACAAATGGTTAATAAACATTTCTGCTTAATGCAACATGCATTTCCCAGCAAACAATGTTTAACCAGCTAGATCTTATAGATATATTATATATCTCTCTATACTACATGGATCAACAAAAGATGAGCTAATTTAATAATAAGTAATTTAGTGAATCCTCCCCTAATCTCGAGAATTAAACTTCTAATCTTTTGCTTTTTATTTCTAGTTATATAATTCCTTGCTTATTAATTTCAATCACAGTAATTTCCAAATTCAATATATATATCTGTATCAATCCTACAACAGTCTCTTTTAGGATAAATCCTTATGTCCACTTCTTCATATTTCTATCTGCAGAATAGAAATATTTAGACTTTTGGAGCTACCAAGAATCTGAGAAATCTCAGTCTATATGTTGCAAGAAATCTACAAATATATATATAATTTACATTAATTCCTTAATTTAAATAGCTCTCATACATTACCTCTCCAATCTGGATTTTGAGGAGTCTGCCTTGGAATTCCTTATGTAATGTTTTGAAATATGTGAAGATTATCAATTTCAGATAATCAATGCATGTAAGTTAGAGATTTGGTGAGAGTCTTGAGTGCCTCATGTCCTGGAATCTCGGAATTTCTCATATGTATTGGAAGTCTGAATGCATTGCGGTGTGAGTCTCTGAATCTCGGACTGACTGCAACCAACATTGCCGCTTCAATTATAGTCAATTTGACATCACTAGCAATATCCTTCATTATATCAAATATAATATTTGCTATCCTCTAGAGGGCAGTGTTGCACTTCTCAATTAATTCCACCATTTCTTTTTAATATATCTTATCTCGTGTCAAAGGTCAATCTGACTTAACAAAGACCTTCTCTCTCACCAGTATAGACATTATGTCTCTACATGTCATATCAAAATTATGTCCTCACTCCTTTCAAAGTTTTACATTCCTCTCTATTTCACAGAATCTCTTCTTCAGTAATCATCTATTTACCAATTATATACTTGTACAATATTTATTGGAGCATACATTTCTACTGTAAATATAATAAAATATACCTTGATTATAAACATAATATTTTTGTAAGGTAAAATATATTCACAAAATATAACTCTTATATTCCTATACCCAAAAGACAAAATATCTTTTTGTTTTAAAAACTTGAAACAGACCAATAAATTTAATTATGACAGATCTTGGCACTTAGCTTGGGCATTATATCACACAAAGACATTTTAAAATTCCTTCATGTCTGGTATTTTTAAAAAATTATATAAGATCTCACCCAGCCATGAACTCTGTAAAAAAAAATCTCGGTTCATTTCTAACTAGGGAAATCTGGAGAAAGAAAAAGACTGTCTTTAAAAACAAAATGGCTACAGGCATCCATTTTACCTTTTTTCCCCTTCCAATATACCTGACAGGGTTAATAATCTGCAGAATGTGGGGTCTCTCTTGCTCCTCGAGTTGGTTAGCTCTCGTGCTCTGCGTTGTGAATCCATTCTGTGCGTTTCTCTCCGTGCAGGGAGGAGAACCTGATCCCATATACGCCCGACATTCAGATCCACGCCGAGCGCTTCATAAACTACAACCAGACCGTGTCTCGGATGCGCGGGATTTACACGGCCCCCTCCGGCCTGGAGTCGACCTGTCTGGTAAGAGCTTTACCCATGCGTAGTCCCTGTCCTCCGCGCTGACACACAGCCGCTCACAAGGTGTCACTCTCTGTCTGTCTTGCAGGTTGTAGCCTACGGCCTGGACATCTATCAGACCCGCGTCTATCCCTCCAAGCAATTTGACGTCCTGAAGGACGACTACGACTACATCTTGATCAGCAGCGTCCTCATCGGCCTGGTTTTCGCCACCATGATCACCAAGAGGCTGGCCCAGGTCAAGCTGCTGAACCGGGCCTGGCGCTAACGGACGATTGGTTTTTGGACGTAACAGACTCAGATCTGACGGATATAACTTATTATTTACAAACAAGAAGCGTAAAACTACTGATGCTCAGCTGCGGTGTCTGTGATCAGGAGACTGATAGGACTTGATTTTCATGGCTGCTGCGGCCTGTACTTCTATACCGCACCCTGTCTTTCTATACCGCTCGCCCGTCCTTCTATACCGCGCCCCGTCCTTCTATACCCGCCCGGTCCTTCTATATGCGCCCCGTCTTTCTATACCGCGCCCTGTCCTTCTATACCGCGCCCCGTCCTTCTATACCGCGCCCCGTCCTTCTATACCGCGCCCCGTCCTTCTATACCCGCCCCGTCCTTCTATACCGCGCCCCGTCCTTCTATACCGCGCCCCGTCCTTCTATACCACGCCCGTCCGTCTCTGCCCGAACTGTCCGTCTCTGCCGCGGCCTGTCCGTCTCTGCCCGAACTGTCCATCTCTGCCGAGGCCTGTCCGTCTCTGCCGTGGCCTGTCCGTCTCTGCCGCGACCTGTCCTCCTCTGCCGCCGCCTGTCCTCCTCTGCCGCCGCCTGTCCTCCTCTGCCGCCGCCTGTCCTTCTCGGCCGCGCCCTCTGCTGTCTGGTTTATTCACAGTGTTCTATCAGGGCCAAAATGCCTTTTTTTTTTTTTATTTATTTTTTCCCCCCCACTTCAGTCCTGGTTATATTTTTATGTAAAGTTACTGCAGTGACCCAATGCTTGGGGTGGGTAATGCGGGTAGTGGGGCGGGTAACGTGGGTAGTGGGGCGGGTAACGCGGGTAGTGGGGTGGGTAACTCGGGTGCCATAGGGTGTAATAAGCAGCTGTGGCTATTATTTCCTCTCATTTTTTATTCTACCAATGTGATAATAATGGAGAGAAAGTTATTCCGCGCCTTCACATATCGGCCTCCTGCCCGGGCACGGCTATGCCAGGGAACAGGATGGACTAGAGATCCCCTCCATGTTAAATCCTAGCTAGCCGTGACACCGTCATCCCCTGTAGCTGTGAACATGTTGCTGATACAGTCACAGAGTGCTGTTAAGACGTGGTGTGCTGCGCTACTGCTGCTGTGTGTGCCTCTACATTTGACATAAGTTTGTGATGCCCTGGTGGACGAGCATCGATTCCACCAACACCTCCCTGCAACTAATGCTACGTTGGCGCGATCAACCCTTCATTCATCTGTATACAGGATCTGAGACTCGGGCCCCCCAGATATTGGTGGCCTACAATTCCCAGAACTCTTTGCATGCAAATGATGGGAGTTGTAGTTCGGCAACACTTGAACCAGCCTGAGTTTGTGATCCCTGCAACCTCTGCTGAGAAAGAAGAGTCGCGGGGCAGCTGGACTGTCATCCTTTCCACTTCCTCCATTGTGGTGCCTGGTTCGGCTCACCAGGTCTGCCATGTTTTCCTGGGCACATTAGAATTTCATGCAGTGTGGGAGCACAGGGTAAAGTGCTGCCCTGCAACATGTATAATTCATATGCTGCTGGAAGGAAATCAAGGCAGATCACCTGGGATTCTTTACATGCAGTGTATGGATTATACATGCTGCGGGTGGCATTTTTCATTCACTGCCCAGCAGCATGAATAAATTTTAGGTGTGCAGGAAAACATGGCGTTTCGGGCGGCCCTGTGCCTGGTGGAACTTCATTGTTTGACCAGTGGCACCACCAGCTCCCTCGGCTTGACCGTATACTGTACAGTTAGTATCGCCACGGAGGTCCCAAAAATCGCCAGGATAATTCTTTTGGATGGTGAGGACCGGAGGCACCGGCTCCTTCACCCCCAAAAGATAAGTCGAAATGCTCCCCTGATCATTAACGGCTTCGGTATCTAAATCTGTTTTATGGAAATTTTGCTCCTTTTTTTTTTCTCTTCTGAAAACTCAATTATTCTATAAATCTCCATATTTATAATTACTTTAATTTACTCCCGGGGGGGGGAACCTACGCCCCATTTTACTATCCCAGCCGTGGCAGCTCGTTTCACTTTAAATATTTGGTTCTGACCGGGACATTCTGGACGTAGAGATTCTGCACCGATCGGAGCGCATCGCAGTGTGCAGCGCCTTGAGGGTTAATCGTAAAAAGGCTCCACTCTTTGCTTTACTTTATTAAAAACAAAATTAAAGAATAGAAAACACTTTGTTACCCCAAAAATGTCAATGGGTTTTAAATTGGTGATTTTTACTTTTTCCCCTGAAAATGAAGAGGTTTGATTACAAAGAAGTGAATGAATAATAAAATAAAAAAGTGTAAAGCGTGTGCTGCCATTCTTTATCGATCCGGACGGAAAACGAGGGGGGGGGGTTGGATTGGGTCACTGATTGGACGGTCGTTTGTGGCTTTTTTGCAGGAAAGATGCGATTTGCACAATATGCCCTGTAATAAAATGATGGATTTCGAGTTGAATGAGGTGACGTAATTCTAAAGCATGGCTCTGCAGAAGTAGTGGAACTTTGGGACTACATTTCCCATGAGGCTCAGTCAAACTAATGAGTAACTTGTGCATCATGGGCGATGCAGTTCCTCTGGAGTGTTTGCTGAGCCCGCTATAGGAGGTAAATGTGTCCTGGACGCTCTGCAGCGCGGCAGGGGTAGCGTCATGTGATCAGTGAACAAACTTCAAGGAATATTTTTACGCTGTTACCAGGGGGTGTTATAAGCCAGGCGGCCATCTTGTTCAGAATATTGGTTCACTTGAAAATAACTAGGTAGGTTTTAGATGAAACTAGAATGAAGCATACGTAGAAATTTAGGAATGTGTTAGATTAGCCGAAAAGCAATTAAAACCTGAGAAAGATCGAGGCTGTTCCTGGCACGAAGCGATAGAATGAGAAGTGGATACATCAAGGTTACAGAGGCCCCAGCAAGACAAAGGGAAGCATAGAAGATAGACCAGGTGCTACCTGCAACAAATGAACACAGGCGCTAGGGAGGCGAGCATAGCCCGGACTGAGTGTAGTAACTAATGATCTGTCGAAACTAACATGAGGTTTGCCAATTTACGGCCAATTTAATGGAATGTCTTTGTTTTAGACTAAGGGAGGTATTAACCCACATGGGGTGGGATAGTGTCACAGGGAGGTGGGCTAATTGGGATGTACCTAATTATGTATTCGGGGTGAACTCGGGGCTCAGTCTTTGCGATTCAATCCTGTCTGAGCATCTGTGACGTCACAATAAAGTTTGCCTTTCCTGAAGAGACTTGTGTCCAGCCAATCCTTGCTCGTGTCCGGTCCGGCCTCGTCCCGAGTGAACCAAGTGGATTCCGGTAACATTTCTGGGGGCTCGATAGCCGGGATACAAGGCTCTTTGCCGGCACGGCAACGACTGCTGGACACTGTAGCGGTTGACTGCAGGTGCGAGTAATCCCGCTGGTTGGGCGTCCGTTGAAGGTGAGCTGACATCTGCAGGCGCCAAGCAGGATTTCCTGTTCAGTGGACCTCGTCTCGTCCCAAACGGACCCCCGGCACGGGAAGCTGGGACACCACCGAGTCCGAGGAAACAGCGCAGCGATAGGTAAAGTGTCTTCTATGTTTGTATGTCTAGTGGAAATACCGGTATAAAGGGAAACGTCCGGCCATAGTCGGATAAGGAGACCCGCGGCCACGGTCTCGTTGACATACCGAACCCGCCGCCGAAAGCACGGACAAGCAAAGGAGCCAGAGTGGCTAGCGCGTGTCTGGACCCGGGGGATCGGATGTTAACTAAAGGGTAGAGTCTGTATGTGAGGGAGAAGGGAGCCACATGGAGTTGCATAGTCATAGTCAGTGTTTGTAAATAAAGCTTCTACACGTGGACAAAAGGAAAGGAGGAAAGATTTCTGTGACTGGGCTGAGAGCCCTGAGTCAGTGCTAGTGTGTACGGTGTGTAGTGAAGAGGGCCCATTGGGGCCAGCGGTAGCTGCAGAGGAAGTGGTGCTGGTTGGGTAGATTACCCATAGGCAAATTGGAATTGCAGACAGAAGTGTAGTTATAGACTGGGGTGCACATAGTCACAAGCAGACAAGAGTTAAAGTTCAATTAACGGGGTATAAGGAGCCAAAAGGAGAGACGGTGTACCCTCGGCTAATAGAAAGAGTTGAATTGTTTATGTACTGTTTTGTGCTAAAAGTATCTGGTACAGTATGCGTTGTGAATGATTGCTGAGAGTGCTGTGAGTGATTGTGCGCCTACTCGCCTAGCGAGAAAGCAAACTTGAGAGTGGACTCCCAAGGTACGTTTCCGGCTCAGGCGACTGCAGTCCGGCTACTGACGGAGAAAGCGAATCCGATATATGAATTGTTGACTGAAGTACCAGACAGTAAATTTCAAGTGTTTTTACTAAGAAGTAATATCTGTATCGTAAAAAGGTTACTGCCCTTAAGAATAACAATAGGTAACGGGTCATCCAAGCCCAACAAAGTAAAGAAGGTGAAGAAGGATAAAACGCCCTTAAAGTATATGGTGCAGAATTTTAAGGCACTAGGGGTACGTCTTTCAAATCTGGCCTGCTACTGAACACTTCTTTCATGACTTGGAGGCATTCATGATCTGGATCCTCTTCACAGACAGGCAGTAAAGTAGCAGGGTTCAAGGTAGCGATGAGGTCCAAATGAACCCGTGGATTCTCACACATCATAGCTTGGTACTTCGTCATCCGGCTGTTGCTGAACCAGTAGCTTCCTTTTACATCAAGCAGGGCTTTGACAGCATGGGTCACCTTGACATGAAGAACTTGTCCAAGGGTCAGCTTGTCTGCTTCTGCTATCAGCATTGCGGTGGCTGCCACAGCTTTCAGGCATGGGGGTAGGCCGCAGGCCACAGGATCAAGTTGCTTGGAGAGATAGGCCACAGGCCTTGGCCAGGAGCCAAAATTCTGAATCGGCATTCCTGTAGCTGTTTGATTGTGTTCATGCACGTACAGCTGGAAAGGCTTGCTGTGATCTGGCAGTCCCAGCGCAGGAGCTTCCATTAAAAGAGTCTTTAATTTTAGGAAAGCTGCTGTTTGCTCTTCTTCCCAGAGGAAGGGGTCATGCTCTCCTCCTTTGGTGTCTTGATGGAGGGGCTTAGCAATATCTGCGAAGTTGGGGATCCACAGGTGGCAGAAGCCTGCAGCACCCAGGAATTCACGGACTTGTCTCCTTGTCTTTGGTTGGGGTATTCGGCATACTGCTTCTTTTCTCTCTGCCCCCAGTGCACGCTTGGTAACTGTTAATTGAAAACCTAAATATTTCAGTCTGTTTACATATTTGTGCTTTCTTTTTGGACACTCTGTAACCTGCAAGACATAGCAGATGTAGCAGGGTTTTTGTGGCAGAGAGACAGTCTTTTTCTGTGGGAGAAGCTAGTAATAAATCATCTACATACTGCAGTAAAACAACTTTGTCTGGCTGAGCGTTGAAGGACAGGAGGTCCTGGCTGAGCGCGCACCCAAAAATCGTGGGCGAGTTCTTGAAACCTTGAGGGAGGCAGTATGCCGAATACCCCAACCAAAGACAAGGAGACAAGTCCGTGAATTCCTGGGTGCTGCAGGCTTCTGCCACCTGTGGATCCCCAACTTCGCAGATATTGCTAAGCCCCTCCATCAAGCCACCAAAGGAGGAGAGCATGACCCCTTCCTCTGGGAAGAAGAGCAAACAGCAGCTTTCCTAAAATTAAAGACTCTTTTAATGGAAGCTCCTGCGCTGGGACTGCCAGATCACAGCAAACCTTTCCAGCTGTACGTGCATGAACACAATCAAACAGCTACAGGAATGCTGATTCAGAATTTTGGCTCCTGGCCAAGGCCTGTGGCCTATCTCTCCAAGCAACTTGATCCTGTGGCCTGCGGCCTACCCCCATGCCTGAAAGCTGTGGCAGCCACCGCAATGCTGATAGCAGAAGCAGACAAGCTGACCCTTGGACAAGTTCTCCATGTCAAGGTGCCCCATGCTGTCAAAGCCCTGCTTGATGTAAAAGGAAGCTACTGGTTCAGCAACAGCCGGATGACGAAGTACCAAGCTATGATGTGTGAGAATCCACGGGTTCATTTGGACCTCATCGCTACCTTGAACCCTGCTACTTTACTGCCTGACTGTGAAGAGGATCCAGATCATGAATGCCTCCAAGTCATGAAAGAAGTGTTCCGTAGCAGACCAGATTTGAAAGACGTACCCCTAGACAAATACGCTCTACAGCTATTCACTGATGGTAGCAGTTATATGGATGATGGGAAGAAAGTCTCCGGCTATGCAGTCGTCTCAGCAGAAGAGATTATTGAAGCAAATTCTCTACCAGGCCATACATCTGCACAACTGGCTGAAATAACAGCCCTAACCCGGGCTCTACAACTTTCCGAAGGCAAAAAAATAAATATCTACACTGACTCCAAATATGCCTTTATGACTGTCCATGCACATGGTGCACTCTACAAAGAAAGAGGCCTACTTACTTCCTCAGGACAACAAATCAAGTACGCAGCTGAAATAACAGCTCTCCTAGAAGCTGTATAGAAACCAAGTGCTGTCAGTATTATGCATTGTCGTGGCCACCAGAAAGGCCATGATGAAATCCCGAAAGGCAACAGGCGCGCTGACCAGGCCGCAAAAGCGGCTGCAAAACCATTGCTAACAACTGATCAAGCCAAAGTCCTGCTCTGCAAGCAAGAAGCCCAACCTCCCATGCCAAACTACGAATTCTATATGAATTAGAGAAAATTTGAACCTGGAGGCGAATTTATTGAAATTATTTTGCACAAATGGCACAATGACTACGAACTATTAGAACTCAATCATGATTATATCCAATGGCTCTTCCCTACCCGGTCACAAGGCTGAAATTTCTACTCCACTCCTCTGAACCCTCAAGAGACATGTCTTATGATTAACACCTCAGAAGTTCAGCAAAGACTCCGCCGAGCATACAAAATGATGCTGAAATTCTTCGGCGTAAAACTAATAGGGGAGTATGAGGAAGATACAGAAGTAATCGAAGTTGAACGAGCAGAAAATTTTGCCTCACGTTTCGAAAATCTAACAACCAACCCTTAGCAGTATTCGTGTAATTCTCAGATTATTCTAAGTTTGGGAGAATTGGGAGCAGAAGAATACCAAGCCCCATTGGTGAGGTTCTTCCTCAAGGAGATCCTTATCAAACACAAACTGCCAAGAATGAAGAAAAGTATGATGAACTTTTTTATACCAGCAGTGAGAGATTCACAGGAAAGACAAGATCTGCTGTTCTTTGTCTGGCGATACTATTTCCCAAAAGAAGAATTCATCTGGGGAAACCATGGAGAATTGGCACGATACAAAGCAAAACCACTGGTGGCTGCACTCCTACCGGCGCCACGGAGTGAATGGACACCTATCAGAAGAACAAGGCGGATATGGAGAAGACGGATGGTTCCAGTTGTAGAATGGACAAATAGTTCTACCAGCAACATTGGCGCCTGAGATTGTAAGAATGTTTCACGCAAGTACCCATGGAGGAAGAGAAATGATGGAACAACAATTGGAGCCACATTTCTACGTGCCAGGACTGTCAGTAATCTGCAAAGCAATAGCCCAGCAGTGCGTGACATAGGCCTGTTCTTGGATTATTTTTGGCACATCTCAACCTCCAGGGAAGCAGCCGATCGGGCTATCCCCAATGGCATTGTTACAGATAGATTTCACAGTGTTGCCACCCTGCAAAGGATATAAATATCTACTGGTAATGGTGTGTACCCTGACAGGATGGGTAGAAGCTTTCCCAACAAGAACGGAGAAAACAGTGGAAGTGGTGAAAAGTCTGAAGGAAATAATACCACGCTATGGACTTCCTCTCGAAATATAGGGTCGGACAATGGCCCCGTATTTATACAGAATTGTTTACAGCAACTTGCCTGACTATTGGGCATCACCTGGAAGTTATATACGGCTTACAGGCCCCAAAGCTCGGGAAAAGTCGAGAGAATGAACCGTACTCTAAAGACTTTGATGTCCAAACTGTGCCAAGAGACGTCACTAGGCTGGTTGGATGTGCTGCCGATAGTCCTATTGCACATTAGGTGCAGGCCAACCCCCAATTGAAGCTAAGGCTGTACGAACTCATGTTTGGACGGCCTACCCCTCTAATTAATGGACTAAGGGGGACCTTTGGGCATTGGGGGAAACTAAATTAAATGATCAGGTTGTGCTGTTGGGTAAAGCAATGCAGAAATTAAATATTTGGGTGGGAGATAATATATCTCACTTTTTATACCCCCACTGCATAAATATTGTCCAGGTGATTCAGTATGAGTGAAGGAGTGGAAAAATGATCCACTAGGCCCAAAATGGAGAGGTCTTTTGTTTTTGAAATTCCGGCGGGGAGGGATTGGGTTTATGAGACTGTGAAGAGAATTGCCCAAGGGTTTTTGACAGTTGGGGCAATTCTGTTACTGATTTTGTTTCTTGCACATTTGATCCATGGACTATCACGTGGAGCATGCCCCAGGTGCCCAAGCACCACCAAGAAAGTGGAAATTTCCCAGATCTGGAATGGTACGCACCCGGTAATGGAGAACCGTACCATGTGGAGACAAAAACAAGAGGCGCTATCTGGAACCAGCCCAAGAAGACACTTACTTGTGCAATTTAAATATGACTATGCTAAAAAGTCTGGGCAAACCGAATGCTGGGTGTGTAGTAGACTGCACCCAGAGACAATTTATATACCATTTGTCTCTGTCCCAATGAATTTGAGTATGTTTGCATCAGGGAATGTCACAATACAAGCAGTCGATGCATCAAGGGAGAAACCAGAATCATTCAGTCCCGGGTACCCCATAATAGGACCAGTGTACCAACCAGAATAGTGTTTTCAATTAGGACCAGATAAGGAAACAAATAACGAGGGTGGGTTATGTAACTCAAGTCAGTTCAACTGGACATCATATATTTATATATTCAGAACAGGACTAAAGGCGATTTTATATATATATATATATATATATATATATAATTTTAGTGCAGGCAACTCACTAGAGAGCAAGAGGAGGTGATTGCGAATGCGACCAATGGAAGGCAGGATGCAGTGGATATCATGAGACGGCTGAGACAACTTGCGATAGAGGTAACAAAGGGAACACTATATTCATCACCATTTATAGTGGAAGGAGGGTACCAGGTGTGCTGTGAAAGGGTGTGTTACACATGGGTACCACCTACAGTAACGGGAACATGTTATCTGGCTAAATTGATCCCAATCCAGAGAGTATGGGGAGAAGACACTAATTCAGACACAACACTTCACCCTAGGTACCCACTGGTGTTTGAAAGACAGAAGAGAGAGCTATTCAAGAAAGCGGATCGAATATGGGCATGGCTTCCAGCATGGACTGGTTGGGGAAGAGAGTTGATGGCAAGAATGAACAGTTATGCCAGTTTGATGGATGAGATTTTGAATAAGACTAGTTGAGATATTCAGTTACTGAATCTGGAAGTATGGGAGATACGAAAGGTACAAATGATACGTAACATGGCACTGGAACAGATCAGTGCGGCTCTGAATGGATTGTGTGAGATGACGATGCATTATGAATGTTGCACTTTCATCAAGAACACTACACATGATGTCCCTGACTATTACCAGGTAATCCAAGATCACCAGGAGAAGGTAGCACAGTTGCAGAACACAGCAAGGAGGATCGCTGCTGAAGGCTGGAATCCACTCCGTGGGTTCGGAGCAATCGGAGATTGGTTCGGATCCATTCTGAGATTTATTTCACAGATTGGATCCATGATTCTGATGGTGGTGGTGATCTTGGTCGTAGGGACACTACTGTACCGCATAGGGCTATGTCTATGGCCACTATGCAAGAGAGCACTGACACCCACACAGACACAGAAGATACCACTGATTATCCCACAAGACATGTTTCCAGCAAAAATAGGTCCCCCAAAGTATGGAGAACTTGAGAATAATAGTAGTGAGGTGTAATGGCTACAAGTCTCAGGAGAAGAACCTGAGGCTTGAGCCAAGGGGGGAATGAAGTGGAAGCTGGCCGCCATTATAAGCCAGGCGGCCATCTTGTTCAGAACAGTGGCGTCACTAGGGTTGGTGTCACCCGGTGCGGTAACTTATGGTGTCACCCCCCCCCCCGAGTTTTACAGATTTTTTTTTAACTACTCTTACTCCTAAATCAGTACTCCCATATAACACTGAATGCTCATACACACAGCGCACATTACTGTGAGGTTTATTGCTGTGCAGCTCTCTCATATGCTCACACAACTTTTTGCCAACTGCCAGCAAGTACGATGCCTGTTCGAAGGCAGTGAAAGCACACATGGATATAATTGCCCCCAGCAGCTCAGCTCATCCATGGATATATATTGCCCCCAGCTCACATATGGATATATTGCCCCAGTTCACAATTATATATTGCCCCCAGCAGCTCACCCATGGATATATATTGCCTCAGCTCACATATGGATATATTGCGCCTCAGCTCATATATGGATATATTGCGCCTCAGCTCACACATGGATATATTGCCCCCGACCAGCTCACACATGGATATTGCCCCAGCTCTCATGGATATGCCCCCAAGCACACATGGATAATGCCCCCAGCACACATGGATAATGCCCCAGCTCACATGGATATGCCCCAGCAGCTCTCATGGATATTGCCCCAGCTCCTCTCATGGATTTTGCCCCAGCTCCTCTCATGGATATACTGCCCCAGCTCCTCTCATGGATATACTGCCCCAGCTCCTCTCATGGATATACTGCCCCAGCTCCTCTCATGGATAATGCCCCAGCTCCTCTCATGGATAATGCCCCAGCTCCTCTCATGGATATACTGCCCCAGCTCCTCTCATGGATATAATGCCCCAGCTCATGGATAATGCCCCAGCAGCTCATGGATACTGCCCCAGCAGCTCATGGATATGCCCCAGCTCATGGATATACTGCCCCAGCACATGGATATGCCCCAGCTCAAACATGAATTTGCCCCAGCTCATGGATAATGCCCCAGCTCATGGACAATGCCCCAGCTCATGGATACTGCCCCAGCAGCTCATGGATATACCCCAGCATCTCATGGATACTGCCCCAGCTCATGGATATGCCCCAGCTCATGGATATACTGCCCCAGCACATGGCTATGCCCCAGCTCAAACATGGATTTGCCCCAGCTCAAACATGGATTTGCCCCAGCTCAAACATGGATTTGCCCCAGCTCATGGATATACTGCCCCAGCTCAAACATGGATTTGCCCCAGCTCATGGATATACTGCCCCAGCTCATGGATATACTGCCCCAGCTTATGGATATAGTGCCCCAGCTCATGGATATGCCCCAGCAGCTCATGGATTTGCCCCAGCTCAAACATGGATATGCCCCAGCTCATGGATATGCCCCAGCTCAAACATGGATTTGCCCTAGCTCATGGATTTGCCCCAGCAGCTCATGGATAATGGCCCAGCACATGGATATGTCTCACCTCCTCCTGCGCCGCCTGTTCGCTCCGTCTGAGCGCCCGGCGGCGCGCAGCTTGGGCTCTCGCCTGGGGGAGCCACATGACCAGCCGTGATTGGCTGGTGACGTGTTTCCTCCAGGCGAGCGCCGAAGCTGCATGCTTCGGACGCTCGCAGGGAGCGAATACGCGGCGGAGGGTGAGACACCCGCCCTTAGGGTGTCGGTGTCACCCTAAGGGTGGGTGTCACCTGGTGCGGGCCACACCCCCCGCCCCCACGTTATGACGCCACTGGTTCAGAATATTGGTTCACTTGAAAATAACTAGGTAGGTTTTAGCTGAAACTAGAATGATACATACGTAGAAATTTAGAAATGTGTTAGATTAGCAGAAAAGCAATTAAAACCTGAGAAAGATCTAGGCTGTTCCTGGCATGAAGGGATAGAATGAGAAGTGGATACATCAAGGTTACAGAGGCCCCAGCAAGACAAAGGGAAGCATAGAAGATAGACCAGGTGCTACCTGCAACAAATGAACACAGGCGCTAGGGAGGCAAGCACAGCCCGGACTGAGTGTAGTAACTAATGATCTGTCGAAACTAACATGAAGTTTTCCAATTTACGGCCAATTTAATGGAATGTCTTTGTATTAGACTAAGGGAGGTATTAACCCACGTGGGGTGGGATAGTGTCACAGGGAGGTGGGCTAATTGGGATGTACCTAATTATGTATTCGGGGTATAAGACCCCTTGTCGGGGTGAATTCGGGGCTCAGTCTTTGCGATTCAATCCTGTCTGAGCATCTTCTGTGACGTCACAATAAAGTTTGCCTTTCCTGAAGAGACTCGTGTCCAGACAATCCTTGCTCGTGTCCGGTCCGGCCTCGTCCCGAGTGAACCAAGTGGATTCCGGTAACCGTTCCTCCATATATTCAGGGTGTGCGGGCGTATAACAGAGCTGCACATCAATAAATCTCTCAGCAATTAGTTTGTAAACTATAATAAATGACTTTTTTATTGATAGAGGTTGTGAATATCTGGCTATACAGTGTAAGGGTCGGGCAGGTAACCCCAGGCCTCAATAAGCCTTTGCTCCCTGAGATCTTGTAATTTAAAGCCTAACTTGTTTACGTCCTTATAATGAGGCTAAACTGAGCCCTGAAACGTTTTTTAGCTGGCAGGCAGTACCCCAAGAGTAATAACTTGTCAAAATAACATGAGACGCCCTCTGGTGCCACTACCAATATGGCGCCCGAGCTTCCGCCACCTCCAACATGGCCGCCCAGCTGACAGATCGCCTTTACGTACCGATGGGTCTCTGCTAAAAGAGTCAGTCACTTCCGGTTGCTGCTCAGTCACTGCAGGGAAGATGGCGTCCGGTGTGGGCTCTGCGGGGCCCGGCTGGGAGGTGGCGGTGAGGCCGCTGCTGTCCGCCTCTTACTCCGCCTTTGACATGAAGGAGCTGCCGCAGCTGGTGGGCTCCGTGATCGAAAGGTGAGACCCGCGGGTGGCCGGCGGAGGGGCCCGGGCGGTGTGCTGTGTCACTGCGGCCTGACACGACCCGGGCTCCGCCAGCCTTTTACCGGCCCCCCCCAAACCCCACCGGCCCTGTCACCGGGACCCCCCAAACCCCACCGGCCCTGTCACCGGGACCCCCCAAACCCCACCGGCCCTGTCTCCGGGGAACCCCCAAACCCCACCGGCCCTGTCTCCGGGGACCCCCAAACCCCACCGGCCCTGTCTCCGGGGAACCCCCAAACCCCACCGGCCCTGTCACCGGGGAACCCCCAAACCCCACCGGCCCTGTCTCCGGGGAACCCCCAAACCCCACCGGCCCTGTCTCCGGGGAACCCCCAAACCCCACCGGCCCTGTCTCCGGGGAACCCCAAACCCCACCGGCCCTGTCTCCGGGGAACCCCCAAACCCCACCGGCCCTGTCTCCGGGGAACCCCCAAACCCCACCGGCCCTGTCTCCGGGGAACCCCCAAACCCCACCGGCCCTGTCTCCGGGAACCCCCTAAACCCCACCGGCCCTGTCTCCGGGGAACCCCCTAAACCCCACCGGCCCTGTCTCCGGGGAACCCCCTAAACCCCACCGGCCCTGTCTCCGGGGAACCCCCGAACCCCACCGGCCCTGTCTCCGGGGAACCCCCGAACCCCACCGGCCCTGTCTCCGGGGAACCCCCTAAACCCCACCGGCCCTGTCTCCGGGGAACCCCTAAACCCCACCGGCCCTGTCTCCGGGAACCCCCGAACCCCACCGGCCCTGTCTCCGGGGAACCCCCGAACCCCACCGGCCCTGTCTCCGGGGACCCCCGAACCCACCGGCCCTGTCTCCGGGGAACCCCGAACCCCACCGGCCCTGTCTCCGGGGAACCCCCGAACCCCACCGGCCCTGTCTCCGGGGAACCCCCGAACCCCACCGGCCCTGTCTCCGGGGAACCCCCGAACCCCACCGGCCCTGTCTCCGGGGAACCCCCGAACCCCACCGGCCCTGTCTCCGGGGACCCCCGAACCCCACCGGCCCTGTCTCCGGGGAACCCCCGAACCCCACCGGCCCTGTCTCCGGGGAACCCCCGAACCCCACCGGCCCTGTCTCCGGGGAACCCCCGAACCCCACCGGCCCTGTCTCCGGGGAACCCCCGAACCCCACCGGCCCTGTCTCCGGGAACCCCGAACCCACCGGCCTGTCTCCGGGAACCCCCGAACCCCACCGGCCCTGTCTCCGGGGAACCCCCGAACCCCACCGGCCCTGTCTCCGGGGAACCCCCGAACCCCACCGGCCCTGTCTCCGGGAACCCCCGAACCCCACCGGCCCTGTCTCCGGGGAACCCCCGAACCCCACGGCCCTGTCTCCGGGGAACCCCCGAACCCCACCGGCCCTGTCTCCGGGGAACCCCCGAACCCCACCGGCCCTGTCTCCGGGGAACCCCCGAACCCCACCGGCCCTGTCAACGTTGGGCGCTGAACTCCAACTGCTTATCGCTGTGGCCCCTAACCCCCCCCCGTGTATGTTAGAAGCATTAAATTGTAACTATCCGTGGAAACAAACTCCTCTTTATTTTGTTGGATACATTTCCATATATCCGGCGCCTTCCTCCGTCCGTATAGCGGCTGTGAGATTGGCGTCCGGCGCCTTCCTCCGTATAGCGGCTGTGAGATTGGCGTCCGGCGCCTTCCTCCGTATAGCGGCTGTGAGATTGGCGTCCGGCGCCTTCCTCCGTATAGCGGCTGTGAGATTGGTGTCCGGCGCCTTCCTCCGTCCATATAGCGGCTGTGAGATTGGCATCCGGCGCCTTCCTCCGTCCGTATAGGGGCTGTGAGATTGGCGTCCGTCGCCTTCCTCCGTCCGTATAGCGGCTGTGAGATTGGCGTCCGGCGCCTTCCTCTGTCTGTATAGCGGCTGTGAGATTGGCGTCCGGCGCCTTCCTCTGTCCGTATAGCGGCTGTGAGATTGGCGTCCGCCGCCTTCCTCCGTCCGTATAGCGTCTGTGAGATTGGCGTCCGGCGCCTTCCTCCGTCCGTATAGCGGCTGTGAGATTGGCGTCTGGCACCTTCCTCCGTCCGTATAGCGTCTGTGAGATTGGCGTCTGGCGCCTTCCTCCGTCCGTATAGCGTCTGTGAGATTGGCGTCTGGCGCCTTCCTCCGTCCGTATAGCGGCTGTGAGATTGGTGTCTGGCGCCTTCCTCCGTCCGTATAGCGGCTGTGAGATTGGTGTCTGGCGCCTTCCTCCGTCCGTATAGCGGCTGTGAGATTGGTGTCCGGCGCCTTCCTCCGTCCGTATAGCGGCTGTGAGATTGGTGTCCGGCGCCTTCCTCCGTCCGTATAGCGGCTGTGAGATTGGTGTCCGGCGCCTTCCTCCGTCCGTATAGCGGCTGTGAGATTGGTGTCCGGCGCCTTCCTCCGTCCGTATAGCGGCTGTGAGATTGGTGTCCGGCGCCTTCCTCCGTCCGTATAGCGGCTGTGAGATTGGTGTCCGGCGCCTTCCTCCGTCCGTATAGCGGCTGTGAGATTGGTGTCCGGCGCCTTCCTCCGTCCGTATAGCGGCTGTGAGATTGGTGTCCGGCGCCTTCCTCCGTCCGTATAGCGGCTGTGAGATTGGCGTCCGCGCCTTCCTCTGTCCGTATAGCGTCTGTGAGATTGGCACAGTAAGGGGTTAAACATCAATGGTTGTTAATAGAAGTGCTTAAACAAAAAATACTTTAAAAAATACCCTTACACATCAGCCGGGTCAATGCGAAAAACGTACAAACCTCGGGAGAAGACTGTGTTTATACGTTGTTTATACGGTGTTTATACGTTGTTTATACGGTGTTTATACGTTGTTTATACGGTGTTTATACGGTGTTTATACGTCCTTGGGAAGGTTTTACTTTCGTTTGTTACAGCTCGCCCCTCCCCCAGTCTGAGCCGGTACAGATACATTTCACTCAAAACAACCTTGAAAAATATATATATATACTGTATCTTTTTCCAGAATAACAAGGGGATTAAAGTCTTTTTTGTTTTATACTGTTTGTTTATACTGTTTGTTTATACTGTGCGGCGACTGATCAGTTTGGGGAAAGTGGATTCATTGAATTCTGTTTACATAAAATGTAAATATTCCACCAATACACCGCCTCGCGCAGAATAACAAGTACAGCGTATCTTAAATAGAAAATTTTCCTCCAAAAACATTTAATTAAAATAAATCCAAATAAAAACTGATTTAAATGAAATCCAATTTTTAAAAAAAATTCATATTTTTTAAATATATTAATAAAAAGATGATTTAATTTTTTTTTATCTATATAGAAATTTTTTTTTTTTTTTTATCCACCCTGTGTCTATAAGAGCCAGAATCTCCATCGATATCTTGGAGTCAATAGTTTGTGGTGATGATGCGTTCGTCACACAGTGTTACCAGTGGTACAGACATTGCTGCAAAATGCGTCGACAATGTTCCCGGTGGCTCAGTGATGCCCTGCACTCTGTATATGTTATTCTGCGATAGGGTTCAGGCTGAGATACAAAGCAGTTGCCCCGGTAATGTATAACGATACAATACGCCCCGTTTACATTTTGTTTCTCTTCCAGCGAATCAGAGATTCTGCATCATGACAAGCAGTACGAGCCGTTTTACTCCTCATTCGTGGCCCTGTCCACACACTACATCACCACGGTCTGCAGCCAGAGTAAGTGTCACCTCCTGCTGTGCACGACGTGACCGGTCTGAGAGTAACAATCCGGCTTGACAAAGGCAGCTGCGCCCCCCCCCCCCCCCGTGCCCCCGGGTTAATCACGAAGCACCCAATCTGCCACCGAAATGCACCGAACAGTGAAATTCACCGTATCTGCACTTTAAGGGCAATTCTTCTGTTCACTAAGCTGTATTTTCCACCAATCGCAGGGACATTGACATTGAAATACGCTGCTTTTCTCCTGTTTGATGCGATTCGGCGGCTTCGAAATTGTTCCATAAAGCGCTTGCGATTCCTTTATTCACTGAAAGCTGCTTTTTTTTATTTTTTTCTAAAAACAACTTTTTATTATTTTTACACTTTTTTTTTTATTGCTACTTTCTTGGTTTAATCCACTAGAATAAAAAAACCCTTCCTATATCCCCCCCCCCTCGTTTGATGGAAATCGCCGAGGTCGAGTCGGCGCTTTTTGCCAAGGTCTAATAAATGCTTCAGCGACCTCATTTTTGGTAAAATTCGGTGAACATTGAATAAATAGTGAATGCACCAAATTGCCGAAGTAACGAACGTCTTAATTCCTTAATTGGATCAGTTTTCGGCGCGTTGTGAATAGACCTCTTGTTGGTGACGCGTTTTCTTTTACTTCCGTGCTAGCGCTGTGCAATCCTCCGGCAGGCGCCATGCGGTGACAGTGTGTTTGTCGGCCGCAGATGCTGGAGCGCAGTTATTGGTTTATTTATATATTTGTGCCGTCTTCCTCTCAGTTCCGCGGAATCAGCTTCAGTCCGTGGCCGCCGCCTGCAAAGTCCTGCTGGAGTTTTCCCTGCTGCGCTTGGAGAGCCCAGACGAGGCCTGTGCCGTGTCCCAGGTGAGTGTGGTACCCGCTTCGCGTCGCCCCTTTCATCGTAACTTCATAGAGTTTACGGGATGAGACCAGACCAGGAGTCTAAACCCCCAGATCTTTCTGAACTACGACTCCCATGATGCTCTGCTCATCTATTGCACATCTGTGGGGGTGGAGTTTGTCCCTGCAGCAGAAGCTCCTCCTACAATTTATTCCAATGTAGTAATGGAGGGGCCGAAATAAATCAGAACAATAAAAGAAAGTATGGAGAGAATAAAAGATGCGCCAGAACTACAACGTGGCGTGGAGGGTTAAAAAATGATGACTTATGTTTGGGGGGGGGAGGGGGTGAGGAATGAATGGGAGGGGGTGGCAGTCGAGGGAAGGGGCACTTTTTATTTTTTATTACAAACTTATATTAACGCAGCAGGGACAGTAATTAAATGACAAACGCTTCACTATTCCCCCCCCTGCAGTGTGTGGTCAGTTCCCCCCCCCCCCCCGCAGTATGCGATGCGATCGCCGTGTGTTGTTTTTTTTAGATATACAAAACGGAGAGACCACAGAGCTGACGCTCGTTTCTGCTGCGTTTTATATAGTTGATACGTTTGTAGAAGCTGCTCGCGCAGCATTAACAGTCTCTGCAGATGAAGGGGATCTGAACGCTCTGCCGCTGGTGGGGTCCATTCATTGTTGCGGTGATGGAGCTGTAGGTCCTCCATGTGTCTTGCAGGCTGGATGTGTTCCCCTCCCAGAAACGCTGACCGTACCATGAAATACTGCAATGAAAATCCTTTTGCGAGGGTGTAAATGATACGTGAATTCCTCCGTGATTTCTGATAATTGTAAAACGTTCCTGTTTCATGAAGGAAAGTTTTGATTTTTAATAAGGATTCGGAGGCGAGTATTTGCTTCTTTATTCTCTCAGCAATGAAACAGTTAACAAAATGATAAAACAGCTTCCCCATAACAGGGGTCACCCCATACAGTAGCCTGACCCTCTCTCCATACGTAAAATACTCCCGCCTGAGGGCAGCCGTCCCCCTTTCTTGCTGCTGCTCTTGGCGGGATAAGTTACCGTTTTTGTCTCCTTCATTTTTATTGTGTTTTTTGTTGTTGAATGTCCTGCATGAACTTAGCAGAGAGCGTCAGATCCTGATGCTGCGGACAGAGGCGGCCGGAGCGATGTCTGTCCAGCACTTTATAAACACATCTCCATCTTTTATTCCTCCTCCAGAAGCACCTGATCCTCCTGATTAAAGGGCTGTGCACGGGGAGCAGCCGCCTGGACCGCACAGAGATCATCACTTTTACAGCCATGATGAAATCCTCCAAACTGCCCCAGACCGTCCAGACGCTGTCAGATGGTAAGGGGGGGGGGGGGGTGGACGAGCTGGAGGTGTCCACTGTGAGTGTGGAGGAAGCCGTGAATGTGTGTGATATGAGAGCAGTGGATGCTGGGAAGCCGGAGTGCTGCAGAAATTGTCCTTCATCCCACACTATAAGCAAAAGCTAAAACCGTATCACTATGAGATCTTCTATTAAATCCCTTTTTATTTGAATCCAGTGGAGGATCAGAAAGAGATTCCAAGTCTCCTCAGTCCTGAGCTGCGGCAGAAAGAGGTGCAGATGAACTTCCTTAACCAGCTGACGTCCGTCTTTAACCCCCGGGGTTCAGCAACATCAGCTGTCACTTCCCACACACAGGTCAGTGACTGTTCAGCTCTTCCACCTCTGGCCCTTGTGGCGGGCGGGCGCCCCGGGCCCCCTTGTGGCGGGCGGGCGCCCCGGGCCCCCTTGTGGCGAGTGGGCGCCCCGGGCCCCCTTGTGGCGAGCGGGCGCCCCGGGCCCCCTTGTGGCGAGTGGGCGCCCCGGGCCCCCTTGTGGCGAGTGGGCGCCCCGGGCCCCCTTGTGGCGAGCGGGCGCCCCGGGCCCCCTTGTGGCGAGCGGGCACCTGCGTCCCTGGCCCTAATGGGATTTCTCTCTTTGTTCAAAGAATGAAAGCGACGACACGGCAGCGGATCAGGTAGCTGCTGCTAAAACCAGAAGCATATTTGTGGCCCAGAACGTGGCCACCTTGCAAGAACTAGGTAGGCTGAAGCGCGTCAGGAGGTTGTGGACGGGAAGTCAATGGGTGGGTTTTCTTGTGGTTTTAACCCCCTCCGTGTTTCAGGGGGGTCGGAGAAGCTGCTCAGAGTCTGCCTGAATCTCCCGTACTTCCTGAGATACATTAACCGCTTTCAAGACGCCGTTTCGGCAAACTCTTTCTTCATCATGCCGGCCACCGTGGGCGATGCCACAGCTGTGCGCAATGGGTGAGTCTTGGAGCGTCTGGTGCCAAACAAAGTCTGACCGGGCAGAAAAACTCTTTGCTGAGACTCGTTCCCGGTCACCTGAGAGCATGCAGGTTGCTCGGCTCTGTGGGTTCATAGTATTTCCTGTCTTAATATCCTGTAAATCCAGGATCTCAAACGCTGCCCTACACCTCCCATGATTCCCTGCTGGTTTATTGCAGTCATAGAATTCTGGGAAATGTAGGCGATAAACATCTGAAGGGTGGAGTTTGAGATCCTGATGTAAAGCCTGTATAGGAGGGATCTTGAACCCCCCCCCCCCCCCAATTGCCTACAAGTCCCAGAATTCTTGGAATTAAATGCATGGCCAGAGAATCATGTGAGCTGTCGTTCAGAAACTTCTGGGGGGCCCAGAGTTTGAGATCAAGGCTGTATAGCGAACGCTGTGTTCTTACCTGGGAGGGGAATTGGCTGCAATTCATGACGTTAATGGTCACCCACCTATGGGTTAATCCAGGTGTGCGCTCTCTCTGATCAGAAGGTATATATTGGCACTTGATGCCGCACGCTCTCTATGATCAGAGGGTGTATATGGGTGCTTTATGCCATGCGCTCTCTCTGATCAGTGGGTGTATAGGGGCGCTTTATGCCGCGCGCTCTCTCTGATCAGTGGGTGTATAGGGGCGCTTTATGCCGCACACTCTCTGATCAGTGGGTATATACGGGTGCTTCATGCTGCGCACTCTCTCTGATCAGAGGGTGTATATGGGTGCTTTATGCCTCGCGCTCTCTCTGATCAGAGGGTGTATAGGGGTGCTTTATGCCTCGCGCTCTCTGATCAGAGGGTATATACGGGCGCTTTATGTCATGTTCTCTCCCCGTCACTTTCCAGCTTCCATTCTCTGGTCATTGATGTGACGATGGCTCTGGACACGCTCTCCCTGCCTGTGATGGAACCTTTAACCCCTCCTCGTCTGAAAGACGTCACGCTCCTGGCACTGAGTTGCCTATATGCGGGTAAGTTCGGGGGATCCATCGCCAACGAATGCGTCTTCCATGAGAAGCCATTATCCGCAGGATCAGAGCAATGGCCAATTTAAGCACGTTCCCCAAAATCTGGTATAAAGGACATGGCGGGGGAAAAAAAAACCTCCTGCTAATAAATTCCATATGAAATAAAGGAGGTTTGTATTTAAATGGCTATTAAAGTGTAAGCTCCTCTGCCAACATCAAGGCAAAGTGCTTTAGGTGACGTCCTGGGTCTGCATGTGTTGACTCGGCTCAAGGGAGAAATATAAAGAGCCGGCTTTGTTTCTAGGCTGCAAGAAACCATAGCCATGCTGGGACAAAAATCAGCGAATCTGACCTGCTGCAAAATACAGGGTCCAGCGCTGACCCAATAGGATTCTGTGTGCACCGTTTAGTCTCCAGGCCCCACTTCATCCAAAGAATAAACTGAAAATAAATCACATTAAATCCCATTTATCTTGTGATGCTACGCGTGTTTCTTGGCGCTGCTCGGGATCCGTGTTCTATCGGTGATTGTTTTTTTTTTTCCCTCTTTCCATTCTTTTTGTCGCTTTGTGCGTCTCTCGCTCGCCGTGCGCAGGTGTCAGCGTCGCCACGTGCATGGCCATTCTACACGTGGGCAGCACCCAGCAGGTCCGAACGGGATCCACGAGCTGCAAAGAGGAGGACTACGAAAACGACGCCGCAACCATAGTGCAGAAATGTGTAAGTAGGACACGTCCCCCCTCGCGTTTGTATTGACGGACCCTCCGATCGGCTAAATCACGCCTGTCCTCTTCTCTTTCAGCTCGAGATCTACGAGATGATCGGCCAGGCCATCAACTGCTCTAGGAGAGCCGGGGGAGAGGTAAGTGGCTCCCCATTACAGATTTTAAGGGAGGACCTTGGAGGCTCATATATGCATTTCCTTCTTTATTGCTCCCACAGCAGCAAAGGAAGAGGTTGCAAATACTCGCCTCCGAGTCCTTATTAAAATCCCAAATTTCCATCATTGGGAGTTGGAAAATTTGGTAATTTAACATGGCTTCTCTTATAAAGTAATACCACACGCTGTGTGGCCGTCATATGGTGCAGCGCGCCGGTTTGTATCTGACGCTGAGCTCTGGCCGTTTGCCTCTTCTCTAGCATTACCAGAACTTCCAGCTCCTGGGGGCCTGGTGCCTGGTAAACAGCCTCTACCTAATTCTGAACCTGAGCCCCACCGCGTTGGCCGATAAAGGGAAGGAGAAGGATCCTCTTGCAGCTCTCAGAGTCCGCGACATTACGCGTGCCAAGGACAGCGTGGGATCGCCAAAGCTTGGCCCAGGGAAAGGGTAAGTCAGGCCTTCAGTAAGGTGAGGGGCGCCGTTGCGTTGAGCAGCCCCCCCCTCGTTCTTCTGTTTGATGTGCCTTGATTGATTCGTTGTCTTGATGATTAAGCTTTATATTTTTAAGACACCAAGGCTTTGGCGTCCTGTCGGTGGTGCTCGCTAACCATGCCATCAAGCTGCTGACGTCCTTATTCCAGGATCTGCAGGTGGAGACTCTGCATAAGGTAACGGGGCGACCTTTTGGAAGGCATACCTGTGCGCCTCTTTGTCTTGTGGAAGTTAATCGTTCTGTGTGCGCTGTCCCCTCTTGCAGCAGGCCTGGGATGCGGATGGACCCCTCGCCGAGCTGAGCATCACCGCGCAGAGCACGTCTATTCAGAGAATCCAGAGGCTCATCGACTCCATCCCATTAACCAACATGCTCTTCACTGTCTTATCGACATCATACCGCAAGGTGAGACGCTCAGGTCACGGCGTGTGGCAGGGACACGATTTACACCAACCGATACCATAAATCCAGGAGGGGGGGGCGGTGGATTATAAGATTTCCAAACCCCTTTTCCCATAAGACACCGCTCCCTGCTTCTACGCTCGACCTTCCTAAAACTGAAGCACATATTAGAAATGTACATTTAAAAAATAAAAAAATAAAAAAGTCGCGCTTGTGATGACGCGTCGAGCAAAATCTGCTGACTTCTAACCTTTAACCCCTCACACCTTCTACCCCGTTTACCGTTAGACCAGCGACAAATGGAGCAGAAGCTGCTTCCTTTATTATTTTCTAATTCGGCCATTTCTTACCGCTGTCGCCACAAAACAACTCATACACGCCCTGGTAATCTCCCGACTCGACTATTGCAATAATCTCTTATCTGGCCTCCCTCTGTCCCACCTCTCCCCCCTACAATCCATCCTGAACGCCTCCGCCAGGCTAATTCACCTCACCCGCCGCTCTGTCTCTGCCGCTCCCCTCTGCGAGTCCCTTCACTGGCTCCCCATCCACTGCAGAATTAAGTTCAAAATCCTTATCCTTACCTACAAAACCCTCACTAACTCAGCGCCCCACTACCTGTCCTCACTAATCACCAAATACACCCCAGCCCGCTCCCTAAGGTCAAACAGTGACCTGCGCCTAGCTTCTCCCCGCATCACCTCTTCCCATGATAGACTGCAGGATTTCTCACGCGCAGCCCCCACTCTCTGGAACGCTCTCCCTCGTGCTGTCAGACTTTCCCCTAACTTCTCTTCCTTCAAACGCTCCCTGAAAACATTCCTATTTAGGGAGGCCTACCACCCAACTCACTGACGCAACCATCAATCACTCTCACCTTACAGTCCTCCTCCTGTTTCCAACCCCAACCCTCCCAGATTGTGAGTTCCTACGGGAATAGGGCCCTCATCTCCTCCTGTACTGTTTGTCAAATGTTGTTCAATGTATTGTAACCCTGTCTATACTGTGCTTATTGTACAGCGCTGCGGAATATGCTGGCGCTTTATAAATAAAGAATAATAATAATAATAATAATAATCTGCGTTTTTTCCGAGCAGCAGATTCTGCTCAGTTTTTCTGGCCGGGAGTCGCAGACGAGTGACGAAAACGGTTAAAATTTGCACCGAAAGGACCCGGAGTCTGCCATTTATTTATTTTTTTAGGCTGTGACTTTTCTGACACGTCGTTTGCCCTGTTTGTAAAACATTCTTTGTTTTAATAATGACATGTATTAGAAATTCTGGCGTTTTAGGACGCGACCTGTGAGCATTTTCCCACGGAAACTTAATCTGAAGCTTAATGTTAATTGCTATGAAATATATATATGTATAGTGAAAACCGTATACTCCTCGCCACTGGGAGCAGCAAGAAAGAGGAAGTGAGACTCTTGTCACGTACTTTTTTTATACAGGGAGGTTACAGAGGATACGGACTGTACCGTTACGTTAAAAGTTCAAAGGTCTGAATGTTTTGTGTGCCCATCTTTTTTGTTTCTTGCTGCTGGGAGAACATGGCATAATAATAATCGCTTCCGTGCCTTTCATAAAATCATGACTTGGCGTCATGATTTAGCGAAATCTTTACTTGTCTCTTCTAGGCTTGCGTGTTGCAGCGCCAGAGGAAAGGCTCGATGAGCAGCGACGCCAGCGCCTCCACCGACTCAAACACCTACTACGAGGATGACTTCAGCAGCACCGAGGAGGACAGCAGCCAGGGTACGTCTTGCTCCGGAAGACGCTGGGGTTACAGTCCCGCTGCCTTAATGGTACATTCCGGGGTTAAAAGAGGAAGGCGGAGGTTAAATATTCAACTCCTTCCCCCCCCCCCCCCCCCGGCTGGCGCCTCTCCCATTCGCTCAGCATTCATTCCAGCACGGGGCTGCCCTGTGTCTGGCAGCCGCCGTTTCTTCCAAGGCTGTGCCGATACAGGCCGGTGACCTGGATTCCCGCTTGAACGTCCAGCGATTCAATGGCTGCCAAAGCGAGGGCATGGAGAGCCTTTGGCTGGCTAGGAATATGCGGAGCGGGAGGCAGGGGCACACTTGGCTAGCCATGACTGTTTAGATGACCTTTAAATGGCCACAGATACTGTTCCTCTTGCTCTTGAAAGCTACTATGGGTTGATCTTTGGGTCTGAATCCAATGCCGAGAGGAGGAAGGCTCCTCATTATGCAGGTTGTGAAAGCTCGCCTCGCTTTTGCGTTGTTTGACTCTAAACTTCAGGTCAATACATATTTTTACCTGATATTGTGTTCGACCTTTTGAGCTAAGATCTCACATCTGTTTTTCACTGGGTGCTGGCTGCAATGCATTGTGGGTTCAAACTTTCACTGGGCCAATCTGTGCAATTGGACTAAAAGGGATGTGCCCGCAATTCCCTAATGTCTCCAGTCCCACCACCGTTCATACATCCCCGGCTGTATCGAGCAATTTGTAACCTTGACCCTCTCTGCAGATGATGACAGTGAACCGATCCTGGGCCAGTGGTTTGAGGAGACCATTTCCCCAAGTAAAGAGAAAGCCGTTCCACCTCCTCCACCACCACCTCCTCCTCTGGAGAGCTCGCCCCGAGCCAAGAGCCCCAGCAAGCAAAACGGGGGAGAGAACGGCAACATCCTGGCCAGCCGCAAGGACCCTGAACTGGTACGTTAAGATTGAAGGAGCTTGTGGGAGGGTGGAGGCTCAAGGCATGTTGTGATACCTCAAAGGAGGTGGTTTTTACTCTCCCGCATGTTTGCGATCTACTGATTTCTGTGAACATATTCATAAAAATGTAAGTCAAGGTTTCGGCTCTTCTATAAACCTGGTTCTCCGGCAGTTCCTGGGCCTAGCCTCCAGCACCCTGCATTTCATCACCAGCTGCATGCTGAACTCCCGCAGCAACTTCATCCGCAACTACCTCAGCGTGTCCCTCACCGAACAGCACATGGCCACACTGGCGAGCATCATCAAGGACGTGGATAAGGACGGCCCTAAAGGTGAGCAGTCGGCATTGCCCACACAACCCAAGACGAGGTGGGTAGAGCTAGGACAGTGCTCACTGCTTGATCTTCTCTCCTCTAGGCTCGGCCGATGAAGAGTTTGCTGTTGCTCTCTATCAGTTCAACCACTGCCTGGTTACGTCTGATCTTCAGTCCCCGACGCTGCAGGTTTGTCTTGCTCGGTTACTGTTACCACGGTTTATTACTACTGTCAGCTGCAAGACAGAAAAGAGAGACCTGGCATTCTAGCGCTCGCCACCATGTCTTTAATAAAGTCATGACTTCACGTCGGGAAATGTCAATGTTTTTAATTGGGAAATGTGATTTTGCAGGATTTCAGCTTTTGAGATAATTTTTTCTGTGGATGTAATGTTTTCTGTCTGTTTCAGAACGCTCTTCTCCAACACCTTGGAGTGGCTCCTTTAACGGAGGGTCCGTGGCCCCTTTACATCCACCCCCAGAGCCTTTCAGTCCTCGCCAGGCTCTTACTGTTGTGGCAGCACAAAGCGAGCTCCCAGGGAGAGCCGGATGTGCCAGAATGTTTGCGGGTCTGGGACAGGTAAGACTTTAATAGAACAAGCTGGCCTGTATGATGCTTTAATAAGCAGTAATAGACTGTAATGGTGGCACAGACCACCAAGGCCACCAGCTCTGTCGTTAGGACAAAATATGTGCGTCAATGTTTCTGTTCTAGTTTGCAGAAAAATCAATATATATTCCCACGTAGAGTTTGCTCGGGGGTTTATTTTTTATGGGATGTCTCATTCTCCCACGTCCCCTCCTCTGGCCAGGTTTGTAGTGACTTTAAAGCAGAACGCCCTCCAAGGCATCGTCCCGGGAGACACCGAGGATGTGAACGTGGATCACCTGCAGCTTCTCCTGCTCATCTTTCACAATCTGACAGAGCGAGGCCGTCGGACTGTCCTGTTACTCTGTGTCCAGACCCTCCAGGAGCTGGCCGGCAACCTGGAAACACAACTTCCCACGGTCCCCCTGCTCCTGGCACGACTGCTGCTAGTGTTCGACTACCTGCTGCACCAGTACTCCAAGCCGCCGCTCTACCTGTTTGAGCAGGTAAAGGATCCGTTGCGTTCCTGGTGTTTGCCAGATCCCCCTGATCTCTTCTTGCTCTGCTTCGATACAGGGAATGTTTTATAAAATCTGCTGGTCGTCCCTTCACTTTCATGCAGGTGCAGTACAACCTTCTCAGCCCGCCTCTTTCGTCCGGCGCGTCGGCGGACGGGACTGGTCGTTCAACAGCTTTATACTACGGTTTCAAAGAAGTGGAAGAAAACTGGACCAAGCATTGCTCGTCAGGTGAGTCCTGCCTGCCGGAGGTGAAGCGGGGAAGAGAAATGTTTGTCGCGTGCGACGAGCCAGGCTCGGGTTCTTTCTTTAGTTTGATTGGGCCATACATGACGCTGGACCGTTGCGCTCGCTGAACCACTATTGCAGATGTTTTGTTTAAAATCTTAATGTCCCAGTGCTTTACCACATGTCACTCAAACTGGCTGCATGACCAGGCACGGTATTTCTCATGAGAATTTACTCACGGGCCGTCCTATGGGCATTTCCTGCTTTCAGTGAGCCGGTCAGTGACTGCCGGTTGTCCTAAGTATCCAACGCGCCTGCATCACTCAGGATGTGCCCCTTGCCTAGAGATATGCGGTCATGCAGGGTGCAAAGAAAAAGCTGAAGCTATGGATGAGCTTTCCATGGTTCATGAGGCTGGTGTGAAGGGGCACCGGTTGTGGCCGTCCAGATTTCTCATGGCTGCAACATAGAGCGTATTGGTGAAATGTTTAATGTTAATCACGATGATCTATGGCTTAAAGTGACATTAAAGCCTCTGGTTTTTTTTAACATAAAACAGTACTATAATGTAAGCCTTACTGTAATCCAGTGTAGTTTTATTCTCTTTGCTGCGGTTCCATTTTAAATGTTTATATTTTGTCATGCTGGGGGCAACTTCCTGTTTTTAAGAATGCCTGTTCTCTGAAAGTATTATGGAGTCACCGTGCACAGCTCACAATGCAATGAATAGGTTGTTTATGAAAAAACATAATCAATAAAGTTTGTTTGAAGAAAAAAAAAACCTACTCTGATTAGGAGAAGGACAAGGCAGAAGAGGAAAAAAAAACCACTGCAGCTCTTCCCAATCACAAGTGGGCGGGGATGTCTGGATGACTCATCCTGTAGTTCTCACTGAGCTGTGCACGGTGACTCCATAGTACTTTCAGAGAACAGGCATTCTTAAAAACAGAAAGTTGTCCCCAGCATGACAAAATATATAGATTTAAAAGGAACCGCAGCAAAGAGAACAAAACTACACTGGATTACAGTAAGGCTTACTGTTTTATGTTAAAAAAGTCTGAGACTTTAAGGGATAGTCTGGGGATGTGTGTTTACCCCCGTTGTGGGAGACGTTTTTGCATTCTGTTAAATATTCTTGCTACTGGGGAGGAATAAATGAAAAGAGGCAAATACTCGCCTCAGTCCTTACTAAAATTCAAACTTTCCGTTATGAAATGGGAAAATTCCGCAATTAAATTATAGCAAACAGCCTGTGTGCTGCTGCAGGTTGGCTTCCACCGGTGTTTGGCTGACGCTCACTGGGCCTTCAAGAAGTCTGAGCCCCTAAGTGTTGGCAGGTGGGGGGTCAGGCAGTCGTGGTGCAGGATCAGGGGGTTATGAAGCTTATTGTCGCCTCTTAGATAAGTTTTTGTGTTTCTTTAACCCTCTGTTGCAGATGCTTCTCCGCCACCACCTCGCTTTTACAGCGTCCTGTCTCAGGAGGCCTCGGAGGATGACCTGCACCGTCTGGACAGCTCGGTAAGGCGCTCTTCACCCCCCCAATCTGCCCGGAGTGTCTCTGTCAGCCTGACTAGTGACACGTTTCATTATCTCGTTTCTGCAGATCTGTGAAGTCCTCTTCTCTCGATCCATGAAGTACGACGACTTGTACACAGCGCTCATCTCCTTGCTGGCAGCCGGATCCCAGTTTGATACTGTTCGACGAAACGAGAGCAAAAACTTAACCCCCCTGGTATGAGCTGCTGAAAAATCTGCGGGGCTTGGAGGGGTTAAAGCATCTTGTGTGGGGCTTTATCTGGCGCTTTGCAGACGAAAGAAAAAATGAACCCTCTGCTTATAACACATTAAACCTGGTTCTGTTACTTTCTATCCAGGAGGCCTGTGCTCTGCAATATCACTTCCTGTTACTGTGGAGGATTCTGGGTATTTTGCCTCCTTCCAAGGTCTATGTGAAGCAGCTCTCTGGGAACGGCTCGGCGTCGGCGGAATGTGAGATCCTGCACACTCTGCGATGGGCTTCACGTCTCCGTGTCCCATCCTATCAGCAATGGATCAAGGTATGTAACTGCACGGCTTGGCAGGACTTGGGATCGTGCGTTATTCCATGCGATGCTGTGAAAAGAACGAGAAAAGCTTTAAATCCTCTGTCAGCACAAATGTCATGGTGGTTACATGGCAGGGAGCTGTTCTGGCTTTGCTCTGAGGTCTAATTGTCGCATTTTCCCGTGTGTGTGTGTGTATATATATATCTCTGAAAGTATAGAATTTTAATAAACACCCGGAAGCGAGTATTTGCTTTTCAATCTCTTGCATTTATTTAAACAGCAGCACTGAAAACCTATCCCAGCAGGGATATCCCTTTCCCTGCAGTCCCCCAATCCCAATGTCCCTTAAGCCGTCACTCACCGAGGTTCCTCTTTCTGATCACTGCTTTTTCCCTCTTGTGGGTCCATCGTAATTAAACATGGGGTTCGTTTATTTTTGCTTCTTGCAGGATCACCTTGGAAAGCAAGGAATGAAGCCCGAGAAGGCCGCTGCGCTAATCGAGCAAACCTCCTCTAAGTGCAACTCGCTGAAGTATGACGTGGACGTGGCCGAGGAGTACATCGCCAGACAGGTGAGACCAGACGGGGTGGACTCTGTGGCCTCTTGGCATCTGTTCTATAGCTTGTCATATAAACCGCGATTCTAATTTGCAGTTGTAAGGGTGTGTGAGGTGGAGGAGCTCTCTCATCAGACACAGGCAGACAAAAGAGCTCAGCACCTCCAGGTGGCTGCGGGCTTAAAGTTCTGGCATTTCTACATTCATGGCCGTCTGAGGAGAGGAGTGATTTCCTCGCTTGTTCATGATTAAATTGTGTTGGAGCCTCCTAGATTTTACACACAGGAGGAATCTGGATTTAATATAACACCATGTGAGCATCAGCAGAGCCAACAGGTTCCTCCGGCACCTCTAGAGACCGAGCTCAGCCGCTGCTCGGATGGAGGCGCTGTCACTTAATAAAGACCCACCTCCTCAACGTGGATTTAAAGGCAGAAATGGCCCAGCCTTCCGGCTGCAGAAATTACAAGATTTAGCGTAGTGAAGGAAAGTCAGGATTTTAATAATGACTCGGAGGCGACTATTTGCTTTTTAGCCTCACGGCTTTTTAACAAGCTGTAAAAAAAAAAAAAAGTGCTTGTTAAACAGAAAATACACATGATGCAAATAGGGGCGCCAGGGCGGCCATGTTTTCCTGGACACATATTACTATTTCATGCAGAGGGGAGCACAGGGAAAAGTACTGCCCTGCAACATGTATAATTCATATGCTGCTGGAAGGAAATCAAGGCAGGTCATCTGGGATTCCTTACCTGCCACGTATGGATTATACATGCTGCAGGGTGGCATTTTTCATGCACTGCCCATCAGCATGAATACATTCTAGGTGTCCAGGGAAACATGGCTGATCTGGCAACTCTAGCCACAAAGCCCCTCCCCATATTCTAATCCACCAATCCAGTCTTGTTGGTGCAGTGCAGGGAGGTTGCAGGTTAACCCCTCTTCCTCTTTGGGATTTGGGGGGAGCTTTATTGTATATTTTCTGGCAGTCGTCTTTTCTTTGGATATTTCTGCACTTTTATGAAAACTTGCTGTTTTTTGAAACTGGGTTTCTGTTCCTCGTGTCACACCCCGGTCCCATGAATTTGCCAAAATCTGCTATAAACCTACACCATTCCTTAATGAAGCTGCTTAACCCCCTTGATGCCACCGTGCGTGCCGGAGTGCCAAGGGGTGGCATCGCATGCCAACAGCTCTCTGACAGCTCCTCAGACTGTCATTGGCTGCTGAGGGAGGCTATCTGAATACGGGCAGCACCGCTGCAGCCAAAGACGGTGAGTGTCTACAGGGCAGAGAGGCCCAGAAGAGATGCCGGAGTGCCGTGCCGACCCCCCCCCCCCCTATTGCTCAGCCCTGTGCTGCCCTGGCGTTATGGGGTTAATCAGCCAGGAGCCCTTTAATTCATTTCCGAAAGCCAGGACTGTGTCTCCTTTTAGTTCTGGTGAGATATTAACCCTTTCAGTGTTGATATGTCCCTGTAGTCACACGAGAAGTCAGGGATCTCAGACTCTGGACTCCCAGATGTTGATAGCCTATAATTCCCAGAATTCTTTGAATGCAATAAATGACCAGAGGATCATGGGAGATGTAGTTCTCAAGCATCCCAGGGGGCCCCAAATTTGAGGTCCCGGTTGTAGATTATTCCTAAAGTGCCTGATTCCTCGGCTTTCCTGCAGATTTCCACTTACTGCAGCACTGACGGCTACTCGTTTGAGCAGCTGCGACAGGGGCCCAACCTGCAGTGCATTTACACGCTGGACGCCATGATCTGCAAAGTGCAAGTGTCTCTGGATGAGCACTTCTCCAAGTTATCTGCCGAGACGGACCCGCACAGCTCATCCCAGGTAGCCAAGAATCTGTTGCCCGCTGCCCTCCAGCTCCTGGATATGTACGCCTCGCTGACGCGCTGCTACCTGCTGCAAAGCCTGCCCGAGGAGGCCGGCCCCGACGACAAGAAACTGCAGGGATACGCGTCCGTCCTGGCCATCGGCTCTGCACGCTGCAAAGCCAACACGCTGGGTGAGTAGAACGACGACCCAGCCGCGCACGCCAGTTTGTCACCGGCGAATCCTCATGGCCTCTTTCTTTGTCTCAGGTCCGGTCTTGGTTCAGAATCTGCCGTCTGCCGTGCAGACCCTGTGCGAGTCCTGGAACGGTATCCACACCAACGAGTTCCCCAGCATCGGATCGTGGGTGAGTGAGGATCCCGTCAGGGAATCGGGCGACTTTTATGTGTTTTAAAATACAATATATTCGTTTAATGTGGAATATGGAACAAAAAGCCAAAAACAGTCCCCGAGAACAATAAACTGTGGCTGTGTGTGTGGCTGTGGTGTGTGGCTGTGTGTGTGGCTGTGTGTGTGTGGCTGTGTGTGTGTCTGTCTGTGTGTCTGTCTGTGTGGCTGTGTGTGTGGCTGTGTGTGTGCTGTGTGTGTGGCTGTGTGTGTGGCTGTGTGTGTGGCTGTGTGTGTGTCTGTCTGTGTGTCTGTCTGTGTGGCTGTGTGTGGCTGTGTGTGGTGGCTGTGTGTGTGGCTGTGTGTGTGGCTGTGTGTGTGGCTGTGTGTGTGTCTGTCTGTGTGTCTGTGTGGCATTGCATTGTCTGTGTGTTACAGTTTGGTTAACTGTTTTTATTTTATTTCTAGCGTAACGCCTTTGCCAATGACACCATCCCCTCTGAAAGTTATATCGGAGCGGTCCAAGCCGCTCACCTGGGCACACTATGCAGTGCCAGCCTGTCCCTGGCCGCCTCGCTCAAACACGTCCTCCTCTCACTTGTCAGACTCACCGGCGACCTCATCGTGTAAGTGTTCCACGATGCGCGCTGTTCGGCAGCATGTCGGCTTTTTCCTGCGGCTGTGCGGTGGCATGTTGGCTTTTTCCTGCGGCTGTGCGGTGGCATGTTGGCTTTTTCCTGCGGCTGTGCGGTGGCATGTCGGCTTTTTCTTGCGGCTGTATGGCGGCATGTCGGCTTTTTCCTGCGGCTGTACGGCAGCATGTCGGCTTTTTCCTGCGGCTGTACGGCAGCATGTCGGCTTTTTCCTGCGGCTGTATGGTGGCATGTCGGCTTTTTCCTGCGGCTGTACGGCAGCATGTCGGCTTTTTCCTGCGGCTGTACGGCGGCATGTCGGCTTTTTCCTGCGGCTGTACGGCAGCATGTCGGCTTTTTCCTGCGGCTGTACGGCAGCATGTCGGCTTTTTCCTGCGGCTGTACGGCGGCATGTCGGCTTTTTCCTGCGGCTGTACGGCAGCATGTCGGCTTTTTCCTGCGGCTGTACGGCGGCATGTCGGCTTTTTCCTGCGGCTGTACGGCAGCATGTCGGCTTTTTCCTGCGGCTGTATGGTGGCATGTCGGCTTTTTCCTGCGGCTGTACGGCAGCATGTCGGCTTTTTCCTGCGGCTGTACGGCGGCATGTCGGCTTTTTCCTGCGGCTGTGCGGCGGCATGTCGGCTTTTTCCTGCGGCTGTGCGGTGGCATGTCGGCTTTTTCCTGCGGCTATGGCAGCATGTCGGCTTTTTCCTGCGGCTGTACGGCGGCATATCAACTTTTTCCAGCGGCTGTGCGGCGGCATATCAACTTTTTCCAGCGGCTGTGCGGCGGCATGTCGGCTTTTTCCTACGGCTGTTCGGCAGGTCCTCACCACTTTTTTTTTGTTTTTTGGATAGATTTGGCGGGTTTTTCGATTCTACGGTTTTTCAGATGTGTTCGGTGTGGCGATTCGTCGCATTTTGAGGACCCCGCAATGAATGCTGTATTCACTGCAGGATTAGCGAAATCGAACTCGCCAAAGTGCGGCGAACAGGAAACATTTCGGTGCTCTTTGAATAATCTCTTAAAACAAATCTGGGAAGAAATCTACAGTTTGGATCCATATCTGCGAATGTGACGCTCCGACCACTCGACCCAAAGCCATACATTAAAGGATCAGATCCACGATATCCCGTCACGTTGGAATCTTCCGGCTCCTAAATGGTTTTCTTCTTCCTCTTCAGATGGTGCCCCGAGGAGCTGAACTCCCGGCAGATGGTCCAGTCCCTGCTCCCACTTCTTCTGGAGAGCAGCACTGAGAGCGTGGCAGAGATCTGCAGCACGTCCTTGGAAAGAGTCCTTGGTCCGGCGGAATCAGATGAGTTTCTGTCCCGTGTGTACGAGAAGCTGATCATGGGATGTTACAACATCCTGGCCAACCACTCCGACCCCAGCAGGTAACAGAGGGCGGAGGAGCAGGTGCAAAATCCTGCAAGCTTTCCCTTACTCTGCTCACGTGCATTGTGTGTCCTTGCATAGTGGCCTGGACGAGTCCATCTTGGAGGAATGTCTGCAGTACCTGGAGAAGCAGCTGGAAAGCAGCCAGACCCGCAAAGCAATGGAGGAGTTCTTCACGGAGAGGTAAAGTGGGCGGCCATGACGCCAATTGTACCGATTTGTAAATCTCATTCTGCCGCGTCCTTTCGTTGTGCTACGGATTATGTTGTGTTGATGGATTATTTCGGGGGAAATGCCTGACCGTTACCTCTTCCTGCTCTTTGCAGGGGTGAATTGGTGCAGATAATGATGGCCACCGCAAACGAGGCTCTTTCAGCCAAATTCTGTAACCGAGTTCTCAAGTTCTTCACCAAACTCTTCCAGCTCAGTAAGTATCGGCACAAAATCTCAGATCGGGTGAAAAAACCTGAAAGGAGTGAGAAACCGGGCCTTATGTTTTCGAGGCATTCCTAGACCCACTTGGACAGGTCTTGTGGGGCCTAGAAACACGACTGGACCCTCTGATAGTTTCCGCTCGTTTATTTTACCGGATTTCTGGGTTTAATCCACGCTTTCTTAGAGAGGTTTTTGAGTTGGGACAGAATAGGCAAATAATCGCCTCTGAGTCTTTTTTGAAACACACACTTTCCTACATTAAGAAGATCCTGGAACTGTTACATTTCTTCGTGTTCATGAGGTCTGGTTTGAGGGAGGGGGGGGTGGTTATGCTTTAATTAGCCGGATCTATACTATTTTACCGCATTCACCTTTTTTTTTGTTATGATCCTTCTTGCAGCTGAAAAGAGCCCGAACCCAAGCCTGCTGCGTCTCTGTGGGACCCTCGCGCAGCTCGCCTGCGTGGAACCCCCTCAGTTGCAGTCCTGGCTGATTCGCATGACGACGTCTCCGCCAAAGGACTCTGATCAGTCTGAGGTCGTCCAGGAGAACCGGCAGCTGCTGCAGCTCCTCACAGCATACATTGTGCGAGAGAACAGGTAACGTACGCATAAGGTAAAAGGTTTGACGCTGCAGCCGGATAATAAACCTTTTAGCCACGTCCTGATGGGCTTAAACCTTCTGACTTTGCACATCTTTCCCGTAGCCAAGTGGGAGAAGGTGTCTGCACCGTGCTGCTCAGCACCCTCATCCCCATGGCCACTGAGCTGCTTTCCAACGGAGACGGGACTGGATTCCCAGAGCTCATGGTGGTGATGGCCACCCTTGCCAGTGCTGGTCAGGGCGCTGGACACCTGCAGCTTCACCGAGCAGCCATGGACTGGTTGTTGAGATGGTGAGCATAAAGCCCGTGCGTTATATAAAAAGGTGTAACGCTGTATATTAAGCGCTCACCCCCCCCCCCCCCTGCCATAACGCCCCGGCTCTGTTCCCTTCCAGCAAGAAGTATTTGTCCCAGAAGAATGTGGTCGAGAAGATGAACAGCAACGTGATGCAGGGCAAGGTGAGGGCGCCTGGCTTTTCTAGCCGTGTGTGGTTTCGAGGCTGCGATGTCGGCCTGTGTGTGTCGGAGCGTTACTTACGTCACTGTCTCGTCTTCAGCACATGACGATCCTGGAGTGCACCTGCCACATCGTGGCTTACCTGGCGGACGTTACCAATACCTTGAGTCACAATACGGGGCAGGGACATTCCCACCCACCCGTGGATGGCGAGGAGAGGGCCATCGAGGTGGATTCAGACTGGGTGGAGGAGCTGGCAGTGGAAGAGGATGATTCTCAGGCTGAAGACTCAGTAGGTTTCACATTGTGTTTATTTTCTTTTCGTTCTGCTGTGGATAATGTCATCGGCAAAGATTCCGTGCCCCTCCGCAATCAGTGGCATGAGCTCAGCCATGCCACTGCTGGGCACTCTTAACTTCCTTGGCTCTATGATTCTGTCATATTTTATGTTGGTACAATATTTTTTTTATCCTCCTAGCGGTTTTCCTGAGTGAGTCTCGGTGTTAAATTTCACTGCTGAAAGCAGTAACCCCGAGACACACTCTGGCTGCATACATTACCTGTCCCTGCGCTCCCACGCTGTCCCCCGCTGTCACCTCCGGCGGATCATGGCGTCCTGGTTCCCTTCTTGCAAGAAGGAAACCAGGAAGCAGGATGCCGCGATCGGCCGGAGGAGAATGTGATCGCGGAGGTCAGCGAGGGTGCGCAGGACAGGTAATGCTTTCAGCAGTGAAATTTAACCCCAAGCCACACTCGGGAACACCGCCAGGGAGGTTAACAAGGGCCTATTGATAAGAAAAAAAAAAAAATCTAGATCTTCCTGGCGTTTAACAAAGTCTTGGAGGCGAGTATTTGCTCATCACTTTTTTTTATTTATGTGGATCCGCAGCAGTAGAGCAGAAAACCTGTAAAATAGACTTATAATAATCTAAATAATATAGAATTAAATTGATGACCATTCGTCCCAGGTCGTCACACTCTGTAGCGCATCACGTAAGATTTTATCCACGGTCCTAAGGATCACAGTTTGGTTACTTTTTGTGTTCTCTGCAGAAACAGATTCCCGAGGGGGGGGGGGGGTTTGCAGACACTGTGAGCCAAGGATTCCTGAATTTAATGCCTGGGTCAGCAACAACGGCTCTCCTGATACTTTGGAACTACATTTCCCATGAGGGTCAACCAAACAAGTGAGCGGCTGAGCATCATGGGAGCTGTAGTTACAAAAGACATGGACTAACCTCGCTGAACTCCAGTGTCGAAGGGTTAGAGTTGCTGGTTGTTAACCCTGGCTAACGCTTCCGCTTGTTTATTTACAGGATGAAGACTCGCTGTGTAACAAGCTCTGCACGTTTACCATCACACAGAAAGAATTCATGAACCAGCACTGGTGAGTCGTGTGTGTGTGTGTGTCGGTCGCATTAATGTGTGTGTGTGTGTCAGTCACATTAATGTGGGGGTGTATTTGTGTGTGCGCCATCGCAATCCCCCTACATACGCATAATTCTGCTCCTATTCTCAGGTACCACTGCCACACTTGCAAGATGGTGGACGGCGTCGGCGTGTGCACGGTCTGCGCCAAAGTCTGCCACAAAGATCACGAAATCTCCTACGCCAAGTACGGCTCTTTCTTCTGCGACTGCGGAGCCAAGGAGGACGGCAGCTGCATGGTAAGGCACGGCGAGAAGACCTCAGGTGCCACGCGGACGATTATCATGAGCACAAACATGTCTGGCAAAAGCGTAAAGCGTTGGGAAGAGGCAGAAGAACCAAATGGCAATAAATAACACAGGGCTGAGTGACCAGGCAGCGGTATATGGATGTGGCAATGCTTGTCTTTCCTGTGGTTCGGCAGCAAGGAAAGAAGTGACCTTATACGAAGAGCAGGGAGGGTGGGACCTGTGATGTAAAGGGGTGTCTTGTTGGTTTACAAGACTTCTGCATTGTTACAGGTTGTTTTCTATTCTGCTGCTGTGGAACCACATAAAAATAAATGAGCAAATATTCGCCTCCGAGACTTTGTCGCACACCAGCTAATCAAGATTGTTTCTTTTCCTTCTCAATAGGCCCTCGTTAAGAGAGCGCCCAGCAGTGGCATGAGCTCAACCATGAAGGAATCCGCCTTCCAGAGCGAGCCGCGGCTTCCAGAGAGCGCCATCAGACACCCAGGCTCCGCCCTCACCGACAAAGGGAAAGTCACCATCAGCGACGGCAAGGGAGACGAGGAAAAACCCAAGAGGAGCAGCCTGTGCCGTAACATCGAGGGCTGCCGCGAGGAGCTTGCGTGTGAAGTGAGTGACAGCGGTGACCCCGGCCAGTCCTGTCTCATAAAAACCTGATCCTATGGTTTACAAAAAAAATTAGGCATTCTGACTTGATGCTCGATAAGCTGTGCAGTCGCCATGGGAACCAAAGAGATGCTCCTGCTGATTGCTCCACTTTTTTAGAACTTTGTGGAATTGCTCATTATATATAGAACTTTCTGCTAACCCCTTCACTACCAACTGCTTTATAGTGGAAAGACAAATATTGTGTCTTGCCTAGTTAACCTATAAAAGGTTGTAAGCTCTAGATGGTGTCCCTTATCTGGCACAATGTCACACGGGGTCTGCATTATCCGCATACAGGCAGATGCAGTAAATGTGCTGCAGACAGATAATAAAATGGTGAGATCTCCTGCTTATGGGGGTTTGTAGTGATCAGAATGAGATGATTAACAATGCAATATCTGTATGTGCTGCATAATGACTGTGTGTGGCAATTACAGCGACACCTTGTATCTGTATGTGCTGCATAATGCCTGTGCATGCAATTACAGCAACGCCTTGTATCTGTATGTGCTGAATAATGCCTGTGTATGGCAATTACAGCGACACCTTGTATCTGTATGTGCTGCATAATGCCTTTGTATGGCAATTACAGCAACACCTTGTATCTGTATGTGCTGCATAATGCCTGTGTATGGCAATTACAGCAACGCCTTGTATCTGTATGCGCTGCATAATGCCTGTGTATGACAATTACAGCAACACCTTGTATCTGTATGTGCTGAATAATGCCTGTGTATGGCAATTACAGCAACACCTTGTATCTGTACTGTACAGGGATTTACGCTCATTATAACCCCCTGAATCTTATCCCTGTACAGCAGCGACTGACCCCACAGCTCTCCTTGTATTCTGACAAAGCCCTGGCTGCTGGAATACTGCAGTAATGTTTGCTAAGCTTTTTGTTACAGTGAGGGTGGGGCTTCTCTTTGCAGCTTCTTTACAGTAATACGGGGGACAGGAGTGGGATCTCCCTTAATTTCATTTCTCTTTAGGAGAGCACTAATCCTGCATTAAAAAGCCTTGAAAATGTGTTTTATTTGCATAGTTTAGGTTTTCATTCTTTTGGCAGTGATGGAGTTAACGCTGTAAAAGCATCGCCAGTTTATCAGGCCGCAGTGCTTGTAGCACAATGGAGTCTGGTTGCGCTGCATGTCAGTTCTGTGTGTTATCTCACTGCAATCCATTAATATTCCATACTTTCCTCCAGGCCAACGTGTCGTTCGCGCCGCTGGTTCTGGACATGTTAAACTTCCTGATGAGCGCCATAAGGAATAACTTCCAGCAGGCGTCCGCCGTGGGCAGCAGCAGCCGAGCCCAGCAGGCCCTGAGTCAGCTCCACACGCTGGTGAAGAACGTCGAGATGACAGACCAGCTTATGGTGAGACCACGTGGTTACAGCAAATATTGAGGGTCCGTCTTGCTCCGCAATGAACGCTGACGTCTCCGCGTGTCCTCGTTGCCTTTTTCTAGGTTCCCACCCTGGGCTCCCAAGAAGGAGCTTTCGAAAACGTGAGAATGAATTACGGAGGTGATCAGGGTCAGACGATCCGTCAGCTCATCAGCGCCCACGTCTTGCGCCGAGTCGCCATGTGCGTGCTGTCCTCTCCTCACGGCCGGAGGCAGCATCTGGCGGTCAGCCACGAGAAGGGAAAGGTGAGTGTGCAGGTCTGCGATTTATATAACCTGCAATCATCACTTACAGAGGTTTCACAAAGAGCCGACCAGTGTGTTTCCCCGTACGGTGACATTTCGGGGCCATTCAGTTATTCAGAGAGCAAACAGTTCACTGAGTTTTGGCGAATTGCCATTGAAATACGGTGCATGTTCGGCGGCAGTGAAATACGGTGCGTGTTCGGCGGCAGTGAAATACGGTGCGTGTTCGGCGGCAGTGAAATACGGTGCGTGTTCGGCGGCAGTGAAATACGGTGCGTGTTCGGCGGCAGTGAAATACGGTGCGTGTTCGGCGGCAGTGAAATACGGTGCGTGTTCGGCGGCAGTGAAATACGGTGCGTGTTTGGCGGCAGTGAAATACGGTGCGTGTTCGGCGGCAGTGAAATACGGTGCGTGTTCGGCGGCAGTGAAATACGGTGCGTGTTCGGCGGCAGTGAAATACGGTGCGTGTTCGGCGGCAGTGAAATATGGTGCCTGTTCGGTGGTGAAATCTCCATAGAGAAGCGATGGTTAATCTATTGACATTGAACAGCAGAGAAATGTCAGTGAAATGCCCTGATGTTCGGTGGTTTCATTCGACAGGTTTAATCAGGCGAATCCCATAGGTTTCAATGTTAAAAATATTCCCCCGTTCTTATCCAATATCTAATAAACCTTTTATTATTTTAATCTGCAGCAGAAAGTCGCTTTATTTTTAGACATTTTTCAGGATTTTTTCTTTTTTTTTTTGTCTTGTCTTATATATTGTTTTTTCTGTAACCGTTTTTTTATCATTCATAGAATCTTCTATGGAAATTCCAGATATTTTCATTCAGTTGTTTTTTTGCAAACAGCGTTTTTAAATTTTCACTTTCAATCGTTTTTTTGTTTTTTTTGCCTGTTCGGCGGCTTGTTGGCTTTTTTCTGAGACCGGTCGGCGCGGTGTCCAGCGGATCATCGGCTTTTTCATTTCTTGTTCAGCTGATCATCAGATCTGATCCAATATTTTCTGAGTTTTTAAAAAAAAAAGTTGCAAAACCATCGATATGAATCTGATACGGTTTCCCCGCTTCTCGGTGTTTTATCGAATCTGATCATTTCGGTGGTTCTGAAGTGTTTTTGGCGGCTTTGCGGTGGCTTTTCCTCGCAGAATTCACCGCAGGATGGGGGAAATTTGATTCCCCGAAGTGCGGGGAACGACCGCACCGAAATGTCGGCTACATGTCGGTGCTCTATGAATAACCCCTTTAGGCTGGAGCCACATGCGCGCCCCAAATGCATCCGCTATGATGCGCATCAAGAGGCCGGTCATTATGAAGGATCATATAGGGTCCAGCGCAGGAACAGGACGTTAGACCAGCGCTCCGGCCGCTGGGCGACATTCACTCGTTTCTGCCGATTGCTCCAGTTACAGATGTAGAAGTTTTATCTTCAACGTTAGACTCGAGCTCGTCTCGTGGCGCAGAGCGTCTCATGGTGCAGCGCGTCTCGTGGCGCAGCGCTCACGCATGTCCGTTACGATGGATGCACTTTTGTACATGTGCTGTTGCATTTTTCTGTCGGTGGTGGTTGCTCACGTTCTCCGCGGTTTCTCTCAGATCACCGTTTTGCAGCTCTCGGCTCTGTTGAAGCAAGCGGACTCCAGTAAGAGGAAGCTCACCCTGACGCGTTTGGCTTCGGCCCCAGTGCCTTTCACAGTCCTGAGTCTGACCGGGAATCCCTGCAAGGAGGACTACCTGGCCGTGTGTGGTTTGAAGGTACCCGTGCGTGATTCTCGTTTCAGTTGTCCGATGCGTCTCTTGAATTCCGTGCTCAGTTTCCCGTTTCTTCCCGTGATCCACAGGACTGCCACGTTCTGACATTCAGCAGCTCGGGTTCGGTGTCCGACCATCTGGTGCTCCACCCTCAGCTGGCAACCGGAAACTTCATCATTAAAGCCGTGTGGCTGCCGGGCTCCCAGACCGAGCTGGCCATCGTCACTGCCGACTTCGTGAAGGTGAGTGGACGCGGTGAAGTCGCGTCTTGCGCAGAGTTTTTGCAGATGATAAAAGCCCTGGTGACTGGTTCTCCTCCTCCTAGGTCTACGACCTGTCCGTCGATGCTTTGAGTCCCACGTTCTACTTTCTGCTGCCGAGCTCCAAAATCCGTGACGTCACGTTCCTTTTTAACGAAGAAGGGAAGAATATCATTGTGATTATGTCTTCGGCGGGTTATGTGTACACGCAGCTCATGGAGGAGGCCAGCAGCGCGCAGCACGGCCCGTTCTACGTCACCAACGTCCTGGAGGTCAATCATGAAGAGCTGAAGGTCAGCACGGGGGGGGGGTGTTGGTGGAACAAACGTCATGTGTTCCACATCTCCCGGCCATTGGGCTCCATGTTTTAGTTGACGGATCCAGAGCTTGGCCCCTCCAGATGTTTTGGGACTACATCTCCTATGATGCACTAGCGTTCACTAGATGGGCGGAGCCTCATGGGAATGAAGTGCCAAACGCTGTGGATGGCTGAGGTTGCTGAGCCATGTTTTAGCTGATGCATCGTCATATGCAAAGTCTGCGCTTGTGTTGTCTCTTCCGTCCCTTTTATGCGCGTCTCGTTCTATTTGCTCCTTGCAGGACAGCAACGGACAAGTGGCCGGAGGAGGGGTGTCCGTCTATTACTCACACGTCCTGCAGCTGCTCTTCTTCAGCTACTGCCAAGGAAAGTCCTTTGCTGCCACCACAAACAGATCCAGCCTGGAGATCGTCTGCCTCTTCCCCATCAATATAAAAGGGTACGTCTGCTGTATCGAGAGCAACCGGTGACCGCCGAGAGACAGCGTGCGTAACCGGCGGGGGGGGGGGAACCAATTACCGGGAAATAAACCCTTACCTGTCTGGGTCTGCAGCCAAGGAACAGGGAGATATTACTGGACATGGACCTTTATCCAGGACAGGGTGGGACAGAGGACGTTAAGGCTGGCCATCCGCTGGCACTGTAGTCAGACAACCGACTTGGTTACCCGACTATGGACAACGCCATCGGCTGATCAGGGTCGTCCACTGGAAGCGTCTGTGGACGACCCAGATTGGCTGATGGACAGGCCGGCCAATGGAAAAAAGAAAAACGCTGCCGGGAGAAAAAAAACGGTCTCTGGTGCTGAAATGCGAGGTTCAGCTCCAAGGACAGCCCCCCAAAAAAACTTGCCAGGCTGCAGGGCGGGGATTAACCCCCCTGTCCCTGGTGCTGAATAGGCTTCAGGGACAGCAACGCTAAATGCAGCCGGCTCACTATGAGAAGCCATCTATTAAAAAAAAAAAATTGGAACCTAAAATTTTGCCTGAAAAATTCAATAAACAGGATTTTTACTGCGGATTAAAAAATAAACGGTTGAATAAAAACGTTATTTTTTTCCATTGAATCCCATGGGCTTGTAACACGGCGGTTTTCCTAAATGTATCCACGTTTCCCTGCACACCGCGGTATAACTATACAATGTATCTTTACACGTTTCTCTGCACACCGCGGTTTTCCTATACAATGTATCTTTTCACGTTTCTCTACGCACAGCAGTTTTTCTATACAATACATCTCTTACACGTTTCTCTGCACACCGCGGATTTCCTATTCAATATATCTTTTCACGTTTCTCTACGCACGACGGTTTTCCTATACAATGGATCTTTTACACGTTCCCTGCACGCCGCGGTTTAACTATACAATGCATCTTTTTCATGTAAGCTTGTACCAGATCGTCCCGGCATCGTCCGATAAAATCGAAAGGTTTTGCTAGTCTGTTGTAATCGCATAAAATCGTCTGAAGTCGTCCGTCGTGGATCGGATGCAGTGGAAGAGGGCTGACTCACCTGCATGTTATAGGATCGGTCGAACGACTTCAGACGGTATCTGATGATGGCACAAATACGGAGCCGGTGGACGGCAGCTAAAGGACATACACTTTGTATTTGAGTCTTTTTACCCATTTCAGCAGATTTCAAGGTCACATTTCCTCCGCTGTGAAGTTCGAGGCCTGAAGCCTCCGTAGATTGTGTTAGAAACTTTCTGATAAATCGTCACGTTTGTCTCGTAGCTCGAACGGTGGAGGGAAGACTTCACCAGCCCTTTGCCAGTGGTCAGAAGTCATGAACCATCCCGGCTTGGTGTGCTGCGTCCAGCAGACCACGGGCATTCCCTTGGTGGTCATGGTGAAGCCCGACAGCTTCATGATCCAGGAGATCAAAACGTTGCCAGCTAAAGCCAAAGTAAGTCCCGGTGACACAGAGAACGTGATCTGTGGATATGAGACGCTCGTGTTTCTGGTTTTATATTTGCTCACTCTTGTCCTCGCAGATCCAGGACATGGTAGCCATAAGGCACACGGCAAGCAATGACCAGCAGAGAACCACCATGATCCTTCTATGTGAGGATGGAAGTCTGCGGATTTATATGGCCAGCGTGGAGAACACGTCCTACTGGCTGCAGCCCTCCCTGCAGCCCAGCAGCAGCATCAGCGTCATGAAGCCACTGCGCAAGCGCAAACCGGCCGCCGTCAGTAAGGATCCATCATCTGGCCCGGATACCCTTCTCGTGTCTTGGTCGTTGCCGAATCTCTGGCTGACCTCCATTCTTCTCTTGCAGTGGCCCGAGCGTCCAGCCAGGTAACTTTCCCCATAGACTTCTTTGAACATAACCAGCAGCTGACGGACGTCGAGTTTGGTGGAAACGACCTTCTGCAGCTGTACAACGCCCAGCAGATAAAGCACCGGCTCAATTCCACCGGGATGTATGTCGCAAACACGAAGGTACGATGTTCTCCAGTGCAAACTGCGCGCGTTCCTCGGCTGCAAACCAGTTTACTTATGGAAGCCTGTCCCTTCCTCCCAGCCCGGCGGCTTTACCGTCGAAGTGTCGAACAATAACAGCACTATGGTCATGACTGGGATGCGCCTTCAGATTGGGACTCAAGCTGTCGAGCGAGCCCCGTCTTACATAGAGATGTTCGGGCGCACCATGCAGCTTAACCTGACCCGGGCGCGCTGGTTTGACTTCCCGTTTACACGAGAGGAGGCCCTGCAGGCGGACAAAAAACTCACCTTATTCAGTAAGTGTTTATTCTTCAACGTTACTTTTCTGTGACTTTTTATGGGACGGTGCTGGGGGTCGGATTCCATCCTGACCTAAATGCAGGACTCGGTGGCTTTGTGGAAAACCACTTACTGTAACCCAGACCGTAAGAATGTGTGACGCGCCGTACAATGCATCTTTACAGACAGTAAACCTATGTAAGAGGGGGCGACCCCGCTGATATACACACATGTATAATGATTGCACTGGGGACCTGCAAACAGCTTCAGCACATTGGCCGTCATGTCCGAGGTGCTGAAACTTTGCGTGTATTTTCTGGACCCCATTTGCAAACTAAGTGACTTTAGTAAATTTTCCTATTATCCTAATGGAAAGTTACTATTTTAATAAGGACTCGGAGGCGAGTATTTGCTATTCTTTCCTTTCTGCCCCAACCGCAGCAAAGAAACTTTATGTAACAGAAAAAAACATGTAGACCATCCCTTCCCCAATGTGGGGGGGGGGGGGGTAGGACCCTGCTCCCCAATCCCTCCCATCCGGAAGCAGCCCCTCCTTTCTTTGCTGCTCCCGGCGTTTTCTGGAGGCCGTTTGCAAACTAACATTACTGTGCAATAAATGAGATTCCTTTGCATCGCTCCAGAATATGAGCAGAATGAGTTTACTCAGGCTCCTGCAAGCGCTCTAGAAGATTGCGTTAAGTGGTTTTAATGCGTGATTTGGAGGGTGGAGGCTCCAGGAAAGGGGCTGCCATCTGCCGACATGTACCAGGCATCTTCTGCGTCTCGGGGGGGGGGGGGGGGGGGTGTCGTGTCATTCAGCGTCGCGCGATGTCAGGGCAGCCGTGCATTGTGATCAATCTGTATAGTGAGCCGCTATTCGTGTGTCCTCTTTCAGTGGGCGCGTCTGTGGACCCGGCCGGGGTCACCATGATAGATGCGATTAAAATATACGGCAAAACAAAGGAGCAGTTTGGTTGGCCGGATGAGCCGCCCGAGGAATTCTCATCTGCTTCCGTGAGCAGCGTGTGCCCCCCCAATCTGAACCAGGGGAACGGCGCGGCGGACGGGGAGACGGCGGCCCCACCTTCCAGCAACGGCACAGTCATTGAAAGGTAAATGGGGCGAGGCTGGACATCTGCCGTCACGCCTTTTATTAATCTGTATCTCCTCTTTAGCTGGCGGGATGGGGGGGGGGTTACCCTAACTTGAGTCTCGTGACGTCACATGCTTTGTTTTTGTTCCTTGCTCCCCCAAAGTTCTGACCCTGAACCCCTAACGATCTTGGACCGGTTAGTAAGTCTTCTTTTCTCTGCACGAGTCAGTGTGCACACAAACCTCGGCCGGGGGTGCCTAACGCGCTTGTTTGAGTCCCCGGCCCTCTTTGCATGGCAGTCCCCAAGTTTTCCGTAGAAGCAAACCTCTCCGCCGGTTGTGACCGAACTCTCGGAGCGATGCCTGCCGGTGAGTTAGGCATGCGGCTCTTGCCATATGAATAGCATCTCCTGTCCTTCTTATGGAATGCCAGGCTCGGCTTCTGAACCACCGGTCACGGTAACGCCGCAGCTTTTTGTTTTCAGACCACGGCGTATTGTTAGATGTAGATCGGTGCCGAGTATTTAACCCTTCCTGTCTTAGTTTGCAGCCCCGACACCGTGCATCCAGATAGATCCTGTGGCTTCCAGCGGCTTGCCTTGCACCCAGGCACTATCTTTGCAAATTAACCCTTCACTTTTGTGTTGAAATAAAGTCTCTGTACACCAGAATGGGGGTTATTAATGCTGGCGCTCAGTTCCTGGGTTTGAGGCCTTAGATTTGCAGCTTTCTGCGCTCCGGCCGGGATTCCTCGGGGGTTATTTAATCCTGTTACTACTTCTCCCCCCCCCCCCCCCCAGGCTGGTCGGCAGCTCCCTGGAAGCTCTCGAAAGCTGTTTTGGATTTGGAGCAGTCCCAGAGAAGGTACGTTATCTGGCGTGTCCTGATCCAGTCAATCCATCTCAGCTTGCAGATGTCTCGCCATGCGGCCCGTCTGTCTCGCCATGCGGCCCGTCTGTCTCGCCATGCGGCCCGTCTGTCTCGCCATGCGGCCCGTCTGTCTCGCCATGCGGCCCGTCTGTCTCGCCATGCGGCCCGTCTGTCTCGCCATGCGGCCGTCTGTCTCGCCATGCGGCCCGTCTGTCTCGCCATGCGGCCCGTCTGTCTCACCATGCGGCCCGTCTGTCTCGCCATGCGGCCCGTCTGTCTCGCATGCGGCCCGTCTGTCTCGCCATGCGGCCCGTCTGTCTCGCATGCGGCCGTCTGTCTCGCCATGCGGCCCGTCTGTCTCGCCATGCGGCCCGTCTGTCTCGCCATGCGGCCGTCGTCTCGCCATGCGGCCCGTCTGTCTCACCATGCGGCCCGTCTGTCTCGCATGCCGCCCGTCTGTCTCGCCATGCGGCCGTCGTCTCGCCATGCGGCCCGTCTGTCTCGCCATGCCGCCCGTCTGTCTCGCCATGCCGCCCGTCTGTCTCGCCATGCCGCCCGTCTGTCTCGCCATGCCGCACGTCTGTCTCGCCATGCCGCCGTCTGTCTCGCCATGCCGCCCGTCTGTCTCGCCATGCCGCCGTCTGTCTCGCCATGCCGCCCGTCTGTCTCGCCATGCCGCCCGTCTGTCTCGCCATGCCGCCCGTCTGTGTCGCCCGTCGCTCTCACCCTGTCGCCCGTCGCTCTCACCCTGTCGCCCGTCGCTCTCACCCTGTCGCCCGTCGCTCTCACCCTGTCGCCCGTCGCTCTCACCCTGTCGCTCTCACCCTGTCGCCCGTCGCTCTCACCCTGTCGCCCGTCGCTCTCACCCTGTCGCCCGTCGCTCTCACCCTGTCGCCGTCGCTCTCACCCTGTCGCCCGTCGCTCTCACCCTGTCAAATGTTGTTCAATGTATTGTAACCCTGTCTATATTGTGCCTATTGTACAGCGCTGCGGAATATGCTGGCGCTTTATAAAGAGTGACTGTAGAAATCTCTCTCCTCTTGGGGTCTTGTTGCTTCTTGGTGAAATTCTAAAAGGAATAATCATTTGGGACGCACGACCCGGGAAACGTGCCTTTATTAGACGAGGTGCAGCAACAATGACCTGAATTTATATTCTAAAAAATCTATATATTTTCACATTCGGTCTCAGCGCACGTACATGGCATATATTGTAAATGTACTCAGACATGGAGGTGCAAGACGTACGTGGGGACTCATACGGTTACATCACATTAAGCCCTCGCTACACAAAGTTCCCCAATGCCAGCGCCCCCCCCCCCTCACAGATAAACGTGCATTATGTAACATGTACAGGGGGTTTATAGTTTATTTGGTTCTGATTTATGGTCTCATCATGTTTGTATTTCTCAGGAAAAGACCAAAGCGTCGGCTCTGGAACTGGCCACGGCGCTGCTCTCCATGCCGACCCCATCCAGCGTCCAGCTGCAGACAAAGAGCCTCCTGGCAAGCCTGCACACCAACCGCTCTGCGTACCACAACCACAAGGTAGGCATGAGGAGCAGCGGTGTGAGCTGCGGCAAGGTGGCCGCACTGCACGGACCCCGGTAACACAGCATAGCTTCGGACTCATGGTTTTCCTCCCTCCAGGATCAGGCCTTGCTCAGTAATGCCGTGCAGTGCTTGAGCTCCTGCAGCAAAGAAGGGAAGGACCTGGATCCCGAGGTGTTTCAGAGGCTGGTGATCACCGCCCGCCTCATCGCCATCATGCGTCCAAACAACCTGGTCCATTACACCGAGGGCAAGCTTCCAGGAGAGACTGGTAGGACCAGAGCGCTTCACCATCTAAATTCATGACCGCTGTGGCCCTGGGGGTATCACCTATTATAAGCCAATCGTTTATTTCCACGGCAGCTTGATTGCTTCCCGGTTTAATCTTGTGATGTCGGCGCAGGCCGCAGTTTATGGGTTTTGTGCTAGCTCCAGGGTTGGATAATCCATATAAAATTGTGACGTCATGATTTTAATAAAGACTCGGAGGCAAAGATTTGCTTTATTTTACTCAAAACTTCACAATCTATAAAAAAATATCATAACAGCCTCACGTTACTCCCGATCAGAGGGAAAACTCTTTACAAAATCATTAAGGGAAAGCGAGCAGACTAGGAATAGAGGGAGCGCGCTCCTCAGACGTCACGCAGGATATTAAGGGTAAGCGAGCAGACTGGGAATAGAGGGAGCGCGCTCCTCGGACGTCACGCTGGATATTAAGGGAAAGCGAGCAGACTGGGAATAGAGGGAGCGCACTCCACAGACGTTGCGCATGATATTAAGGGAAAGCGAGCAGACTGGGAATAGAGGGAGCGCGCTCCTCAGAGGTCACGCAGGATATTAAGGGAAAGCGAGCAGACTGGGAATAGAGGTAGCGCGCTCCTCGGTCGTCACGCAGGATATTAAGGGAAAGCGAGCAGACTGGGAATAGAGGGAGCGCGCTCCTCGGATGTCACGCTGGATATTAAGGGAAAGCGAGCAGACTGGGAATAGAGGGAGCGCGCTCCACAGACGTCACGCAGGATATTAAGGGAAAGCGAGCAGACTGGGAATAGAGGGTGCGCGCTCCACAGACGTCGCGCATGATATTAAGGGAAAGCGAGCAGACTGGGAATAGAGGGAGCGCGCTCCTCAGAGGTCACGCAGGATATTAAGGGAAAGCGAGCAGACTGGGAATAGAGGGAGCGCGCTCCTCAGACGTCACGCAGGATATTAAGGGAAAGCGAGCAGACTGGGAATAGAGGGAGCGCGCTCCTCGGACGTCACGCAGGATATTAAGGGAAAGCGAGCAGACTGGGAATAGAGGGAGCGCGCTCCTCAGACGTCACGCAGGATATTAAGGGAAAGCGAGCAGACTGGGAATAGAGGGAGCGCGCTCCTCAGACGTCACGCAGGATATTAAGGGAAAGCGAGCAGACTGGGAATAGAGGGAGCGCGCTCCTCAGATGTTGGTGTGGGACTTGTTTTACACGGTTATTCCCTGACGCGTTTGTGTCACAATAGAGAGCGGTGAGGAGCAGAAAGAAGCCGCTGTGAAAGCTGCGGAAGGAGACGAAGGATACGGTTTCATAACGCAGCTCGTCAACCAGTTCTGGAAACTCCATGCGTCCAAACCCAAAAATGCATTCTTGGCCCCCGCCTGCCTACCAGGTACCCTCCGCATCACTCTGCGTGCGTGTGCGCCTGCGTTCTCGGGTCACGGGATTCGGCGATTCTGCAGAATAGCGCCATAACGCTTTTGTTTTTCCGTCAGGGCTCACACACATTGAGGCCACAGTTAATGCCCTGGTGGATATTATCCACGGATATTGCACCTGTCAGCTGGACTGCATCAACCTGGCGTCTAAGATCTACATGCAGATGCTGCTCTGTCCGGTGAGTGTCGCGGCTAAATCACGCCCGCGCTTTGTGCAGGGACGAGTATTGTCAGAGAGGGTCTGTAAGATTGTAGGAAATGCAAGAATCACACGTGTCACCTGTACAGCCGCAACATCCCTCCTACACAATCCAAAAAACTACATTTTTAGGCGCAAACATGTTGCCACAAGTATAAAACCCTTCTCTCTCCCTGAGGTCATGTGACGAGGGCAAAATGATTAAATCCTGTAAAACCCTACAGGCTGTGTATAAGGTGCAAAACAGAAATGAACTGTCTGTTCACTCTGTTCTATGTAAATGTCCCAAATCCCGCAGCAGGAAATGTCCCAAATCCCGCAGCAGGAAATGTCCCAAATCCCGCAGCAGGAAATGTCCCAAATCCCGCAGCAGGAAATGTCCCAAATCCCGCAGCAGGAAATGTCCCAAATCCCGCAGCAGGAAATGTCCCAAATCCCGCAGCAGGAAATGTCCCAAATCCCGCAGCAGGAAATGTCCCAAATCCCGCAGCAGGAAATGTCCCAAATCCCGCAGCAGGAATGTCCAAATCCCGCAGCAGGAAATGTCCCAAATCCCGCAGCAGGAAATGTCCCAAATCCCGCAGCAGGAAATGTCCCAAATCCCGCAGCAGGAATGTCCCAAATCCCGCAGCAGGAAATGTCCCAAATCCCGCAGCAGGAAATGTCCAAATCCCGCAGCAGGAAATGTCCCAAATCCCGCAGCAGGAAATGTCCCAAATCCCGCAGCAGGAAATGTCCCAATCCCGCAGCAGGAAATGTCCCAAATCCCGCAGCAGGAAATGTCCCAAATCCCGCAGCAGGAAATGTCCCAAATCCCGCAGCAGGAAATGTCCCAAATCCCGCAGCAGGAAATGTCCCAAATCCCGCAGCTGGAAATGTCCCAAATCCCGCAGCACTCCTGGTCCGGAGCATTTTGTAGAATAGAGATGCTTCACCTCTGTATTGGACATTGTGCGCTTTATGGCGCCGCTGTATCCATCCGCACGATGTTAAAGGTCAAAGTGTTATGCAAAAAGAAATGGCGTCTGTAGCATCTGGGAATCGCTGGGTGTTTTTTTGCAGAGGTTTTTTTTTATTTATTCATCCTGTCTTGGTTTTAAAGGGGATTTATTTTTATTTTCCTCATATTTCAGGATCCTGCCGTGAGCTTCTCCTGCAAGCAAGCTTTAATCCGCGTGCTGCGCCCCAGGAATAAACGCCGCCACGTGACGCTGCCTTCCTCTCCGCGCAGCAATACGCCCATGGGTAAGTGGCGTAGCTTTCTGTGGCTGCAGAATTTGGTGCCCTCTGGAGCGTCGTCCTGTTTGTTCGTGGTCATTCCTGCGTTCGTATCCCTCGGCTCCTGGTTTGCCGCAGTAATGAGTAGCGATTCGGTGCATTTATCGCCGAATCCTCCTCTTCTCGTGGAGCGTAACGCGTTTAAAGATGCTGCTGCCGCAGTGCAGGGCCTGGCTGACCTTTGGTTCTCATGACTTCCTTGTACTGCGTCACCCATCATGGCGGACTGAAAGATGCAGCTTGAAAGCCAACGGTCGCCACCCCCGACGCAGAGGAATTGCTGCCTGACGCGGCGCCCACGTGTACTGTTTTAATTCTGTCTAGGTTGGAGAGCTTGGTATCCCTCAGGCGTGGCTGTAGTTAGGATGCCTTCGCCATACAAGGACCTCTTTAACCGTGAGCACTCGGGTCCCCCGAGTTTCATTACTTTTGCCCCTTTGCTATAATCCGCCTCCGTTATTGTGGTGATGATTCCAGTGCCGTGATACACAAACTCTTAGTGCCAGATCGTGCGACACCGCGGGGCGCCTGCGCGGGTTGTGATCGCTGTTGTTTTTGGCCCAGGAGACAAGGACGATGACGACGACGACGAGGCTGAAGAGAAGATGCAGAGTGTCGGCATCTCGAACGACGAACATGTGCGTCAGCAGAGCCAGGAGCACAACGAGGTGGACCACGGGGACTTTGAAATGGTGGTGAGAATAAAACCTGGTGGGGACGGGGGACTTTCTGGTGCAGTGAGAGCCCATGTACACAGTCAAAGGGTCTTGGGGGTGAAGTGAAGCCCCTTTGGGTCAGTGGTGTAATTACACAGGTCTAAAGAAACGACATGCTTCATACAGGTGACTTTTTGCTCTTTGTCTCTATAAAGACAGTCCTTTACAAGCCCCTCATGCAAAAATTCCTAAATTTTCCTACAAGGATGTGACGGAAAGTTTAGATTTTAATAAGGACTCGGAGGCGAGTATTTGCATCATCCTTCTTTATTGCACCCAAAGCCGCAAAGAATGAATGCAATGAAAAAAACTTCAGTAACCATCTCCCAACAGGGGGGACCCTTCCCCAATTTAGCCCCTCCCCCTAGTCCATATAGGTCCAGTGCGGGAGCGGCAAAATCCTAAGTACCTTGTGTTTTACTGGATTTCTTTACAAAATTTCCAGTTTTCTGTACAATATATAAATACATATGTGTGTTTCTTGCTTTGTAGTTTATTGTCGTCTTGGGTCCCGACTTACCACGGCTGTAACCGCGGGGGTCAGTTTCCCACATGATTGGACCGCCGCCCGATCACCTTTTGAATGTGGTTGGCAGCGCTTCCGGGCAATCTCCTGCTCCTTCTGCCTTTTCTCCTGCCGCGGGGTCATTTCGGGCCGCTGCTGCTGGGGTTCTGACTCGGTGTGCAGCTCGGCTTGCTTCCCGCGGCCTTGTGAGGTGCAGTATTTTACCGGGGAGGATACTTTGAGATTTCTCTCGTTTTCAAGTATGTCCTCGGTAATGAACACGTCTTTCCAACAGAAATATGATCAATCCAGTTACATCATTAACGGATCACATGGTCTATTTAAAGTGATATAAAACATCATCATTATACACCATATAAAACAAATACAGAGGTAAATTACCATGTGCGCCTCTAGACCACGTGCACATAAGTTATTTTGAGGAGTTAAGCAAACGCGACCCGAGGAAATGCTGCGAGTAGCTGAGTGTGACGTATTAAAGCAAGTAGCAATTCTGTACAGCAATGTTAATTTTGAGGTTTTTGTTCACCAAAGCACAAAATATTTATTTCCCCCGGCACATAGACATATATTACAGTTCAATTATATTTTGTTTCAGAAGTAAACATAACGTTTATTCAATAAAAACTATCATTTGTGGTGTGTGCGTACAAAACGGATTGTGCTGACTGCTTCTCTTTATCATATTTTGTCCGAGTCAAACGAAAAACAATCTGAATCTTTAATTAATCGTCGGCCATTTTGGATTCGAAATTCGCATCCAAAGCGTTCAAGGACACTGCTGCAGCAAACTGAATTGCTGCGCTGCAGCAATTCAGCAGCTGCAGAGGTATCGAACGGGGCTCAGGAAGCTAGTGGACACTCCTGCCTACTGTCTCTAGTGTATAAAGCTCTTGAAACCAGGAAGTGCTGGCTCCCACACCCCCAAACATGCAAAGGACGACACCCCTCCAAAAGAAACCTGTCCCTTGACTGTTACAAGTGGTTTATGATGTTTTGCACAATATGACCCCAAAACTCGAGCAATGATTCACACGGGAACAGAGCGGAGCGGATTGAAGTCTGTTTTTTGGGGTGTGTGAAGTGTTTTTATGGACATCCTGGTGAACATGGAATCGCTACGTGCGGTACAGTCTCCGGGGAGGTGCACGTTCATTGTTTGGAGTAAACTCGTGTAGACAGGTTCAGCATGACTTCTGCTCTCCCTCCTCTTCCAGTCGGAGTCCATGGTGTTGGAGAGCGCAGACAGAGTAAACAACGGCAACCCGTCTCCTCTGGAGGCTCTCCTGGCCGGGGCAGAGGGATTCCCTCCAATGCTGGACATTCCTCCTGACGCAGATGACGAGACCATGGTGGAGCTGGCCATAGCCCTGAGCCTCCAGCAGGACCAGCAAGGTGCGTCTCCATGGGAACGGGGCCCTTTGAATCTATCGATTTGCTTTAATTTGCTGCTTTTGGTTCTCTACGCTTTGGGCTTTATTCACTAAACACCGTGCAGACAGAGTGTGCCACTGCTATCAAGTTATTTTGGTGGATTTGCACTTTCGGTGATTTTTGACGGCTTTTTCTTGGACGCAGCAGAAATTATGTTTTATATAATCTCACTCTTTCTGCTTTAATGGTCCTGATTTAGATTGTGATTTCCTGTAATTCAGACTCTGCCCCTCCCCCCCGGCTCCGTGTGAAACGGTAGATGCTGATCGCCCGCCTCCTTGTTAACCTCTGACCTCTTTTGCAGGGAGCAGCAGCAGCGCCCTCGGCTTGCAGAGTTTGGGGCTCTCGGGGCAGGCGCCCAGCTCCTCCTCTCTCGACGCCGGGACATTGTCTGACACGACAGCATCAGGTAACTGCCAAGCGGGATGCTGGACGCGGTTTGCGGGAAAGCACATTGTAACTCTGTGTACATAGACACTGCTCCGGTTAAAGCGACACTCTGCGGACCCTGACAACGAAAGCTCGTTAAAATGGTCCGGCTGCGTGGAGACCCCCCCACCTCCCTGCAGCCCTATGTGACCGGCAGAGCGGTGTGCGGAGTAATGTCCTCCGTGTGCACCGTCGTCTCTGTAGAAAGGATTTCGAATAATCCCGCCTGCCGTTGTACAAACTCTGTATCCGATGATGTCCGTACTCTTTGCCTCTGACATCATCTTGTCTCAACGCTCAGCAGCGAGCGTTCTTGGAGACGGCAGACAAGGAGTGGTAATGCACATGCAGCGCCGATCTATCTTTCTGCACAGGCGCTGCGTAGCTTCCGTACACATGTTTGCAGGTCCTGCGAGACGCGCGGTTTGCACATTGTATCTACGGACGTTGCGGAAGAGGCTTCGAGGAGATCCACGTTTTTGGAAACCCTGAGTCGAGAAGGAGCAGCGAGGGAGATGGTTTACACCTAAAATAAACAGAAGTGGGCTGATGCCGTCAGCGCGGGCGATCCCGTCGTCCATCGCAGGCGATCCCAGCACCATCGCGGGCCTCGACAAATCTAGATTTTGGACAGAATAATCCAGACACTTTGTAGCCAGAGGTCGAGTTCTAGGAGCCCGCTCTGCTCCCTGACCCCTGGATTTGTGACGCCTCGGGGTTACCCATATGAACCCAGATCAAGGCATTGGAGTACAATGTGCACCTCAAGTACCCAGCAGCCACGGTGGTTCCCATTCCTGGCTGAAATGGCGAGAAGCTTCTGTCAAATGAAAAAATTGTATTGTGCGTGTAATTCAATGGCAGCGCCTAACGCCGCTCTGTAAAAATGCGACCGCGAAGGGATGGGGGAGTGATTGTCTCTGCGGGTGTCGTTGTGTCTGCGGGTGTCGTTGTGTCTGCGGGTGTCGTTGTGTCTGCGGGTGTCGTTGTGTCTGCGGGCGTCGTTGTGGCTGCGGGCGTCGTTGTGGCTGCGGGCGTCCCTCTGAGCTGCCTCGGTAGTTAGTGATTGTGTTTGTACCTGTAACAGCTCTCCTCATGCTTATAGCTCCAGCATCGGACGACGAGGGAAGCACCGCCGCCACCGACGGATCCACCTTGCGTACCTCTCCTGCGGATCATGGGGGCAGCGTGGGCTCGGAGAGCGGAGGCAGCGCTGTGGACTCGGTAGCTGGTGAGCATAGTGGTACGTCAGTGTTTGTCGTTTTTTGTTTGTGGAGATTTTATGACGGGCAGAGCAGCAATCACCGCGGCCCTGAAATCCTGATCATTGATGTGACACCAGGAATACAGAATGAACAAATAGCAGCGACGATTACTCTGGTGAAACCCATCATCTGCCATCAGCGCCATGCACGCCACGACCTGTGCTACCCAGGCAGCCCGATAGAACCTGAAAGCTTCAAATCACACTGTTTAATGACCTATTATAGTGAAAGAATAATGGGAGGCGTCTGCTTCCCCTGCGCTGCCTTTACTCCATGCATTGTCACATCTTTCTGGTTACAGAACAGAAAGGCCAAATTGTAATAAAGACTTGGGGGCGAGTATTTGCAATTTCCTTCATGTGTTTATTTAAAAAGCAGAACAAAATTATCCTAAGACACCCTTCCCAAAACAGTCCTTCAGTCACCGGGCCCATCTTCCCCTAGATAAACGAGCATTTCTGGAACCAATACCTCTTTCTTGTGGTGCAAGTAAGTGGTTTATTGGTATCCTCCCCGGTGCAGATCACTGCGCTCTGATCCTCCTCGGGTTTTTATCTGCTTTTGGGCTTGTTTTATGTTTGCTCTTCATGTCTGTGGAATAAGAAGGTTTGCGCGCGGTCGGGCTGCGGGGGGTGCAGAGGCTGCGTATGAGTGGCTGAGGGTATTTAGTTTCCAATTATTCGTAATGACAGAAAATTTGGATTTTAATGAGGACTCGGAGGCGAGTAAATAGGAGCCTGTGAGTCCTGTTTTAAAATCCGGATACACATCGCTGTAATAAATCCCCAGCTGCTGTAGAATATTCTTTCCTGCGGCGCCACAGTCACAGGAGGCATCCAGCGGTCTGACCGTTGGCGAGTGCAACTTTGTAAAGTACGATTTGTGACTGATCCTCGGGTAATGGTCCCAAACATCCTAAATCTGCCCAGTGACCGGGATGGTGGGGGTCCACAGAGAGACCTCCTCTTTGCTTTATCGCCCAGTGAGAACGTGTGTGAAATGTCTTCCCTCACTCAGTGTCAGGAAGGAGCAGCGCTTACGGGGACACCACGGCTGAGGGACACCATCCAGGACCCGGCAGCGTCAGTTCCAGCACAGGAGCGATCAGCACCGCCACCGGGCACCACGAGGGAGAAGGCTCTGAAGGAGAGGGCGAGACGGAGGGTGACGCTCACACCAGCAATAGGTCTGTGCCTCCTCCGGGCTGTAATGGCAGGTGGACGAGCTGAGCCGAGTTGTGCTTTTATTCAGGATCTGTTTGATTTTTCCCTCCCCAGGCTTCACATGCTGCGTCTGATGCTGCTCGAGCACCTGCTCCAGTCCATGAATAATCTGCAGGGGGTGGGAGGCGTCCGTGCCATCCCTTACATGCAGGTAACCAGGCATTGCGGGGCTCGGACACCTCTAACATGCACGAAGGCAGGGTGAGCAGTCTTGGCCCTATAGATGTTTTGGAACTACATCCCCCACAATGCTTGGTTAAGTATTAGATTAGCAGGGCCTCATGGGAAATGTAGTTCCAAAAACCTGGTGGGCCGAGCTTGCTGAGTCCTGCTATAGTTTAAAGAGGGAAATGGAGTAACTCTGAGTTACAGAACTTTTCGTTACCGTTTTTGTTGTTTCTGGTGCGGCTCCTCAGGTGGTGCTGATGTTGACGGCAGATCTGGACGGAGACGACGAGAAGGATAAAGGCGCGCTGGATAGTCTCTTGTCGCAGCTGATTGCGGAGCTCGGTTTGGATAAAAAGGTGAGGGGGGGGGGCTTATTTTTCATTGCTCCTGTCCAGGTAAATAAACTGAAAGAACTCAAAGCGGCCGAGCATTTTCACCCTCTGGTCAGCGCAGTCACCTTTATCTTCTCCCTCGATGCCACAGGATGTCTCAAAGAAGAACGAACGCACGGCCCTGAATGAAGTGCACCTCGTCATCATGCGGCTGCTCAGCGTCTTCATGTCACGGACAAAGTCTGGCTCCAAATCGTCCATTTGCGAGGTGAGCGCTGGCTCGTATGGCGGACGCATCAACAGAGAGCGATTAATACAACCGGGATCAAATACTGCGAGGGGAGAAGCCGAACTGCATGGGGTTAAAAAATTTAAAAAAACACACCACCGCCATTATAGTCTGTGGAGTTGTTGGGTTTCCAGGGTCTGGTTACGTTTACACCAGGCTTGGATTTTAGGCCCAGAGGTGAAGGTAGACACGGGGAGGGGGGGGCAGACATGCTGTGTTTTTTTAATATTAAACCCCGGCTTATGATCTGGCTCAGACCGGGCAGAATTGAATAAATGTGGACACTTGGTGCATTTTGGTTTTGTGGCATAATCTATTTTTCTGTCCCTTTTTTAGTCCTCTTCCTTAATATCCAGCGCCACCGCGACCGCCTTGCTGAGCTCCGGCGCCGTGGATTACTGCCTCCACGTCCTGAAGTCCCTCCTTGACTACTGGAAGAGCCAGCAGAGCGACGAGGAGCCGGTGGCCGCCAGTCAGTTGCTGAAACCCCACACCACCACTTCCCCTCCTGACATGAGCCCGTTCTTCCTCCGTCAGTATGTGAAGGTGAGGGATCCCATGTTACGGAGAGTCTCCGGTCTCTACCGTATCTCCTCCGGCCGCGCTGCATCTCCATCCCCGCCGCCGTATCTCCAGCCTCGCCATCATGTAAATCCGTTCATTACCGGCTGCTGGATGGGATCCGTGAGGGTGGATTTCCAAGACGTCTGCCATATTTTATGTTTTGAGCTTTTCTCCGTCCATCGTCTGAACCTGTTTGTGTAAAGGAGAGCCCATGTTTGACTTGTTCTGTTTTTAGGGTCACGCCGCTGACGTCTTCCAGGCGTACACCCAGCTGCTGACGGAGATGGTGCTGCGTCTGCCCTATCAGATTAAGAAGATCGCCGACACCAACCCTCGCATTCCCCCGCCGGTGTTTGACCATTCCTGGTTCTACTTCCTGTCTGAGGTATGATGTCACGTTGGAGGAGAGTAACGATACGTTCGTCCTCTGTCCGTCGCTGAACGCACGCAGCGATGGCGTCTCTGGTTTTGTTTCCCTGCGTGTCAAGTCGTTGGGTTTTCTCGCACGTTTTGGTGTTGGCTGGAAATCTTGGGATTGTTCTTCCTTTAATACTTATTTAGCTTGTGATTGGAAAATCACTGAATTCGGGGGGGGGGGTTTGTATGTTGCACCTTTTTCGTAACCCTTTTCTCACGCTGCTTTCAGTACCTGATGATCCAGCAGACACCATTTGTTCGCCGCCAAGTTCGCAAACTCCTCCTCTTCATCTGCGGCTCCAAAGAAAAATACAGGCAGCTGCGGGACCTGCACACGCTGGACTCCCACGTCCGCGGCATCAAGAAGCTCCTGGAGGAGCACGGGATCTTCCTTCGTGCCAGTGTGGTGACCGCCAGCTCTGGCTCGGCACTGCAGTACGACACGCTCATCAACCTGGTAAGACTGTATCTCCTATGGCAACAATGCAACCAGTGGTGCGGCTTGTACTGATTGGGGGATGCCTTGTGTTTCAGATGGAGCACCTGAAGGCGTGCGCAGAAATCGCCTCCCAACGCACCGTGAACTGGCAGAAATTCTGCGTCAAAGACGACTGTAAGTTCAGCTTTTACTTAAAAGATCCGTTAAGTGTGACTTTTTTTAACCCCGAACCTTTCAATGCCGCATGCGCGGTGCTTTGTAACATGTGACCAGTGAACCATGATCACATGATACAAGCTTCATGCGGTGTGGAGACTCCATGAGAATGTCGGCTGCTCCCGCTGGTGTTTAATTATGAGGATCGGGTTGCGGCAGCAAGGCGGGAGACAGATTTCTCGCTCTTCACAAGCTGCGGCATCTAGCTCTCATGGTCTATCGTTATTTTTTGCGCTTTACTATTAAAGCACCCACATCATACTCACTGCTGGGCTCCGCCCTGTCTGTCTCCTTTAGGCCAGCTCCTCCAATCTCACCTGGCAGCGAAATAACGGCAGCTCTGATTGCTGTGCCAATGCTATCATAAATACCCTACAAAGCATCCTATGGAGGATAGTGCTTTGTAGGCCTGTCAAGTGTCCATCGTAGCTTTTTGACGGGGATGGTTTCAGCATGTCCGTTGTAACGTGCGATACTGTTACAGTGTGGCCCTCCCTGTGGCGCCGTCAGAAATCTGCGACGGACGCAGGTAGGAGGGTCACACAAATGCACTCAGTACGCTCGTGTGACCGCAGCCTAAAGCAGCAGCAAGTGTTCTCCAATCAGCTGCGATGCAGAGTCAGAGGTTTTAACCTTTAACTTAATCTGACTCCAAACAGTGTGTGCAGAAATCGATTAATCCCAACCGATTAATCGATAATGAAAATAGTTGACAACTGTTTTCATTCTCAATTAGTTGTCGATTGATTAGTTGTTTCAGCCCTAATTGTATGTAAGGTGCCGGTCCTGGACCGGAGGTTATAGGATGAGGGAAGCAGTCTATTCAGGTAGGGTGGTAGCTTCCCAGAAAAGCTCTTAAACACCCAGGGTGGAAAGGTGAAGAGTGCGTTTAGACTCCAGCGACGGCCAGTTTAGTTCTTTTAACATGCCACAATGGTGGGTCATGTACAGTTGTGTTCAAAATTATTCAACCCCCAATGCTGTAAAGGGTTTTAGGGAATTTAGTGACATTTGTAATTGTATTCAGAATGAAATCCTACAAGGACTTTTTAAAGAACCATATGCAACTAAAATGACATCAATTGGTTTTGTAATACAGTAGTAAATGTTTCTTTTGTGAATTCTTCATTGACACAATTATTCAACCCCTTAAAGACTACCACTCTGAAGAACAGAGGTTCATTCAAGTGTTTTCAATCAGGTATTGAAAACACCTGTGGATGTCACGGAGCAGCAATAAAGCATAATAAGCACCAATTAGGCAGCTTTAAAATGACTGTGATACTCAGCTCCTTCTAGACATTTACTGGTGTGGTTACAAACATGGTGAAGTCAAGAGAATGGTCCAGGAAGACAAGAGAAGAGGTGATTACTCTTCACAGGAAGGGCAATGGCTATAAGAAGATTGCAAAGATGTTAAACATACCAAGAGAGACCATAGGAAGCATCATTCGCAAATTCAAGGCAAAGGGCACTGTTGAAACGCTACCTGGTCGTGGCAGAAAGAAGATGCTGACTTCGACTGCTGTGCGCTACCTGAAGCGTAGAGTGGAGAAAAGTCCCCGTGTGACTGCTGAGGAACTGAGAAAAGATTTGTCAGATGTGGGTACTGAAGTTTCAGCTCAGACAATACGGCGCACACTGCGTAATGAAGGCCTCCATGCCAGAACTCCCAGGCGCACCCCCTTGCTGTCTCCAAAGAATAAGAAGAGTCAACTGCAGTATGCCAAAAGTCATGTGGACAAACCACAGAAGTTTTGGGATAGTGTTCTGTGGACTGATGAAACAAAATTAGAACTGTTTGGCCCATGGATCAACGCTATGTTTGGAGGAGGAAGAACAAGGCCTATGAAGAAAAGAACACCTTGCCTACTGTGAAGCATGGCGGGGTGTCAATCATGCTTTGGGGCTGTTTTGCTTCTGCAGGTACAGGGAAGCTTCAGCGTGTGCAAGGTACCATGAATTCTCTTCAGTACCAGGAGATATTGGATGACAATGTGATGCAGTCCGTCACAAACCTGAGGCTTGGGAGACGTTGGACCTTTCAACAGGACAATGATCCCAAGCATACCTCCAAGTCCACTAGAGCATGGTTGCAGATTAAAGGCTGGAACATTTTGGAGTGGCCATCGCAGTCACCTGACTTAAATCCGATTGAGAACCTCTGGTGGGACTTAAAGAAAGCAGTTGCAGTGCGCAAGCCTAAGAATGTGACTGAACTGGAGGCTTTTGCCCATGACGAATGGGCGAAGATACCCGTAGATCGCTGCAAGACACTTGTGTCAAGCTATGCTTCACGTTTAAAAGCTGTTATAACTGTAAAAGGATGTTGTACTGTCACTTGGGGGTTGAATAAAACTGATAATGATGTGAGCACAGAAAAGACATTTGTGCTTATTTCATTATAAATGTTATGTTATATTTGTCTGACCTACACGTGCCTCTTTGATTTAATTGTAAGCAAGATGACTGAATGATCAAACTCAATGTCAAACTGGCCAAAACACTCAATTTCAGTGGGGGTTGAATAATTTTGAACACAACTGTAGTTACATTGTAGCACAAAGCGACAGAATGAGTTATACAATGTAGTAAGTTTCTGAAGGTGTGTTTGCGGGGCGGCTGCATACACTACATCTCCGTATTCAATGGCTGGCATATGCATTTGTTGTACAATCTGCTTTCTTACCGCGGGGCTCAGGCAGGATTTGTTTCTGTACAGGGCACCTAGTTTGGGGTAAAGCTTAGATGAGTTTTTCGATGTGGGGCCAAAGGATAGATTAGGGTCCAACCACATACCTAGATATTTGAGAGAAGTGACTGTGGTCAGCGTGCCAATTGATTTAAGCTTCTATAATCTGTTGAATACTTGCTGATCTTTTTGCTGCTGGTTTGTAACATGTGACCAGTGAACCTGCTCGCGTGTTTTCGGATTCATGCGGTTTGCGGCTCCTCGCACGTTTAATGGTATGATCATTTATCTTTATTACATATTTTGCGTAAATGCGAAGATACAGGATACAAAAAGGGAAGAAACCAGAGAAAAAAGTCCCGTCCCCCCCACTTTAAACCAGTAGGGTCACAAGGGGGGGGGTGCGGCCCGCACCAGGTGACACCACCCCCTAGGCTGACACCCTAAAAAATATATATATTTTTTTTACACAAAAATATTTTACCAGGAAGGATACATTGAGATTTCTGATTTCTCTCATTTTCAAGTATGTCCTGGGTAGGCAAGGCCTGTGCTGGCACTTTCCAGGGGGTGGCAAAAAAACACCACTAAAAGGGATATTCACAGAGCATCGAAATGACAGACATTTCAATGTTCTGTTGTTCCCCACACTTGAGGGAATCAAATTTCCCCGGTGAATTCACCACAGGGTCCCTGAAGTGCAGGGAATCAGCCACCGAATGCTGCCGCAAACCCGTCGCCTGCTGTTTTCAAAAAGACTACTGAACGAAAATGTCTGGAATTAACATATAATTTCCTATGAATGATAATAAAAAGTTCTGTTACAGAATAAAAATAAACCACTATTAGAAAAAAAATGTTTTTTGTTTGTTTTAAAAAAATGCCTAAAAGATAGCAAAAAAAAAATCAATAAATAGACTTTTTACTACAGATTGAAGGAATAAACGGTTTATTAGATCTTGAAAAAAAACTGGAATTTTATTGACATTGAAAACCTATGGGATTCGTCTGAATAAACCTGTCGCATGAAACCACTGAACAGGATATTTCTCTGACCTTTCTCTGCTGTCCGGTGTCTCTGAACAGATTAACCATTGCTTCTCTATGGGGACTTTCACTGCCGTCGAACAGCACCGTACTTGCTGGCAGTTTGCCAAAATTTGTGTGTGAGCATATGAGAGAGCTCCACAGCAATAAACCTCACAGTAATGTGCAGTGTGTATGAGCGTATCAGAGCTCCACAGCAATAAAACTCACATTCATACACACTGCACATTACTTTGAGTTTTATTGCTGTGGAGCTCTGTGATACAGTAATGTGCAGTGTGTATGAACGTATCACAGAGCTCCACAGAAATAAAACTCAGTAATGTGCAGCGTGTATGAGCATTCAGTGTTACATGGGAGTTCTTGATTTATGAGTAAAAGTAGTTAAAAAAAGAAACCGTTAAAGTCTGGGGGGGGGGGGTTTGACACCATGTGTTACTGCACCGGGTGACCCCAACCCTAGTGACGCCACTGGCTGAAATAGCATTGTGGTTTATTGTTGTATCCGTCTCCTGACCAGTGGTGGAGCTGGCTTTACCCATGTGTTTTGGTCCCTCAGCCGTTCTGTATTTCCTGCTGCAAGTCAGTTTCTTGGTGGATGAAGGGGTGTCCCCGGTGCTGCTGCAGCTCCTCTCCTGCGCGCTTTGCGGCAGTAAAGTGCTCTCCACTTCCTCGTCCTCCGGCTCCTCGTCCGGCCAGACGGCGTCCGGCCAGTCCAGCTCACAATCAAAATCGTCCACGAAAAAGAGCAAGAAGGAAGAAAGAGACAAAGAGAAGGACGGTAAGACGCTCTGCATCCGGCGGGATTTAAAGCGCTAAAAGGCCAAACCCTGACGCATTTCTCCCGTTGTTTTGCAGGCGACGGCGCCAGCTGTCAGGAGGAGCAGCTCTGCACAGCTCTGGTCAACCAGCTGAACAAATTCGCCGACAAAGAGACCCTGATACAGTTCTTGCGCTGTTTCCTCTTGGAATCGAATGCCTCCTCTGTGCGCTGGCAGGCGCATTGCTTAGCCCTGCATATTTACAGGTGAGGTTGCCATCTTAACGGAGCTGCCAGGGAAGCAGGGCGGCACCTCATGCCACCGGGTTAGATTGTCGAGCAGTAATCGCCGCACAGCAAAGTGGTATAAATTAATACAGGACGTTCTGCAAATGCTGAAGACACACCATGAACGTACACGTTTCCTCGCGGATCGGTCTGACCCGCTTACATTTCTATTGGGAATTAAAGATAAATCCCGCTTCACTGACCAGCAAATGGGTGTTTATCCGCTTAATGGGGAATTATGAGGGGTAGACAAAACCGCAAGAGCTGGAACGTGGCTCAGGTAATCACGATTTGTTACATTTCGTTCCTCCTTATTTTAGAAATTCTAACAAGTCACAGCAGGAGCTGCTGCTGGATCTCATGTGGTCCATTTGGCCGGAGCTCCCGGCATACGGACGCAAGGCCGCTCAGTTTGTCGACCTCCTTGGATACTTCTCCCTGAAAACCCCGCAGACAGAAAAGAAGGTACAGAGTAACAGATTGTCAGCTCTTGGGTAACCGCATTAAGGAGCGGTCGCTTGCGGAAAGTGTCTCTAATGTAAAGATCTGTGTCTGTCAGTTTAAAGAATATTCCCAGAAAGCCGTGGAGATTCTACGAACACAAAACCACATCCTGACCAATCACCCCAACTCCAACATCTACAAGTAAGCATCATCACCCTCCAAGCCCTCAATCTGCTCCTAAATCCAAACAGGTGTGCTTTTAGCCCACAGTTTGCTTTTCTCTTACATGTCTCTTTTCTGCACCCCTGTAGCACCTGCTTTGTACCCCCTGATTTCCTGCTGCTCTCTGCTCACACATAATGCCAGGCCTTGCACCTGCTGTTAGATCCCTCTCCTCTCCGGGCGCCTGCTTTATGCCCCACTCCTCCCCTTTATGCCCCACTCCTCCCCGGGCGCCTGCTTTATGTCCCGTTCCTCACCCGCGCGCCTGCTTTATGTCCCGTTCCTCACCCGCGCGTCTGCTTTATGCCCCGTTCCTCACCCGCGCGTCTGCTTTATGCCCCGCTCCTCCCCGCGCGTCTGCTTTATGCCCCGCTCCTCCCCGCGCGCCTGCTTTATGCCCCGCTCCTCCCCGCGCGCCTGCTTTATGCCCCGCTCCTCCCCGCGCGCCTGCTTTATGCTCCGCTCCAACCCGTGCGCATGCGTTTTGCCACACTCCTCCATTGCTGTGGTTTTTGAACATCCATCATTTTTCTCCAGCACGCTCTCCGGATTGGTGGAGTTCGATGGATATTACCTGGAAAGTGACCCTTGCCTTGTCTGCAACAACCCCGAGGTCCCCCTGAGTGTAAGTAATAACGATACCACGCTCGGCTTCCTATTCAAGACTTTGAAGCTAATGCGGCCGCCTCGCGTCCAGCCGTTTTAACAGACCTCCTGCCACCTCAAATCCACACAGATGCCCATACATTGCTGTGGCGCTCTCTCCATGTACATTGCCGCCGCGCTCTTCCTGGCGCATTGCCGCCGCGCTCTTCCTGGCGCATTGCCGCCGCGCTCTTCCTGGCGCATTGCCGCCGCGCTCTTCCTGGCGCATTGCCGCCGCGCTCTTCCTGGCGCATTGCCACCGCGCTCTTCCTGGCGCATTGCCGCCGCGCTCTTCCTGGCGCATTGCCGCCGCGCTCTTCCTGGCGCATTGCCGCCGCGCTATTCCTCACGCATTGCCGCCGCGCTCTTCCTCGCGCATTGCCGCCGCACTCTCCTGACACGTAGCTTTCTCTTTGCAGAACATCAAGCTGTCCTCAATCAAGGTGGACACTCGCTACACAACCACCCAGCAGGTGGTGAAGCTGATCGGCAGCCACACAATCAGCAAAGTGACCGTGAAGATCGGAGACTTGAAGCGCACGAAAATGGTGCGCACCATCAACCTGTATTACAACAACCGCACCGTGCAGGCCATCGTAGAGCTCAAAAACAAGTAAGATCCGAGCGGGGCCGGAGGAAAATGTTTGACTTGAAGGCTTTTCTCTTGGGGTGGATAGTAACCCTTCTCCCTTTCAGACCCGCTCGCTGGCACAAAGCCAAGAAGGTCCAGCTGACGCCTGGACAAACCGAGGTGAAGATCGACCTGCCCCTGCCCATTGTTGCCTCCAACCTGATGATCGAGTTTGCTGACTTCTACGAGAATTACCAGGCATCCTCAGAGACCCTGCAATGCCCGCGGTGCAGTGCCTCCGTCCCAGCCAACCCCGGAGTGTGCGGAAACTGCGGCGAGAACGTATACCAGTGTCACAAGTGCCGGTCAGTACAGCGCCCGCAGGATGCACCTTGCATGGCGAGAGGAGTGCGTGCGGTCTGCCGTAACCCCAGAGAGCAGCACTCGAATAAACATTGCGTCACTTTGGTTCTCTCGGTTCACTGCGTGCCGGGACTTTTATTTCCCTCTTCTACATATTTTCATTATAATAAAACACAGCCAGCTTGGATTAAATCGACACCGAGCATTCTGGGTAAAAGAAACTGCTGATGCTTTAGAGGAAGGAAATCGATATGGTAGAGCTGGAATCTCCTTCCCGTGGCAGCTCCTAGTGTGTCACAGGCTGGAGGCGCTCTGCAATGTTTCTTTATGGTCAGCGAGCCTCAGGGCAGCATGTCACACGCTGGGTGCGCTCTGCAACATTGCCTTATGTCAGTGAGCCTCAGGGCAGCATGTCACACGCTGGGAGCGCTCTGCAGCGTTTCTTTATGGTCAGCGAGCCTCAGAGCACCTTGTCACACGCTGGGAGCGCTCTGCAGCGTTTCTTTATGGTCAGCGAGCCTCAGAGCACCTTGTCACACGCTGGGAGCGCTCTGCAGCGTTTCTTATGGTCAGCGAGCCTCAGAGCACCTTGTCACACGCTGGGAGCGCTCTGCAGCGTTTCTTTATGGTCAGCGAGCCTCAGAGCACCATGTCACACGCTGGGAGCGCTCTGCAGTGTTACTTCATTGCTCATCAACCACTGGTGGTGGGGAGGGTCTGCTTTCTGTTACTCGTTTTCAAGTACATTTGGATAATCCCCCCCCCCCCCTTACTCGTTCTGTCTTCTCAGATCCATCAATTATGATGAGAAGGATCCCTTCCTGTGCAACGCATGTGGCTTCTGTAAATACGCCCGATTTGATTTCATGCTGTACGCCAGGCCCTGCTGCGCCGTGGATCCCATCGAGAACGAAGAGGATCGCAAGAAAGTGCGTTTTCCATAGATATGTCTGTCCTCGTCCCTCCGCACCTCCAGGATCACAGGCTGGCCTGTAAAGCCAGATTAAAAGCACAAAAAATCCTGTTTTCTTTATCCTCAGGCCGTCAGCAACATTAACACCTTGCTGGACAAAGCGGACCGTGTGTATCACCAGCTGATGGGCCACAGGCCGCAGCTGGAGAACCTGCTGTGCAAAGTGAACGAAGCGGCCCCGGAGAAGCCCCAGGTAACTAGTCCTTGATCTATTGGTCCCACCAGCCGGCTACACCTCGGTTTCCAGCAGTATTGATTTTTCATGTAGCTGTGCTTCACGTTGCAGGACGAGTCCGCCAACGCGGGAGGGATAAGCTCGACGTCTGCCAGCGTCAACCGCTACATTCTGCAGCTGGCGCAGGAATACTGCGGGGACTGCAAGAACTCCTTCGACGAGCTCTCCAAGATCATTCAGGTGATCGCTCAATTCGAGACGCCAACTAATCCATAAAGCGGTGATTCTGCTCCTCGGGAGCCGCATAGAATAGAAGCTTCCGGATGTATAGAACAAAATCCAGAGGCTTGATACACTGATTTATAAAGCTGTGGCGCGTTATCCGGGTCCCTGTTTACTCGTGACTGGTTAGAGCGTTCGCTTGCGTATGTCCAGGTCTCCCTTTTTGAAATAAGACTTGTTTCACTGTTAAAGGGATACTATAGGGTTAAACCGTGTAGGAGTTAAACCCTCCTGTCTGTGCACACACACCTCCTGTTTTAACCCTTTAATTTCCTTAATACTTCCCTAAATCCAGCTCGTTTGAGCGCTGCAAGATGTGACACGATGCCAGCCGCAGCCTGTCTGTCGCGTGACTGGATTTCCGTGCCGGAAACCAAAGATCTCAAAGCCCCGGAAACCAAGCTCCGCGTACAGGTTCTGGGCAGAACTAAGCACCTGTACTTGGACTGAATCGGCCCCCCCTGAGACCCTTCCAGGATGAGAGCAAAGGGGCGAGTGAGCTCAGAGTGACCCTTTAATATAGATGGAAACAAAATAATTCTGAGCTTTCCCTAATGTTTTGTAGGAAAGGCGAGATTTTAATAAAGCCTCAGAGGCGAGTATTTGCATGATCTTCCATCCACACCAGCAAAGATCAAAACTTATTGTAATAAAAAAAACTTGCAAAACACTGGTTCCTCCCCGGCAGGCTCTTCAACCAATACCATGGGTCCTTGTTAGAATGTGGTCGCTGCGATGCAGCCCGATCCTCCTTTATTCTGTGTGTCTAGTAAATCCGTGCCTGCTCTGTGATCCCCGTCTCACCCGTGCGTTTGCTTCTGTTCTCAGAAAGTCTTTGCGTCTCGGAAGGAGCTCCTCGAATACGATCTCCAACAAAGGGAAGCGGCCACCAAGTCCTCTCGCACCACTATCCAGCCCACCTTCACCGCCAGCCAGTACCGCTCCTTGTCGGTGCTCGGCTGCGGCCATACGTCCTCCACAAAGTGCTACGGCTGCGCCTCGGCCGTGACGGAGCATTGCATTACTCTGCTGCGAGCTCTGGCCACCAACGGCACCATCCGGCAAATCATGGTGTCGCAGGGGCTGATCCGCGAGCTGTTTGATTACAACCTGCGGCGGGGGCCGGCAGCCATGCGCGACGAGGTGCGGCAGGTCATGTGCCTTCTTACCAGGTGAGGAGAGGTTCCTAGCTGGGTCTGGCGGCGGGGGGGGATCGAGACGTTGGTCTTACCACGTGTGCTGTCACTCCATTTAACAGGGACAACCCCGAGGCCACCTTGCAGATGAACGAATTGATTATCGGGAAGGTGTCGACGGCTCTAAAAGGACACTGGGCAAACCCTGATCTGGTGAGCACACGGTCGCCTGTCCGCTCCCTGGAGACGCGTTCCACCCTGTGCTGTAATGGTATAAATAATCTGTGGTCCTCATGTCTTGCAGGCGAGTAGCCTCCAGTATGAGATGCTGCTTCTCACGGATTCCATAGCCAAGGAAGACGCCTGCTGGGAGCTTCGCCTGCGATGTGGTGGGTTCTCTCAAATGATCTTTAAGGGGTTAATATATCTGCTATGACAACAATAATCTGTTAAATGATTTTGTATGAGACGCTCGGGCTCCGTTTTGCCTTTTTTTCCCAGTAAATTGAGCAAACCTCCGATACGATTGTTTCATATCATGTTGCAAAGCATCGTGTTGTCTCCTCGTTTTCATTTCCTCTGTCTCTGGGCACAAACCCCTTAACCTGTATTAAAGCCCCTTAACCTGTATTAAAGCCCCTGTGTTTAACCCCTTCACTGCTGAGCCATTTCACGGCTTAAAAAAACAAATTTTTCATTTTTGTATTGTTGTTATTCTTTTTCTTTACTTTAAACATGGTCATGTTTGGTATCCTTGGAAAGGCCATGCTCTGGCCTTTCTAATGATACTAAATATGACCCTGCTAGCTGAAAACAGTCGGGAGATATTGGGGTTCAAAGGAACCCTTATCTCCACCCCTATCTTTCCTTAGGAGTCAATGAGGACGTTCCCCACACGTCCTCAGCAGTGACAGGGTTAAGCCCCCCGGGGTAAATTCAAACACAATTGGTTGAGTTAATTTAATAAAAAAACAAACCCCTAAAGAAAGAAACTGGTAAACCAGTGAATCATGAGCTACTTGGCTGATGCAGGAGCAGCAAAGAGAGGATGTTGCCACTCCTACACTGGCCATTTATGGACTGGGGGAGGGGCTAACAGACGGGGGAGGGGATCCCCCTGTTGGATAGTTTCTGAAGTTTTTTTTCATGCATTCTTTGCTGCTGTAAGTGCAATAAAGGATGATGCAAATACTCGCCTCAGAGTCCTTATTAAAGTCTAAACTTTCCATCACAGCAGTAGGAAAATGTAGTCATTTTAACAGGAGTTCGGAGGCGAGTATTTGCATCCTCCTTTCTTTATTGCACCTACAACCGCAAAAAAATAATGCATGAAGAACTAGCCCCTCCAATGTCCATTAGCCCCTCCCCCAGTCCATATAGGGCCAGTGTAGGAGCAGCTAAATCCTATGCGAATTATAAATCCGTCTGGACGCAGTGTCAGGTTTCACTCGGTGTGAAGGTGCCAGAGCTCCATCCCATTTGGATTAATGCCGCCACAGTGGCCATTCTCCGGAGCTGCACGTCAGTCATTGCTCTTTTAAATCCCTCCGCCATGCCGTTATTTAGTATCCGGTCTTGTTTTATGCCCCCTGGCGTTTCATGGAGTCTCCGTGTCTTTCGGTTGCAGCTCTCAGCCTGTTCCTGATGGCAGTGAACATTAAAACCCCAGTGGTGGTAGAGAACATCACGTTAATGTGTCTGAGGATCCTCCAGAAACTCATCAAGCCGCCTTCCCCCACCAGCAAGAAGAACAAGGTGAGCCCCGCGATTCCACAGCTTGAGGTGTGCCATCTCCAGCTGTGCCGCGGCAACACGATATCCCATCTCCAGCTGTGCCGCGGCAACACGATATCCCATCTCCAGCTGTGCCGCGGCAACACGATATCCCATCTCCGGCTGTGCCGCGGCAACACGATATCCCATCTCCGGCTGTGCCGCGGCAACACGATATCCCATCTCCGGCTGTGCCGCGGCAACACGATATCCCATCTCCGGCTGTGCCGCGGCAACACGATATCCCATCTCCGGCTGTGCCGTGGCAACACGATATCCCATCTCCGGCTGTGCCGCGGCAACACGATATCCCATCTCCGGCTGTGCCGCGGCAACACGATATCCCATCTCCGGCTGTGCCGCGGCAACACGATATCCCATCTCCGGCTGTGCCGCGGCAACACGATATCCCATCTCCGGCTGTGCCGCGGCAACACGATATCCCATCTCCGGCTGTGCCGCTGTGTCCCCAATGTGGTTTGCGCAGGATTTTGGGTAATGTGAGCGTTTCTCTGATTTGCCGCGTTCTGTCCTGCGTAACATCAAGCTGTGTTTTGCAGGAGGTGCCCGTGGAAACTCTGACCACCATCAAGCCATACAGCAACGAGATTCACGCGCAGGCACAGCTGTGGCTCAAGAGGGATCCCAAAGCCGCCTACGAGGCCTGGAAGAAATGCCTCCCTGCCCGCGGTATGCCACGTGGTTGTGACTCTTTACACAACACCCCGCATTGTGTCAGACACTTATCCAAACGTAGCAGAAGTGTTTCCAGATTATGGGATCTTATGTTTCATGCGCACCTTATACAGCATTTAATCATGTTGTCCTGGTCACATGAGGTCGGGGGGGTTACACGTTTTTACGTTGCGTTTTGGATAAGGTACACTCGGCCTGGTTCAACTCTTCCATGTTTTGTATCGTCAGGCATTGACAGCAGCGGGAAGACGCCCAGTAAAGCCGACCTGCGGCAGCTCTACTTGCAGGAGAAGTACGTGTGGAAGTGGAAGCAGTTTATGAGCAGGAAGGGGAAGCGAACGAGTCCTCTCGACCTGAAACTCGGACACAATAACTGGCTCAGACAGGTAAATGCTTCTCCAGCAGGTCCGCGCTCCGTGCTCTCCGGGCTCCCACATTAATCCCTTTTTACCTGTACGCGCTTTCAGGTTTTGTTCACTCCGGCTACCCAGGCTGCACGGCAGGCTGCGTGCACCATCGTGGAGGCTTTGGCGACGATTCCGAGCCGCCGGCAGCAGGTCCTGGATCTTCTCACCAGGTGACGGCTTGTTGGTTCACGCTTGGCGTTCATGTCTGGTGACGGTATCTGCCATAAACTTATTTGTAGGATTATTTAGATGCCGCATGCATCTCCCTGATCTAGAGTCGATGCTTCTGTTTCAGTTATCTGGACGAGCTGAGCATCGCCGGGGAATGCGCCGCCGAGTATCTGGCCTTGTATCAAAAGCTTATCAAAGCAGCGCATTGGAAGGTGTACCTCGCGGCCCGGGGCGTCCTCCCATATGTCGGCAATCTCATTACCAAGGTAATAAGGAACACTGTGCTTAATCCACTTTATCCTCAGGGCTATCGCTGTGAAGGTATGGCTCGCTGGCCGCGGGTATGGCTCGCTGGCCGCTGGTATCAGAGCCAACGTGAAGAATGTTGTTTTACTGAGTGTGAGATCCCCAAATCTAGCGCATGAACCAATGACCCCCCCCCCCCCCAATTTATTTATTTTTGGGTGTAAATGTGAACATTTTAGAATTGTTCTGTAAAATCTGTGAAAGGGTTGATTTTTACCGGAGTTACCGCAGGCTTCATATTCTGCCGAAACCCTTTATTGGCCACGTCCAGCAGCAAGAAGAGAACAACCTAACATGCAGGACACCCCCCCCCCCCCCAGCATGAATGAACGGTGCTATACTATAGCGCGGAATAATACTCGCCTCCTTGTCCTTAATAAAGTGGTGACTTCCCATGATACTTGGGGAAAATCAGCAATTCTCAGGTTTCGCATCCGATATGTTCTCCTGTGTCCATAATGCTCTTCAAAAATGTGACTCAAATCCATCCCTGATTCGCCCCTAGGAGATCGCGCGTCTGCTGGCGCTGGAGGAGGCCACACTCAGCACGGACCTGCAGCAGGGATACGCCCTGAAGAGCCTGACGGGTAAGATCCAGGGTCCATTGAGCCTTACAGGGGTGATTCAAGGCAGGTAACTAGGACCAGTCGTCTGACACCCCCCCCCCCCCCATGCTCTGCTCCTCAGGTCTCCTGTCCTCGTTTGTGGAAGTCGAGTCGATCAAGAGACATTTCAAGAGCCGGCTGGTTGGCACCGTGCTGAACGGGTACCTCTGCCTGCGCAAGCTGGTGGTGCAGAGGACGAAGCTGATCGACGAGACGCAGGACATGTTACTGGAGATGCTGGAGGACATGACTACAGGTAAACACGTGTGTAACCTCTTGCGTGATGGCAGCACATGCGTCAAAGCAGGAACGGGCACGTTGGCACCTGGTATCCTGCACTTGGTACATACCTGGTACATATAGGAGATGATATTGGGGAGGTAGACGTTGCTTTATTAAAGTCCCAGGACTTGCATCTCCCTCCTGTATGACCCGAGAGCGTCCGTCCATGCAGCGGCCGGATGCGCAGCCATTAAAGTGATGTTGTGTTGCGTCTGACGCGGTTTCTCTGCATTTTGTGGTGTTTTGTGTTTTCTTGGTTCTGTTTCCATGTTACTGACGATCTGATTTGTCCGTAGGCACCGAATCCGAAACCAAGGCCTTCATGGCAGTTTGCATTGAGACGGCAAAGCGTTACAGCCTGGACGATTATCGGACGCCGGTGTTTATATTCGAAAGGCTGTGCAGCATCATTTACCCGGTGAGTGCCGGCAGGACGCGTCTCTCTGTGCTTCAGGGAGTTTAATGTGATCTCGGCCGCTTTCTACATCCTAAAGTCAGCGTTTGTTCCTCGTTGGTTCCGCCAGCCACCCCAAATGTGCATTAACTGGTGATGCTTTCGCTGTGGGTTTTGCCTGAGCGTATCCCGGTCCTGGGAATGTTCTTTTCCAGGCTTTGTTGTGCTGATTGTAGTCTCTTCATTTAGTGCAGCTCTCTGATCCTCGGCATTAATCACTCAGTCACTGGTTTTGGATTTTACGCTCTCGGTGCTGCCTGAAATCCCATCGCAAAGGTTTGGTCTCCCGGCATTACCGGAGTTTGTCCATAGCACGAAGAGGTGTTTGATCGACCTCGATCTCCTTTGATATTGAAATCGTACCCTGCGCTGGTTACATGGAACGAGTCTCAGAGCGGAACGAGTCTCAGAGCGCAGCGAGGGGGGGGGGGCTTCATGTTCTCTCGGCCTTTCATCTTCTAACCTTCTCGTCCTTTTACTCTTTCCAGGAGGAGAACGAAGTCACCGAATTCTTTGTGACGCTCGAGAAAGATCCGCAGCAAGAAGACTTTCTGCAGGGGCGAATGCCTGGAAATCCCTACAGCAGCAACGAGCCGGGGATCGGTCCCTTAATGCGCGATATAAAGAATAAAATCTGCCAGGACTGTGACCTGGTGGCCCTGCTAGAAGATGACAGTGGCATGGAGGTGAGTGATGTCATGGCGGCAGGGTGGAGGGGAGTGATGTCATGGCGGCAGGGTGGAGGGGAGTGATGTCATGACAGTGCATGGAGGGGAGTGATGTCATGACAGTGCATGGAGGGGAGTGATGTCATGACAGTGCGTGGAGGGGAGTGATGTCATGACAGTGCGTGGAGGGGAGTGATGTCATGACAGTGCGTGGAGGGGAGTGGTGTCATGACAGCGCGTGGAGGTGAGTGATGTCATGGCGGCAGAGTGGAGGGGAGTGATGTCATGACAGCGAGACAGGCCCTCCACGATAAACACCCTTTCAGATGCACATCATGTTCTAGTTAGAGTATGTCTCTGATTCCGTAACTCGCTGCCGCGGTGTCTGCGTGCGCCATCTTTTCCATTTATTCCTGATGCGGCCATGTGAAATGATTTTAACTCCGGCTTTTCCTGACTCTCTGCAGCTCTTGGTGAACAATAAGATCATCAGTTTGGACCTGGCTGTCGCGGAGGTTTACAAGAAGGTGTGGTGTCCCACCAACGAGGTATGAAACGCTCCCCTCTCCTTGCTGGTCTCACGTATGTGGGCGCAGCTCAGAGCAGGATTTGATTCGCTCCCTGTGTCCGGTCACGCCCCTTCATTATAATAAAAAGAACCAGCTCTGAATCTTTATATAAAACATATGGACAGAAATAAAATAGATTTATCTTTCGAGTCTGGACTTTCCGCATCTCTTCAGGGACTAGAATAAAACGCAAAACTATTTTTCAACCCATCATAGGAATATTAAGTTATAAGTCTGTGCATTGCACCCTGTGTCCTTTATTTACTGTGCGTTGCACCCTGTGTCCTTTATTTACTGTGCATTGCACCCTGTGTCCTTTATTTACTGTGCGTTGCACCCTGTGTCCTTTATTTACTGTGCATTGCACCCTGTGTCCTTTATTTACTGTGCATTGCACCCTGTGTCCTTTATTTACTGTGCATTGCACCCTGTGTCCTTTATTTACTGTGCGTTGCACCCTGTGTCCTTTATTTACTGTGCGTTGCACCCCGTGTCCTTTATTTACTGTGCGTTGCACCTCGTGTCCTTTATTTACTGTGCGTTGCACCCCGTGTCCTTTATTTACTGTGCGTTGCACCTCGTGTCCTTTATTTACTGTGCGTTGCACCCCGTGTCCTTTATTTACTGTGCGTTGCACCTCGTGTCCTTTATTTACTGTGCGTTGCACCCCGTGTCCTTTATTTACTGTGCGTTGCACCCCGTGTCCTTTATTTACTGTGCGTTGCACCTCGTGTCCTTTATTTACTGTGCGTTGCACCTCGTGTCCTTTATTTACTGTGCGTTGCACCCCGTGTCCTTTATTTACTGTGCGTTGCACCCTGTGTCCTTTATTTACTGTGCGTTGCACCCTGTGTCCTTTATTTACTGTGCGTTGCACCTCGTGTCCTTTATTTACTGTGCGTTGCACCCTGTGTCCTTTATTTACTGTGCGTTGCACCTCGTGTCCTTTATTTACTGTGCGTTGCACCTCGTGTCCTTTATTTACTGTGCGTTGCACCTCGTGTCCTTTATTTACTGTGCGTTGCACTCGTGTCCTTTATTTACTGTGCGTTGCACCTCGTGTCCTTTATTTACCGTGCGTTGCACCCCGTGTCCTTTATTTACCCTGCGTTGCACCCCGTGTCCTTTATTTACTGTGCGTTGCACCCCGTGTCCTTTATTTACCCTGCGTTGCACCCCGTGTCCTTTATTTACCCTGCGTTGCACCCCGTGTCCTTTATTTACCCAGTGTTGCACCCCGTGTCCTTTATTTACCCAGTGTTGCACCCCGTGTCCTTTATTTACCCAGTGTTGCACCCCGTGTCCTTTATTTACCCAGTGTTGCACCCCGTGTCCTTTATTTACCCAGTGTTGCACCCCGTGTCCTTTATTTACCCAGTGTTGCACCCTGTGTCCTTTATTTACCTAGTGTTGCACCCCATGTCCATTATTTCGTGCCCTGCCTCCTTTGCCCGCCCGGCGTTGCCTGGGTCCACTAGGTTGTTGATTGTTCTTTTTATATCTGAATTATCAGGGTGAACCCATGAGGATTATTTACCGAATGCGCGGACTTCTGGGCGACGCGACAGAGGAATTTATTGAGTCTCTAGACTCCACCACAGGTAATGCCATGCAGACCCCGGCTTTAACCCTTTCCTGTAACCAACACCTTCTGATGCTGCAACTCTGCGACTAAAACCGATGCGTCTGATCAGATTTAATTTTTTAAAACCCGTTTGATCACTTTAAATGATACAATAAAACGGGAATTAAACGAGAGATTGAGGCTTGTTGTGCTTTGACAGATGAAGAGGAGGATGAAGAGGAAGTGTACAAGATGGCGGGCGTGATGGCGCAGTGCGGCGGCCTGGAGTGTATGTTGAATCGTCTGAGCGGCATTAAGGATTTCAAGCAAGGCCGTCACCTCCTCACGGTATGTGTCTGTGCCGGCATGTTAACACGCTCCTGTCATTACAGACGTGTCGGGCGCTTTTTGGGGAGCGACACCTCCTGTCATCCTGCGCCTCCCTGCGTTTGGAGATGAGACCTTTTCTTTAAGCTAGGCAGGGATACCTCGATCGATGTTTTTGGCGTATCTGATCAGTCGTGTGGAATTCAGGATTGGCCGATACGGCGCCACCATCCGATACTGCGCGGCCGTACCAGCAGCTCCCTCTGGAAAGTGCCGCCCTGGCATTCACTCGCAGCGTCCTGCTTGCTCTTGCAGCGGGCAGTGAAGGTGCTGCGAGTAAATGCAGAGGCACCTGGAGACTCACAGCATCCTCCTCGCCTCCTCTGTGACTCGCTTGCAGTCTGGGAAGGTGCTGCGGGTCTCAGACTCAGGGACTGGATCAGCTTGAAGCGGATCTGTCACCCAAACAATGCTGCGAACAGGTCCTGATCCTCGGAGTCAGATCAGGACATCCCAGAAAACCTGTATTCACGGCTTAGAGAGAGAGAGTGCACGAAAAGCGGTTTGACAGATTCTGCAATTCCCCCCCCCCCTCCCGCAGCGCTGTGCCGACCACCTGCACCCCTCATCCTTGCGATGTCCCCCTCCACCCCCAGGTCCTCCTGAAACTGTTCAGTTACTGCGTGAAGGTGAAAGTGAACCGGCAGCACCTGGTGAAACCCGAGATGAATACGCTGAACGTCATGCTGGGCACGCTGAACCTGGTGAGATGTACTGCGCCCCCTGGCGGTGCCGCGCGCCCCCTCCCTCCCTCCCGCACATATACTAACCCTGCGTCTCTATCCAGGCCTTGGTGGCTGAACAGGAAAGCAAAGACAGCGGCGGAGCAGCCGTGGCGGAACAGGTCCTCAGCATCATGGAGATCATCCTGGACGAGTCAAATGCTGAACCTCTGAGCGAAGACAAGGTGAGTCGGATTGTCAGAGGGTCTCGTGTCGGGTGTGGAATACCCGGGGCTGGGATTGCTGGGAGTCGAACCTCCATGACGGCCGGAGGGGGGGGGGGGTTAAGGTAACCCCCCCGAACGGGACCCCGGCTGAATCGCCAGATGGCTCCGCGCATCGTCCATGGCGTTACCTTTGTGCCGCGTTTTGAAGCTGCAGTGACGCTTTCCTGGACCTTTTCTGATCTTTGGGTTTAAATGCTCGACTGGCGGAACGGGAGGTTTTCCACCTGCAAACGTTCAGATGCTCTTACAGGGCCGAGGCGTTTGGCGCAAAGTGTCAGGTGATCCCCGAGCTTCCCGAATCTCCCGTGTCCGTATCTGACTCGGCGTTTGTTTCCTCAGGGTAACTTGTTGCTGACGGGAGACAAAGACCAGCTGGTGATGTTACTCGATCAGATCAACAGCACGTTTGTGCGATCCAACCCCAGCGTCCTCCAGGGTCTCCTGCGCATCATCCCTTACCTGTCATTCGGCGAGACGGAAAAGATGCAGATCCTTGTGGAGCGATTTAAGCCGTACTGCACGTTCGACAAGTAAGTCCTGTCTCTGTGCCGCGTCCTGTCTCTGTGCCGCGTCCTGTCTCTGTGCCGCGTCCGGATTCATCTCTTTCCAGGCTTCGTTATAGTCTGGATTTCCCTCCTTTCTGCCTCCCAGCACCTGCAGGTTCTCTCTAATAACCCTTTCACCACCATGTGGCTTCGCATAAACCCCCGGCAGAAAGCGGTGACTTTATGGGAACCTCTTAACACTGGAAATGCATCGCGAGAAATTCCTGCCGTGCGTTTACAGACTGCTCAGTTTCACATGCAGAGAGCTCCCTCTGCTGGCCAAATAGCGCTGCTGCAGCAATAGCGCTTTCCACCGATGTGATTCTCCTAAAAGCGTCCGAGTCGTCTCCACCCCGGCTGTCCTGGCTGTCCCGGCTGCCCGCGCTGGGTTGGTCGGGGACTTTAGGGGCGCTGCTGGAGCTCGTTTCCAGAATATCCACAGATCGAGTTTAAAGAATCTCAGGTGCATGAAGGGGTTAATGACTATGCAGTAACTCGATGGTGAGAGTGAAGGGGTTAAACAGATGTCGGCCAGGCTGTCCCAGGAGGCTTTTGTCACCGACGTGTCTTCTTCCTGCAGGTATGACGATGAGCACAGCGCTGATGACAAGGTCTTCCTTGACTGCTTCTGCAAAATCGCCGCCGGCATCAAGAACAACAGCAACGGGCACCAGCTGAAAGACCTGATCCTGCAGAAAGGGATTACCCAGAATGCCCTGGACTACATGAAGAAGCACATCCCATGTGCCAAGAAGTAAGCGTCTGCCTGCGGGAGCTTTCTGCACTCTATGAATCCCTGTCTTATGCCGTCGTGTCCCAGACGGCTGCCAGAGATTCGTCTCGCGGCTCAGCACCCTCAGCCGAATAAGCCGACACGTCACTAGAGCACCATGATTACCTCTTAAAGTGTCAGCATCTCCCACCGCGCCAAATACATTGTGCACGCTCCCCTATTCCCCATCTCTGAGATACGGCAGCCAGGGAATCGCGGCATGTGGGTGTTAAACAGATGCATGACGCGTTTGTCGTGGGGAGGGAGCACGCACGCACGTACAGTGTTTATCGTGGGGAGCACGCGCAATGCGTTTGTTGTGGGGAGAGAGTGTGCGTGCAGTGTTTGTCGTGGGGAGGAGGGAGCGCGCGCGATGCGTTTGTCGTGGCGAGGAGGGAGCGCGCGCGATGCGTTTGTCGGTGGGAGGGAGCGCGCGATGCGTTTTTGTCGGTGGGAGGGAGCGCGCGATGCGTTTGTCGGTGGGAGGAGCGCGCGATGCGTTTGTCGGTGGGAGGGAGCGCGCGATGCGTTTGTCGGTGGGAGGGAGCGCGCGATGCGTTTGTCGGTGGGAGGAGCGCGCGATGCGTTTGTCGGTGGGAGGGAGCGCGCGATGCGTTTGTCGTGGGGAGTGAGTGAGTGAGAGCGAGCGCGCGCGCGCGGTGCTGTTAGCGTGCACTCCCTACCCACGCCAGGGTCCGTTCACGATCCTTCTCTCTCCGCAGCCTGGACGCCGACATATGGAAGAAGTTCTTGTCGCGCCCGGCTTTGCCGTATATCCTGCGGCTGCTGCGCGGTTTGGCCACTCAGCACCCTCCCTCGCAGGTGAGTGACCCGGCGCGCGGCGTCCCCGTCCTGTATAAATGTAACATGGCCCTCCATGTTAACCCCGTGTGGAGCTTAGTCCCGTCGTGACCCTCCGGGTGTTTCGGGCCTGCATCTCTCATGATGCTCAGCTGCTCGTTCGGTCGGCTCGGTCTCCGATCCATCCGCTGAGGCCGTGGTTACTGATCCCCCTCAGAGCGTTGATTCCCGCGCCGTGACGGCAGGACGGGGCTTCCTTTAAGACCTCACACTCTGTCTCTTTCAGGCCTTGATCGGGACAGACTCAATCACCAACCTGCACAAGCTGGAGCAGGTGTCGAGCGACGAGGGCATCGGGACGCTGGCAGAGAACCTGCTGGAAGCCTTGCGAGAGCACCCGGAGGTCAACAAGAAGATCGACGCGGCCAGGAAGGAGACGCGAGCAGAAAAGAAGCGCATGGCCATGGCGATGAGGCAGAAAGCGCTGGGCACTCTGGGCATGACGGTAAAGCACGGAAATGCCCGCCGCGGGCGTGAAATGTAAACCCGACGGGGTGAAGGAAATAAACCTCTGACTCCGGTAATAACCGGCTTTATTTCTGCTCAACAGACCAACGAGAAGGGCCAGGTGGTGACCAAGACGGCGCTCCTGAAGCAGATGGAGGAGCTGATCGAGGAGCCGGGCCTCACCTGCTGCATCTGCAGAGAGGGGTACAAGTTTCAGGTGTGTCCCCCGGGAGCCGGTCCCTCTCTCCATCTCCCTGTGTCTGTTAACCCCTCGCTAGATGGAATGGATTGTTTAATCTCAGCCTCATGTTTATTTTTTCGTCCTTTTCTCCCCGACGCGTCCTGGTCACATCGCGTTGTCGCTGCCCCCCTTCACGGCTCCTTCGTGTGTCACAGCCCACCAAAGTCCTTGGTATCTACACGTACACCAAGCGCGTGTCCCTGGAGGAGTCCGAGAACAAACCTCGCAAGCAACAAGGCTACAGCACCGTGTCCCACTTCAACATCGTGCACTACGACTGTCACCTCGCGGCCGTCAGGTATGAGATGCCCCTGTCACCGCGCAGACCGTTAAGCCCCCCCCCTCCACCCATAACCAGCTCACTGGGCGTTTACTGGGGTCTTTCCATATTTCCCTCCTGGTCCCTGATCTGCGTCCGGTTTTCCTGCACCGGGTTCAGATGTTTAATGTTAACGCGGGGGGGGGGGGGCGGGGTTCAGTGCCGATTCGTCACGTTTTACTTCCTGCTTCATTCGGATATTGCTTGTCGCCCTCAGGCTGGCACGCGGGCGCGAAGAGTGGGACAGCGCCGCCCTCCAGAACGCCAACACAAAGTGCAACGGGCTGCTCCCTGTCTGGGGTCCGCACGTGCCGGAGTCTGCATTCGCCACCTGTCTGGCCCGGTAAGGTTAAACCTGCACCGTAAACCCTGTCACCCCCACGTGCTGTGACACATATATATCATGCCAGGGGGTGCTGGAGACGCCACGCGCTGTGACACACATATATCATGCCAGGGGCGCTGGAGACGCCACGTGCTGTGACACACATATCCTGCCGGGGGCGCTGGAGACGCCACGCGCTGTGACACACATATATCATGCCAGGGGGTGCTGGAAACGCCACGCGCTGTGACACACATATATCATGTCAGGGGGAGCTGGAGACGCCACGCGCTGTGACACACATATATCATGTCAGGGGGAGCTGGAGACGCCACGCGCTGTGACATCTGTTATCTCTCCTTACATTTGATACTTTGCCATGAAGAGGAATTTCCTTTTTTTGTGTTTTACGGGACTTTTCTGCTATTCGGTTTGTGGGGGGGGGGGGGTTATTCGTGTTCTCGCCCGCGGGGTTAAGGGACATCTTTCTCTAAACCTTATTGTTCCTCTGCTGCAGCAGTGCGAGACGTTGAAAGGGCATAATACTCGCCTCCGAGACCTCGTTAAAATCCTGACTTTCCACACGTTAATATCACGAGATTTTCCGGACGTTGTGAAGAGGAAGTCGAGGCTTTAATAAAAACTCGGAGGCAAATATTTGCGTCGTCTTTAATTGCATCGCAGCAAAGGTAAAAAAAAAAACACATGCCGGGCCCGTCCCGCAGTCTCTCCAACCAATCCCCATCGAGTAGCATCGCTGCGAGGTAGCCCATCCCCCGCTAGCTTTGCTGCTCTCCAGCAATGAGTGTTTTTCGGTTTTCCTCGTGTTTCTGTATCCGGCATTCCTGAAATCTGGATCTTCCGGCGTCCAGCAGCTTGTATCCGGCGCATGAGGTGTCGTGTGTTTTTAAAGCCGCGTTTTAACGTTCTGGGGGATTCTGGGGATTTAACGCCGGCGACTCACATTGTTCCTTGTTTCTTTCCGCCCAGACATAACACGTACCTGCAGGAGTGCACCGGCCAGCGGGAGCCGACATACCAGCTCAACATCCACGACCTCAAGCTGCTCTTCCTGCGCTTCGCCATGGAGCAATCATTCAGCGCAGACACCGGAGGCGGCGGCCGCGAGAGCAACATCCACCTCATCCCGTACATCATTCACACCGTGCTTTACGTCATCAACACGTAGGTCCCCGCAGCCTCACCGGGTGGATATTTTGCTGTATATGGATTGACGGGGACGCGGCGTATGCCCCGTACACCCAGGATTGACAGGGACGCGGCGTATGCCCCGTACACCCAGGATTGACGGGGACGCGGCGTATGCCCCGTACACCCAGGATTGACGGGGACGCGGCGTATGCCCCGTACACCCAGGATTGACAGGGACGCGGCGTATGCCCCGTACACCCAGGATTGACAGGGACGCGGCGTATGCCCCGTACACCCAGGATTGACGGGGATGAGGCGTATGCCCCGTACACCCAGGATTGACGGGGACGCAGCATATGCCCCGTACACCCAGGATTGACGGGGACGCGGCGTATGATCCGTACACCCAGGATTGACGGGGACGCGGCGTATGATCCGTACACCCAGGATTGACGGGGACGCGGCGTATGATCCGTACACCCAGGATTGACGGGAGTAAAGCGGCTAAACAGAGGACGCCCTGTGGTTGCAAAACACGGAGACGTGGTAGACCTTCCTTTGGTCTGGTCTCTGGATGCCGGGCGCTCTCTCGTGGTTCGCCAGTCAGCGCTGCTCGCCTCTTTTTCGTTTGTTTAGGGCCGCACTCGTTTCACCTCCCTGTGATTTGTTCTCCGGGCGGTTATCAGGTCATTATGTCTTGTTTATACGTACTTTTATCCCTTTTTCCAGGACTCGTGCGATTTCCCGCGAGGAGAAGAACGTGCAGGGCTTCCTGGAGCAGCCCAAGGAGAAGTGGCTGGAAAGCTCTTTCGAGGTGGACGGGCCGCACTATTTCACCGTCCTCCTCCTGCACCTCCTGCCGACCGAGCGCTGGAAAGAGATCCGGATCGACGTGCTGCGGAGGCTCCTGGTGGTCAGTCACGTGCGGGCGGTCTCCCCCGGCGGAGCCAACAGGTATATTCCCTCCTCTCCGGCCACGTTTAACCCCTGCACGTCTGGCTGGTCACCCCGGATACCGCTAAACAATCCGCGCTGAGTCCGTGCCGCCCCCTCTCGTTATCCCGGCATGAGCAGAATGCATGCCATCAACGCAGTGCCCTCTCCCATAATGCTCAGCGTGCGGGGACACAGCACCACTCTCCCATAATGCTCAGCGTGCGGGGGGGGGGACGCAGCGCCCTCTCCCATAATGCTCAGCGTGCGGGGGACGCAGCGCCCTCTCCCATAATGCTCAGCGTGCGGGGGGACGCAGCGCCCTCTCCCATAATGCTCAGCGTGCGGGGGGACGCAGCGCCCTCTCCCATAATGCTCAGCGTGCGGGGGGACGCAGCGCCCTCTCCCATAATGCTCAGCGTGCGGGGGGCCGCAGCGCCCTCTCCCATAATGCTCAGCGTGCGGGGGGACGCAGCGCCCTCTCCATATATGCTCAGCGTGCGGGGGGGCGCAGCGCCCTCTCCCATAATGCTCAGCGTGCGGGGGACGCAGCGCCCTCTCCCATAATGCTCAGCGTGCGGGGGGACGCAGCGCCCTCTCCCATAATGCTCAGCGTGCGGGGGGACGCAGCGCCCTCTCCCATAATGCTCAGCGTGCGGGGGGGCGCAGCGCCCTCTCCCATAATGCTCAGCGTGCGGGGGGAAGGTTTGTACAGTCCAGTCGGGGGTTTTATTGTGGGAGCCGGCGCGTTCCGCTCCGTGCGGAGGATGAATGGTTTGTAAAGCCGGCATTGGGGGAATAAATGCTATAAATGTCTTTTACACAAATCCTGTTTTTTCTCCCCAGATTGTCTGATAAAGCGGCGCGGGATTACCCCGTGTACAGATCCAGTCTGCTCTTCTGGGCGCTGCTCGACCTCATTTACAACATGTTTAAGGTAAAACGCGTTAACGGCTTCCGTTGGATCGATATCTGGGGACTTGTAAACCTCAGCGTGACACCCCCCCCCTTCCCCCTCATTCACAGTACCGGCGGCTGAACTTTACCCGGGATCTCAGACTCTGGCATACATTTCCCAGAAATCTGTGCAGTAGACGGAGAATCATGGGAGTTTTAGTTAAACCACCTCTTCGCACGGACCCTTTACGCTGCATTTAGTATTGCGCCCCCTGTGCACCGTGGGATGCGGGTCCTCCTGGCATGCAAAGGGTTAAATGAGTTGGAGGTTATACTCGGGATATGTATAAATACATAACGTCGCGTTGGCAGCGGCTCAGAATGAGAATATCGTTATGATGCCCGGAGGAGGCGGCGGCTTGTTAAACGATAACCACAAAATAACCAAATCCATGGCAAATCCCGACGACGGCTGCAACTAACCCGCGACATGGCGCCGGAAGGGGGCCGTGCCGGTACCCCAAGCCAGGCATGACTGGGTGGAGTAGAGGTAATGTCACTGCTCTGCATGGAGAGAGCCTGTGGAGTCATGGGTTCAATCCCGGCCAGAGCACCTCTCCAGTAAGTGTCCTTGGCAAGACACCTAACGGTACAGACTCGCCACCCAGGACATACTGAAAACCAGAGAAATCTCAATGTATCCTTCCTGGTAAAATCCTTCCTCAAAAAAAAAAAAGAGGCGGCATTGGTATGCTTGGCCTGGCATGGGGCGGCACGCTTGGCCGGGCACCGGCAGACACAGCCCGGCTCACTGGACACTTGTTTTCACTTTTTCTTTACAGAAAGTACCAAACAGTAACGTGGAAGGCGGCTGGTCCTACTCCCTGGCGGATTACATCCGGCTCAACGACATGCCCATCTACGAGGGCGCGGACAAAGCCTTAAAGACCTTCCAGGAGGAGTTTATGCCCATCGAGTCCTTCTCGGAGTTTGTGGATGTGGCCGGTTTGTGTTTTATATTATGTTTACCAAGCGTCAGCAACTTCATCTCCCATGATGCTTGTTCAGTCATTAGGTTGGCTGAGCATCATGGGAGCCTGATTTAAAGGTCTGAGCCTCGTATGGTCTGGATGTGATTCTGAGCGGCTCCTTATGGTTAAAAGTACAGCCACGAAATGAAGGACGCTGGCGCCGCAATGTCACGGGCCGCGGCGTGCCGTCACAGGGGCCGAGACGCGCTGTCTCCTGCCGCTTCCCCTCTCGCCTCTCTCCTGCCGCTTCCCCTCTCGCCGCTCTCCTGCCGCTTCCCCTCTCGCCGCTCTCCTGCCGCTTCCCCTCTCGCAGCTCTCCCGCCGCTTCCCCTCACGCAGCTCTGCAGCTCTCCTGCCGCTTCCCCTCGCGCAGCTCTCCTGCCGCTTCCCCTCTCGCAGCTCTCCTGCCGCTTCCCCTCTCGCAGCTCTCCTGCCGCTTCCCCTCTCGCTGCTCTCCTGCCGCTTCCCCTCGGGCCTCTCTCCTGCCGCTTCCCCTCGCGCAGCTCTCCTGCCGCTTCCCCTCTCGCAGCTCTCCTGCCGCTTCCCCTCTCGCCGCTCTCCTGCCGCTTCCCCTCTCGCCGCTCTCCTGCCGCTTCCCCTCTCGCCGCTCTCCTGCCGCTTCCCCTCTCGCCGCTCTCCTGCCGCTTCCCCTCGGGCCTCTCTCCTGCCGCTTCCCCTCTCGCCGCTCTCCTGCCGCTTCCCCTCTCGCCGCTCTCCTGCCGCTTCCCCTCTCGCCGCTCTCCTGCCGCTTCCCCTCTCGCCGCTCTCCTGCCGCTTCCCCTCGCGCAGCTCTCCTGCCGCTTCCCCTCGCGCAGCTCTCCTGCGCTTCCCCCTCGCGCAGCTCTCCTGCCGCTTCCCCTCGCGCAGCTCTCCTGCCGCTTCCCCTCGCGCAGCTCTCCTGCCGCTTCCCCTCCGCGCAGCTCTCCTGCCGCTTCCCCTCCGCGCAGCTCTCCTGCCGCTTCCCCTCGCGCAGCTCTCCTGCCGCTTCCCCTCGCGCAGCTCTCCTGCCGCTTCCCCTCGCGCAGCTCTCCTGCCGCTTCCCCTCTGCGCAGCTCTCCTGCGCCTTCCCCTCGCGCAGCTCTCCTGCCGCTTCCCCTCGCGCAGCTCTCCAGCCGCTTCCCCTCGCGCAGCTCTCCTGCCGCTTCCCTCGCGCAGCTCTCCCGCCGCTTCCCCTCGCGCAGCTCTCCTGCCGCTTCCCCTCCGCGCAGCTCTCCTGCCGCTTCCCCTCGCGCAGCTCTCCCGCCGCTTCCCCTCGCGCAGCTCTCCCGCCGCTTCCCCTCGCGCAGCTCTCCTGCCGCTTCCCCTCCGCGCAGCTCTCCTGCCGTTCCCCTCTCGCAGCTCTCCTGCCGCTTCCCCTCTCGCAGCTCTCCTGCCGCTTCCCCTCTCGCTGCTCTCCTGCCGCTTCCCCTCGGGCTCTCTCCTGCCGCTTCCCCTCGCGCCGCTCTCCTGCCGCTTCCCCTCTCTCGCCGCTCTCTGCCGCTTCCCCTCTCGCCTCTCTCCTGCCGCTTCCCCTCTCGCAGCTCTCCTGCCGCTTCCCCTCGGGCCTCTCTCCTGCCGCTTCCCTCTCGCCGCTCTTCCTGCCGCTTCCCCTCTCGCCTCTCTCCTGCCGCTTCCCCTCTCGCCGCTCTCCTGCCGCTTCCCTCTCGCTGCTCTCCTGCCGCTTCCCTCTCGCCGCTCTCCTGCCGCTTCCCTCTCGCCGCTCTCCTCCTGCCGCTTCCCCTCTCGCCGCTCCTGCCGCTTCCCCTCTGCCGCTCTCCTGCCGCTTCCCCTCTCGCCGCTCTCCTGCCGCTTCCCCTCTCGCCGCTCTCCTGCCGCTTCCCCTCGCGCAGCTCTCCTGCCGCTTCCCCTCGCGCAGCTCTCCTGCCGCTTCCCCTCGCGCAGCTCTCCTGCCGCTTCCCCTCGCGCAGCTCTCCTGCGCTTCCCCCTCGCGCAGCTCTCCTGCCGCTTCCCCTCGCGCAGCTCTCCTGCCGCTTCCCTCGCGCGCAGCTCTCCTGCCGCTTCCCCTCGCGCAGCTCTCCTGCCGCTTCCCCTCGCGCAGCTCTCCCGCCGCTTCCCCTCGCGCAGCTCTCCCGCCGCTTCCCCTCGCGCAGCTCTCCCGCCGCTTCCCCTCGCGCAGCTCTCCCGCCGCTTCCCCTCGCGCAGCTCTCCCGCCGCTTCCCCTCGCGGCTTTTTCATCTTATTTTTTATTCCAGGGCTTTTATCTGAAATCAGTGACCCTGACGGCTTCCTCCGGGATCTCCTGAGCTCGGTCCCCTGAGTCGCGGCGGCTGACGGGAATCTGTTTCCATGCGATGCCTGCAATGGGGGTTTTCCTTTTTTTTCTGTTTGCTGTGACCGGACGATTAACGCTTTTGCTGCCGGAGCCGGAGGTCGTGCTCCCAGGACCTCTCCAGGGCAGTGAAGGGGTTAACTCCTTTTAATGTGGCCCCTTGAGGTTTTGTTCCCAGAATGCCTCAGGTTCTGTGGGAGGGTTTTTTTCGAGTGTTTTTATTATTATTTTTTTTCTTCAATAAATTCATCGGCGACCAAAGCGCCGCCGCAGCGACTGCATGACGCAACCAGCCGCACCAAAGACAGTAACCGCATGCCCGCGTCACGCCATGTCCCCCTCCCCCCGCATGGCTAACCCCGTATCGGACGAGCCCAATCATTTCTAGGCGCGAGTTTAACGACAATCGTGATGTCACTGGAAGCTGTTTCTGCATTTTAATCGTTAGGGCGGACGCAAACCCGCGCTCTTAGTGCTCGCTTATGTGTGTGGTGACACGGTGTGCAGCTTGTTAGTGTGTACGCGTGTGCAGCGGGTTCACCGGTGAGGCTACACGCAGCATCCTGGCCGGTATCTCACCCGTAAGCCGCGCGCTGTCTGACGAAAACCAATAAAGCTTCATTTTTTCAATCTGATCCCTGTGATTTTCTGACTCGCTGCGAGCGATGGCGGCCGCTTGGCACGTGCCGCGCCGGACTGTGCCTCTCAATGGCCCGTGCGGGGAGAGGAGCGAGGGATGGGCAGGGGCTGAGCTGGGTGGGGTATGGGTCAGTCCAGGGGTTACAGCAACCACTGGCAATGCGGGGGCCAGTACAGCCATAGCCCTGGTTCCCGCTGGATTGGTGGGTGATCGATCGGTCGGCCCGTGGTTCGGTGCTGGCAGGCCGTAAGGGGCGGGGCTCAGTAAAGGGACCCTGTGCCACCATGGCATAAGCGATTGATAGGCTCTGCCTCCAGGGTGACCCCCTGCGCCAACATGGCATAAATGATTGATAGGCTCCGCCTCCAGGGCGACCCCCTGCGCCAACATGGCATAAATGATTGATAGGCTCCGCCTCCAGGGCGACCCCCTCCGCCAACATGGCATAAACGATTGATAGGCTCCGCCTCCAGGGCGACCCCCTGCGCCAACATGGCATAAATGATTGATAGGCTCCGCCTCCAGGGCGACCCCCTGCACGCGCAGGAATTGTTTGTTCCATTTTTCTGTCTTTAAAGCGATTTTTAAATGGAGGAAAAACACGACGCGTCTCGTCAGACGACAAAGGATCCGACGTGGAATGCATACATCGTGCGCTGCTCCCGGGTTAACCCCCTGCATCGCGTGGGGATCGAGAGGCTCGGACGCCGGGATAACGGGGGGGGGGGGGGGCATTCTCAAAACTTGATCTCATGACTCTTTATCTGAAATCCAGGAGAAACGAGAGGTTTCGCCCAAAAAGCTGCAAATCTTCCTCTTTCTGGTTTAATACTGGGGCTTATTCACTAAACAGAGACCTGGGGACAAATCGCAAGCTTTAGACCAAAATAGTTGAGAAATGGATCTGCGGCCGTTTCTGGGAATTTTCTGAACAGTCAGATTTTGGGGGTCGGGTGCAGGGGTTTCTTTATATTTTGGGGGTCGGCTTCAGGGGTTTCCTTTATATTTTGGGGGTCGGCTTCAGGGGTTTCCTTTATATTTTGGGGGTCGGGCACAGGGATTTCCTTTATATTTTGGGGGTTGGGCGCAGGGGTTTCCTTTATATTTTGGGGGTCGGGCTCAGGGGTTTCCTTTATATTTGGGGGGTCGGGTTCAGGGGTTTCCTTTATATTTTGGGGGGTCGGCTTCAGGGGTTTCCTTTATATTTTGGGGTCGGGTTCAGGGGTTTCCTTTATATTTTGGGGGTCGGGTTCAGGGGTTTCCTTTATATTTTAGGGGTCGGGTTCAGGGGTTTCCTTTATATTTGGGGGGTCGGCTTCAGGGGTTTCCTTTAATATTTTGGGGGTCGGGTTCAGGGGTTTCTTTATATTTTGGGGGTCGGGTTCAGGGGTTTCTTTATATTTTGGGGGTCGGGTTCAGGGGTTTCCTTTATATTTTGGGGGTCGGGTTCAGGGGTTTCCTTTATATTTTGGGGGGTCTGGGGCAGTGGTTTCCTTCATATTTCGGGGGCCGGGTTGGACAGTCCGTAACGCTGTGTTTGATTTTTGGGCTCGTGTCGCTAGCGTCGATCTCTGCACGAGGCTGCGGCTTGGAGCGCGTCATTAGGCGTCCTGTGATCCCGAGCCAAATCCAGCGCTCTCTTATTTGCGGCGCACGTGAAACGGAGGAACATGTGCCGGCTGCGAGCGCGGAGCGGTTGGATGGCCTGGGGGGTCATTATCTAACGCGCCGGCTACAAAGCTCCTTATTGTTGAGGGGAAACAGAAGCTCGTTGAATGCCAGGGCAGGCGTTGGCGCGACCGGAGCTGCTCTGCCAACGGAATCAGCGCTCGCTGGGGTTTATACCGCGTCAGATATGAGGCCATGATCCGTGGCGGACGCAGAATCAACATGGCGGCATGACTGAAGGAAAGATCACGCGGGTCCATCGACGCATGAACCATCTTCTCGCTGCGTAAGGGACGTGTTCAGCGTTTAAAGCTCAGAGGATCCTGATTGGCTGAGCCCCCTCCTGGGCCGTGTGATGCTTCCTGGCGCGAGGGGGTGGCGCGGTGTGTAGGGAGGGCTGGCGCGAGGGGGTGGCGCGGTGTGTAGGGAGGGCTGGCGCGAGGGGGTGTCTCTATCTTCTGGTATCATATAATTAGGGGTGGGGCTAGATCAGGGTTTCTTACTTTTTCCCACTAAGTCGGAATTTTCCGGCTTCGGTCCCGTCGGCTTCGAAATGATTTATTTTTTTCGGGTGTCGCATCGGCTGGATCTGAATTCCTGATATTTCGGGCGGTTTCTGTTCAGGATCTCCCGTGTTTATCCGCCGCTCATTGGGCTCGTCCTGAAGCGGTGACGCGAGCTCTGCGCCTCTGACATCATCAATTCCGCCCTCGCCGGTGAGTCAGGACGAGATCCAGATGTGACGGTTTCAGGGGAGCGGGCGCCGCAGCCTAACAGGGACCGGCGTGAGTCACAAACAGGACCTGCAGGTGCAGTGACGGAGCGTCCGGGTGATTTGGGGTGTAATGATTAATGCAATAAAATAACCCTTTAATTACTGATCAAATTGCAACGGATAAACCTCGGGCTCCGATACCGTGCGTTTTACATTTTATAGATAGGACGCGCTGCAAGAAGGAGGTGCTGGAGTGTAGGGTGGTGGGTTGGCATCACAGAGGGGCTCTGAATATCTGGCGGGTTGGCGTGAGGGATGAGCCGAACACCCCCGAGTTCGGTTCGCATTCGAACTTTTCAAAAGTTCGAACACGAACTCCATACAAGTCAATGGGACTCGAACGTTCGGTTTTTAGAGTGCCCTCCAAGAGGGCATATATGCTAGATATTTGCCATAAAAGGTGTATGGGGGTCCGGGTAGTGCCCTGGGGGACAGGAAACAAGGGCCAAAAAGTTTAAAATAAAAACGTTTTTAAAGGGACTGAGTTTTCCATGAAATAAGGGTTAAAAATAAAAACGAAAAATTCCTTCAAATATCGTGCCTAGGAGGTCCCCATAACCTGCCCGTGACGTGGCGGATTTCTAGGATGTATAGAAACATTTAAAAACAAAAAATGACGTTTCAAATGACGGTAAATGCTTTTCCTTTTAATCTACTCATAAACAACTGCTTGGGGCAGCAGCCTGTATGAAAAGAGGAGACGTTTTAGGACACGCAGAACAAGTTTAGTGATTTTTTTTGGCTCAATTATGGTGAAACTTATGCAGGCTTTGGATGAAAAGTAACAATAGGTGCTTTAAAATTGGGCCTTTAGCGTCGGCAACAGTAGCTGCATAGCATATTGGCTAAGTTCTGGCCAGTGATCCAATCTCAACACCCAGTAAGCCAGTGGATCATCTGTTGGAAAGGTATCCAGGTCTGCCCTTGCCCCTAGGTAGTCCTGCACCATATGGTGAAGACGCTGGCAATGGGTGCCTACTTTTGAAGTCCTTGGGCGTCGTGGACTAAAAAAATTTAAAAAGGATCAGTCAAGCGGCCCCGGCCTTCCCCACTATTCCTCTGATCATCCGCAGCCTCAGAAGCACCTGTGTCATCACTTGGTAACCTACCAGTGCCTGGAAAGGTGTTACACAAGTGTCGCTTTAGAGCGTCCTCAAGTGGATTCATCCTGTCCTCCCTCTGTGCGGGCAGGATGAGCTCTGCAACTTTACCCTTGTATCGTGGATTAAGAAGGCTTGCCAACCAGTAATGATCCCTCTCCTTGATAGCACGAATCCTGGGGTCCTTTAGCAGGCTTTGCATAATAAGGGAGCCCATGCAGCGTAGGTTGGAGGTGGCATTAGCTTCCGAGTCTTCCTGGTCAATTAGGAGGATAACCCCATCGTGCACTTCCTCCTCCCAGCCATGTACTAGTAGTTGTGTTTCTGGGCACACAAAACCCTCCCTTGAGGAATCCAGACATTCAATGCCCCCACTACTTAAATATTCCTCCTCCTCCTCCTCCTGTCTGATCTGAGGAGGACCCACTGGAATGCTGTCTGCGGAAAGACTGGGGCCTTCAGAGCTAGGGAAGACCTCCTCTTCCTCCCGCTGCTCTGCCTCTAGAGCCACATCTATAATTCCCCGCAGAGTGTGCTCCAGCAGGAACACTAAAGGAATTGTGTCACTGATGCATGTACTGTCCCTGCTCACCATCCTCGTTGCCTTCTCAAATGGTGACCGTACAGTGCATGCATCCTTGATCATCAGCCACTGCGGGGGGGGGAGGCAAACCATGTTGACCTGAACTTGTCCTTGTGCCATACTCACACAGGTACTCGTTGATGGCCCTCTAGCATTGCTGCAGCGTCTGCACAAGCAGCAATGTCGAGTTCCACCTGATGGGCATGTCACAGATCAGACGGTTTGTGGGAAGGTGGAATTCTCTTTGAATTTCTGCCAGGCAAACACTTGCTGGGAATGACCGTCTGAAGTGGCTGCAGACTTTTCTGTCCTGGCTGAGAAGCTCTGCCAGCCCTGGGTACCTGGTTAGGAAACGATGTACCACCCGATTTAGGACGTGTGCTAGGTATGGTACATGCGTCAACTTACCCAGGCGTAGGGCGGAGAGAAGGTTGCTGCCATTATCACAGACGACCATTCCCAGCTGACAGAATTTCTGGCCCGGTGTGGCTCCTGTCCCCTAACCAAACCAGCTCAAGCACAGTATGGCATCTTTTTGCTTGAGCCATTGCGTAGCCCCTGTCAGGTGTCGGTTTAACTGCCACTTCACCAGAGACACAGGAGGAGGAAGAGGGAGAGGTGGTGGTGGTGGAGAAGACAGACCTCATGCAAGCAGCTTTCTGGAGGCGTGGTTGATGAACAAGCTCCAGCACAGAGCCCCGTCTTGGATCCCTCCCAGCTGCAATCAGAGTTACTCGGTGTGCCGTGAAGGAAATGTAACGACCCTGTCCATGCTTACTGGACCACGTGTCTAAAGTCACATGCACCTTGCAGCTGACTGCCTTTTCCAATGACTCCATAACATTGTCTTCCACGTGCTGGTATAGTGCTGGGTTGGCTTTCCGTGAAAAGTAATGGCGTTTTGGAACATGCCACTGTGGTACAGCACATTCAGCAAATTCACGGAAGGGAGCAGAGTCCACCAGCTGGAAAAGCAGCAGCTGCAGCAGCTGGGGCAACGTAATCTGACCGTAAATCTTCAGCTGATGGGATGCTGTCACATTGTGAGGAAGGACCTGGTACATCCATTACTGTAGCATCATCCCTGTCAGTGGAGGTTGTAGGCAATGACATGGCAGGACATACAGTGGGGGTAGAGACCGGTGCGGAGGAGGACCTACGCAAAGTTTTGTGCCAACGGGATGCGTGGCAGGAGGTCATATGTCGCCTCAAGCACGTGGTACCCAAGCGTCCGGTGTCTTTCCCACGCTTGAGCCTCATCTGACATAGATTACAAATAGCAACGGTGGGGTCTGCTGCACATTTCTTAAAGAACTCCCAGACAGCAGAGTTCCTGGATGTGTGCTTTGAGACAACAGCGCTCTGCACCTGAGCAGTTCTGACATTTGATGCCTTGGACTGGCTAGTGCTCTGGTTGGTCATAGAGGATATTGTGCCTCGTGTTTGTTGTGCCTCCTCCTCCTCACGTGACTCCTCTGTTCGATCAGACACCCAGGTGGAGTCAGTGACATCATCATTGTCATCACCCCCTATCTCCTCGTCACTGGAGCCAACTTGGCAGTATGCTGCAGCTGCTGGGACAATATGAGTGCCAGTTATTTGTGTGTCATCACTGGCACCCACTTCCTCTAGGTTGATTATACTCCCTTCCTCAACCTCAGAGATTGAAACAGAGCACTGTAGTTGCTGCGCATCCTCAAGCAGCATGTCACTGTCATTGTAGTCAAACAATTCAGCTGACTTCTCCGTGTGTGATAGTGAGGCTACGGCAGGAGTAGCTGTGGACATGGAGGCTGCATTAGATGTGTTGGCAGCTGAGGTGGACTGTAAACCACTACAAGCCTGGGTGGCAGAGGACTCCGAGGATGAGGATGGCCTGGTTAGCCAATCCACCAAATCCTCTGTAAATTGCTGCTGCTTAAGACGGCCAGCACCAGTTAGAAAGGACAAGCGTGCCCCTGCAGAGGATGCACCACGTCCACGACGACCAGAGACACAGCCTCCCGACGCAGGGCTGCTTGCCCTCTTATCTGTGTCTGGGAGCGTCTGCCTGTCCTTTTTGGTCTTTCTGACATGGTGAGTGATATATAGATTAAATATATACAGAACTCTGGTATAAAGATTAAAGATTTCCAGAACTCTGGTGTATAACTCAGTGAGACACCCTGATAGCTGGCAGCCAGTGACAAGACACAGATTACAATTACAATTACAAGCTTCAGGCCAGTGGAAAAGTGCATTGTGGGCGAACATGCGGAAATGTTAGTAGTTCGCGAACAGGCGATGTTCGAATCGAACTCTGAACCGATCGAACCGAACAGCTCATCCCTAGTTGGCGTCACAGAGAGGCACAGTGAATATCTGGCGGGTTGGGGTCACAGAGGGGCACGGTGAATATCTGGCGGGTTGGGGTCACAGAGGGGCACGGTGAATATCTGGCGGGTTGGCGTCACAGAGGGGCACGGTGAATATCTGGCGGGTTGGCGTCACAGAGGGGCACGGTGAATATCTGGCGGGTTGGCGTCACAGAGGGGCACGGTGAATATCTGGCGGGTTGGCGTCACAGGGGGCACGGTGAATATCTGGCGGGTTGGCGTCACAGAGGGGCACGGTGAATATCTGGCGGGTTGGCGTCACAGAGGGGCACGGTGAATATCTGGCGGGTTGGCGTCACAGAGGGGCACGGTGAATATCTGGCGGGTTGGCGTCACAGAGGGGCACGGTGAATATCTGGCGGGTTGGCGTCACAGAGGGGCACAATGAATAGCTGGCGGGTTGGTGTCACAGAGGGGCACGGTGAATATCTGGCGGGTTGGCGTCATAGAGGGGCACCGTGAATATCTGGCGGGTTGGTGTCTCTGAGGATCAGATGTGCATCAGGGATGAAGCAGGATAATGTGGGAGCAGTGCTCTCTCCGCACCCCCCGGAAGTATCCCCCCCCCCCCGATGTTCCTGCGTCACAGAATAATAATGAAGTAAGTTCCGGAACCAAAAGTCTCAGGTTTTACAGCTTCTCCAGTGGCAGGAAGTGGCTCAGCCAATCAGGACGCATAGAGTTGACGCTGGATTGGTGGGTCAGAGAGATTGGCGGCTCAGCGACTTCATCTCGTCCCGTTTATGGAGACGCCGGTGTGATGGCTCGGGCTCTCATGCTGTGGCCTTGATGCGTCTTTGGAACCCGCGCGCCACGCGGTGGCCGCTTTGGGCAACGCGTGATCTGGGTTTCTGGCCGGCGGGGCTGTCAGCGAGTTAACCTGTGCGCATGTAAGCGAGTAACGAGCGTCTCCTGCCTGGAATCTGAAAAATGCTGATATTCTGCCGGATCAGCGCCACGGCGTGCGTCATGTCCACACGGCGGCTGGAGGGAAAAAAGCATCAGCTATTCAATGCACATCCCTAAAACCAGCGGCTACCGGAGGGGCCGAGTCCATCCTGTAAACCCAGCGGCTACCGGAGGTGCCGAGTCCATCCTCTAAACCCAGCGGCTACCGGAGGTGCCGAGTCCATCCTCTAAACCCAGCGGCTACCGGAGGTGCCGAGTCCATCCTCTAAACCCAGCGGCTACCGGAGGTGCCGAGTCCATCCACTAAACCCAGCGGCTACCGGAGGTGCCGAGTCCATCCTCTAAACCCAGCGGCTACCGGAGGTGCCGAGTCCATCCTCTAAACGGCTACCGGAGGGGCGAGTCCATCCTCTAAACCCAGCGGCTACCGGAGGTGCCGAGTCCATCCTCTAAACCCAGCGGCTACCGGAGGGGCCGAGTCCATCCTCTAAACCCAGCGGCTACCGGAGGTGCCGAGTCCATCCTCTAAACCCAGCGGCTACCGGAGGGGCCGAGTCCATCCTCTAAACCCAGCGGCTACCGGAGGTGCCGAGTCCATCCTCTAAACCCAGCGGCTACCGGAGGTGCAGAGTCCATCCTCTAAACCCAGCGGCTACCGGAGGTGCCGAGTCCATCCTCTAAACCCAGCGGCTACCGGAGGGGCCGAGTCCATCCTCTAAACCCAGCGGCTACCGGAGGTGCCGAGTCCATCCTCTAAACCCAGCGGCTACCGGAGGTGCAGAGTCCATCCACTAAACCCAGCGGCTACCGGAGGTGCCGAGTCCATCCTCTAAACCCAGCGGCTACCAGAGGTGCCGAGTCCATCCTCTAAACCCAGCGGCTACCAGAGGTGCCGAGTCCATCCTCTAAACCCAGCGGCTACCGGAGGTGCCGAGTCCATCCTCTAAACCCAGCGGCTACCGGAGGGGCCGAGTCCATCCTCTAAACCCAGCGGCTACCGGAGGTGCCGAGTCCATCCTCTAAACCCAGCGGCTACCGGAGGTGCAGAGTCCATCCTCTAAACCCAGCGGCTACCGGAGGTGCCGAGTCCATCCTCTAAACCCAGCAGCTATCAGAGTGAGTTCATGGTCCATACAGGAGGGAGGCCGGGCAGTGACTCTGTATTGGGTCAAGGTGTCAATCTGGGGCACGCCGGGCATCCCAGGACTCACGGATTGTCCTCCTTGCACCTGCCCCGGCATAGTGGGAGTCACAGTGCAGCGGCCTGGCCCGAGGGTGATTGTGACGCAGGACTCAAGTCTGCCTTATGTTGGCAGAGGAGCTTACACTTTAATCGGACATTACCGAGTGACCGAACCCCGGATACATTTGCTTTCTTGTCCCTAAATTGTGTATATAATGCTGGATGAATATTGCAGCCCATGGAGCGGCCCAGCGTGGTGGGAGTGTGATCGGGCGGGGTCAGGCACAGTGGGCGGGGCTTGGGGCCCATGTGACAGTATATTTTATGAATTAGCGGCGGCTCCGCGTTCAGTCACTTCCAGCTTGTTGTGTTTGTTACATTTTTCATTTATCTTGTTCAGCAAATTAAACACAAACACGGCGCGGATCCCGATCACCCGGCTGTGCCTCCACACGCCCCGCGCCCGCGGCTAACATCTTCCCCTCTCACAGGCTCCAGCGCTATCATGGTTTAGCGCCCCACGCCCAGGGAGCGGCCCCAGAAACCGCCGAGGTGCCAAGGAACCGCTCCACGCACACATGTAAAACACAGACGATAAAACAATTAACGAGCAAACAATCAAGTCTGAGCATCGAACATCCCGTCCCGTCCGCACCCCTTCCCAGAGCGGCACATGCGGCAACGCCGGCAAACACCTGCCAGCGAGAGTGAGGAACGTGCTGGTACCAAACCTCCTGAGAGACCCTGACTGGAGGGCGCAGACCCCAAAATCTCATAACAATGAGCAGAGTGTATCACAGAATCCACAGCAATAAAACTCACAGTAATGTGCAGTGTGTGTGAGCGTATCACAGAATCCACAGTAATGAAACTCACGCTCACACACACTGCACATTACTGTATCACAGAATCCACAGTAATGTGTGGTGTGTATGAACGTGAGTTTTATTGCTGTGGAGCTCTGTGATACGCTCATACACACTGCACATTACTGTGAGTTTTATTGCTGTGGATTCAGTGATACACTCATACACAGCGCACATTACTGTGAGTTTTATTGCTGTGGAGCTCTGTGATACGCTCATACACAGCGCACATTACTGTGAGTTTTATTGCTGTGGAGCTCTGTGATACACTCATACACACTGCACATTACTGTGAGTTTTATTGCTGTGGATTCAGTGATACACTCATACACAGCGCACATTACTGTGAGTTTTATTGCTGTGGAGCTCTGTGATACGCTCATACACAGCGCACATTACTGTGAGTTTTATTGCTGTGGAGCTCTGTGATACACTCATACACACTGCACATTACTGTATCACAGAGCTGCACAGCATTAAACCCCAGTCATTCCGCAGGGTTTAGTATAAAGGTTCCTCCTCCGCCCCGCAGAGGGTGACGCGTTTCACACACAGTAGGACGCGCTTTGTTTAGTCTGCGGTTTTTTTGTTCAGATCCAGATAATCTAATTAAGATCCGGGATTGTTTACGCCGGGGAAACGCATCGGGCGATGGATCGGCCTGAGGACAGGCAGGGAATGTTATGTAACATGGGAACCGCTCCTAAAGCTCTGGCTCAGAAACCTTTCCCAGTGTTCAGCCTCATGTCCCAGACAGGGACGCATCGTGACAGGTGACGCTGGAAGTTCACAGGTTAACACCCTGCAGCTGGGGGAGTAGTGGTTACAGTGCACCTACAGCCAGCTCAGTGACCCTCTGGCAACTCACAGCCCAGAGCAGAGCTGTCAGACTCCGACCCCCCCAGATGCTGATACATACAATTCCCAGAATTCTTTTGAATGCGACAGATGGCCAGGGCAGGGGATCATGGGAGTTGTGGTTCTGAAACATTTGGGGAGGCGGAGTCTGACAGCCGTGCTCGAGAGGGGCAAAGCGCACACACAGACACACTTTGATCTGGGTTTTGGGATCAGACATTCCTTGCGATGACATCACTGCTGATTTCGTCATAGCTTGGGTGAGATCTGACACTTTCTATAGCAGACGCTTTGCACTTTCCAAACATGACTCCATGAGGCTTCCTCGTCATGTGACCTGGCGAAAAACGGGAGAAAAAGGGTCAGATTTAGCCAAAACCCAAACGATAATTTCTAGAAAGTGACGTCACAGAATATTAAAATAATAAAAAGAGCAATTTATTTTTTTATATATATTAATTCGACAATTCTCTGCGGTTTAGCGCGTTGCCGCGGCGACGCCGGATCCTCCATGGCTTCCTAGACATAATGTATTCATGCTGTGGGGCAGCGCAGGAAACCTGCTCCCCTGCTGTATGTAGACATCACGCGCTGCAGCTGAGGAATCCCAGGTGACCGGCCTTGATTTCCTTCCTGCAGTGTATGAATTATACATGTTGCAGGGCAGCACGTTTCCCCGTGCTCCTCCTATTGCGTGAAATATTAATATGTGTCCAGGAAAGCATGGCCGACCTGGCGACTCTCTCCGTCCCCCGTCTCCTTCTGGGTATTAGAAGCTGGTGACTCCTCGGGAAGGCGCCGGGGATTGTTAGAGCTGCGCAGTGAGCGCCGCCGGTTCCCCCTTTTGATGGTGATGGTTCAGCCCGCGTGTGGTTAATCGGCACGGTGTTACGTTGTGTCAGCTGCAGGTATGGTGTGCTCTGCGTGAGACGACAGGCCTGGAACCTGCCGGAGCTGTCCTCCTGTAGCGCTCGCAGAGCCGTCACGCACCGCGTGTTTCCTGGTCACCTCATTAATCACAGGTTTGGCTCAAAATTCTGTGATTCAACGAAAACGTCCAGAATCTCTCGATCTTACCGGCGTTTTCCACGAAAAGTATGGCCCCGCCCCGACAAACGCACGGGCACCCAGGAACGCGTCGGGTAAAGAACCACAACACGCGCACAATAAAACTATTACTGAGAATTACCCGTCCGCACCCCTTACCAGAGCGGCACAAGCGGCAACACCGGCAAACACCGGCCAACACCGATCAGCGAGAGGGAGGAACGTGCAGGTACCAAACCTCCTGAGAGACCCTGACTGGGGGGGGCGCAGACCCCAAAAACCTCATAACAATGAGTAGAGTGTATCACAGAATCCACAGCAATAAAACTCACAGTAATGTGCGCTGTGTATGAGCGTATCATAGAGCTGCACAGCAATCATGCTGCAGTGAGCCGGGCCCTCTGCTCCTCTAGATTGTAAGCTCCTGTGAGCCGGACCCTCTGCTCCTCTAGATTGTAAACTCCTGTGAGCCGGACCCTCTGCTCCTCTAGATTGTAAGCTCCTGTGAGCCGGACCCTCTGCTCCTCTAGATTGTAAGCTCCTGTGAGCCGGACCCTCTGCTCCTCTAGATTGTAAGCTCCTGTGAGCCGGACCCTCTGCTCCTCTAGATTGTAAACTCCTGTGAGCCGGACCTCTGCTCCTCTAGATTGTAAATCTTACAATCTAGAGGAGCCTTGGGTCCGGCTCACAGGAGCTTACAATCTAGAGGAGCAGAGGGCCCGGCTCACAGGAGCTTACAATCTAGAGGAGCAGAGGGCCCGGCTCACAAGAGCTTACAATCTAGAGGAGCAGAGGGTCCGGCTCACAGGAGTTTACAATCTAGTGGAGCAGAGGGTCCGGCTCACAAGAGCTTACAATCTAGAGGAGCAGAGGGTCCGGCTCACAGGAGCTTACAATCTAGAGGAGCAGAGGGCCCGGCTCACAAGAGCTTACAATCTAGAGGAGCAGAGGGCCCGGCTCACAAGAGCTTACAATCTAGAGGAGCAGAGGGTCCGGCTCACAGGAGCTTACAATCTAGAGGAGCAGAGGGCCCGGCTCACAAGAGCTTACAATCTAGAGGAGCCGGACCCTCTGCTCCTCTAGATTGTAAGCTCCTGTGAGCCGGACCCTCTGCTCCTCTAGATTGTAAGCTCCTGTGAGCCGGGCCCTCTGCTTCTCTAGATTGTAAGCTCCTGTGAGCCGGGCCCTGCTCCTCTAGATTGTAAGCTCCTGTGAGCCGGGCCCTCTGCTCCTCTAGATTGTAAGCTCCTGTGAGTCGGACCTCTGCTCCTCTAGATTGTAAGCTCCTGTGAGCCGGACCCTCTGCTCCTCTAGATTGTAAACTCCTGTGAGCCGGACCCTCTGCTCCTCTAGATTGTAAGCTCCTGTGAGCCGGACCCTCTGCTCCTCTAGATTGTAAGCTCCTGTGAGCCGGACCCTCTGCTCCTCTAGATTGTAAGCTCCTGTGACCCGGACCCTCTGCTCCTCTAGATTGTAAGCTCCTGTGAGCCGGACCCTCTGCTCCTCTAGATTGTAAACTCCTGTGAGCCGGACCCTCTGCTCCTCTAGATTGTAAGCTCCTGTGAGCCGGACCCTCTGCTCCTCTAGATTGTAAGCTCCTGTGAGCCGGACCCTCTGCTCCTCTAGATTGTAAGCTCCTGTGAGCTGGACCCTCTGCTCCTCTAGATTGTAAACTCCTGTGAGCCGGACCCTCTGCTCCTCTAGATTGTAAGCTCCTGTGAGCCGGACCCTCTGCTCCTCTAGATTGTAAGCTCCTGTGAGCCGGGCCCTCTGCTCCTCTAGATTGTAAGCTCCTGTGAGCCGGACCCTCTGCTCCTCTAGATTGTAAGCTCCTGTGAGCCGGACCCTCTGCTCCTCTAGATTGTAAGCTCCTGTGAGCCGGACCCTCTGCTTGGCGTCTTTAACCCCCTCATTCCAGGGACGTGCGGTCAGGGGCGGCAGAGCCTCACCTGCCATTAAGGGCAGCTGCAGTCAAACTCACCTGCTCCTCGTTCCCCTGCCGTCAGCTCCGTCCGTCCTCTGTGTGCGCCACACATTCCTTTTTTTTCCCCCTTCAACAGCCTGAGCCTACGTAAATCACGTATGCTGCCAACAACAGTGCAGTGTGGCGCGTCTGTTCAATGAACAGACATCCGAGCACTGCCACTTCCTGAACATTGCTCTCCCAGTGCCTCAGAAGCACTGGGAAAGCAATGAAATAGCTTGGACCAATAGGAAAGCGCTATTGGCCCAAGTCATTCAAAAAACTCCTGCTATCGAGGCAGGCCTCCCATGCATTGATTGGCGCAGGACAGTCATGTGTCCTGTCTCACACAAGCAGTGGGTGCAAGGCTGTGGGTGTATGACTGAGGTGTGGCCTCAGTGTCACACTAGGCTGCCTGAGGAGGACACAGAGATCCTGGGGAGCACCGACAGCAGCCAGATCCTGGGGAGCACCGACAGCAGCCAGATCCTGGGGAGCACCGACAGCAGCCAGATCCTGGGGAGCACCGACAGCAGCCAGATCCTGGGGAGCACCGACAGCAGCCAGATCCTGGGGAGCACTGAACCTACGTAACCTATGTATATCTGACTCTGATACTAGCCAGTGCCTCAGCAAGCACTGACCTCAGCGCACGTCACTGCCTCATTCCCACCCCTTGTCCTCTCTCTCCAGGATAAGCAGCTCCCCAAATCGTTAATGTTCTGGGATTTCTCGCCCGCGGTTCTCGTTTTAGGGCGATTACAGACTCGCCCGTCATTAGTGATTATTCTCTTTTAATTCGTTTTGATGGTTTCACAATCTGCAGCGACATTATCTCATCCGCGCATTAATATATTCTATAAACCAACGCAAAGCCGGCGCAGCGCGATCACATGATGCAACTCCCACTGATCTCAGCCAGGCGCAGCGCGATCACATGATGCAACTCCCACTGATCTCAGCCAGGCGCAGCGCGATCACATGATGCAACTCCCACTAATCTCAGCCAGGCGCAGCGCGATCACATGATGCAACTCCCACTAATCTCAGCCAGGCGCAGCGCGATCACATGATGCAACTCCCACTGATCTCAGCCAGGCGCAGCGCGATCACATGATGCAACTCCCACTGATCTCAGCCAGGCGCAGCGCGATCACATGATGCAACTCCCACTGATCTCAGCCAGGCGCAGCGCCATCACATGATGCAACTCCCACTGATCTCAGCCAGGCGCAGCGCCATCACATGATGCAACTCCCACTGATCTCAGCCAGGCGCAGCGCCATCACATGATGCAACTCCCACTGATCTCAGCCAGGCGCAGCGCGATCACATGATGCAACTCCCACTGATCTCAGCCAGGCGCAGCGCGATCACATGATGCAACTCCCACTGATCTCAGCCAGGCGCAGCGCGATCACATGATGCAACTCCCACTGATCTCAGCCAGGCGCAGCGCGATCACATGATGCAACTCCCACTAATCTCAGCAAGGCACAGCGCAATCACATGATGCAACTCCCACTGATCTCAGCCAGGCGCAGCGCGATCACATGATGCAACTCCCACTAATCTCAGCCAGGCGCAGCGCGATCACATGATGCAACTCCCACTGATCTCAGCCAAGCGCAGCGCGATCACATGATGCAACTCCCACTGATCTCAGCCAGGCGCAGCGCGATCACATGATGCAACTCCCACTGATCTCAGCCAGGCGCAGCGCGATCACATGATGCAACTCCCACTGATCTCAGCCAGGCGCAGCGCGATCACATGATGCAACTCCCACTGATCTCAGCCAGGCGCAGCGCGATCACATGATACAACTCCCACTAATCTCAGCCAGGCGCAGCGCGATCATTAGCTTTGCTTTCTGGTCTTGTTGTCATTCAGTGAGGGCTAAAGCCCACCCCAACTACATAAGGGGGCATGAATACACCAGGAGACGGCTGAGCTTTTCACAGCCAATCCTGCTGCTCTTGTTTTAGGTTTGAGAGCACTGAGCACAACGGTTATAAAAGGAGCGAATATGTTCCTCTGCTGCAAGTAGCTTCATTCATGGAAATTCATGAATGAATTTACTATTCGGGAGAATTTAGTCAACGGAACATCTTGGTGACGGAAGCTATTTGCGCATCGGGGCAGATTTGTCACAAAATCATGCTTTTAACCCTTATTGTGCAGCGGGGAGTAAGAAGCAGCTCTCTCTCGGCAGAGCCGCGCACTCGTTTACACTTTATTTTCTCGCTTTATCTCCATCTTTTGGTATAAATTAAAGAGAAGAAAACAAGCAGATAAAACCGTTTGCGGCTCCGAGAGAGGAAAGAAAAGCAAAACAAGGGGTGGCGATTACAGGAGCCGTTTCTCTGATCATTTACATTTCATATTTTTAATTTGGCAGCGAGTTAAGTGAAGCGCGTCGGCTTTAAGTCAGAGCCAAGGCGTCTAAATAAGTGTGTTTAAAGTGACAGCGCAGGACGTGCCAAGTGTTATCCCAGGGATTAGATAAACACATGAGCGAATCAAAACAAGAGAAAAAAATCATCTAAGTGTATATTATGCAAGAGCTCAATCTGCACTCAGCAGCCGCGGGGTTAAAGCGCACCAGGGAGAGAACTGAAACCGCAATGGGTAATTTTTTGGCAGGGGAACTCACCTAACCCTTGGGTTGAGACCCCCCAAATTATCTCTCCATTCAGTCCCCAGAAAAATGCCTGCTATTAAGGCTAGGGTCAGACGAAAGCAGTTTTAACGTGTGTTTAGACGCACGAAATCACGGCCGTGCTAGCAGCAAATGACGTCCAATGCCGGGGAACACACGAAGTACGGCCGCACGAACGTTCGTCTGCGCAACGCAAGTGGCAAACGAACGCATTTTTTCTAGAACGTCAAACCTCTAGTACGGACGTACAGAGTGCGCTGCGTCCGCTAGCGGCGTGTGTGTGTGATTGGGAGACGTCAGACGCTGCTAATGTCCGGCCAACATAACGTCCAGACACAAAAAGGGTTTTATTGATGATCCGTACAAAATCACGGACGAAAATGCGCATCGTATGACCGCTATCGCGTATTCCGTGAAAAAATACGTCCATTCGTTCGAACGCACTTTTTCACAGACAACGCAAAAATGCGTTCGTCTGACCCTAGCCTAAAGGCGTGATAAGGAAAGCACACACACGTTGTGCTGTGATCAGGATCATTTCGTGACACAAAGAAGCATTTTTCTTTGAACATGTTAGTAAACAAACGATTAATAATGGAAATTGATGCGAAATGAGTCTTTTTTCTGCTTCTAGTTACTTTATAGGTATTTTATTGTGTTTAATCGCGTCGCCCCGGATACTGCATTAAACGCGGTGCCTGCGATTTAAATAACGATGAAACTGATCATGCGCGCAGCGTTGGATTCCCGTTAAAATGAGCATCGCTGCGGACGGATTCGATTTATCTGTTCGGCGGCTCAACACGTAATGAGATTCTGTTTACGTTCTCCGTTGAATACCCTGCACGTTCTGCTTGTTTCTGCTTACTCATCTGTCTGTAAGATGATCTACAGCTGCCAGCTCTCATCTCAGCTTGGAGTACAATAGACCCCCTGCAGCCGTATCTAAACTTTGCCTCCTCCACCTCATCAACTGGTAAATATTGTAGATTGTTTAAACCACAGCAGTAAAGTAAATTTTTTGCACAGATTTTAGTAAATGTTGCATCGAGAGAAAAAGCCACAAAATGGAAAAAGGAGATAAAAACCTTACTTTCTTTTTCTTTTTTTACATGCAATTAGTTACAAACGCCCCTGTAATACAATGTGTTCACCGCGTTGCACCAGACGCACAGCGCGCGCGCACAGGATGGCCTGTGAGTGATGTATGTGTGGCAGGAGGTGCTTTGTTGAATTAGTTACGTGTTTATGGTCCGGTAACGTGTTTGTGGATCAGATTTGGCAGATTCCGCTGCCGCCCGCACACTCAGATCTCGGGTATTACGGTAACATTAAGCCGTGTAAACGGCGTGTCAAGGTGTCGCCTCGTGCGTGATCCCTGCGAGAGGGCGCGGACCAAAAAGCTTTGTAGAAGCTCTGCGGCGGAAACCCAGGAGATACTGTTTACCTTTTAACACACAGCTGATGAAGAAGAGTAACACGGGCCTCTCAGCATCATAAAGTGACCACCCTCCTGCCCCCTAGGCAACTCAGCATAATAGAGTGACCACCATGTCTCTGGGCCTCTCCGCATCATAGAGTGACCACCCTCCTGCCCCTGGGCCATTCAGCACCCTAAAATGACCACCCTGCCCCTGGACCTCTCAGCATCATAGAGTGACCACCATGTCCCTGGGCCACTCAGCATCATAGAGTGACCACCATGTCCCTGGGCCTCTCAGCATCATAGAGTGACCACCCTCCTGCCCCTGGTCCACTCTGCATCATAGAATGACCATGTCCCTGGGCCACTCCGCATCATAGAGTGACCACCATGTCCCTGGGCTACTCAGCATTATAGAGTGACCACCATGTCCCTGGGCTACTCAGCATTATAGAGTGACCACCATGTCCCTGGGCCACTCCACATCATAGAGTGACCACCCTCCTGCCCCTGGGCCACTCAGCATCATAGAGTGACCACCATGTCCTTGGACCTCTCAGCATCATAGAGTGACCACCATTTCCCTGGGCCACTCAGCATCATAGAGTGACCACCATGTCCCTGGGCCACTCAGCATCATAGAGTGACCACCATGTCCCTGGGCCACTCAGCATCATAGAGTGACCACCATGTCCTTGGACCTCTCAGCATCATAGAGTGACCACCATTTCCCTGGGCCACTCAGCATCATAGAGTGACCACCATGTCCCTGGGCCACTCAGCATCATAGAGTGACCACCATGTCCCTGGGATTAGGGAACATTTTGATATATACAGCTCACAGGGCAGCGGGTGGTTATAGTCAGTGGGCACTGATGGCACCAGGTGCAGTGGCGCAGCACACAGGCTGCTCTCAGCAGGGTATCAGACACGCACGGTGTAGGTGTGATGGAATTTAATTGACGGTTGTAACAATATACGGAAGCTTGCAGGAGAGGTTTGTACGGAGCGTCTCGCCCGACACCCAGACACATGTTAGGGAGTGAGCGAGCGCTCCTGCCTTATGCTGTCACCTGGCTGAGCCACAGGAGCAGGGAGTGACATTTAATGATATCATAAATAGATCCAATTAGTGCGCGATGAATGAGCAGCTGCATCACCTAATTAAATATCTAGATATATTTCCCACATCATTAATGAAGAACCGAAAAGCACCCACAGCGGATTACCGAGATCATCCGCACCGCACCGCACCGCACCGCACCGCACCGAGATCATCCGCACCGCACCGCACCGAGATCATTCACACTGCACCGCACCGAGATCATCCGCACCGCACCGAGATCATCCGCACCGCTCCATGATCAAAAACACTGCACCGAGATCATCCGCACTGCACCGCACCGCACCGAGATCATCCGCACTGCACCGCACCGAGATCATCCACACTGCACCGCACCGAGATCATCCGCACTGCACCGCACCGAGATCGTCCGCACTGCACCGCACCGAGATCGTCCGCACTGCACCGCACCGAGATCATCCGCACTGCACCGAGATCATCCGCACTGCACCGCACCGCACCAAGATCATCCGCACTGCACCGCACCGCACCGAGATCATCCGCACTGCACCGCACCGAGATCATCCGCACTGCACCGAGATCATCCGCACTGCACCGCACCGCACCAAGATCATCCGCACTGCACCGCACCGAGATCATCCGCAACGAGATTATCCGCACCGCTCCATGATCAAAAACACTGCACCGATATCATCCGCACCTCATACATACACACTCACAGTAATGTGTGGTGTGTATGAGCGTATCACAGAGCTCCACAGCAATAAAACTCACAGTAATGTGCAGTGTGTACGAGCGTATCACAGAGCTCCACAGCAATAAAACTCAGTAATGTGCAGTATGAGCGTATCACAAAGCTCTGCAGCAATAAAACTCACAGTAATGTGCAGTGTATGAGCGTATCACAGAATCCACAGCAATAAAACTCACAGTAATGTGCAGTGTGTATGAGCGTATCACAAAGCTCCACAGCAATAAAACTCACAGTAATGTGCAGTGTGTATGAGCGTATCACAAAGCTCCACAGCAATAAAACTCACAGTAATGTGCAGTTTAAGAGCGTATCACAGAGCTCCGCAGCAATAAAACTCACAGTAATGTGCAGTGTATGAGCGTATCACAGAGCTCCGCAGCAATAAAACTCACAGTAATGTGAAGTGTATGAGCGTATCACAGAATCCACAGCAATAAAACTCACAGTAATGTGCAGTGTGTATGAGCGTATCACAAAGCTCCACAGCAATAAAACTCACAGTAATGTGCAGTTTGAGCATATCACAGAGCTCCGCAGCAATAAAACTCACAGTAATGTGCAGTGTACGAGCGTATCACAGAATCCACAGCAATAAAACTCACAGTAATGTGCAGTGTGTATGAGCGTATCACAGAGCTCCACAGCAATAAAACTCACAGTAATGTGCGGTGTGTATGAGCATATCTCAGGTATATATATATGCAAAAGTTGAACCGGCTTTGAGGAGTAGTAATCCTGTTCAAAACAACCACTGCAATAAGGGCTAGAGGTATACTGGTATAGCACCTTATATGTGGTAGAGGTGGTGTCAGGTTTTAGAGGGGTCTTTGACTTCAGGAGATGTTGTAAGCAGAGTATATATATATATATATGCAGTCCTTACTGTTCATGAAGCAGCAGAAGGAGACTTCTTGGAAAGCGAGTGGTCAGATGCTTTGGTTGTTCTTGGTGGTTTGAAGAAGGCAGAGGTCCCTTAAGGCTGGCGGCTTTCAAGGGTGGTCGAGTGGAGGCAAAAGTGGTCAAAGAGGCAGGCGGCGTTCAGGGGTAGTCAAGGAGGGTAAGCAAAAGGTTCGGCAACGAGGAGTTCAGGCAGAATTATAGGTAAGGTAGCTCTAGGTATTCCAAGAATAATAAACAAGCGATTACTCACCATCCGCTGACTTCTTTTATGGAGTGTTCATAGCGTACAGGTGCCGGCGTCCTCAGTCGCGGCCGGCGCTAATTCCGGATCCGCGTCATTGGCGTGAGACGCCATTCTCTGTAGCGCACGCCGGAGGTTCCTGGCCTGTCCGCGCATTCGCAGTTCATTACGGCTGTCAATGGGGAAGTAAGCGGATCTTTGGTGGGATGTTGCTTTTCCGCAGCGTGTGAGGATGCGGTATGTGTGGGCGCTTGAGCCCAAGGAGTTGGGGGTATGGGTATATGACAGCGTATCACAGAGCTCCACAGCAATAAAACTCACAGTAATGAGCAGTGTGTATGAGCGTATCACAAAGCTCAGCAGCAATAAAACTCACAGTAATGTGCAGTGTGTATGAGCGTATAAGAGCTCCACAGCAATAAAACTCACAGTAATGTGCAGTATGTATGAGTGTATCACAGAATCCACAGCAATAAAACTCACAGTAATGTGTGGTGTGTATGAGCGTCTCACAGAGCTCCACAGCAATAAAACTCACAGTAATGTGCAGTGTGTATGAGTATAATACAGAGCTCCACAGCAATAAAACTCACAGTAATGTGCGGTGTGTATGAGCGTATCACAGAGCTCCACAGCAATAAAACTCACTCTCATACACAGCACATATTATTGTGCGTATTATTGCTGTGGATCTCTGATACACTCACACACTGAACATTAATGAATCAGAGATCCATAGCAATAAAACGCACAGTAATGTGTGCTGTGTATGAGAGTGAGTTTTATTGCTGTGGAGCTCTGTGATACGCTCATACACACCCCACATTGCTGTGAGTTTTATTGCTGTGGAGCTCTGTGATACACTCATACACACTGCACATTACTGTGAGTTTTATTGGTGTGGATTCTGTGATACGCTCATACACAGCGCACTTTACTGTGAGTTTTAGTGCTGTGGAGCTCTGTGATACGCTCATACACACAACACATTACTGTGAGTTCTATTGCTGTGGAACTCTGTGATACGCTCATACACACCGCACATTACTGTGAGTTTTATTGCTGTGGATTCTGTGATACGCTCATACATACTGAACATTACTGTGCATTTTATTGCTGTGGAGCTCTGTGATACGCTCATACACACTGCACATTACTGTGAGTTTTAATGCTGTGGAGCTGTGTGATATGCTCATACACAATGCACATTACTGTGAGTTTCATTGCTGTGGAGCTCTGATACGCTCATACACATTGCACATTACTGTGAGTTTTATTGCTGCGGAGCTCTGTGATACGCTCATACACATTACTGTGAGTTTTATTGCTGTGGAGCTCTGTGATACGCTCATACACACCGCACATTACTGTCAGTTTTATTGCTGTGCAGCTCTGTGATACGATTAATTAGCATAATTTATTTAGCTCCAGCAGTTTCTGCTTCGCTTCACAATAACCAATGGGAACAAGACAACGTTACACCCACCGTCACCTCACACATTTCTCTGGTAATGCCGCGGCGGCCCTGCACGATGCATTTATTAGAACGATCCATAATTAAAGGTTTCCTTTGAATTTTTCTTTTGACAAACATAAAGCCGCGGAGGTGACGTCCCCAGCACGCAGACACCCGCAGTGACACTCCTCATTAGGCGTAATGGGAACCTGTTCATTGTAAAGCAGGAATTCCTGTGTGTTTACTCAGCGCAGACTGGAATTTATCTGATTGTTTTCCTTTTTATGAGGCTCGAGGAGAGAAATGTGAAGGAGCAGAATGAAAAAAAAGCACTTTTACCGGCGAAACGCGTGTGAATTAAAATGCAGATAAAGAGATTTTACTCGCTGCACAGGCGCTTCATCCCACACACATATTACAGTCACGCAGAGCCGGCTTTACCTGCAGCTCATTACAATATCACGATAATATAAGATAATGTTAATTCAAGGCAGAAAAACAAGTAATATCTCACTTTATTAATTTTACATTATGTCGTGAAAGGGCTCTATAGAGGGGCCTGTATATAAAGGGCTCTATAGAGGGGGCTGTATATAAAGGGCTCTATAGAGGGGGCTGTATATAAAGGGCTCTATAGAGGGGCTGCATATAAAGGGCTCTATAGAGGGGCTGCATATAAAAAGGGTTCTATAGAGGGGCTGCATATAAAGGGCTCTATAGAGGGGCTGTATATAAAGGGCTCTATAGAGGGGCTGCATATAAAGGGCTCTATAGAGGGGGCTGTATATAAAGGGCTCTATAGTGGGGACTGCATATAAAGGGCTCTATAGAGGGGCTGCATATAAAAAGGGCTCTATAGAGGGGCTGCATATAAAGGGCTCTATAGAGGGGGCTGTATATAAAGGGCTCTATAGAGGGGCTGCATATAAAGGGCTCTATAGAGGGGGCTGTATATAAAGGGCTCTATAGAGGGGGCTGTATATAAAGGGCTCTATAGAGGGGCTGCATATAAAGGGCTCTATAGAGGGGGCTGTATATAAAGGGCTCTATAGTGGGGACTGCATATAAAGGGCTCTATAGAGGGGGATGTATATAAAGGGATCTATAGAGGGGCTGTATATAAAGGGCCCTATAGAGGGGCCACATATAAAGGGCTCTATAGAGGGGGCTGTATATAAAGGGCTCTATAGAGGGGCTGCATATAAAGGGCTCTATAGAGGGGGCTGTATATAAAGGGCTCTATAGTGGGGACTGCATATAAAGGGCTCTATAGAGGGGCTGTATATAAAGGGATCTATAGAGGGGCTGTATATAAAGGGCCCTATAGAGGGGCCACATATAAAGGGCTCTATAGAGGGGGCTGTATATAAAGGGCTCTATAGAGGGGCTGTATATAAAGGGCTCTATAGAGGGGGCTGTATATAAAGGACTCTATAGAGGGGGCTGTATGTAAAGGGCTCTATAGAGTGGCTGTATATAAAGGGCTCTATAGAGGGGCTACATATAAAGGGCTCTATAGAGAGGGGCTGCATATAAAGGGCTCTATAGAGGGGGCTGTATATAAAGGGCTCTATAGAGGGGCTGTATATAAAGGGCTTATAGAGGGCTGTATATAAAGGGCTCTATAGAGGGGCTGTATATAAAGGGCTCTATAGAGGGGCTGCATATAAAGGGCTCTATAGAGGGGCTGTATATAAAGGGCTCTATAGAGGGGCTGTATATAAAGGGCTCTATAGAGGGGCTGTATATAAAGGACTCTATAGAGGGGGCTGTATATAAAGGGCTTTATAGAGGGGGCTGTATATAAAGGGCTCTATAGAGGGGCTGCATAAAAAGGGCTCTATAGAGGGGCTGCATATAAAGGGCTCTATAGAGGGGCTGCATATAAAGGGCTCTATAGAGCGGGCTGTATATAAAGGGCTCTATAGAGGGCTGCATATAAAGGGCTCTATAGAGGCTGTATATAAAGGGCTCTATAGAAGGGGCTGTATATAAAGGGCTCTATAGAGGGGGCGGCATATAAAGGGCTCTATAGAGGGGGCTGTATATAAAGGGCTCTATAGAGGGGCTGCATATAAAGGGCTCTATAGAGAGGGCTGTATATAAAGGGCTCTATAGAGGGGGCTGTATATAAAGGTCTCTATAGAGGGGGTTGCATATAAAGGGCTCTATAGAGGCTGTATATAAAGGGCTCTATAGAGGGGGCTGAATATAAAGGGCTCTATAGAGGGGCTGCATATAAAGGGCTCTATAGAGGGGGCTGCATATAAAGGGCTCTATAGAGGGGGCTGTATATAAAGGGCTCTATAGAGGGGCTGCATATAAAGGGCTCTATAGAGGGGCTGCATATAAAGGTCTCTATACAGGGGGCTGCATATAAAGGGCTCTATAGAGGGGCTGCATATAAAGGTCTCTATAGAGGGGGCTGCATATAAAGGGCTCTATAGAGGCTGTATATAAAGGGCTCTATAGAGGGGGCTGAATATAAAGGGCTCTATAGAGAGGGCTGTATATAAAGGGCTCTATAGAGGGGGCTGTATATAAAGGTCTCTATAGAGGGGGCTGCATATAAAGGGCTCTATAGAGGCTGTATATAAAGGGCTCTATAGAGGGGGCTGAATATAAAGGGCTCTATAGAGGGGCTGTATATAAAGGGCTCTATAGAGGGGGCTGCATATAAAGGGCTCTATAGAGGGGGCTTTATATAAAGGGCTCTATAGAGGGGCTGCATATAAAGGGCTCTATAAGAGGCTGTATATAAAGGGCTCTTATAGAGGGGGCTGCATATAAGGTCTCTATAGAGGGGCTGCATATAAAGGGCTCTAGAGGGGGCTGTATATAAAGGGCTCTATAGAGGGGGCTGTATATAAAGGCTCTACAAAGGGGGCTGTATATAAAGGGCTCTATAGAGGGCTGCATATAAAGGGCTCTATAGAGGCTGTATATAAAGGGCTCTATAGTGGGGACTGCATATAAAGGGCTCTATAGAGGGGGCTGTATATAAAGGGATCTATAGAGGGGCTGTATATAAAGGGCCCTATAGAGGGGCCACATATAAAGGGCTCTATAGAGGGGGCTGTATATAAAGGGCTCTATAGAGGGGCTGCATATAAAGGGCTCTATAGAGGGGGCTGTATATAAAGGGCTCTATAGAGGGGCTGTATATAAAGGGATCTATAGAGGGGCTGTATATAAAGGGCCCTATAGAGGGGCCACATATAAAGGGCTCTATAGAGGGGGCTGTATATAAAGGGCTCTATAGAGGGGCTGTATATAAAGGGCTCTATAGAGGGGGCTGTATATAAAGGACTCTATAGAGGGGGCTGTATGTAAAGGGCTCTATAGAGGGGCTGTATATAAAGGGCTCTATAGAGGGGCTGCATATAAAGGGCTCTATAGAGAGAGGCTGCATATAAAGGGCTCTATAGAGGGGGCTGTATATAAAGGGCTCTATAGAGGGGCTGTATATAAAGGGCTCTATAGAGGGGCTGTATATAAAGGGCTCTATAGAGGGGCTGCATATAAAGGGCTCTATAGAGGGGCTGTATATAAAGGGCTCTATAGAGGGGCTGTATATAAAGGGCTCTATAGAGGGGCTGTATATAAAGGACTCTATAGAGGGGGCTGTATATAAAGGGCTTTATAGAGGGGGCTGTATATAAAGGGCTCTATAGAGGGCTGCATATAAAGGGCTCTATAGAGGCTGTATATAAAGGGCTCTATAGAAGGGGCTGTATATAAAGGGCTCTATAGAGGGGGCTGCATATAAAGGGCTCTATAGAGGGGGCTGTATATAAAGGGCTCTATAGAGGGGCTGCAAATAAAGGGCTCTATAGAGAGGGCTGTATATAAAGGGCTCTATAGAGGGGGCTGTATATAAAGGTCTCTATAGAGGGGGCTGCATATAAAGGGCTCTATAGAGGCTGTATATAAAGGGCTCTATAGAGGGGGCTGAATATAAAGGGCTCTATAGAGGGGCTGTATATAAAGGGCTCTATAGAGGGGCTGCATATAAAGGGCTCTATAGAGGGGCTGTATATAAAGGGCTCTATAGAGGGGCTGCATATAAAGGCTCTATAGAGGGGCTGCATATAAAGGTCTCTATAGAGGGGGCTGCATATAAAGGGCTCTATAGAGGGGCTGCATATAAAGGTCTCTATAGAGAGGGCTGTATATAAAGGGCTCTATAGAGGGGGCTGCATATAAAGGGCTCTATAGAGGGGGCTGCATATAAAGGGCTCTATAGAGGCTGTATATAAAGGGCTCTATAGAGGGGGCTGCATATAAAGGGCTCTATAGAGGGGGCTGAATATAAAGGGCTCTATAGAGAGGGCTGTATATAAAGGGCTCTATAGAGGGGGCTGTATATAAAGGTCTCTATAGAGGGGGCTGCATATAAAGGGCTCTATAGAGGCTGTATATAAAGGGCTCTATAGAGGGGGCTGAATATAAAGGGCTCTATAGAGGGGCTGTATATAAAGGGCTCTATAGAGGGGGCTGCATATAAAGGGCTCTATAGAGGGGGCTGTATATAAAGGGCTCTATAGAGGGGCTGCATATAAAGGGCTCTATAGAGAGGGCTGTATATAAAGGGCTCTATAGAGGGGGCTGCATATAAAGGTCTCTATCGAGGGGCTGCATATAAAGGGCTCTAGAGGGGGCTGTATATAAAGGGCTCTATAGAGGGGGCTGTATATAAAGGCTCTACAAAGGGGGCTGTATATAAAGGGCTCTATAGAGGGCTGCATATAAAGGGCTCTATAGAGGCTGTATATAAAGGGCTCTATAGAGGGGCTGTAAATAAAGGGCTCTATAGAGGGGGCTGCATATAAAGGGCTCTATAGAGGGGGCTGCATATAAAGGGCTCTATAGAGGGGCTGCATATAAAGGGCTCTATAGAGAGGGCTGTATATAAAGGGCTCTATAGAGGGGGCTGCATATAAAGTGCTCTATAGAGGGGCTGTATATAAAGGGCTCTATAGAGGGGGCTGCATATAAAGGGCTCTATAGAGGGTCTGCATATAAAGGGCTCTATAGAGGGGCTGTATATAAAGGGCTCTATAGAGGGGGCTGCATATAAAGGGCTCTATAGAGGGGCTGTATATAAAGGGCTCTATAGAGGGGCTGTATATAAAGGGCTCTATAGAGGGGGCTGCATATAAAGGGCTCTATAGAGGGGGCTGTATATAAAGGTCTCTATAGAGGGGCTGAATATAAAGGGCTCTATAGAGGGGCTGCATATAAAGGGCTCTATAGAGGGGCTGTATATAAACGGCTCTATAGAGGGGGCTGTATATAAAGGGCTCTATAGAGGGGCTGTATATAAAGGGCTCTATAGAGGGGGCTGCATATAAAGGGCTCTATAGAGGGGGCTGCATATAAAGGGCTCTATAGAGGGGCTGTATATAAAGGGCTCTATAGAGGGGCTGTATATAAAGGGCTCTATAGAGGGGGCTGCATATAAAGGGCTCTATAGAGGGGGCTGCATATAAAGGGCTCTATAGAGGGGGCTGCATATAAAGTGCTCTATAGAGGGGGCTGTATATAAAGGGCTCTATAGAGGGGGCTGCATATAAAGGGCTCTATGGAGGGGCTGTATATAAAGGGCTCTATAGTGGGGCTGCATATAAAGGGTTCTATAGAGGGGTTGTATATAAAGGTCTCTATAGAGGGGCTGAATATAAAGGGCTCTATAGAGAGGGCTGTATATAAAGGGCTCTATAGAGGGGGCTGTATATAAAGGTCTCTATAGAGGGGGCTGCATATAAAGGGCTCTATAGAGGCTGTATATAAAGGGCTCTATAGAGGGGCTGAATATAAAGGGCTCTATAGAGGGGCTGTATATAAAGGGCTCTATAGAGGGGGCTGAATATAAAGGGCTCTATAGAGAGGGCTGTATATAAAGGGCTCTATAGAGGGGCTGTATATAAAGGTCTCTATAGAGGGGCTGCATATAAAGGGCTCTATAGAGGCTGTATATAAAGGGCTCTATAGAGGGGCTGTATATAAAGGCTCTATAGAGGGGCTGTATATAAAGGGCTCTATAGAGGGGCTGCATATAAAGGGCTCTATAGAGGGGCTGTATATAAAGGGCTCTATAGAGGGGCTGATATAAAGGGCTCTATAGAGAGGGCTGTATATAAAGGGCTCTATAGAGGGGCTGCATATAAAGGTCTCTATCGAGGGGCTGCATATAAAGGGCTCTAGAGGGGGCTGTATATAAAGGGCTCTATAGAGGGGGCTGTATATAAAGGCTCTACAAAGGGGGCTGTATATAAAGGGCTCTATAGAGAGGGGCTGCATATAAAGGGCTCTATAGAGGGGCTGTATATAAAGGGCTCTATAGAGGGGCTGTAAATAAAGGGCTCTATAGAGGGGCTGCATTATAAAGGCTCTATAGAGGGGCTGCATATAAAGGGCTCTATAGAGGGGCTGCATATAAAGGGCTCTATAGAGGGGCTGTATATAAAGGGCTCTATAGAGGGGCTGCATATAAAGTGCTCTATAGAGGGGCTGTATATAAAGGGCTCTATAGAGGGGCTGCATATAAAGGGCTCTATAGAGGGTCTGCATATAAAGGGCTCTATAGAGGGGCTGTATATAAAGGGCTCTATAGAGGGGCTGCATATAAAGGGCTCTATAGAGGGGCTGTATATAAAGGGCTCTATAGAGGGGCTGTATATAAAGGGCTCTATAGAGGGGCTGCATATAAAGGCTCTATAGAGGGGTTGTAAAGGGCTCTATAGAGGCTGTATATAAAGGCTCTATAGAGGGGCTGAATATAAAGGCTCTATAGAGGGGCTGCATATAAAGGGCTCTATAGAGGGGCTGTATATAAAGGGCTCTATAGAGGGGCTGTATATAAAGGGCTCTATAGAGGGGTTGTAAAGGGCTCTATAGAGGGGCTGAATATAAAGGGCTCTATAGAGGGGCTGTATATAAAGGGCTCTATAGAGGGGCTGCATATAAAGAGTTATTATTACATAGAGCGTTATTATTACATACAGAGAGTTATTATCACATAGAGAGTTATTATTACATAGAGAGAGTTATTATTACATAGAGAGTTATTATTACATAGAGAGAGAGCTATTATTACATAGAGAGGTTATTATTACATGGAGTATTATTACATAGAGGAGTTATTATTACATATAGTTATTATCACATAGAGAGTTATTATTGCATAGAGAGCTATTATTACATAGAGAGTTATTATTACATAGAGAGAGTTATTATTACATATAGTTATTATCACATAGAGTTATTATCACATAGAGAGTTATTATTACATAGAGAGAGTTATTATTACATAGAGAGTTATTATTACATAGAGAGAGCTATTATTACATAGAGAGAGTTATTATTACATGGAGTTATTATTACATAGAGAGTTATTATTACATAGAGAGAGCTATTATTACATAGAGAGTTATTATTACATAGAGAGAGTTATTATTACATAGAGAGAGTTATTATTACATGGAGTTATTATCACATAGAGAGTTATTATTACATAGAGAGCTATTATTACATAGAGAGTTATTATTACATAGAGAGAGCTATTATTACATAGAGAGTTATTATTACATAGAGAGAGCTATTATTATATAGAGAGAGTTATTATTACATGGAGTAATTATCACATAGAGAGTTATTATTACATATAGTTATTATCACATAGAGAGTTATTATTGCATAGAGAGCTATTATTACATAGAGAGGTTATTATTACATAGAGAGAGAGTTATTATTACATATAGTTATTATCACATAGAGTTATTATCACATAGAGAGTTATTATTACATAGAGAGAGTTATTATTACATAGAGAGTTATTATTACATAGAGAGAGCTATTATTACATAGAGAGAGTTATTATTACATGGAGTTATTATTACATAGAGAGTTATTATTACATAGAGAGAGCTATTATTACATAGAGAGTTATTATTACATAGAGAGAGTTATTAATTACATAGAGAGAGTTATTATTACATGGAGTTATTATCACATAGAGAGTTATTATTACATAGAGAGCTATTATTACATAGAGAGTTATTATTACATAGAGAGAGCTATTATTACATAGAGAGTTATTATTACATAGAGAGAGCTATTATTATATAGAGAGAGTTATTATTACATGGAGTAATTATCACATAGAGAGTTATTATTACATATAGTTATTATCACATAGAGAGTTATTATTGCATAGAGAGCTATTATTACATAGAGAGTTATTATTACATAGAGAGAGTTATTATTACATATAGTTATTATCACATAGAGTTATTATCACATAGAGAGTTATTATTACATAGAGAGAGTTATTATTACATAGAGAGTTATTATTACATAGAGAGAGCTATTATTACATAGAGAGAGTTATTATTACATGGAGTTATTATTACATAGAGAGTTATTATTACATAGAGAGAGCTATTATTACATAGAGAGTTATTATTACATAGAGAGATTATTATTACATAGAGAGTTATTATTACATAGAGAGAGCTATTATTACATAGAGAGAGTTATTATTACATGGAGTTATTATTACATAGAGAGTTATTATTACATAGAGAGAGCTATTATTACATAGAGAGTTATTATTACATAGAGAGAGTTATTATTACATAGAGAGAGTTATTATTACATGGAGTTATTATCACATAGAGAGTTATTATTACATAGAGAGCTATTATTACATAGAGAGTTATTATTACATAGATAGAGTTATTATTATATAGAGAGTTATTATTACATAGAGTTATTATTACATAGAGAGTTATTATTACATAGAGAGAGCTATTATTACATAGAGAGAGTTATTATTACATGGAGTTATTATTACATAGAGAGTTATTATTACAGAGTTATTATTACATAGAGAGAGCTATTATTACATAGCGAGTTATTATTACATAAAGAGAGCTATTATTACATAGAGTTATTATTACATAGAGTTATTATCACATGGAGTTATTATCACATAGAGAGTTATTATTACATAGAGAGTTATTATTACATAGTTATTATTACATAGAGAGTTATTATTACATAGAGAGAGCTATTATTACATAGAGAGAGCTATTATTACATAGAGAGAGTTATTATTACATGGAGTTATTATTACATAGAGAGAGCTATTATTACATAGAGAGTTATTATTACATAGAGAGAGCTATTATTACATAGAGTTATTATTACATAGAGAGAGTTATTATTACATGGAGTTATTATCACATAGAGAGTTATTATTACATAGAGAGCTATTATTATTATTATTTTTATTTTTTTTGTGAAAGGATTTTACCAGGAAGGATACATTGAGATTTCTCTCGTTTTCAAGTATTATTACATAGAGAGTTATTATTACATAGAGTTATTATTACATAGAGAGAGTTATTATTACATAGAGAGTTATTATTACATAGAGAGAGCTATTATTACATAGAGAGAGTTATTATTACATGGCGTTATTATTACATAGAGAGTTATTATTACAGAGTTATTATTACATAGAGAGAGCTATGATTACATAGAGAGAGTTATTATTACATAGAGTTATTATTACATAGAGAGCTATTATTACATAGAGAGAGTTATTATACATAGAGAGAGTTATTATTACATAGAGTTATTATTACATAGAGAGTTATTATTACAGAGTTATTATTACATAGAGTTATTATTACATAGAGAGTTATTATTACATAGAGAGAGTTATTATTACATAGAGAGTTATTATTACATAGAGTTATTATTACATAGAGTTATTATTACATAGAGTTATTATTACATGTATAAGAATGACTGGGGAGTTAATATAAAACACTGCCCCCCCCCAAATAAAAACCTATAATAACACACAGTGAAATGATGGAATATTATTTTTTGCCCCAGAACAAAGATGTAAATATTCCCCAATTCCTGCTCTCTTTGCTTTTAATTATTATTTATTTTAGGCGGGGGGGGGAGATAAACCCAGCCCTGAGCAGGATGCAGTGCATTATGGGTAACGGGATGCAGTGTAGCAGGATGCAGTGCATTATGGGTAGCGGGATGCAGTGTGGGGTAGTAGGATGCAGTGTAGCAGGGTGCAGTGCATTATGGGTAGCAGGGTGGTGGTGTGTGGGTACCAGGAGGCAGGATGATGTTGCAGGGGAGGGGCGGGTTGTAAAGGAGCTGGGGCGGGGTTTAGCAGGTCCGGGCGGGGTTTAGTTTGGCTGGTATGTAGTGGAGCAGGGGCGGAGTTTTGATGACCGGGGCGGGGTTTAGCAGGTCCGGGCGGGGTTTAGTTTAGCTGGTATGCAGTGGAGCAGGGGCGGGGTTTAGTTGTTCCTGGGCGGGGCATAGAGGGGCCTGTCCGCGCTATAGGGCGGCGCTGGCGCTGGGGGCGCAGTCAGTACAAAGCGCTTGGCTGCGGCTGCTCGGTGACAGACATGTCCGCGCCGGGTGACTCCGCATAGCGTCGCGTCCGAGGGATGCACTAACCCCCCCCCCCCAGGCTCCGCACCCCCTCGCGGGGCACCATGAATTCGATGCTGTTCGGGGACATGGCTCGGGCGATGGAGGAGTCGCAGCCCCCCGGGGGCCCCCATGGCACCCCAGTCACCATGGCGCTGCGCAACGACCTGGGCTCCAACATCCACGTGCTGAAAACCCTGAACGTGCGTTTCCGCTGCTTCCTGGCGCGCGTGCACGAGCTGGAGCGGCGGAACCGGCTGCTGGAGAAGCAACTGCAGGACCAGTACAGCCAGAACCAGCAGGAGCGGCGCCTCCGCTTCAAAACCTTCCACCGGGAGCAGAGCAGCCAGACCGAGCCCGGGGGACCCCCCGCCGCCCCCGCATACAGCCGTATGCCCGGCACCATCTGGAGCTACACGCATGTGCGGCGCAGCGGGGGCCACCTGGAAACCCTGCAGGGCCCCGGGGTCTCCTGGACTCACCCGGACGGTGTGGGGGTACAGATCGACACCATCACCCCCGAACTGCGAGCCCTGTACAACGTGCTGGCCAAGGTCAAGCGGGAGCGCGATGAGTACAAGAGGAAGTAAGTCAACCCCCCCCCCCAAACCTGCCCCCTCCCCCACTGTATCCCCCAACCCCCCCCAAACCTGCCCCCTCTCCCCCACTGTATCCCCCAACCCCCCCCAAACCTGCCCCCTCTCCCCCACTGTATCCCCCAACCCCCCCAAACCTGCCCCCTCTCCCCCACTGTATCCCCCAACCCCCCCCAAACCTGCCCCCCCACTTTCTGCCTATCTTAAGCTGTCACCCCTAAACCCCCTGCCCTTCGTGATGTCACAGTGACGTTGTCCCCTTTGTTTGGTTTTTGCGTCATGCTCTGCCTGTTCTGTTTGTAAATACCCCCCTGAGGGGGGGGGGGGCTGTGCATATGATTAGAGCCCCCCCCCCCCCACTATGAGGCTGGAGCTGCCTGTGTATCAGAGCCCTATGACTTCATTGTGTGACTGGAATTCAGGGGCTCGTTCGCTAAACAGTGCTCCTGAAATGTCCTCAAACCAGACAGAAAATCAAATAGCAGAACCTTCTTTTTATTTTGGGGTGAATTCCCAGAACCCCTACAGCTTGGTTTAGTGAATAAGCCCCTGGTCCTGCACCGGGTGAGAAGTGACAGCTGAGGATGATGCGCTGCTGTCTGAGGAGAACCTGGAGGGGCTTATTCACTAAACTATGAGAGGAGGCAAACTCCTATTGGACCAAAATCCGAAACATTCTCCCGGTTCAGTTTTGGCCTAAACTTCTAAATCCCTCATGCAGCGATGCTCAGTTTAGTGAATAATCCCCTCTCGGCGTTCCTGCAGCAAAACATGAATAATAATAATAATATCTGTTCCTGGTGAGTAACCTGCGCGTCACGCGGGGGGGGGGGGGGGTGCGCCATACAGTGTCAGGGTTACATATAGCGAGAGGTCGGGACTCTTACATTTACACAGAAAGATAAAGGTCTGATAACGGCCGAATCTCGAAGCACAAACTGTTTCTTACGTTTCAATAATATAAATTTATTTATTACAGATAATTTATGTTTTTTTTTCAAGATTTTCACTTGATGAAGCGACCAGAAAACGCTAAGGCGTGTGTGTGTGATATATAATATCTCGAGCTCCATCCCATAATAGTCTCAGATTTAAAATGATGGGTTTTGGTCACAGAATTCGGTGCAGAGTCTGTAACGGCTTCAATGTATCCATATTTAAGGTGTGTGTGTCTCTTTAAATCCCGGTGAAAGTGCTCACTGGATAAATATGTGCCCGTCATATGGGGGGGGGGGGTCCCATGATTGCTGTAAGAGTATGACATGACTAACACCCCCCCCCATATCCCTGAGTGACCTCATCATGATGCGTCGTTCACATTATTTGTAGATCACAGGGTTAAACAATAATCCCTTTTTTATTCCTTTGTTCCTGGATTTCTTTATTAAACATCGCGCCAATAATCCCCCAATAATCCCTTAATCTGGAAACTTCTGCTACATTTTGGATTTGACTTTTTTTTAACCACTTTGAAGACCAGGGAAGGGTTAATCGGTTCTTCCAGACCGTGTATTGATAATGATAATGATCCATAGTGGGTGGAGTCTGTATTAAATATATTTAAGACTGACCCCCCCCCCCCACACTCGGGGGTTAAACCGGATGACAATGTTGACTGGTCATTGGTGTGATTTGTCTCCCGGAAGCTTGTTGCTGTTTAGTGAATACACCCCATTGTGTGTTCAGTGATTCCTGGTTTCATTCTGTATCAGAATCATTTTCCGGGGGAAATAATAATAAATTCTGTCCCTGTTAATCACATCCTGCCAGTTTCCGGCCCCCCCCCCTCGTCAGAGGATGATTAGGGGGTCTCTAGCAGCGCACATTATCCTCAGCCGCTTTGATAAATCCATGAGCTTTAAAATAAAATGACTGATAGTTTTGTTTTTGCACATTCTGAGCTTTTCTCAATTTGCCTCGACCACCTGTGCCGGGACTCGCTTCATAGTGACGGCTACACCTGTGCCGGGACTCGCTTCATGGTGACGGCTACACCTGTGCCGGGGCTCGCTTCATAGTGACGGCTACACCTGTGCCGGGACTCGCTTCATGGTGACGGCTACACCTGTGCCGGGACTCGCTTCATAGTGACGGCTACACCTGTGCCGGGACTCGCTTCATGGTGACGGCTACACCTGTGCCGGGGACTCGCTTCATGGTGACGGCTACACCTGTGCCGGGGACTCGCTTCATGGTGACGGCTACACCTGTGCCGGGACTCGCTTCATGGTGACGGCTACACCTGTGCCGGGACTCGCTTCATAGTGACGGCTACACCTGTGCCGGGACTCGCTTCATGGTGACGGCTACACCTGTGCCGGGACTCGCTTCATGGTGACGGCTACACCTGTGCCGGGGACTCGCTTCATGGTGACGGCTACACCTGTGCCGGGACTCGCTTCATAGTGACGGCTACACCTGTGCCGGGACTCGCTTCATAGTGACGGCTACACCTGTGCCGGGACTCGCTTCATGGTGACGGCTACACCTGTGCCGGGGACTCGCTTCATAGTGACGGCTACAGCTGTGCCAGGGACTCGCTTCATAGTGACGGCTACGCCTGTGCCGGGACTCGCTTCATGGTGACGGCTACGCCTGTGCCGGGGACTCGCTTCATGGTGACGGCTACGCCTGTGCCGGGGACTCGCTTCATGGTGACGGCTACGCCTGTGCCGGGGACTCGCTTCATGGTGACGGCTACACCTGTGTTAAAGCAGCTTTGTCCTTCTGTGTTTGGTACAGGCCATGTGCATCTATACACATTCACACGGGGGGGGGGGGACATTTATTACTTGCCGAGTGTAAATGTCTACAAACTCTCAGTTTTTATCCCTTGAACCAAATTGTGGGGGGGGGGGGGAATTAGGGATTTAAAAGATGCAGAATCAATGCGGACGCCTGTGATCGCGGGAAATTACTTTAGAGATGGGGGTCAGCATCTAAAGCCTCCTCCCAGTTGTTATGGAACTTCATCTCCCATGAGGCTCAGCCACTCGTTCGTTTAGCAGAGACTGATGGGAAATGTAGTTTAAATTATCTGGAGGGCCAAGTTTATTGACTTCTGATCTGGAAAAGGGATCTTAAACTCTGCACCCCCCCCCCAGTGTTTATTGCCTAAAATTCCCAGAATTCTTAGCAATAAATGACCAGTGAATCATGGGAGATGTAGTTCAGAAACATCGGGGGGGGGGGGGTCAGAGTTTGAGATTCCTGATTTAAAGGATCTCCAGCACCTGCAGATGTTTCTGCACCTCCTGCGATTCTGTCCGTCAAAGGATTTGGGGAATTGTAGGTAATGATAAACATCTGGTGGGGGGGGGGATTGGAGATCCCTGCTTTAGAGTTTGACGCTGGACTCCCTGCTTGAACACAGGTGAATCAGTGGAGACAGCGGTTGACAGACGTTAATGGGCCGATACAACGTCTCAGGTTTAATCTGTTCTTTTCGCTAACAGCCAATCAGAGCAAGGCGTTGGGAGCGATGCTTCCTTATATGGAATTAAGGCTGGGGTCAGACGAGCGTGATTTCTACGGACTGTGCGTTCGCGCAGTACGGACATCGTCAGTACGGATGACGCAGTAGTGGTCACACAGTCCGTTTTTTCACTGAAGTTATTTTGTGACGGATGTAGGAGGGAAAATAAATTACAATGAAAAAACATTCTGTCCGTCAAAAATGCTGGACGTATAAATGCTGGACGTATAAATGCTGGACGTATAAATGCAGTCCGTCTGACCTTGTTGCATCACTCACACACAAAGCTATGCAGACGTGGCGCACTCCGCACGTCCGTTCTAGCAGTATTACGTTCTTGCCTAACCTGCGTCCGTTTGCAGCGTCCGTCATGCGTCCGCAGTTCAGTGCGGACGTACTTCATGTGTCAGGCTCCAATGGGCTTTCTGTCATGCTATCACGGACGTACTTTTAGGCGCAATCACGGACGTGAACACTACGCTCGTCTGACACCAGCCTTAATCGTGGCCCTAATTCTGCCCCACGTTTGCCGTTTATTGGGATGCGCCATTGCTGAGAGGAAGGGGTACACCCCGAATGCCTTAAAGACGTAGGATTTGGAGTTGGCATCGCTGTTATGTCCGCATGTGTTGCCCTGATTTTGGGGGGGGGGGGGAAGGTATAATTTGTCCATGTTGATGGTTTGTTTTTCGGGGCGAGGGGATCTTCAGGTTGTGGTTGGTCCCTCGGTCTGCATTCCGTGTCAGTTTCGCCGTATTCCGTCCCTAGGTGTGGCCCTATATGACGTGAAGGCCTGTAATTGCCAGCGCCTCGCAGGTTGGGCAGGTTCCCCGCGGCCCTGGATTATTGGTATTGGGCCAATACGCTGCACCTTCTCGAAGCATTTTTGGGGTTGGTGCGGTGACCAATCCGCTGTCTCACACCAGGAAAAACTTGTTTTTGCAGCATTTTTTTGTTACTGCCCTCGCACACCCCTCCTGGGACAGATGGGGCGACCCGGCGGCGTGATACAAACTGTCCAGTGTGACACAATACACCGTCACGCAATGCACTGTGGGGGGTGTCAGACTCCACCCACTCGTATGTATGGCCTACAACTCCCAGAATCCTTTGACTGCAGTAGATGCCCAGGGAATTGTGGAGGCTGTAGTTCAGAGGGGTCAGCGTTTGACACCCCTGCACTATGGTATAAACGCCCTCCTCCATCACCGCGTACACCATGTGGCGCGCCTGACAAATCTGCGCAAACTAGGTGTTTTCAGGAGCCGGGACCTGCTTCCCATATAAATCCAGGGGCCGCGAGTGCATTCTAGGAGTCCACGGCCTCCTGGCTCCAGTGCTGCGCTATGGTATATCCTCCCTCGCCTGCCACATAATACATCAAGGTGTAACTATAAACACTTAGAATGACGCGCAGCGCGGTGTGACATCACACCTGTGTGATGTAATGGGCAGCAGGGCCTGCTTGCCGTTTCTTATGACGCACGCTATGGTATAAGTGGCCGCTTCTGCTGTATGATGAGCTGCCGCAGCTTGATCTGTCGCTTTCTACCAAAAAGGATTCGATCAGTAAGAAACGTCTCATTAAGCAAATAATAAACGATAAAACGTAACTTTTATTGGTTTCAAAATACTACGTTTTATCGTCCATTTCTTATTGGGGCGATCTTTGTACCCCGCCGCCCTCTGTGTTTGCCCCCATGCTCTCTAGGTTGCCATTCCTCTGTATTTATCTTGGATTTCCGTGTCCTCCTGTACCGGCAGAGACTCTGAAATCACAGATTGATCAATATATCTGTTTTATTTTAAAGGTTTCAGCCCCTAAACCTGAGATAAAGGCCTTTTCTTTCTTTCTTTAAATGGAACTTGAATAAATTGTTACTTTTTTCCAGCTCCCTGAGTGCGTCTTCTAGGACTTTCCGTGGGATATATATATTTCTTTGGGCTAAAATGACCGGCGTCTGGTTTAGGGGACTATTAACTAAACAGATATTTTGGGACAAAACCGCCAAATTTCAAAGTTTACGCCCACTCGGCCAATATTCCATCATTTATCACTTTGCATTTTATTGTCAGTAATTGTCTCTGACCCGCACCCCATTTTACAGGACCCTGGGACCCCCCCCCGTCATGATATTTGGCACTCTGCCAGTTCAGGGGTCGTGTAGATCTGGATCGGGGGTCCCCATCACGGTTTACTTATTCACCTCCCCGGCGGTCAGTAGCTCTGCTGGCGCTGTGTGAGGGTCACTGGGCGCGCGGGCATTGACACTGGCAGGAAGGGGGGGGCTCCACGGAGAAATCATGGGGTTATGTTGCCGCTTCAGACTTCCCGTTTTTATGATTCACACGTGGGTCGGGCGGGAATACAGCAACGCCTTGTATAACTTTATAAATACTTTAACCCCTTAAGGACCAAGGGTCTTTAAAGTCAATGCATTTATGACAGAACAGTTACGTGATTGGTCCTTAGGTTTTTACACACAGGGCTATTCAGAGAGCGGTGAAAACCATGAGAATTGGCAGGAGAATGAACAATCTAGACCAAATAGCCAATTTGGAAAGTGAGATAAATGTTCTTTCTGAACAGCCCTGATAAAGATTAACCCCTTAATGCCATTCCTTTTAAAGTGTCACATTGTCCCTAAAATATATTCTGTTAAGATCTGCTTTGATTCTCTGTAAAATCTGAACCAAGAAGGTCTTTCTTTATTTTACTGGAATAATTCTGTGTTTAACAGCAGCCGTTCCTCTCTCCCTCTGTAACCGGATCTCCGGCGGATCTCTGGGAATCTTTTGATGCTCCGCCCTCTGGCACCTTCTTTCCATAAAGTTGTGTTGAGGTCCCCATAACAAGTGTGTTCTCTGGCCCTGTTGGTGTCACGCCGTTAGTTGTGGGTGTGGCACCGCGGTTGTTGTGTCGCAGTAGCGGTTTGTGGCCGCCCAGGACACGCCCGCTATGTTTCTGGATCCCCGTTAATCGTCCTATTGTTGGCGGGACGCGCTGCAGCCTGCCCCGTCACACGGCGTTAATTTGTAAGTCATTGTGCCCGAATAACTTTGAAGCTTCTCAGACGAGTCTCGGCGTCTTTTCATGTGCAGCCAATGTAAACACTGCTGGCGAATGGGCAGAAATGGCAGTATTGCCACCTGAGGGCACCGTGCCCGAGGGTCACTTTGAAAGGCTGACATTATTTTGTCGGGGTGAAAAAAGCTGCGTTGGTGGCAGTAACCAGGATCATCGAGTAACAATGTATCCTTTATTCATGCTTTAGGGCTGGTGGTCTTTAAGGTCAGGGGGGTGATGGCCAGAGACCCCAAACTCTTACCCTTTTACTCTTTGAAATTTACTCTTACCTCCCCATAAACCCACCTTACTGCCAAGAGACCCCACCCTTAATGCGCTCCATGGCAAGGTTTTAAAGGGTCCAACCGTACATAGTATCTCAGATCAGACCCCCCCCCCCCCATGCAATGTGCCCACTAATCCTCAGAGCTTGCAATCATCAGTTTACATATCACACCCTGTGCAGGTCACATGACTGCAGCGATATCTATCTGTGGCACCTCGTCAGCATTTAAAGACCCCTCTTCGCTTACCCCCCCCCCTCTCCCTGATTCCGCTGGGTTTGGATCAGTGGCGGCTTCCTGATGTGGGGGGGGGGGGTCTGAGATCCCAAGAAACCACTGAGCTGCTGTGATACTAAAGGGCAGAAATGTTACAATGTATCTAATGTCAGATGTTGAGAAATGATCTATTCCTGCATTAAACCCGGGGATAAACGGATGGCCGGGGGGGGGGGGGGTGAGTGGCAGAGGGGCATTGTGTTGGTGAGGATGGATGTTGGCACAGGGAGGATTTATGGCTTGGGAAAGGAGCGAGGCCGCGCATTGTGTAACCCAAGCGGATCCTGACCTGCCCTGGAAACACCAAAACAAGCCTTTTAATAACGGCGCCTCGGCGGTGAATAATCCTAATAAAGCCGCGGCCTCCATCTCCAGACAATGCGCGGCGATCCGGCGAGGTGAAGCCATTGTGTGCCTGCGCCGTAAACAAACATTAACCTTTTTGTGTTTTTTATAAACCCTCCCCGACTCGCTCTGACCCCCCCCCCCCTCCCTGGTTAGTACGATTGCAAGCTCTTTGATCCGCTTTTCTTGAGAAATGTCTCCTCGGCGGAAAGAAACCCGATCGCTCGAAAGATTAACCATAAAAAACGAAGCCGCGGCGCCAGTTCTGGAGAAATTTGCCACAACTTCTACCTGTATCACAACGTCTGGCAAACACCGGCTGCCAGGACGGTAAAGATGGCGGTGACGGTCCACTGCGCTTTAAAAGCAGATTTCTGCAGCGTGGCGGCTATTGTGATGATGCAACAGTATCGCGATGACATCATAGTGTGGGTGTAAGTGAAACGCGTCAGCTGGCGCTGTGTGATGTCAATCAGACTTGGAGGTGGAACGCTGTCATTTGTGACCTTTCCAGATTTACTTTAACCCTTTAATTGCTGATTTGATTCTCTGCCAGCCCCGTGGTGTTTTGTCAAGTTGAATCTAATACTGTGACGCGGGCGGACCCTGCGCGCCTCCTCTGTGACGCGAGCGGACCCTGCGCGCCTCCTCTGACGCGGGCGGACCCTGCGCGCCTCCTCTGTGACACGGGTGGACCCTGCGCGCCTCCTCTGTGACGCGGGCGGACCCTGCGCGCCTCCTCTGTGACGCGGGCGGACCCTGCGCGCCTCCTCTGTGACGCGGGCGGACCCTGCGCGCCTCCTCTGTGACGCGGGCGGACCCTGCGCGCCTCCTCTGTGACGCGGGCGGACCCTGCGCGCCTCCTCTGTGACGCGGGCTTCCTAGTAAATCCCATGATGTCACACAGGGCTGCGCCCGACAAAATGACACTTCAATGTGTAGTAATGGCAGTGTGCGCATCCTGCCCTCATGACAACTCATTGTGTGAGATGTTGGTGGTAACGCAGCTACTGTGACCTCACCTGTGACTGTGCTGACCTATGCCATAGCTCTGTACAACCCTTCCATCCAGTGACTCCGTGCCCCCCCCCCCGTGTCCCATAATAAGACTGTTTTAACCCCTGGGTAATGAGTAACCGGTGGCATCGATCTGGGTGGCTGCGCTCGCTCGCTGGTATGTGCCCTTTATGGGCTGGATTTGACCTCCTCAAGGTCATCTTTTTTGGGGGTTGCTCGCAGAGCACGTTACGGCTCCGGCTCGTTTGAGTCCTTTGACAAATTGCAAAAAATGAGCAGAATTTTCTTTTTCTGAGTTTCTCAAACGCTTCCTCCCCCCCCCCCCATGGAAAATAAACAAGACCAGCCCCCCCCCCCCCCCCGGGAGGCCTCGTCACGTGGCCGTTTCTTTGCCGCATACAGGGGGACACGTTGATTGTTTCAGGGGTTTAATCTGCAACATTGTATCATAAGAATTCCCTGGGAAGTTCCTGCCGCTCGTTAAATATCGCTGCATGCAGAGGTTTGGATCAGCGCCTGAGGGCCGCGCTGTGACCATGTGACATTGTATCAGACGCTTATTCCGGGTCACTCCCGGATTCCAGAGAAATGGCAACATATTAAATGTCCCGGGTGACACGTCCAGGAGGTCGGATCGGCGGCAGAGCCGCTTTGGGCACGCTGTAACACGGTGTCACAGGCGTCTATTGACAAAGCAGCCAAATTTAACGCTATTTTGGCTTATTTATTTTTTTATTTTATTTTTTGGGGTTTTCTTCCAGTCGCCGAAGCCGTTATTGGACGTGGTCACACGCTGACATTACTTCGTCTATTCCAATGGTTTAAATCAATAGAAAAGGTCGTTAAAACGTGTCGATTTGTCTCTAATGATCTGGATCGGTTTTTAAATGTTTATACTTCATAAAGTTCTAATAAAAGTTATGTTTTAATTACAAATGTTACAGTGACACTGATTTACTGGACTGTTTCGGCGGATCAGCTTTTAAAACCTAATGAGTCTTAAAATAAATATTACTTTGAAATCGGGTCATTTCGGTGAAATTTGACGTTCTGTGAATAACCATTTGTTCCCTATGGGAGAATTTGATGCCAAATTGTGGTGAAATGCGCTGTTATTTCACGGTCGCTTCACCTGTTTGTTGATTAATGTAAATTAATTCAGTTCGTCGGCAAATTCTGACATTGGTGAATAATCCTCGTGGGGCTCCTGCTCGGTCACGTGATACCTGGTGCCGCATACAGTGGCTGGGATTGGTGGCCGCCGCGTTTTGAGGGGGCACGTTGTAACGTTGTATTCTGTGTGTTCCAGGACGCGCTTAGAAACACGTTTAAAGATGTAAACACGCTTTGCCGAGTACCTGTGATGTGCGTCCTTTAAACATTCCGGACGTGTCGGATTCTTATGTAACGCGGTCACTCCCTCTGAACACAAGGGCTCATTATCGCCGGCTCCGTCCTCAACACACCCGTCCACCCTGAAAACAAACGCCGGGCGCTGCTCGTATCGCCTGTGACAGCTTTATTTTCCTTTTGCTTTCCATGTAATTCCTTCCGAGAGGTCTTGGTCTCACAGTGCGGGCACAACGCGCCGGGCACTAGGTGCGGCTGTTATGCCAAGGGGCTCTTCACTCGGCACCGTTGATTCACCGTAGTTGCATACATCAATAAAATTCATGTGGTGAGCCTGGATGATCCACAGGAGCAAAATCCGACACCGGCAGGCGAATTCACTGCAAACATGTCTGTAGAACACGCTACAATGTGGCACAAAGATAAACACCCCCAGTGCCACTTACAGGGGGGTCAGAACAGCAAGGGCAGGCCTGGAGCCTTGAATGTTTACCAGCGTCTTAAAGTCGTATTCCACTGGCTAATAGTCCCTGAAACCAATCCTTGTGTCAAAACAAATGTTTTCCTACATTCCCTCCTGTATCTGCTACTTTCTAGCAAGTTATTAAAGATCTCCACTTCTTCCTCCTGAAATGAGGCCTTGGTCACACCTCAGCTCTGCGCTGACTCCTGCTCCTGATAAGAGCAGGCAGCTGAAAGAGCTAATGCAGGGAGCTTAAAAGCCTTTTAATCCACCCCCCTGGTGATGTCCTTTAAATACATCCCACACAATACAATGATGTAAGTCGGTGACTGACCCATTCACTCCATTCTATGGTCAAAGCCGCACAGTGAGGAGCAAGTGATGGAAAGATACAAAATATCACACAATGGATGCGCCCAGTGACACATATAGAGGAGAATATCACACAATGGATGCGCCCAGTGACATATAGAGGAGAATATCACACAATGGATGCGCCCAGTGACACATATAGAGGAGAATATCACACAATGGATGCACCCAGTGACACATATAGAGGAAAATATCACACAATGTATGCACCCAGTGACACATATAGAGGAAAATATCACACAATGGATGCGCCCAGTGACACATATAGAGGAAAATATCACACAATGGATGCACCCAGTGACACATATAGAGGAGAATATCACACAATGGATGCACCCAGTGACACATATAGAGGAAAATATCACACAATGGATGCACCCAGTGACACATATAGAGGAGAATATCACACAATGGATGCGCCCAGTGACACATATAGAGGAAAATATCACACAATGGATGCACCCAGTGACACATATAGAGGAAAATATCACACAATGGATGCACCCAGTGACACATGTAAGATAAGGACATTGCATTTTTTGGGGGGTGCTGCAGTGGTCCGTTTAGGGAAAGTCCAGCAGTCACTGGAATTTTTTTTTTTTTTTTTTTTAGCCGGTTTTGGAATTTGCTGCACAATGTCCTTATTTACTCAACGTCCTTGACTTCGTGGTCAGTGACCGGCTGTGATGAGCCCAGCCCGTCCACAATATTCGACGCCAGAGGACACGGACGCCTCTTTTTATATAAAGGTTTTTTTTCCATTTGACGTCAAAGTGTTGGGTTTTTCTTGAGAAATTTACTTTAAAAATTTTGTTTTTATTTTTGCAAATCTTTTTCTCGCTGAAAAGTTCCCGTAAGCTGCGGCGCGGCCAGCTCCATCACCCGTCATTGACTCCCCCCCCCCCCCCCCCCCCTGTCGTAGCAATGCTCCATCCATGAAGGGGTTAACAATGTCCCCCTTGTGTGGTTTGGTTTTATTTAAGGAATATCTGTTTTGGCTCCAACGCATGTCATGGCTCTGGTCACTGGCATCGCCCCCTCACCCCGGGGCAGTGTCTGTGCCCTCTATGGATTCCAGCGGGGAAGGGCACACATCCGGCCCCCGGGGACAGCATGGAGTGCTGCGTTATATTTTATACAGTGTCCCAGCCTCTTGTGATTGTAACCTGTCGGTAAATTCTGTGTTTTTTTTTCGCGCCGCTCACCGGCACTTTCTAGAAACCTGAGCGGAGACGGGGATTCTGCATCCTCAGCTCCTCGAGCATCCCCTGAGCCAGGGTCACCGCTCTGACCTTGGGATGACGTCCCTGTGGCTGGATTTATGCACAGGATTAAATGGGAGGCCGCCTCCTCTACTCTCACTGCAACTCCCATCATCCCAGCAACCAGGAAGGGATCTGAGGGTAATGGGAGTTGGCGCTGCATCGCTTGCCCTATTTGGCATTTTAAATTTGAGTTTTATAGCTATGGATTCTGTGATACGCTCATACACAGCGCACTTTACTGTATCACCGAATCCATAGCAATAAAACTCACCCTTATGCACATAAGGCTAGGGTCAGACGAGCGCAGTGCGAACGCGCGTTCTGGCGCACTTAATCACGGCCGTGCTAGCAGCAGATGCCGGGCAATGACGGCCAATATACGAAGTACGGTCGCACAAAAGTCCGGCTGCGCAACGCAAGTGGCAAACGAACGCATTTTGTCGAACGTAAAACCGCTAGTACGGTTGTACAGAGTGCGCTGCGTCCGCTAGCGGCGTGTGTGCGTGAATTGGAGATGTCAGACACTGCTAATGTCCGGCCAACATAACGTCCAGATGCACAAAGTGTTTTATTGATGATCCGTACAAAATCACGAACGCAAATGCGCATCGTATGACCGCTATCGCGTACTCCGTGAAAAAATGCGTCCATTCGTTCAAACGCACTTTTTCACAGACAACGTGAAAATGCGTTCGTCTGACCCTAGCCTTACTGTGCGTTTTATTGCTGTGCAGCTCTGTTACGCTCATACGAACCGCACATTACTGATCGTTTTATTGCTGTGCAGCTCTGTTACGCTCATACACACCGCACATTACTGATCGTTTTATTGCTGTGCAGCTCTGTTACGCTCATACACACCGCACATTACTGATCGTTTTATTGCTGTGCAGCTCTGTGATACGCTCATACACACCGCACATTACTGATCGTTTTATTGCTGTGCAGCTCTGTTACGCTCATACACACCGCACATTACTGATCGTTTTATTGCTGTGCAGCTGGAGGTTTAAATAGCCGTCTTGTTTTGTCTGCCGGCTCTCCATTAATTGGCATGTTTTTTGGGGAAGGGGGGGGGGGGGTTCTTGGCCAAAAATAATCCCAGGGACTGAGATAATCAGATTTATGCTGGTCATGCATGCCGCTCAGTTACCCAGAATCCTCTCCTTCTGCTGTGTGACTCTGTGTGTGGACGTCGGTCTCTGCAGCGTTGCAGGGTATCGGATGGGGAAGCTGCTCCGGGCCGGAGGGAGCGACTGTCACTTCCTTTCCCTGAGTCAGCCCTTTCTCCTCCTTGTGACAGAGATTCATTGGAAAGAAATCCGGCGGGGGGGGGGGGCAGACACCAGGGACTTGGAATTGTTCTGGATTCTTTAATCGTGTCTCCCCCCCCCCCCCCTAAAATATATATATATTCTATCCGCTGTATTGTGTGTGATACTAATAATTTTCTTTTTTGTCCTGCGGTTTATTTGTATTTATCTGGCCCCTCCCACTGCGCCGGTACCAGAGAGCAGGGCATGTTAATGTATCGGGATTGAGGAATGTTACGGTTTTCTTTCCCAGGAATCTGTAAACTAATATATATTTATATTTTCCTTTTATAATAAAAAAAAAGGAGGGGGTTGTTTTTCCAAAGATGGTGATTTGTAAAATTTTATATCTCTCACAATCGCCATCTCTGGAATGATTTTTATTAAAATCTTATTTTTATTTTTTTTTCCCTGTATTTTTTTTTTTATTCTTCTACACCCTTAGATTCAGTTCTCTATTTTTTTTTCCCGGGTGAGGAGGCGGCGCTGGTGATGGTGAACTGCCGCCATTGTTTTGTGGAATTCGCCAGGAATTCTCAGACGGATTGTGTTTCCAGGGTTCGCTCCTGGACCCCCCCCCCCCCCCCGAGATCACATTTCTCAGACAATCGAGGCTGAAATAAAAGCGTTCGTCTCTTTCTGCGGATCCAGGGTCCTGAACCAAAACACAAACGGATTTCCAGACCTGCCATTCCTGCGGGTGCCACGTCCCCCCCCCCCCGGGGCTCTACTCCCCTTCAGAAACCCCAAAACCACAGGGATTGTGATGTCATGACACCCCATGCCCCTCCCACTTCCCAATTTATTTATTTTTCCCCTTTTGAAATGATAAATTAATCAACCTGATACATTTTAATTCATTATAAATGATAAATTCTGTCTCTTCTTCGTGTTTACCCGTTGTACCACACTGCAGTATATGTTGGAGCTGCTCTGTGTCTCATTGAGGAGGGGATATCTTTGTGTTGTCACTTTAATATGTAGTGACGGCGGTCCCGCCCGGAGCGCTCCGAGCCTTCGTGAAGGTGTTGTCCATGTAATATCTCTTTATGGGGTGCGGCGTCTACGAAGATCACCGGCATGTCAGTGATGTTGGCGTGTTTGGCTCCGGTGAGATTCCCGGCATACTTTGGCTTTGTTCTCCCTTTGTTCTATATTAGTCAATAAAATAATAATAAAAAACGGAAACTTGTAACATAACGCGTTCCTCGGCTCCGTTTATGCCATTTAAAAAAAAATCCGAGAAATTCAAATGATTCTGAAGATAAATGTCGGCGCGCGGGAAACGGCGACTCGATTCTGTTAATCTGTATATTGGTTTTGTGTTAATATCTTGCATTTTATTACTTTGTATTTCTGTAACAATGTTCTTGAACCCAGGACATACTGAAAACGAGAGAAATCTCAATGTATCCGTCCTGGTAAAATACTTTATAAATAAATGTTGGTTTGAATAGGAGTGATGTCAGCGCTGGTAATGATGACGTCATAATTGCGAGTAAGTGAAATCCTGTCGCTGTGCGCTGAGTGGAGGGAAAGGTTGTTTTTTTTTTTTTTTTTTTGGGAGGGGGGGGATATATTCTTTTTATACTTTATAAAAAGTGAAATTAAAGGTTTAAATACTTTCTTAAATCTGTATAAAATGTTTGTGTTTTTTCGATGTTTCTTTTGAGCCTCTGCTGGACGCGCGGCGCTGCTCTCGCTCCAAAACCCACACGTTTCTGAGTTTTTCAAAGTCTGTAGCTTGTGTTTCTCGATGACGTCGCTCGGTCTCTCACAAAGAGCGATATTGTCTGGCATTGTGAGCGGCAGGAAGGCCGCCATCCGCCCCGCGAGAATAGAAGAACTCCCGCTGACCCTTCACCTACCTGCAACGGCACAAAGCTCTGCCCCACCTGACCGCGAGGGCATCACTCTCAGCCCGAACCATGGGCACCGATGCCCTCGCTGGGAGACCTCTGCCAGCTGCAGAATGGTCAAAAGACTGATTTCTGCCCCAAAACGTGATCTGTAAGATTTTATATCTGGTAAACGTGTGATACATTGTATCTCTGAACCTAAAGCGTGTTAGTGAAAAAATTATCTTATGTAATGAAGCACAAAGAATACAAGTCGTGTTTTTTTTTTCGTTTTTTTTCCTTATGTATTTTTTAATCTAGCGTTCTATTTCTTGGTTCCTGGTGTTGATGATTCCCGGGAAGGAACCAGAGAACATAGTCTGGTCATTACTGCAAAATGATGCAAATATCGGATAGATGGTGCCAGTCCGTTCCCTGGGGGCGGGGTCACTGTGGTCACTGTTTTTGATTGGATGCAAGTTTTCTAGTAAATATTTTTTTAATGGGATACTTAAATCACCTCCTCTCCCCCCCCCCCTCCTCCATGTATGGCACGTGCACCTCCATAATGTTACAGGGGGTTATAGTGAATGATGTCACTGTGCTCCGTTCCACCACCCTTTACATTCTGTAGATCAGACCCCTGCATCAAAGGGTTAAGCCCCCAGCACTGGTTGTCACAGGGGGCTCCCGGGTTGGGTTTTCTTTCTGCTCCCCTGAGCTCTGGAGAAGGGGTATAGCGTTTCACGTGAAGCGCGTTGTCCCTGCACACAGGTGTCATTCACCGGCCAGACAGAGGGACAATGTGCAGAGGCCGGGACAGAACCTCCTAGACGTCCCCAGCGCTTCAGTCACATCACCAAACCTTTCGGCAGCTCCGCTTCTACACAACTGTACCTGGATGAGATAATGCACTGTATGACATCACAGGGGCCCACGCGTTTCACATTTTACAGGATCGGAAACCGCCGCCCAGGTATTTTATTTGTTGTTTTTCAGGGCTTTATTCTTTTAATGACGCCCGGCTGTGGTTGTTTATTTCTCGCAATCTAAGCTCGTAACAGACCCCCTGCGGGCGAGACGGGCGAGGCGCAGCGTAATCCATGTGACACGTCACACGCCCTATGCTTATAAAGTCTCCGGGATGCGTGTCTGGACTCATGGCGCGCATCACACGATGGAACCTGACAGTCCCTTTTTTGTAGCTTCTTTAATGCTTTAAATGCGCGTTTCCCTCCCGGGATGAATCCTGGGATCTCAGGGTGTGGTTTTGGTGGATATTTTTGTTTTCCAGATTGAGATTTTAATAATTTTTTTCATACTGGTTCTTTTGTGCAGCCGCGTCTCGTAAATTGCCTCGATTTATACTTTCCCTCTTTTTGTATACATTGTATCCATTCCGCTGCAGCCTCCTGTAACGTGTGTATACACCCCCCCGGCCACTTTATTAGGTACACCTGTCCAGTTGCTTAACACAAACTGCTGATCAGCCAATCACACGGCAGCAACTCAATGCATTTTGGCATCTAGACGCGGTGAAGACGACTTGCTGACGTTCAAACCGAGCATCAAAATGGGGGAAGAAAAGGGGGTTTCAGTGACTTTGAACGTGGCATGGAGTTGTTGGCGCCAGTCGGGCTGCTCTGAGTGTTTCACAAACTGCTGATCTCTGGGGATTTTCACTCACATCTCTAGGGTTTACAGAGAATGACCCGAAAAAGAGGAAATACTCGGTGAGCGGCAGCTGCGTGGACAAAAACGCCTTGTGAGGTCAGAGGAGAATGGACAGACTGGATCGACCTGATAGAAAGGTAACAGTAACTCTCAACCACTTGCTACAAGCAAGGTCTGCAGATACACCATCTCTGAACACACAACACGTCCAACCTTGAAACAGATGGGCTACAGCAGCAGATGGGCTACAGCAGCAGCAGACCACACTGGGTGCAGCTCCTGTCAGATAAGAGGAACCTGAGGCTACAATTCGCCCAGACACCAAAACTGGACAATTAGAAGATTGAAAAAACGTTGCCTGGTCTGAGTCTCGATTTCAGCCGCAACGATCAGATGGGTCAGAATTTGGTGTAAACATGAAAGCATGGATCCATCCTGCCTTGTACCACCGGGTCAGGCTGGTGGTGGTGTAATGGTGTGGGGGATATTTTCTTGGCACACTTTGTGCCCCTTAGTACCAATTGAGCATTGGTTAAACACTGCGGCCTGAGTATTGTTACTGACCATGTCCATCCCTTTTTATGAGCAGTGTCCCCTGTATCTTCTGGTGGATTCTTCCAGCAGGATAATGCACCATGTCACAAAGCTCGAATCATCTCCCACTGCTTTCTTGAACATGACAATGAGGTCACTGTGCTCCAATGGCCTCCAGGCCCCAGATCTCAATCCAATAGAGCACCTATGGGATGTGGTGGAACGGGAGATTTGCATCATGGATGAGCAGCTGACAAATCTGCAGCAACTGCGCGACGCAGCGCCATCCTGTCAAAATTGAGCAATACCTCCTGAGGAATGTTTCAAACACCTTGTGGAATCTATGGCAAAAGGGGGTCCGACACGGTACCAGCATGGTGTACCTAATAATGTGGCCAGTGTGTGTGTATGTATAATCCATTTCTCCTCCTCCTCCCTCATTTAGCATTTTGACCCCAGGTTTGGATCATCCCATCATGTTCCCCCTCAAAGGCTCCCGCAAGCCCCGCCCCCAGTGACCTAATATTCGGGTTTCTCGATCAGGCCCGACGCAGTTATACCTGGAATACGCTCGGTTTTTATCGACGCTGACACATGTTAACGGTTGGTTCGAGCGATGCTTATCCCGGGGCCTCGGATCGATTCTCCTATTGATCTGAAGCTGTCAGGGAAACCAAAGCCGGTCTAATTTAACGCCTGGAATATTCCGTATCTTCCTCACCGTGGCTGCCTTTTTTTTTTTTTTTTTTTCTCCCAACACTGTTTAATATTGAGGTTCAGCGGCGAGACCCGGAAACCTCGCTGTGCGGAACCTGAGTGACCACAAATTCTAACGAGATCTCTTAAAACAAGTTGCACGGCATGCTTTACATCACACCTTTGGAATGTAGTCACTGTGCCATAGTAACATTTATTACTGCAATATTGTAATCCTTTCTCCCTCTGGTTGTCGTTTCTCTCGCTGATGGCTGGAATTAATAAACAGGACTAAACCATACAGTAAAATGTCATTTATTGGATACCCATGCTTGCGCGGTGACGGCATCTCACGTTTGGCTCTGCCGACGCCTTTTCCTTTAGATCCTGGTAAAGGCCTCACCTTTTTTAAATCTCCGCTGTGTTACCGGGCGATCCATCTTTGGAGGCACGCGTTCCAGCGGAATAATGTAACCATAATATCGAAACGCGTCTGCATTTATTAAACGGAATGCCGTACATGCTGGCGGCGTTCCCAGTCTCGCGATCACCATCCGCCGGGGGAAAAAGTGACGCGCGTGCGGAATGCATAAGCAGGTCCTCGCACTGCATCCCGCAATGGGAAGGGGCTGCCAGAGATGCGGCTGATACATGATGGAAATCGGAGAGCTGGGAATCGTCTCGGAGCGAGACTTCCGCGGCCACATCGATAAATCACAAACGCACGTCTGGCTCTGCTTACGTTGCGTTTTCTTATGGTGTTTAGTCTGAGATTATATATATATATTATTCTCAATCTCATCACACAGAACAGCAATGCCTGACCTTGAGACAAAGCAGTGGGTGGCTGAGCACCATGGGGCATGTAGTCCTGACACCCGCAGTGCAATCAAACATATATGTAATGGATTCCTCCACCCAAGAAAATCTTTTTGGCGTTCATTGATTTGCAATGTTCCACCTCACCCGGGTGCAGCAGCGAGGAAGTGGATGATGTCATACAGCCAGTCTCTGACCTGTCACTCATGGAGAAAAGTACTGAGCATGATGGACAAGCACTTATGATGTCACCGGCGGATACATCATCTAATTCCTCACTGCAACAATTCTATCCTGCACTTTACACCACAGCCCTATGTAATCTCTATGTAGAGTTGCCAGGTCGGCCATGTTTTCCTGGACACATTTTACTGTTTCCTGCAGAGGGGGAGCACAGGGAAAAGTGCTGCCCTGCGACATGTATAATCCATATGCTGCAGGAAGGAAATAAAGACCAATCACCTGGGATTCCTGATTCCTTGCCTGCAGCATATGGATTATACATGCTGCGGGGTGGCATTTTTCTTGGACTGACAAACGACCTGAATAAATTACGTGTCCAGGAAAACATGGCTGACCTGGTGACCCCAGATGTAGCCTCATGGAGCAGAAAGGGTTAACTGTGCACTTTGCATCTTTCAGTGTATTTGTTTGTTTTGGTTTACGTTCCGGGGTTTTTGTGTGTTCCCCGTGTGATCCTCCAGAGGCTGAAGAAATGTAGATTTATCCTTGAAGTGTCATGTTTATCCATAAGTGGAATGTCTCCCCGGGCCCCGCGCGAGCTTGCTTTTCCCACGCCGCCTCAATAGCCTTATTATTCCCGATTTCCTTTTTTTTTTTTTTTCTCCTCCTCTGGTTGGGGGGGGGGGGGCTCTGGGTAAATAATTATTTTCCGCTTCTCACTTGTTCCCTGGACCCAGGCGTGTGGCCCTGCATGCAGAGCAGGGGCCGATCTGCGCCCACACCCCCGGACTGGGGTTGCCAGGCAGTTGGTTGCAGACGGCCATGTTTTCCTGGACACAGTGTATTACTATGTCATGCAGAGGGAATGCGCTGCCCTGCAACATGTATAGTTCATATCACAGCATTCCCCCAGGGTCTCCGCTTTTGGATTCTGTCCTGCAGCATATGAATTCTACATCCAGAGAGTTATATTTTCATGTGTCGCCCATCAGCATGAATAAATTGTGTGTACAGGAAAACACGGGCGACCTGGCGACACGCAATGCCCTATAAATTCTATCCATTGGATTGTGATTGGGCTCGCCAGGTCGGCCATGTTTTCCTGGACTTACATAATTAATTCATACTGATGGGCTGTGCATGAAAAATGCCACCCTGCAGCATGTATAATCCATACGCTGCAGGAGAGGAATCCCCGGTGACCGGCCTTGACTAAATGATTGTAAGATTGTCCTCCTGCAGCATATGAAGTATACATGTTACAGGATCGATCCTTCCCTGGACTGTCTCTATGCATGAATTAGTAATGTGTCCAGGAACATACGGGAGACCCTAACCTGCGTTCACCAGAAAAGGGGCTTCATTAATCCCTTTCACCTCCTGTCTATTAAGATATTTTTTAGTTACGTGTTTCCACCCTTTCTGCTCCGGCATATTCTATTCGCGTAGGAATTCGCTGCAGAACAGCGTTTTGTAGGTCGGGGGGGGGGGGGGGGGGTCGCATCTTTAATTTGATCTGTCCCCGGGGTCAGTCTGCGGGTTCTTTAATTCTCTCCCCGCTGTCCACCCGGGATGTTACTGATGCCTCTAAGATAAGCTTGGACACAGGGGAGGTGTGCTTGTTTGATTAACCACCTGTGCTCAAGCAGGTATGTTGTCACATTCAGGGCTGTTCACAGAGCTCTTTTTCTGCCCATGCGTTAAAACGCGTCGGGCTTTATTTGTACTGACGGGAGAAATGATGGAAGTGTTTGAATAGAGAAGCCGGCTCCTTTTTATTACGTTCCCCCGGTCTCGTAACACGCGGGCGCCGGGGATTTAACGTGGGAACGGCTCGATTTGTCTTATTTATAAAGGGGGGGGGGGGGGTGATTACATTCATTAAAACCAGATTTCACAAAAGGCTTTATTCATCGCAGGGATGTGGTGCTTTAAATCCAGGTGCCGCGCGTGTGGGAGATCATGGAGGTAAAAACACACAATGCTGCTTAAAATAGATTCTTTAAAAAGCCAGTATTTCTCTTAATTTTCAATCGCATTAATTAACCGGTTTCTAAGCCAGGGGTCAAGTGGAGGCGGAACGCGTCGGAACTAGGGTTTCCAGGTCGGCCATGTTTTCCTGGACACATACAATTTCATGCAGAGGGGGAGCACAGGGGAAAGTGCTGCCCTGCAACATGTATAATTCACATGCTGCAGGAAGGAAATCAAGGCCGGTCACCTGGGATTGCTTGCATGCAGTGAGTGGATTATACATGCTGCAGGGTGGCATTTTTTAATGCGCTGCCCATCAAAATGAATAAACTGTGTCCAGGAAAACCATGATTTCCTTTCAGCAGCATACGGGTTATATATGTTGCTGGGCAGCACTTTTCCTTGACCTGCAGACAGGAGGCACAGGGAAAACGTTGCCGATCTGGCAACCAAACCCTATGGACTGACTAGCACAGGCTTGAGGCCTGCTAGAGTGCCACGTGTTACACACAGTGCTGTTGGATCTGTTACTCCAGGGACGCAGTTTTCAGACTAGGCCTCAGCCTGTCCTAGAGTTACCCCATGGTGTACACAGCACTGGGTAGAATATGGGACGCCTAGCTTGTTGGTCCTCAGGGCACTTTTGAAAACTAGGCCTCGGCCTGTGCTAGAATCTCCATTTTTATATCCTGTACCAGGCCGGTTATCTTGACTAGTCTAGGGTTGCCAGGTCGGCCATGTTTTCCTGGCCACATATTACTGTTTCATGCAGAGGGAGAAGTGCTGCCCTGTAACATGTATAATCCATATGCTGCAGGAAAGTAATCGAGGCAGGTCACCTGGGATTCCTTTTTTGATTTCTTACCTGCAGTTTATGAATTATAGGGGGGGGCATTTTTCATGCACTGCCCATCTGATCTGGCGACTGTAACCCTATTGACTACCCAGGATGTGTTGAACTACAGCTCCACAAGCTGCTGAGCATCATGGTAAATGTAGTTCCAAAACCTCTTGTGGGCCGAGGTTACTGACCCCTGTGTGGGCAGAGGGCCCGTTACTGATCCCATGGGCACAACGTACATAGACCTATAGTGCATTTATACATGGTGTCAAGTGTAAATATATACACACGGTACCCATAATATATAATTACACATGTATGGCAGCCGTAATACACATATTTGCACATCTATATACACGGTACCCGTAAGCTATAAATGCCCACTTTATACAGGTATACATATACAGTGGCAAAAGTATGTGAACCCTTTGGGATTACGTGGAGTTTTGCATGAATTGGTGATAAAATGTGCTCTGATCTTCATCTAAGTCACAACAATTTGAAAAACACAATCTGCTTAAAATAATACAACACAAACATTATATGTTTTCATGTTTTTATTGAACAGAACATGTAAACATTCACAGTGCAGGGTGGAAAAAGTATGTGAACCTTTGGACTTAATAACTGGTTGACCCACCTTTGGCAGCAATAACCTCAGCCAAACGTTTCCTGTAGTTGCAGATCAGACCTGCACAACGATCTGGAGTAATTTTGGACCACTCCTCTTCACAAAACTGTTTCAGTGTAGCAATATTCTTGGGATGTCTGGTGTGAATCGCTCTCTTAAGGTCATGCCACAGCATTTCAATCGGGTTGAGGTCAGGACTCTGACTGGGCCACTCCAGAAGGCATATTTTGTGTTGTTGAAGCCATTCTTTTGTTGAATTACTTGTATGCTTTGGGTCATTGTCCTGTTGCATCACCCATCCTCTGCGGAGCTTCAGTTGGCGGACAGATGGTCTTACGTTTTCCTGCAAAATGTCTTGATAAACTCTGGAATTCATTTTTCCATCAATGACAACAATCCGTCCAGGCCCTGAGGCAGCAAAGCAGCCCCAAACCATGATGCTCCCTCCGCCATGTTTTACAGTGGGGATGAGGTTTTGATGTTGGTGTGCTGTGCCTTTTTTTCTCCACACATAGTGTTGTGTGTTTTTTCAAAACTCAATTTTGGTTTCATCTGTCCACAGAATATTTTGCCAGTAGTGCTGTGGAACATCCAGGTGCTCTTTTGCAAACTTCAAACGTGCTGCAATATTCTTTTTGGACAGCAATGGCTTCCTCCGTGGTGTCCTCCCATGTACTCCATTCTTGTTTAATGTTTTCCTTATTGTAGATGTGTCAACAAAAATGTTAGCATGTGCCAGAGATTTCTGTAAGTCTTTAGCTGACACTCTAGGATTCTTCTTTACCTCATTAAGCATTCTGCGCTGTGCTCTTGCAGTCATCTTTACAGGACGACCGCGCCTAGGGAGAGTAGCAACAGTGCTGAACTTTCTCCATTTGTAGACAGTCTGTCTTACCGTGGACACATGAATATCAAGGCTTTTGGAGATACTTTTGTAACCCTTTCCAGCTTCATGCAAGTCAACAATTCTTGATCGTAGGTCTTCTGAGAGCTCTTTTCTGAGAGGCATGGTTCACATCAGGCAGTGCTTCTTGAAACCAGTAAACCCAAAACTGGTGTGTGTTTTTAAAGGGCAGGACAGCTTTCAGCAACACATCCAATAATATCACACTGATTGGACTCAAGGTTGGCTCACTCCTGGCTCCAATTAGCTCTTGGAGAAGTCATTAGGCTAGGGGTTCACATACTTTTTCCACCCTGCACTGTGAATGTTTACATGTTCTGTTCAATAAACAAATGAAAACATATAATGTTTGTGTTGTATTTATTTTAAGCAGACTGTGTTTTTCAAATTGTTGTGACTTAGATGAAGATCAGAGACATTTTATGACCAATTCATGCAAAACTCCACGTAATCCCAAAGGATTCACATACTTTTTCTTGCCACTGTACATACACTATGGGCACCATGTATATACATACGCATACTCTGCACAACCATATTTTGTTTTCTTAAAATTTCAGTCTCTTGGTTACTCAAAACCGTAACCGCGAGCTCCTTAAACATCGCGTCGCTGGGGAAGTGGAAATAAAAACATTTCTGTGGTTTATGTCGCCTTCACTGTATGGTGGGAAGGAGGGGGGGGGGGCAGGAAAGTACACCCTGTACCCAGATTAAAGGGACGCTCCCTGCTCATTGAATACGCTGGGAAGGTGGACGCGCTCCCCGGGAAGCTGTTAGCGCACATTAAAATGTTCATATTAAGTGTTTTCATGCAGGAAGTGACTCGACGAGGCGGCGATGCAGCAAATTGAATGGATTTTATTTTTTGTGCGAAGCTGCTTAGCCGGAGGATGTGGCTTTGTTTTGTGTCGGTCTTTATATGTTTTTACCTGTTTATAGCGTGACAGTGTGCAGAGCGGGCATCCTCCCTGGCACGCAAAGGGTTACATATGGAGCTTAAGATACTGAACGATGACTTCATGGCCCACTTTGCAATCGTCGAGGGTGCAGGAAAAATAATTCTCCGGTTGTCTGCTGCTTATTTGATATTCAGCCGCTCGGCTGCTGACTCGCAGCTATTCAGATTATATCCTGATCTATACAAGCTGCCAACATCATGGTCTCCTATCCTAATAAAGCACCGGGGGACATGCCCCAAATCCCTCTCCTAATCCCTCTTTTTAGGGGTTCCTCTATATATTCAGGGTGTGTGGGTGTGTTTTAGGGGTTCCTCCATATATTCAGGGTGTGCGGGTGTGTTTTTAGGGGTTCCTCCATATATTCAGGGTGTGCGGGTGTGTTTTTAGGGGTTCCTCCATATATTCAGGGTGTGTGGGTGTGTTTTTAGGGGCTCCTCCATATATTTTGGGTGTTCGAGTGTATAACAGAGCTGCATAGCAATAAATCTTCAGAAAGTGGTCTTTAAACTATAATAATTTACACACTGGAATAAAATTGTGTGTGTTTTGGGCTCCCCCATGTCCAGGGTGTGCGGTGTCTGTTTAGCCACCTCCAGCTCATGTCCAGTGACGGAAGCGCATACAGCAGGGTAGCAGTTTTCATGTGCTGCTCAGCCAGTATAAGGGACACCTGGCGAATATGACAGTCCTAAACCCTCTGTCCTGCACCGCATTCCGCTGGTTGTCGTCAGTCACTCATTTTCTCACGTTTCGGGGCGAGGAGCCTGGGGTGTGACCCACATACTTCACGCGTTCTTAAATCAAATGCGTGGCTGCGTCCAAGATCTCGAGTGCGGCAAAATCTCTGTATTTAATGGATTGTTTTCTATTGTCGGTGATAATCTCGCCTTAATCTCCCATCTTTTATCACCTGGTGTACCGCAGGTAGAGGCTGTGAGGCTGGCGTTCCACCGCAGGGAGGTGTCCTTTTTACTGCTGGTGATTGGGGGGAGCAGATTTAAATCCCAATATCCCACCTTTTTAGATGTCCATATATTCAGGGTGTGCGGGTGTCTTTTTAGGGGTTCCTCCATATATTCAGGGTGTGTGGGTGTCTTTTTAGGGGCTCCTCCATATATTCAGGGTGTGTGGGTGTCTAGGGGTTCCTCCATATATTCAGGGTGTGCGGGTGTCTTTTTGGGGGCCCCTTTTATATATTCAGGGTGTGCGGGTGTGTCTTTAGGGGTTCCTCCATATATTCAGGGTGTGCGAGTGTCTTTTTAGGGGCTCCTCCATATATTCAGGGTGTGCGGGTGTCTTTTTAGGGGCTCCTCCATATATTCAGGGTGTGCGGGTGTCTTTTTAGGGGTTCCTCCATATATTCAGGGTGTGCGGGTGTGTTTTTAGGGGTTCCTCCATATATTCAGGGTGTGCGGGTGTCTTTTTAGGGGCTCCTCCATATATTCTGGGTGTGCGGGTGTCTTTAGGGGCTCCTCCATATATTCAGGGTGTGCGGGTGTCTTTTTAGGGGTTCCTCCATATATTCCGGGTGTGCGGGTGTCTTTTTGGGGCCCCTTTTATATATTCAGGGTGTGCGGGTGTGTCTTTAGGGGTTCCTCCATATATTCAGGGTGTGCGGGTGTCTTTTTAGGGGCTCCTCCATATATTCAGGGTGTGCGGGTGTCTTTTTAGGGGCTCCTCCATATATTCAGGGTGTGCGGGTGTGTTTTTAGGGTCTCCTTCATATATTCAGGGTGTGCGGGTGTCTTTTGGGGGCCCCTTTTATATATTCAGGGTGTGTGGGTGTGTTTTTGGGGGTTCCTCCATATATTCAGGGTGTGCGGGTGTCTTTTTGGGGCCCCTTTTATATATTCAGGGTGTGTGGGTGTCTTTTTAGGGGCTCCTCCATATATTCAGGGTGTGCGGGTGTGTTTTTAGGGGCTCCTCCATATATTCCGGGTGTCTTTAGGGGCTCCTCCATATATTCCGGGTGTCTTTTTGGGGCCCCTTTATATATTCAGGGTGTGCGGGTGTCTAGGGGCTCCTCCATATATTCATACAGTATAAGGCCTGGCTCTCACGCCACGTGTCACTTGGTAGGTGTTCCAGCTGCTGGGAATTTAAGGCCCTGGCCGCCCCTGGGGATGTGACGGGTGTAATCGGTCCCCGGCCCTTATACAGGCTGTTTCCTGCACATACCACTCGGCTCACATCATTGATGGTGTCGGCGCTCCCTGCCATTCCCACGTCATTAAGGCGCTGCAGACCCTCTCGGGTCGGGGCAGGAGGAATCGGTGTTGCTGGTACTAGTTGTGACAGCGGCCCCGGTGCTCGGCAGCGCCTCTCACAGGCTGGGGTCGGCATAATAAGGGCACCGTGTCTGCGAGACTTGCTCTGTACCAGGTATAGATAAAGGAGGGGGACACGCGCTTAGTTGGTGGAATTGGTTTAATTCTGTTTATACTGAACCAAAAATGTGCAATTTGCTGCTTTTTATATCCATTTATTTCCCATTTCTGCACTATTTCTTTTTGTAAATATTCCTTGCTGAGGTTTATCCTTTGTGCTGGACTGAGCGGTGACAGCAGCCCGTCCACATCTATAAACCCCAGCCTACTTCCAGGATTATCAGATTGGGACTGCGTTTCCCAGCATCCTCTGAGTGGCAGGTTGAGTTTTATGGGAAGTTAAAGCCGGCAGGATCTGGCATGCACAGATTACTCATGACCTGCATGTATCATTTAGCTTGACAGACCATCCCTATCTTGATTCCCAAATTTTACATGCCCGTGGTATGAGTCAGTAACACCCCTGCTGGGGGGCATGTCTGTGCACCCACCACCTTTTACTCACAATAAATATCTGCTGTTGCTCGCGCCGCTGCGCGTCCCACCTTGTATTGTCTTTTCCCTTTCTATCGCTGCTCCCTTCATCCAGGGGACTTGCCTTTTTGGGGCTTTCTGATGGCCCTTGCCAGTGGGGGGGGGCACGGAGGGCAATCAGATGGCTATACGGGCGGGAGACATGAGATGTTGCACCCCCAGTTTCCAGTTAAAACATGCAGGGGATCCATTTAATGGCAGCGAGAGGTGGGGCGACGTGACTAATTAATGTGTCATTGCTGATTTCCCCATTATTTTCTTTCACTTTTCGATTTCCTGGTGAAACGGCCAAGTACGGGCGACATGTTGGTTATTTTCGCAGTGTTCGTAATGATTTTTAATAAAGTACCAAAGAGTAGGCGGTGAGGGGGGGGGTGATCCTTTCTAACCCTAAATGATTTGTCATTGTTACATAGGTGAAATTATGTTAAAAAAAAATGAAACCTCTTCGTGAAGAAACATTTTCTCTGCTGTGGGTAAAATCTCCTTTCCACAAGTCTCAATGACTCTGTCTCTGGTCCAAGAATGCTGCAGGGGTTAAACTGAATTTTGTAATTTGGGCCTTCTCATGCCTGTAGCTCCTCAGTTAATACTGGCGTGCTTTAACCCATTAAGTGGTGGGTTTGCGTTCTGAAGCCTGGCATCTTCAGTCCTGATGCTTTACGCCAATCATTGGTTTTGAGGGGGCGGGAGTCTGATGTGCAGGGGATTACGTTTTGATCTTTATAAACCAGGTTAATGTTTCCGCTGGACTCGGTCAAAGCAGCCGGCATGGTTTTAAACTCCGCATCTGCGCGCCGTGGCTCCCTATAATTGGTCTGCTCCCCATGTGTTTTAGCCAATGCTCGGCCATTACGCTTTGTGCTGACCCAGGCCCGATCTGACCCGTCTCATCAAAACACTGTTAAAATATCTGCTCGTAAACCTGAGATACTCTGATTTGCTGCCAAGTGGCTAATGCAAGGGTTAATGCAGCGGCCTTCCAGTTAATAGAACAGATGCTCTGCAGGCGGCCAATCAGGACGTGCGGTTTGCTGGTGTCGTCTTGGTCGCTCCTGGATTTCCGCTGCACTGTCAGTGCCAGGGTGTGTTTGTGCGATGTGCCCGCGGGAAACAAGACCGAAAATCACGTCGTCTGGTTCTGTAAGATTGAATGACGCATGAACGGGACTTAAAAAATCCCCCCAAAAAAACCTTATTAAAGAGATCAAACGTTTGTCGCTGCGTCGATTCTCAATCTGCGCCATCAAAAACTAACATTGTCTGGACAAATACAGAAGGGGTTAAAATGTGTTCACCCCACGTTTTGTGATTTAAAACAAAGAATTGTTTGTAAATGGAATAGTGTTTCTTTTTAAACCCCAACTCCCATGATGCTCAGCAGCTTTTACATGATGACCTCATGGTGCGCGCGCAGGTCTAGTCACTAAAGGTGACAAATTCTCCCATTTATCTCACTTTCCAAATTGACTTTTAGGTCTTGTTTTCTTCTCTTGTTTCACCTTTTTAGGCCCCGTTCACACTGTGTGCGATTTGAAAAAAAGCACCATTTTATATTCGCGATAATGTCGCGGTTTTGTGATTTATATTTATATTTATATTATATTATCATGTACCTGTGACGTCGCGCAGCAAGATGTGAACAGCTCCATTAAATGCATTGGAGAAGCTACACAGCGCGACGTCGTGGCAAAATCCACGCCATAAATCAGTGTGAACGGGGCCTTTAGTAAACAGAACTGATAGTGTTTATTTTTGTGATTTTTACTAAAAGTAAACGATGCGATACAATGTATCAGAGCCTTGGGGGGGGGGGGGGTCTGTTTCAGTGTCAGACATGTGGTGGGTTATGCTCTCAGGTTTTAACCAGTTTCGGGGTCAGATGTTGCTCCATGAGCCGTGGAGAGGCCAGACTAAACTCCATCTCTCATTTACACATCCCAACAATTCAGTGAACTGCTTCACAGAGCTCCTCTGCTACATTCCCCCATACGTAGCACAGAACTCTGGGTAAGACATGCAAATGACATTTGCAATTTCCTTTTTTTTTTTTTTTTTTTTTTTTCTTTCTTGCATCTAGTCTGTTTTAACACAGAATCACTGCTGTGCCATACCATACCTCACATACCATGCCATGCCTCGCCACGCCATGCCATGCCTCACCACGCCATGCCATGCCTCACCACGCCATGCCATGCCTCACCACGCCATGCCATGCCTCGCCACGCCATGCCATGCCTCGCCACGCCATGCCATGCCTCGCCACGCCATGCCATGCCTCACCACGCCATGCCATGCCTCACCACGCCATGCCATGCCTCACCACGCCATGCCATGCCTCACCACGCCATGCCATGCCTCACCACGCCATGCCATGCCTCACCACGCCATGCCTCACCATACCTCACCACGCCATGCCTCACCATACCTCACCACGCCATGCCTCACCATACCTCACCACGCCATGCCTCACCATACCTCACCACGCCATGCCTCACCATACCTCACCACGCCATGCCTCGCCATACCTCACCACGCCATGCCACGCCATGCCTCACCATACCTCACCACGCCATGCCATACCATACTAGATGGCTCTTTAATTAATTTTAATATATATATTTTTTTTTTTAATTTTTTTTTTTTTTAGCAAACATCAGATATATATTTCCCTTAACACCCCCTTAAAGAAACAAACACGCATACCACATACTCCCACCCTTAAACACAAATGCAGAAACATTTGGTGCAAATCCTCAGTATTCTTATTTCACGGCTCTGTTTATCTTTTGGGAATAAGTTCGCGGCAACGTTTCAGCCGATGTAACGGCCTCTTTCAAGCTCAGTGATTGGTGTCGGTCCCTTGATTTTGTACAGACTTGTGATCTCTTGGCCGTGGTGTGACATAAATAGGTCGGCCATGTTTTCCTGGACACATGCACTGCCCATCAGCATGAATAAATTACATAATCCATACACTGCAGCCAAGGAATCCTGGGTAACCTGCCTTTATTTCCTTCCTGCAGTACATGAGTTATGCAGGTTGCAGGGCAGCACTTTTCCCTGTGCTCCCTCTGTCCTGTCCATGTATTTAATGTTTGTGTGCAGTGAGCACTGTGCTGCGCGGTGCATTCCAGGAGTCAGTGATGCCTACATGTAAGGGGGGGGGGGGCCTGCACACCTCACATACCCCAGGCGTGTTTCATGCTTTATCACAGATTAGATCACTTTGTCATATTTCAGACAGGTAACAGTTTGACATTTTACATGCTGATCCCTCGCTCCCCGCGGGCTTTGGCAAAGGATAACACGGTTAATCACGCAGACAGGCGTGTGTTTTATACACTTTATTATACTTTTCTTTTGTTTCTCGTCTTCCTCTGAAAAGCGATTTTTATTTTAAACACGAGAACGTCCAAATTGCTAAATCCTGTTAATCAAAGTGTCATTGGGACTTCAGAAAAGGAGATTTTACCCGGAGCGGAGGAAAGGGTCCATGTGAAATCTGTCATTTAAGTTTAAATTTTTTTTATTTTTTTTTTAAATTTTTGGAGCAGATCAAAAAAATTTCCTTACTCCCCCTCTCTCTTCCCACCGCCGCCCCCCCCCCCGCGGTTCGAGTTTCTGATCACAAGTGGAATGGCCATCCCCCGCTCAGATTCTGCCCTCACCCTGGCTCGTCACTTGGACGTCCGTAGCCAGAGGGGGGGGCCCCCCCTCCAAATCAAATGCACCCGTCTGGTTGCATTCTTCACATTTCTAGCGCCAACCTGAGCACCTGACGGGTGTGTTACTCGCCCCATGGGTGTTTACTCCATGTCTGAAGACTTTCCAAAATACCTCACTTCTCTGTAAATGTTTTCGTCACTTTTTCGATACAGGTGCAAACACGAAATCGCTTCAACTTAATTAATTTCTTGATTGTGTAAAACTCGCACCGATTTAACCCATCAGTGACTGATCTAAGATCACAAACCTCCCGCGTCGCCAAATCCATCTGGAACACTTTCCCTACCAAATATCTCTCGTTTTAGGTCTTCACTTTTTCAGGGTGTGTGGGTGTCTTTTTAGGGGCTCCTCCATATATTCAGGGTGTGTTTTTAGGGGTTCCTCCATATATTCAGGGTGTGCGGGTGTCCTTTTAGGGGCTCCTCCATATATTCAGGGTGTGCGGGTGTCTTTTTAGGGGCTCCTCCATATATTCAGGGTGTGTTTTTAGGGGTTCCTCCATATATTCAGGGTGTGCGGGTGTGTTTAGGGGTTCCTCCATATATTCAGGGTGTGTGGGTATCTTTTTAGGGGCTCCTCCATATATTCAGGGTGTGCGGGTGTCTCTTTAGGGGCTCCTCCATATATTCAGGGTGTGTTTTTAGGGGCTCCTCCATATATTCAGGGTGTGTTTTTAGGGGCTCCTCCATATATTCAGGGTGTGTTTTTAGGGGCTCCTCCATATATTCAGGGTGTGCGGGTGTGTTTTTAGGGGCTCCTCCATATATTCAGGGTGTGCGGGTGTGTTTTTAGGGGTTCCTCCATATATTCAGGGTGTGTGGGTGTCTTTTTAGGGGTTCCTCCATATATTCAGGGTGTGTGGGTGTCTTTTTAGGGGTTCCTCCATATATTCAGGGTGTGCGGGTGTCTTTTTAGGGGCTCCTCCATATATTCAGGGTGTGCGGGTGTCTTTTTAGGGGCTCCTCCATATATTCAGGGTGTGTGGGTGTCTTTTTAGGGGCTCCTCCATATATTCAGGGTGTGTGGGTGTCTTTTTAGGGGCTCCTCCATATATTCAGGGTGTGCGGGTGTCTTTTTAGGGGCTCCTCCATATATTCAGGGTGTGCGGGTGTCTTTTTAGGGGCTCCTCCATATATTCAGGGTGTGTGGGTGTGTTTTTAGAGGTTCCTCCATATATTCAGGGTGTGTGGGTGTCTTTTTAGGGGCTCCTCCATATATTCAGGGTGTGTGGGTGTGTTTTTAGGGGCTCCTCCATATATTCAGGGTGTGCGGGTGTGTTTTTAGGGGTTCCTCCATATATTCAGGGTGTGTGGGTGTCTTTTTAGGGGTTCCTCCATATATTCAGGGTGTGTGGGTGTTATTAGGGGTTCCTCCATATATTCAGGGTGTGCGGGTGTCTTTTTAGGGGTTCCTCCATATATTCAGGGTGTGCGGGTGTCTTTTTAGGGGTTCCTCCATATATTCAGGGTGTGTGGGCGTCTTTTAGGGGCTCCTCATATATTCAGTTTGTATAACAGAGCTGCGCAGCAATGAATCTGTAAAGTATCAATGTTGTTGCTGTAAATGACATTTTGTTCTTTAAAGCAGGAAATTGTCACCAAAATGTCTATAAATGGCAGAACTTTCTCATAAAGATCCTGGTGTTTTTTTTTTTTTAATTTCCCCCTGAAGCGCTTGAGGTTTTTGTCTTCGTCTCTTTTGTGCAAATTCACAGGATTCCTAAAATGTTTGGGGGGGGGGGGGGTGAGAATCATATCTGTTCTCTTGGGGCTCATTCACTGAATGGGTGAAATGAGAAGCAAATTGCGCCGAATCGAAGGAAGCTTTGCAGATTTTGACCTGAATATTAAAGTTCTTTTGTTCTTTTGTTCTTGTTTCATTGTTTAGTGAATAAGCCCCCGGCTCTGTGTGGATACTCCCTCCCCCTGCCTGTAGGGGGCGCTCGGTTTAATTGCTCTTTGTCGGCCGAGCCAATCGCTTTTCTGCAAAAACCATTTGCTTCAGGAGTTTAGAAACGGAGACATATTTGGGATTCCGTCGTCGGATGCAGAGAATGAGAGGAGCCTCACGAGACGGCGCTGGAGAATGTCCAAACGCGGAGACAGACGATATCTTCATCCTTTATGCACAAAAAAAAAATGAAATGAAATTCTTGGCTAAATTTAGCCGTTTTTTTGTCCCGGACGGACGACTCTGCAAAGAAAGAAAATCCTGATAAATTTACTTTGCTGAAAGCAAATCCAGAGCTCCGACCCGAAATCTAATCAGCGGCGGCCATTACTCAATAAAGATTAAGGATGACGGGGAGAGTTTGTGTGATCCAATAAAAAGGCATTAAATAAAGGAGAAATTATAATCTATGAAGGAAATGGTTTTATCCCGGAATCCCAGACTCCCTGTATTGTGTCCCCTCTGTATTGCAGACGTATCAGTGAATCCCTGACACTCTGTATTGTGTCCCCTCTGTATTGCAGACGTATCAGTGAATCCTAGACTCCCTGTATTGTGTCCTCCTGTGTATTACTCTGGCACAGATGGCGTTACCCAGTGTTCATATGTAAAGGCCTCGATACAGGGACCTCTGGTGGCACATTGTGATGATCTATGTGATCTTGGAGTCCTGCTCCGGTGTTAATGGACGCTTTGTTTTGTTACAGGTGGGAAGAGGAGTTTTCCAAGAGGAGAAACTTTGAATCTATGGTCGAGACGTTACAAGAGGTAATAAATGTTCATCTGCTTGCATGACCTGTGATTAGACTTCAATTCCCATGATCCTCAGACGATGGGAAATGCAGTTTGCAAACATGGCTGTGCCACTGATTAGCCGCCACGGTGACATAACTCATGGCTTTGTGTCGTCAGCCCCATGGGGGATTAATACCCTGCCAGTACGGGGTGTTAGTAACTTGCTATGGGTTGGATCCCGGGTCTGGTGTAAATTTGGTAACTCAGACTTTAATGGCTGGGGTTAATTTTACTCCAGGGTGGGTTTAGTTTTAAGGCCGGTGTATGTTTAGAGCTGGTGTAATCTTGCCCGTGTCATTAAGGTCCGTGTAGTAGTTGGTGCATTTACTAGAGCTCTGGTAATGTTTATACCTGACTTGGGGCTGCATTTCCATCTGGTATAAATTTAAAGGAACAGGCTCCCTTTTATGCCCTTTAAATAATATTTTAGGTGATTTTTTTTTTTTTTTCCCCTCCCTTTCCCCCTCACCGCGCGCTGCTCCTCTTTGGCTCGGGGACTTGCACACCTGGAAGCCCCTGAAGCGTCTCTGCTGGGTTTGTGTAGCGTAGGAGGCGTTGCTGGGGTTGGGTGGCGTTGCTGGGGTTGGGTGGCGTTGCTGGGGTTGGGTGGCGTTGCTGGGGTTGGTTGGCGCAGGAGGCGTTGCTGGGGTTGGTTGGCGCAGGAGGCGTTGCTGGGGTTGGTTGGCGCAGGAGGCGTTGCTGGGGTTGGTTGGCGCAGGAGGCGTTGGCGCAGGAGGCGTTGCTGGGGTTGGGTGGCGCAGGAGGCGTTGCTGGGGTTGGGTGGCGCAGGAGGCGTTGCTGGGGTTGGGTGGCGCAGGAGGCGTTGCTGGGGTTGGGTGGCGCAGGAGGCGTTGCTGGGGTTGGGTGGCGCAGGAGGCGTTGCTGGGGTTGGTTGGCGCAGGAGGCGTTGGTTGGCGCAGGAGGCGTTGCTGGGGTTGGTTGGCGCAGGAGGCGTTGCTGGGGTTGGGTGGCGTAGGAGGCGTTGCTGGGGTTGGGTGGCGTAGGAGGCGTTGCTGGGGTTGGGTGGCGCAGGAGGCGTTGCTGGGGTTGGGTGGCGCAGGAGGCGTTGCTGGGGTTGGGTGGCGCAGGAGGCGTTGCTGGGGTTGGGTGGCGCAGGAGGCGTTGCTGGGGTTGGGTGGCGCAGGAGGCGTTGCTGGGGTTGGGTGGCGCAGGAGGCGTTGCTGGGGTTGGGTGGCGCAGGAGGCGTTGGTTGGCGCAGGAGGCGTTGCTGGGGTTGGTTGGCGTAGGAGGCGTTGCTGGGGTTGGGTGGCGTAGGAGGCGTTGCTGGGGTTGGTGGCGCAGGAGGCGTTGCTGGGGTTGGGTGGCGCAGGAGGCGTTGCTGGGGTTGGGTGGCGCAGGAGGCGTTGCTGGGGTTGGGTGGCGCAGGAGGCGTTGGTTGGCGGCAGGAGGCGTTGCTGGGGTTGGTTGGCGTAGGAGGCGTTGCTGGGGTTGGGTGGCGTAGGAGGCGTTGCTGGGGTTGGGTGGCGCAGGAGGCGTTGCTGGGTTGGGTGGCGCAGGAGGCGTTGCTGGGGTTGGGTGGCGCAGGAGGCGTTGCTGGGGTTGGGTGGCGCAGGAGGCGTTGCTGGGGTTGGGTGGCGCAGGAGGCGTTGCTGGGGTTGGGTGGCGCAGGAGGCGTTGCTGGGGTTGGTTGGCGCAGGAGGCGTTGGTTGGCGCAGGAGGCGTTGCTGGGGTTGGTTGGCGCAGGAGGCGTTGCTGGGGTTGGGTGGCGTAGGAGGCGTTGCTGGGGTTGGGTGGCGTAGGAGGCGTTGCTGGGGTTGGGTGGCGCAGGAGGCGTTGCTGGGGTTGGGTGGCGCAGGAGGCGTTGCTGGGGTTGGGTGGCGCAGGAGGCGTTGCTGGCGTTGGTTGGCGGCAGGAGGCGTTGCTGGGGTTGGGTGGCGCAGGAGGCGTTGCTGGGGTTGGGTGGCGCAGGAGGCGTTGCTGGGGTTGGGTGGCGCAGGAGGCGTTGGCGCAGGAGGCGTTGCTGGGGTTGGGTGGCGTAGGAGGCGTTGCTGGGGTTGGTTGGCGTAGGAGGCGTTGCTGGGGTTGGGTGGCGTAGGAGGCGTTGCTGGGGTTGGGTGGCGCAGGAGGCGTTGCTGGGGTTGGGTGGCGCAGGAGGCGTTGCTGGGGTTGGGTGGCGCAGGAGGCGTTGGCGCAGGAGGCGTTGCTGGGGTTGGGTGGCGCAGGAGGCGTTGGTTGGCGCAGGAGGCGTTGCTGGGGTTGGTTGGCGTAGGAGGCGTTGCTGGGGTTGGGTGGCGTAGGAGGCGTTGCTGGGGTTGGGTGGCGCAGGAGGCGTTGCTGGGGTTGGGTGGCGCAGGAGGCGTTGCTGGGGTTGGGTGGCGCAGGAGGCGTTGCTGGGGTTGGGTGGCGCAGGAGGCGTTGGTTGGCGCAGGAGGCGTTGCTGGGGTTGGTTGGCGTAGGAGGCGTTGCTGGGGTTGGGTGGCGTAGGAGGCGTTGCTGGGGTTGGGTGGCGCAGGAGGCGTTGCTGGGGTTGGGTGGCGCAGGAGGCGTTGCTGGGGTTGGGTGGCGCAGGAGGCGTTGCTGGGGTTGGGTGGCGCAGGAGGCGTTGCTGGGGTTGGGTGGCGTAGGAGGCGTTGCTGGGGTTGGGTGGCGCAGGAGGCGTTGCTGGGGTTGGGTGGCGCAGGAGGCGTTGCTGGGGTTGGGTGGCGCAGGAGGCGTTGCTGGCGTTGGTTGGCGCAGGAGGCGTTGGTTGGCGCAGGAGGCGTTGCTGGGGTTGGTTGGCGTAGGAGGCGTTGCTGGGGTTGGTTGGCGTAGGAGGCGTTGCTGGGGTTGGGTGGCGCAGGAGGCGTTGCTGGGGTTGGGTGGCGCAGGAGGCGTTGCTGGGGTTGGGTGGCGCAGGAGGCGTTGCTGGGGTTGGGTGGCGCAGGAGGCGTTGCTGGGGTTGGTTGGCGCAGGAGGCGTTGCTGGGGTTGGTTGGCGCAGGAGGTGTTGCTGGGTTTGTGATGTGCGTTGTTTCCCCTTGTCTTCGTCAGGAGGCGCAGGAGGCCTATAACGTCCACGATGAGCTGAATGAGAAGATCGAGAGGCTGAAGTCGGAGCTGGTGGTCTTCAAGGGTCTCATGAGTGATGTAAGTAGCTCGGGTGCCGTCACTGCCGAACACCGCTTCACTCATAAGAGATACTCAGCACCGATAGTGTCGCTGCATTGGAAGCTCCTCCCCGAGTGCAGATCACCGGTCACTGCGCTTCACCACCGGCTGGGCCGGCTTCTCACTCCGCTGTTTGGCCCCCGGGGGGGGGGGGAGGTTTACTCTAACAGGTTCATTCTCCAGAGTGCTGTTTGTTGCCCCTTAATTCGGGGGGGGGGGGGGGGTCCTGTTACCCAGCATGCTCCGGGCAGTGTGCTTTGGTCATTTAATGGACTGTCCATGCATGATGCTGTGAGTGCACGTCCAGCTGGGGGGGGGGGGGGTTGGACAGACGAGCCTCTTCAAACACAGATCGAGACACTTTGGGGCCAAACATCTGTTTTATCTCTACCTCTAGCATAGATCACTTTTACAGTGTATACGTGGCTCCCACCCTCGTTCCGTGATGGTGTGTATATGTGGCCCTCGTTCCGTGATGGTGTGTATATGTGGCCCTCGTTCCGTGATGGTGTGTGTATATGTGGCCCTCGTTCCGTGATGGTGTGTATATGTGGCCCTCGTTCCGTGATGGTGTGTATATGTGGCCCTCGTTCCGTGATACAGTGTATACGTGGCCTTTGTCCTTTTCTCCTGCGCTGCGGCGTATGTCAGTGCTTTGAATATTAGTTTTTTTTTCACAAAATGCACAGTCCAGGCCGCGCCTCTGATTCCTCTCGCCGTGCCCGGGGGCATCCTCTGTGTAACGGGTAATACCCTGTGCCGGGCAGAGCCGGTGTGTTCAGGTTTTATGCTTTAACCCTGCGTTGTGGAAAGTGTAAAACACCTTTAAGTCGCCGTGCGGGTCATAACGTTACGTCTCGAGCAGGTTACAGGATCTCACAGCCGCAAATAAAGTCTAACGAGCCCCTCGTAAACGCTCGCCCTGTGCGTAAACCTCCCATGGAGGGAAATGGAGCGAGGAACGCGCTGGGCAGTATATTCTCTGCGTGACCCGGTGGCTGAAAACGTAACGGCACCGGGATAAAGCCCTAAAACCAGAGATCTCAAAACTCAGACCCCCCCCCCCCCCGTCTTTGGCCATCTATTGCTTTTTAAGGAATTCTGGGAAATTTAGGCAGGGTCTGACATCCCTACTTTAAATGCTACCTGCACCAGCATGCACAGGGTTAATATACCACTAAATCTCAAATCCAGGGGTTAACAGGAAAGATGGGTTTTGAGAAGAGGATCTGGAAAATGGCCGGAGAGATTATTTTATTTTACCCACTTATTGGCTATTTTACTTGTGTAATTCACGGTTTAGCGAATAAGCCCTGGACGCATTTTGTCTGACGCAGAGGTTGCAGGAGCGATTCCTGGGCTCCGATCCTTACTAGGTAATACTCCGAGGCTTGTTACTCTCATCCCGCCCTGATCCCCACGTGCCAGAAACAGAGGGGGAAATCACGAGACCCAAGCGAGTGATCCGCTGGATCCCGCTCTGTGTGGCGTTCCAGGAACAGACTAGAGCTTCCTGCGTTTGGATTCATGATGGGGGAGCCTCGGCACCCAGGGTATTTCAGAACTACATGTCCCATGATCCTTGGTCACACTAGACTGGCTGAGCATCATGGGACATGTAGTTCTGAGGTGCCAAGGTTCACCGTCACTGATGTATAGAGACTTATCTGAGGTGTCAAGGTGGTTATTTTGGAACTACATCTCCCATGACGCGTAGTCGGCTCAGTGTCAGAGCAGTATGGGAAATGTAGTTTCAAAACATCTCGGGGTGGGGACGGCTGGATGGACAAGCTTGTTGACCCCCCCCCCCCCCCCGATCTTCATCTTTCAGGTGTTTCCCTTCCAGGACAGAGATCTCAACCCCCCCCCCCCCATGTTTCTGAACTACACGTCCCATGATCCTCTGGCAATTTATTGCATTCAAAGAATTCTGGGAATTGTAGGTGGTTAACTGTGGCCGCACAGTGGTCTCAGAACTCCATGTCCCACAATGCTGAGCCGGCTTTGCCGTTACTGGTATAGAATCTCCCCCCCCCCCCCCCCCGAGCCTCTGATCGTTTTTCCTAAAAAGGTGTCTGCTTTGAGTCAAGTCCCACGATGCTCAACCAGACCTTCCTTTTCTTTCTGGATGACTGCAGAGCATTGTGGGCCTTGTAGTCCCACCTTTTTATTAGTTTATAGCAGATGCCAATGAGTCACAGCAGCGATGCGCCGGCATATGTCTGCTCCATGTGCCGTCACACCTTACAAGGAGGTTCTGGGCTGGAAAGTATTTAAATACATTTAACATGGCCTTATTTATAGAATGGGCGACGCAGAGCAGCGTTTCCCGGGGCGGCGGCGGGAGGCGGCAGCGAGTGTTTTCCCAGCTGGGTGTGAGATTTCTGCTTTTCTAATAAAGGTATCCAGACAAACTGCTACAGAATGTCCCGGTGCATAGTCACCCGCGGGGGGGCGTAGTGTGCATAGTCACCCGCGGGGGGGCGTAGTGTGCATAGTCACCCGCGGGGGGGCGTAGTGTGCATAGTCACCCGCGGGGGGGGGCGTAGTGTGCATAGTCACCCGCGGGGGGGGGGCGTAGTGTGCATAGTCACCCGCGGGGGGGGGGCGTAGTGTGCATAGTCACCCGCGGGGGGGGCGTAGTGTGCATAGTCACCCGCGGGGGGGGGGCGTAGTGTGCATAGTCACCCGCGGGGGGGGGGGCGTAGTGTGCATAGTCACCGCGGGGGGGGGGGCGTAGTGTGCATAGTCACCCGCGGGGGGGGGGCGTAGTGTGCATAGTCACCCGCGGGGGGGGGGGCGTAGTGTGCATAGTCACCCGCGGGGGGGGGCGTAGTGTGCATAGTCACCCGCGGGGGGGGGGCGTAGTGTGCATAGTCACCCGCGGGGGGGGGGCGTAGTGTGCATAGTCACCCGCGGGGGGGGGGGCGTAGTGTGCATAGTCACCCGCGGGGGGGGCGTAGTGTGCATAGTCACCCGCGGGGGGGGGCGTAGTGTGCATAGTCACCTGCGGGGGGGGGGGCGTAGTGTGCATAGTCACCTGCGGGGGGGGGGGCGTAGTGTGCATAGTCACCCGCGGGGGGGGCGTAGTGTGCATAGTCACCCGCGGGGGGGGGGGCGTAGTGTGCATAGTCACCTGCGGGGGGGGGGGCGTAGTGTGCATAGTCACCTGCGGGGGGGGGGGGGGGCGTAGTGTGCATAGTCACCTGCGGGGGGGGGGGCGTAGTGTGCATAGTCACCCGCAGGGGGGGGGGCGTAGTGTGCATAGTCACCCGCAGGGGGGGGGGCGTAGTGTGCATAGTCACCCGCAGGGGGGGGGGCGTAGTGTGCATAGTCACCCGCAGGGGGGGGGCGTAGTGTGCATAGTCACCCGCAGGGGGGGGGGGGTAGTGTGCATAGTCACCCGCAGGGGGGGGGGCGTAGTGTGCATAGTCACCCGAAGGGGGGGGGGCGTAGTGTGCATAGTCACCCGCAGGGGGGGGGGCGTAGTGTGCATAGTCACCCGCAGGGGGGGGGGCGTAGTGTGCATAGTCACCCGCAGGGGGGGGGGCGTAGTGTGCATAGTCACCCACGGGGGGGGGGGGGCGTAGTGTGCATAGTCACCCGCGGGGGGGGGGGCGTAGTGTGCATAGTCACCCGCGGGGGGGGCGTAGTGTGCATAGTCACCCATCGCCGCCTTGTCCTGCAGGGGATGGCTCATGGGGTGGGCTTTTTTTAAAATCTTATTTTAATGGGGGGGGTTGTCTCTCATATCATGTGCCCCCCCGCCGCATTAGTCTGTAGGACCAGTGACTGAGGCTGTGGTGGGATTTCTGACCTCCCGGGGGGGGGGGGTGGAATCTCTGTGGACGAGGCTTGAGGTTTCGGAGCAGCTGGGACCCTCGCCCTGAATAGAACGGACACTAAAATAGCTTCCGTTCCTCTAAATTAGGGACTAATGTCCGTGGTTCGACGTCTAGGGTCCCACGAGGATTAAGGGGTGAAGACCCTGCGCAGGAAAGCCACACATTTTTGGGGTGATTTATTTTGCATCTCGGTGGGAAATCCCTTTTAATATGTTGTGATACATTAATGATACATTGTAACCGGCAGATACCCCCAAACACAGGCCAACTGCCTTCTGGGCCCCTGGGAAGCTCAGCAGCTCCCCCTAGGGCAGGGGTCAGCAAGCTCTGCCCTCCAGATGTTTTGGAACTACATCTCCTTTGATGCTCAGGCAAAAATTTAGCTTGGCTGAGCCTCATGGGAAGTGGTAGTTTTTTTTTGTCTGGAGGGCCAAGGCTGCTTCCCCTGCGCTAGAGGACGGGTGAGTAAATGCTTTGTTGCTATTGGAGCTGAGGGATATATTGTTCCCGGACACGACGCATCAGACTTTAATCTGTTGTCTTCCCAAATATTTACTGTATGAGGGTTTTGTTCTGTTATTTTTCACCAGAGGCTACTTCTACGTATTGGGCAAAGTGTAGCTAGAGGGTCCGAGGGGTTAAGAAAAGGCCCAGGCAAATGTTTAAATATTGGTGTAATTATAAGCCGTGAGAAGGAGGTGACATCATAATGTAAGACTTGGCCCCTCGCAGATGCTCTCCGCTTCACATAAGATTGGCAGAGCCTCATGGGAAATGTAGTTGCAAAACATATGGAGGACAAAGGTTGCAGATCTGTGCTGCTATTGTGCATGTCATGGCAGCTGTGGACTATATTTCCCATGATGCTCAGGATCCTGGGAACAAATAGCCCGTGACGGCTCTTGTGCACACGGTCATGCACGGCTAAAAGCTATAAAAAAAATTCTAGATATATCTATCATCAATAAAATCACATAACCTGATATAAAGTCTGGAATTTATCACTTTTTTTTCTTGTAAAATTTTGAATTTACTCTTGAATCCGTTTTGATTATGAGCGAGGATAACGTGCGAATGTCCCCCCCCCCCGTCCCCCCTTCCTGCAGCCAATGTCTGATCTCGACTCAAAGATCCAGGAAAAGGCAATGAAAGTGGATATGGACATCTGCCGACGGATTGATATCACGGCCAAGCTGTGCGATGTGGCACAGCAGAGGAACTCAGAGGATGTGTCCAAGATGTTTCAGGTGATTAGGACGCTCTGTCTTCTCTGCTTCCCTTTTCCGGGTGTAGGGAGAGCTAAGCATTCTGGGAAATACTGTTTTCATTTTCTCCCCCTACACACTCTTTTATGTAGCACCTCGTTTTTATCGGGGTGACCCAAAACCTAACACCGCACTGTCCTTCCACTGACTTGGCTGATATCTCCAGTGATACAATGTGTTAGGTTCCTCTTGTTTTTCTTCTGGGCACATAGAGGCTCCTGTTACTGTAAACACCAATATTTATGTCTTTAAGGGCAATTCATTACAATAATATACCTAGGGACACTGATCTGAGCGCTGATATGCTGGGCAAACCTTTGTCCTCTGTGAAACGCGTTGGTCATGGTGGCCAGGACAGCCTGCTGTACTCCCTGGTTCATTGCCTGCACGCACTTTGCTTTTCAGGGTGTACAGTCTCTTTGTGGGGCTCAGTTCTCGCACACCTGACGCAGCGCCGTGCACATTGCATGCTGATCATGGGCTGCCAGTGAGGAGTGAACGCATGCGCGGGTCATGCCTGTTTACATTTGGCCGCATTTTATGCCGCTTCCTGCCTGCTGTCCCTCTGCCTTTTTAAGATGTGTGTATATATACGGCTGCCTTCACTCCTGCCGCCGGCTAAATGTTGTCTTTGCTGCTCCCGATTTTCTCCTTAAGGTGGGAACTGTCTCGAAGAAGAAGGAGCGGAAGATGATGTCAGAGGACGACACTTCTGAGGCGGACGGCGATGCCAGCAGGTTCTCGGATGACGAAGTCAGTTGTTCCCTCAACATCACGGACGAGATGAAGCGAATGTTTAACCAGCTGTAAGTAATACCATACAATGAGACCGTAAAACGCGCCGGTCACAAAGCCAAGACTGGTCTCCGCATCCAGCCTGGGACTGGTTACATTGTCCTCCTGTTCGTAGCACCTTTCTATTAGCTCACAATATTTATGGATATACTGTATATTGTGAACTAAATTTCCATCATTCAATAGATCTTGGGGTTAAAAATCTTGTAGAAAGGGTTAAGTTGTTGGGAGCTTTTGAAGGATTAATAAATTGCTAAAACCTTTAATGTTTGAATGTATAAAGCTGCTGTTGGAGACTTTGTTAGTTGAGCTCTCCCTTTCTGGGTTCTTGCATTACATAAAGGGTTATTCAGAGAGCGGTGAAAAGCAGGAGAATGACTGGAGAATGGAAAATTCTAGGTCAAAATATCCAAACCAGAAAAATTCTCCCTTTCATCTCACTTTCCAAATCGGCTATTTTGACCTAGAATTTTCCATTCTTCGCTCATTCTCCTGCTTTTCACCGCTCTCTGAAAAACCCTGATAGTCTTGAGGCGCCCACACTCCGCGCTTAGTAAAGGTGATCGCTGCCCTCCTTGTGAGAAACAATATAGAGTCTTTTATTTGTGATTATTGCGCATATAAAGAAGAATGCAATAGTATAATTCAGGTTTTATTCTGGAAAATTATATATTATTGTATTCGTATTTCTATGCGCAATAATCAAATAAAAAGCTTCTATTTGGCGCAAACTACAAAAACCAACCTCAAATCATCTGATATTCATTCCATAGAAGAATATTTACAGAATGAATGAGTGTATAATTTGTATTTATTTGTTCAGCGTGGGGGTCGGTAACCGAGGCCCTCCCAGTTTTGGAACCACATTTCTCATAAGATTCGGTCAACCTAATGAGTGGCTGAGCATCATGGGAAATGTAGTTCCAAAACCTTTAGGGCCAAGGTTGCTGACCCCTGGGGGGGGGGGTGTTACATTACAAATGTGTCCATATCATAAAATGTTTTCTACAAATCCGAGTGTATTTGTGTAAAATCGGAATATTACTCATTTGTTTATAAATCCTATTTAAACTTCGTATCCTAAGAACTGTATACGTTTATTCCATGTATGCGCTTGTGACTGGGTACATTTGTGTGGGGTTTATAACTGATTCATTTGTTTTTTGTATGTTTATTCCATGTATACATTTGTCTCTTTCATGCGTATAGATCAGATGTGATGTTTACAGATACATTTGTAAATCTTTGATTTATGAGATACGTTTGCAGCTGTTTATGATAGATGTGTATCTGTTTATCATTGGGATGCATTTGTGTGTATAGTACTCTCGGTCGGCGCGCTGACACCCTCCTCGTTTCCTGTGGCCGCGTTATCTGCATGTCTCGCGGAAGCCGTGATTAGTTTAAGGCCAGACTTTTCCATGGACGGGAAATGATCTCGGGAAATCGCTCTCCTGTCAGCCAAGTCTGAGTCTCCACGCGGGGAGGGAGGGGAGGCTGTTACTGAGCAGATGAGCTTGTTTAAAAGATGCTGACTGCGCGGCACAGCGTCCTGAGTTTTATTCCGTGCCAGCTTGTGCGTCTGCGTTATTTCTGTACGGCGAGGCGCGCCGGCCAAAACAAACTCTAATAATTTATAACACGTTCTTGTATGGCGCCTGGCCGCGCAGGGACTAGCGTGTAATGAGCCGCACTCATTGGGTCCTTACGGGCGGACGAGTGGCCATGATGGGTCGCAGGCCGCACAGTGCATTGCGAGGGTTAAAAAACACGCTTCATAGTCCTGACTAGAGAATTTTTGATGCATTTAATAACGCAGAATCCGGTGGCTGTGCTAGATTGAATGTGAGCCGCCGTGTGAGTTCTCCAAATGCTAAGCGGCTTTGGAATCATTACATCCACCCTGGGAAAACTCTACAAGTAAATGCAGCGAGGTCACAACTTTTATCTCCATAAGTTTAACCCCTTCACTACCAGTGATGTTTTTTTAGGGGGGGAAAAAAAAAATCCAGAAACCAGTGGTTCTTTTTGTAAAATGATTTTTAATTGTACAGTAATACATGGCTATTACAGTCAATAACCTATTTGGCCACTTGATGGCGCCATCTACTGCCAAATTGAGAGGTTTGAGCAGCAGGTCTTATTAATTTCTCCCTGCATCAGCTGCTGAAAGCCTGATATGTCATGGCATTCAGCAGCTGATTTTACAGTTTTGGTTCTCTGGGCATTGTGCCCACAGGGCTTAAACTTTGCGGGCACCTTCTGTTCTGAAGCCTAAAAGCAAACAAAATTGGTTTGCAGCAAACTAATTTCATTTAGCTTTCAGACTGCTGAGCGAGATATATTGATACCGGCACCAGATGGTGCCTTTTTAGAAACCTAGAAAAATGTCGGCAGATAAGAACCTTTCGGCCCATCTAGTCGCCCAATTACATGGATACTTTACCTGGATTTATCTTTTGTTTAGGATAGCCTTATGCCTATCCCATGCCTGCTTAAATTCAATTACTGTTTTGGCCTCTACCACTTCTACTGGAAGACTGTTCCATGTATCCACCACCCTCTCAGTAAAATAATGCTTCCTGATGTTACTTTTAAACCTTTGCCCCTCTAATCTAAGACTATGTCCTCTTGTTTTGCTACTTTGTTTCCGTTTTGAAGACTGAGATATCTCTGTACTGAAGGGGTTAACTGAGGCAAAAAAAATTATTTTAATATCAAAATTGGTCTTAATTTCCTATAGTTTGCATAGAATTACTACGCCTGGGTAAGACCAAGCAAAGCCTGCAAAGAGACCTTCTGGGTTTGCCTGCGAGGCAATCAATCTCCAAGTTTAATGAGTGGTTTGGCAGGGCTGGTATCCAGCGAGTGATTGGGCAGGGCTGGTATCCAGCGAGTGATTGGGCAGGGCTGGTATCCAGCGAGTGATTGGGCAGGGCTGGTATCCAGCGAGTGATTGGGCATGGCTGGTATCCAATGTATAATCAGGATGAAGATTTTGTGATTTTGCAAGATGCTCAGCAGGCTTGTGTATGGTCAGATCCTGAGCGGAAGACACACCTAGGGTTTCTGGTCATGGACGGCTCTTACAAGCCAACAAAAATCGAAACTGTTACTTTGGCCGGCGTTGCCTTAAGTTAATCACCTTTCACCTCGACAAGTGCAGGTTGGCGAGGCTCCGTATGCCAAGCAGGCTTTTGCATGATGGTCATATCCAGCTTGTGTAAATTTTCACGTTCGTCTATTTACAGACTCTCATTAAATTCAGACAATCTTTAAAGGTAATCATTTAACGGCTGGTTCAGGGCAGGAAACCTGGCGCCACCTAGAGTGTTTAGTTTCCTCTGGCCAGTCTGCTGCCACCTGGGGTTTTTAGGGTTAATAAGTCTATATACCCAACACTTTAACAAATTCTTTGACGTAATCCTCTCCTGTGCTTTTCCCGCAGCCGCGAGACCTATGACTTCGAGGATGACTGTGACAGCCTAACGTGGGAGGAGAACGAGGACACGCTGCTTCTCTGGGAGGACTTTGCCAACTGCAACCCACCAGCCGAGGTCCCGACGACAGGAGGAGAGGTAGCTGCTGCCCCCCCCCCCGCAGGGACTCTGACGGGTTTCTGGGGTGATCATGAGGTTTATAACACCCCCCCTCTTAGTTGCAGGAGGAGACGCTGGGGAATCTGATCCAGGAAACCGAGACCTTCCTAAAAACGCGAGACAAGGAATATCAAGAAACGATCGACCAGATAGAGGTGAGACACGACACTCCTGCTGCCTGTGTTCATGTCATTGACAATCCTCCTATATAGCAGTGAGGACTGCCCTGGGCACGCAGGTGTGTCCGGACTACAACTCCCATGATCCACATAACGAATGAGATTCCCAGTATTACAGGAACCCGCTTTTCAATGTCCAGCCGCTGAGACCTCGGGGGGGGGGGGGGGTCTGGGACAGGACACGTTGTTACCCTTTGGTTTCATTGCATCTTTTTAATGACAGCTGGAACTGGCCAACGCGAAAAGCGACATGAACCGGCACCTCCACGAGTACATGGAAATGTGCAGTATGAAGCGCGGCCTGGACGTACAGATGGAGACCTGCCGGAGACTGATAAAGGGATCGGCGGGATCGGCAGGATCAGCTGGATCAGCCGGCAGGTGGGTACAGGCACGGAGGAGCCAAACACCAACCTCATCTGCCCAGGTTACATTGTATCAGGGCCTAAAGAGACAGCCGGGGTAATATAACCACCACTGCGTAATTCCCAGCAACAAGATACCGAACTCCTCCACACCTAGGAACTACAACATCTTGTCTAGTGTCACCTGTCTCTCACCCAGTGGTCCCTACATGCGGCGCCACCTTCCTCATGCCCGGCCCCTTCCTTCTGCCCTGGGGGACTGCACGTAGGCACCACCTTCCTAAGACCAAGGGAACCCGGTTGTCCCAGTAATTAGGGATGCACCGATACCAGTATCGGTGCTGATACTGCCGTTTGCACAATACACCCCTCCGATACCAGAAGCCAGCGCTGGGCCGGCTTGCTGGTATCCACAGGGCTGGGGAAGCTGGCCGCGTGCATGAAAAGCACTTGGCCAGAGTTGCCCTCCGGCGGGCCGCGATACTCTCCCTTCGGAAGGTCCGGTCGCACGGTTGTGATGCAGCTGCCGGGCGCCTCTGTGAAGCTGCCTCTTGACTGGATGCAGCGTCACACAGGCGGCCGCGTGATCACGTCACAGCCGTGCGACCGGACTTTCTGATGAGTGGGTATCGCGGCCTGCGGGAGGGGAACGCTGGCCGAGTGCTTGTCATGCACGCGGCCAGTTTCCCCAGCGCTCCGTCTGTGAGAGCTGGGGGGGGGGGGCGCAAACCACATATCTGTGAGCTGGGGGGGGCAAGCTACATATCCGTGTGAGCTGGGGGGGGGGGCGGCAAGCTACATATCCGTGTGAGCTGGGGGGGCAAGCTACATATCCGTGTGAGCTGGGGGGGGCAAGCTACATATCTGTGTGAGCTGGGGGGGGCAAGCTACATATCTGAGCTGGGGGGGCAAGCTACATATCTGTGTGAGCTGGGGGGGCAAGCTACATATCTGTAAGCTGGGGGGGGCAAGCTACATATCCGTGTGAGCTGGGGGGGGCAAGCTACATATCTGTGTGAGCTGGGGGGGGCAAGCTACATATCTGTGTGAGCTGGGGGGGCAAGCTACATATCTGTGTGAGCTGGGGGGGCAAGCTACATATCTGAGCTGGGGGGGCAAGCTACATATCTGTGAGCGGGGGGGGCAAGCTACATATCTGTGTGAGCTGGGGGGGGCAAGCTACATATCTGTGAGCTGGGGGGGGCAAGCTACATATCTGAGCTGGGGGGGGGCAAGCTACATATCTGAGCTGGGGGGGGGGCAAGCTACATATCTGTGAGCTGGGGGGGGGGCAAGCTACATATCCGTGTGAGCTGGGGGGGGCAAGCTACATATCCGTGTGAGCTGGGGGGGCAAGCTACATATCTGTGTGAGCTGGGGGGGGCAAGCTACATATCTGTGTGAGCTGGGGGGGGCAAGCTACATATCTGTGAGCTGGGGGGGGCAAGCTACATATCCGTGTGAGCTGGGGGGGGGGCAAGCTACATATCTGTGTGAGCTGGGGGGGGGCAAGCTACATATCTGTGTGAGCTGGGGGGGGGCAAGCTACATATCTGTGAGCTGGGGGGGGGCAAGCTACATATCCGTGTGAGCTGGGGGGGGGGGCAAGCTACATATCCGTGTGAGCTGGGGGGGGGGCAAGCTACATATCTGTGTGAGGGGGGGGGGCAAGCTACATATCCGTGTGAGCTGGGGGGGGGCAAGCTACATATCTGTGTGAGCTGGGGGGGGCAAGCTACATATCTGTGTGAGCTGGGGGGGCAAGCTACATATCTGTGTGAGCTGGGGGGGGGCAAGCTACATATCTGTGTGAGCTGGGGGGGGCAAGCTACATATCTGTGTGAGCTGGGGGGGCAAGCTACATATCTGAGCTGGGGGGGCAAGCTACATATCTGTGTGAGCTGGGGGGGGCAAGCTACATATCTGTGTGAGCTGGGGGGGGCAAGCTACATATCTGAGCTGGGGGGGGCAAGCTACATATCTGAGCTGGGGGGGGGCAAGCTACATATCTTGTGAGCTGGGGGGGGGCAAGCTACATATCCGTGTGAGCTGGGGGGGGGGCAAGCTACATATCCGTGTGAGCTGGGGGGGCAAGCTACATATCTGTGTGAGCTGGGGGGGGCAAGCTACATATCTGTGTGAGCTGGGGGGGGCAAGCTACATATCCGTGTGAGCTGGGGGGGGGGGCAAGCTACATATCCGTGTGAGCTGGGGGGGGCAAGCTACATATCTGTGTGAGCTGGGGGGGGCAAGCTACATATCTGTGTGAGCTGGGGGGGGCAAGCTACATATCTGTGAGCTGGGGGGGGCAAGCTACATATCCGTGTGAGCTGGGGGGGGGGGCAAGCTACATATCTGTGTGAGCTGGGGGGGGGGGCAAGCTACATATCTGAGCTGGGGGGGGGCAAGCTACATATCTGTGAGCTGGGGGGGCAAGCTACATATCTGTGAGCGGGGGGGGCAAGCTACATATCCGTGTGGGGGGGGGGCAAGCTACATATCCGTGTGAGCTGGGGGGGGGGCAAGCTACATATCTGTGTGAGCTGGGGGGGCAAGCTACATATCTGTGAGCTGGGGGGGGCAAGCTACATATCCGTGTGAGCTGGGGGGGGGCAAGCTACATATCCGTGTGAGCTGGGGGGGGGCAAGCTACATATCCGTGTGAGCTGGGGGGGGCAAGCTACATATCTGTGTGAGAGCTGGGGGGGGCAAGCTACATATCTGTGTGAGCTGGGGGGGGGGCAAGCTACATATCTGTGTGAGCTGGGGGGGGGCAAGCTACATATCTGTGTGAGCTGGGGGGGCAAGCTACATATCTGTGTGAGCTGGGGGGGGCAAGCTACATATCTGAGCTGGGGGGGGCAAGCTACATATCTGTGAGCTGGGGGGGGGGGCAAGCTACATATCTGTGTGAGCTGGGGGGGGCAAGCTACATATCTGTGTGAGCTGGGGGGGGCAAGCTACATATCTGTGTGAGCTGGGGGGGGGCAAGCTACATATCTGTGTGAGCTGGGGGGGGGCAAGCTACATATCTGTGTGAGCTGGGGGGGGGGCAAGCTACATATCTGTGTGAGCTGGGGGGGGGCAAGCTACATATCTGTGTGAGCTGGGGGGGGGCAAGCTACATATCTGTGTGAGCTGGGTGGGGGGACACACACACTCACACTCTTTTTTTATGAGGTCTGTTCTTATTGTAAAGCGTCACATGACCTAAAATACTCTTACTCGGTCTTAAAGTGGTATCGGTACATCCCTACCAGTAATGTTTCCGGCCCCCGTGTCGTCGATCTCGTGACAGATGAGACTCGGGTCGTGTCGCCGTTTTCTTTCGCAGGTTATGCCGTCGGCTGCGTTTTCTAACACTCGTCGGTTTTTATCCGCTGCAGATGTTCTCCGTCCACCAGTTCCATGTCCAGCAGCGACTCAGGAAATTCCGATGAAATTCAGGACGAGTTTGAGAAAGACGGCGAAGGCGACAGCGCGATCAGCTGATCTGTCAGACATTCCCGAAAAACACTGAAACAATGTCTCTGGATGAACGTTTGAGACCCCTTTGGAGAGGAACTTCGGTGGAGGATCTCACGGATTTACCCTCCAGCTCTCCTATCTGGTGCTGCAAATGTCTATTCTTCTACGGGGGAAAAATATCTGTAAATAAGATTCTTTACACAGAACAAAGCGTGCGGTTTCACCTCTGCCTTTCCTGCTGCTCAACCTCTTATTTTATATTTTAATTCTCTTTCCAAACGCCCTAAAACCCAGAAAGAAAGACCTAAACCAGTGTCCGATTCATAGGCGGCTGCTGCTAATCACACCTCAAACTGTAGGCAGCTTTAAACGCTGCAATTCCTCATACACTGTGCTTCATGATGAGACTTGGGTGCAATACAAGGATCTAAAGCAACCGCCGGCGGTTTGGTGTGCGATTAGGAGCAGTGATTGTAGTGAAAATACAGACGACTTTTGGTTCAGTATAGACTAAAACTGTTGGCTGATGGCTCCGTGCGGTGTGACTGCACTAATGAACGTTAACGATGCAGCAGCGACGCTGCCAGGATTGGGAGGGGGTACGTGATGCCAGACCGATGAATGAACTAGGCTAACATATGTCAAAGCGTAGCAAATCACAACCTGCTTCAGCGACACCGGGTTTATAGAGCCCGGCATATGCGCAGGTCCTGCTGAAGACGTTACTGGAAGGAGATGAAGCATGATGTCATAGTGTGCGCGGCTGACATGTGCGGTGCCGTAAAGAGCCCCAGGTAGGGTCACTATGCAAATCGCTTGCCTTATCCAGGTTGAATGTTCACTCCCTGCCGTGTTCTTTTACGGAGAGATGAGACGTCGGTGATGTTACCTGTGCACTGTTGCATCAATGTCGCCAAAATTGGTGGGGGGGGGGGCTTTCAATCACTCAACCCCCCTCCCCTAATTATCTTCATTTTTGACAATTTAGTTGCAAGGGGTTTATTCACTAAATAGTAACTAAAACAAGCTGCAGATTTGTTTCTAAATCCGATACTTTAGTCTGGGGCTGAAATTCCAGCATTCAATTTGCCGTTTAGTGAATACCCCCCCCCCCCCCTCCTAATTCCTTTTAATGCCATATTGTCCTTTTTAATTTGTTTTAATCTCTGGCACCTTTCTGTGCCCATGGTTAGTTTCAATTAACCCCTTCCTCTCCTGTACAATGCTGGCATATAAACCTGTTCTAGCGTGGTGCAGCGCATTGGCATTATGCCTACAATACGTGCACAGGGTGAGGTTTTCTGGGCGTCACTGTAATATATATATATATCTGTTTTATGGTTTCTGTATATAAAGGTCTAGGATTAGTGTTTATTTATCGTACCTCTGTGGCCTTCTATTATTATTACATCCACTTTATAAGGTTGACTTTTTTCTATGTTGCAGAATTTTTATTTTTTTCCAGCAAACTTATAAATTACAAATTATTTTTTTTCGTGTCGCACCTTCTGGCTGAAGCTTCACCTGCGTCACCATCAGGAGGGGCTGCCGCTTAATTGCACTCAGTCAAAACCATGAACCTTTAACCCCTTGAGACGGCATCGTTAATGCTCTGCTGAATTGCTGGTCAATTGTTAAAAAAAAAAAAATTGCAATTTCCCCCCCCCCCCCCCCTTTCAGCAAAAATCTGTAAATACCTTTTTTTTTTTTTCTTTTCTACTTTGAGGACAAGTGTCATATTGACATTTTTTGTAGACTATGGGTATTTGTCTTACAGGGCGCGTAGCGCGGAAAGACCCTGTATAGCGGCATCCAGGTGTTCCATCACATGTCTTCCCTCAGATGACAACAATGTCCTGTTAATTTGGGGGGGGGGGGTGTTCAGGTATCTCTCATAAGGGGCACTACATTTAAAATGAAGGGGGGTAGAGGGGAGGGTTCAGCCGGGCACAAATCTCCTGCGACACTGGGCCTGGTCTGTGCGATTTATTCCCATTTGGCGCAGTTATGCCACCCTCGACCACCCCCTGAATGTGCAGCCGTAGAGCGCAGCCAACTACATTCTAAGTTTACGTATAAACGTGTGCCTTGTTGCCTGTATAAGTTTATATAGGGGGAGGGGGGGGGGGGAAGAGAGAGAGAGAGATAATTTTTCACCAATATAGTGTCTTTCTGTAAGACTCCCTCCCCTTCATTTCAGGTGGTGATGCCCCATGTTTAAAAGCTAAAAACACCAGAGAAGAGAGATCGATTATCGACCAAGCGTGGCATCCCTGACGCCGCAGCACACCCACAAATGTAGCGTGCCCCTCCTAGCAGGTGCTTGTATCTATGGAAACGGCGACACTGATGCTGTGTTTGCTGCCTGCATGTTTGGGGGGGGGGGGAGAAGCCCAAAGACTTTTTTTTTGTCTTACCCCTCTCCATAATGCTGAAAGTTTGACTGCAAAGTCTAAGGGGGAAATTTTTTTCAGAAAAAAAAGATTTTCCTATAGTGCAACGTAATATTAACCCCTCGGACGCTGAACCCTCTAAGCTATTGTAATTATTTATAAGAAATTGTGTATATTCTATATTTTTGTGAAAAAGGGAAGAAAAATCTCAAAACAAGACTTTTTGTAAAGAAAAACAAAATCCATTTAGCGTCGCGGAGGTCGATTGCCGGCCTCCTTTGTTATGCCTTTTCCTACCATCATTCGGAATACTAACTGGACAGGCGGCCATTATTATCAGGTTTTAATAGGTACCTGTGTGCTTTTCAGGCCGGTGGTGGCGTCTGTGCGATCGCTGGGAACGGTTGCTCTAAACCAGTAAAATAGAAAAAAATAAATTCTCAGAACCCTAAAGGCCTTTGAGTGGATAGATGCCTCACTGCGCAATCCCCACGTCTGCCACAAACTGATAGGCCTGAAAAGCAAACTGATCTTCCATCTACCAGGATAGCATAAGTTGAAACCTCCTGACAGCCATAAAACTACAAAAAACAAAGCATAATATACATATACCATATTGCAACTTGTTAAATTGGAAAAAGAAAAAAAATATTTTTCTAATTGCTGTACTTTGCCACCTGCAGTTCATGTGCATAAATGAAAAGTATCAATGTATCAGATGCAAATAATAATAGACACTGGTTTTGGGGTAAAACTTTTTTTTTTTGTGTCTGGATTAAATGTATTGAATGCTCTGGCGCCACCTAATGGCAGCAAAGGGCATTGCAAGCTCTGCTGGAACAAGGCAATGTGACGCTTTCTACATTTTCTGTGAATAAAGTGACCAGCGTCGTCGGAGGAATCCTGCTGGGCTGACACTGGAGAATGTATTTTATGTAGTCGACAGAAACACTGTTTTCATAACACACACACTTGCTTTTTGTTTTTAAACATTGGGCCTTTGTACAACGTATCAGTTGGCAACTCGCCTCTGTGTATATTTTATTGCATGGAGTTAAAAAAGAAACTAATCAGATTAGAGCAGGGATTGGCACCCCAGAAGTTTTGGAACTACATGTCCCATGTTGCTTAGGGGTCTATTCATAAAAGCACCGAAATTGAACTCCCTTACATTGCTTTGCATTTAGTCTATGAAATGCGCCTATAAATCGCCAAATTAGCCTTGGCGAGGTCCACCAAACTGGAAAAAAAAGTCTCTTCTCCGAATAGGAGTTTAAGTTTGTAAAAATTTTGTTAATAAAAAAAAAAAAAGAAAATCTGGTACAAAATATAAGAGGGGTGTTGAAAGAAAGTCTTGATGGACTTATGGTGGATAAGTTGTTTTATTAAATCCTATCTCGCCAAAAATACAGCTTTATTAAATAGACTATTTACCCCTATATGGTGAACTTCAGTGCAAGTCGGACATTAGTGTATAACCCCTTTTTTTTGCTGGCTGAGCATTATGGGACATGTAGTTCATAAACAGCTGGATTGTCATCATTCGCCATTGCTAGATTACACCACAATGTCGTCCCCCCCCCCCTCCATACCTTGTGATATCCCAGGCCGGAGCACGCCATCCCTGGTTTAATGGAGGCCGCATCAATTCGGTGCTGTTTTAATTGGTGGAAATTAACATTTGTTGATCAATTTCTAGCAATAAAACCCGCATCACATGACCTTTGATTTAAGCGCATGGTGTCTCCGCGTCATCACAAGCGTTGGGTGAAAAAGCTTTAATAAAATCTAGCATTCCCAGTGGCGCCTGTAGCTAACGGAAAGAATACACGACCTCTGTGATGGCTTCTTTTAAAGAAAAATGCCTTTCTTCCCCCCCCCCCTTTCTTGTTTTGTATTTATGTATTTTATTATGGGGGGGGTGTGTTCTATCTGCATATTGCACTCTTTACAGACTATCCCTCCTGACGCCGTCATTACGGAAAAGAGTTTAACCAAAGCAGCAATAACTCCGACTTTTTGCAGTGGTTGGGGGGGGGGGCTAGGTGTGCCCCCCCCCCCCCCGCATAATACCTGCCTTGCCACGCATTCCTTTCATTGCCGTGTACCGCAGGATGTGTCGAGAATCTCACCGGTACCGTCAGGCAAAAAGGCAGACAATTTGGGGCAAAGCACTTAATGAGATCACCGAACTGTATTGTATTTTTTCTTGTACATATTCTTATTTTTGTGTTCTGGGGGAGGCGGGGCCTGAATTGTTACTGTTACTGATAACATGCTCCGGTCTTTCCATGTGTTTATTATTATTATGATTGGTTTTTTTTGCCAATCGTGGGTCGCGCCGGGATGGGTCACAGAACAGATTGCTGGGAAATAGAGGTTATATACTGTTAAATGTTGTTAAGTAGCTCCGCCGGAGGGCGAGGACGGCGCTGTGTTGTGGAGCAATGGAGTGCTGGCTGCCCTCTGGCGGTGAAAGGGTTAATGGGTTGTGGTACTTTTTATTTCTGTATTCCAAAGAGAACCGTTACAAAATAATAAAAATCCTGGGGAAAAAAAAAAATTAAACACCAAACTTCTGGAACATCCGCGTACGTCTGTGTGGTTTATTTAGATTGAGGGAAGCGCGCGGTGACTCCGTTACACAATCTGCGGGTTTAATCCCCAAATCCTGAGTGCTTTGTACAGACAAGGTTCATCCTGGTAACAAAAAAGAAGGGGCAACTAACTAAACCAAATTTAATTTATTTGGTGAACTGCCAGGTTTGAGTAGCCGAACGGCCCCGAAATTACACCATACGGGGAATCTCACTGATGGGCGCAGTTTTGGTCTCTCTGAATAACCCTGTAAGTTATTTTACTATTGCATTTATTTCTTTTACAGGGTTATTCAAAGAGAAACAAAGTCACCGCACGTTCGGTGACTTTTTGTTCTCCAATTCGGTGATCCCATTTCGGTGACCCTGCGGTGTATTCAGCAAGCACCACGGGGCCGTCGTAGTGCAGGGAAAAGCCGCCACAAACCCCACCAACACTCACCGCAAAACCCAGCGAATGTACACCGAAACCCGCAAAAACATCTGGATTAACCAGGCCGGAGAAACCCAACACCGCAGACGAAGGGAGTGAAAAAAAAAAAAACAGCGTTTCGATTTTCAAACATTCAAGCGTACTGTTTGCAGAGAAACTACAGAACGAAAATGTCTTAAATTTACATATAAAATCCAATGAATGATAAAAGAAAATGATTTTAAAGAAAAAAAATAATTCACTAAAAGAAATCCCAAAAAAGAGGCTTTTTACTGCAGAATATAATCAAAGGTTTTAGATATTGGATTAAAACGGGGATATTTTTTTAACACTGAAGCCTATGGGATTCGTCTGAATAAATCTGCCGAATGAAAACACTGAAGATCAGGGCAATTCGGCAACTTTTCACTGCTGGGTTTCGTTCTCTGAATAGCCGAAGCATTGCTTCTCTATGGGGATTTCACTGCCCTCGAACAGGCACCGTATGTTCAGGCAATTCGCCAACATTTGGTGAACTGCCTGCTCTCTGAATAGCCGAATGGCCAGGAAAGGTAACCGAACGCTGATTTTCACTGTTCGGTTACCTTTTGGGCACAATTCAGAGCTCTTTGAATAGCCCTGTTAGAGAGAAAAGGTCTCCAACAGAGGAGGGCAACTGTTTTTTTTCTTTCAAGGTTCACCGTGACAGGTGTCTGTAAACACATGCCTGCTTTGCCCAATTATAACTCCGGCCCTGGACACGAGCTTACCGTAACACCTCACTGGCCACATTGTTCTCGGGCACACAGTGATGACATGCAACTTTGCAAACACCTATGAAAGTCACCGTTTCACAAGAGAGGAATCCAACCAGTCGCGAGAGAAGCTGCACCGAGACGCTCCTGCCGCTGATTGCATTTTACCTATGGGAGACCTCTGCATTACTGCAATGGAGATTTTTGCTGCTTGCAACTTCAGAGAACACCGGCACCTATTGCAGAACCCCCCTCCAGAGGATCATCAGTCTGACCCCCAGAAGCTGGAACTGGGCAGACAGTGCGCGTATTCATAGTGACCCGGGAGAACTCATTATCACCAGATTTACAAAACGCACAAACTTCATAGGAAAGCAAAGGATCTTATTTACAGCATTAGAGTTAACAGACTCAGAGCAGCACAGCCATAAAACTGCCAGCAAAGTATTACACCCGCACACCCCAAATACAGGGAAAAGAAAGCCCCTAAAAAGACACCCCCAAATACAGGGAGGAGCCCCTAAAAAGACACCCGCACACCCCCAAATACAGGGACAAGACCCTAAAAAGACACACACCCTGAATATATGGAGGAGCCTCTAAAAAGACACCCGCACACCCTGAATATATGGAGGAGCCCCTAAAAAGACACCCGCACACCCTGAATATATGGAGGAGCCCCTAAAAAGACACCCGCACACCCTGAATATATGGAGGAGCCCCTAAAAAGACACCCACACACCTTGAATATATGGAGGAGCCCCTAAAAAGACACCCACACACCCTGAATATATGGAGGAGCCCCTAAAAAGACACCCACACACCTTGAATATATGGAGGAGCCCCTAAAAAGATACCCACACACCCTGAATATATGGAGGAGCCCCTAAAAAGACACCCACACACCCTGAATATATGGAGGAGCCCCTAAAAAGACACCCACACACCCTGAATATATGGAGGAGCCCCTAAAAAGACACCCACACACCCTGAATATATGGAGGAGCCCCTAAAAAGACACCCACACACCCTGAATATATGGAGGAGCCCCTAAAAAGACACCCGCACACCCTGAATATATGGAGGAGCGCAGTGGCGTAACTAGAAACCTGAGGGCCCCGGTGCAAGAATCCACGAAGGGCCCCCCCCCCAAAAAAGCTATATTTTTACTTATTTTTCACTGCAAAATGAAACAAAGATAGTATTGCCCCCCAGCTCACATGGATATATATTGCCCCCAGCTCACATGGATATATATTGCCCCAGCACACATGGATATATATTGCCCCCCCAGCTCACATGGATATATATTGCCCCCCCCAGCTCACATGGGTGTATATATGGCCCCCAGCTCTCATGGGTATATATTGCCCCCCAGCTCTCATGGGTGTATATATGGCCCCCAGCTCTCATGGGTATATATTGCCCCCCAGCTCTCATGGGTATATATTGCCCCCCAGCTCTCATGGGTATATAGGGCCCCCAGCTCTCACCTCTGCTGGCCCCAGGGCAGGCTCCGCCGGCGTCCCGTTCTTCTCCGAGGCGAGCGGCCCACTGGGCGAGCTGGGGGCCCTTCGTGGATTTTTTTTCCAAGTGGCATTCTTAAGTGGACGTTCAGAGTTGATTCCTGGAGTTGCGGGACTGGAGGAAGGAACTGCAAGGCCCACTTTTTACTCTGATAAACTCACGTCTATATTATGCTTTCTCTCACGCTTCTGCTCTTTACTTCTACCTTTCTCCTTAAATGGAACTCCTGCCCCTCTACCACCGACCCCTACACTATCTGCATCTCTCCCTCCCTCCTCTCGTCCCACATGATGTCCTCGCATGAGCTCCTTTGTTTCCTCAGAACATGGTCTCCCTCTAACTCTCGTGCTGCCAATCACTCCCACTCCCACAAATCCCATTCCCACCTTCTCTTTCTCACCCTCCTGCTGTTACTCTATTCAGGTGACATATCCCCTAACCCTGGCCCCACAACACATCCAATACTTCCCTCTCATCCTATCTCCATCGCACATAAATCACCTCCCTGCAAGCCCAGCAACCTCATTCCCATAATCCTCAGCGCCTGTCTCTTTCTCCTGCGCCCTCTGGAACGCTCGCTCTGTGTGCAACAAACTCACAGCAATCCATGACCTCTTCCTTTCAAACTCCTTCAACCTCCTAGCTTTAACTGAAACCTGGCTAACTCCCTCTGACACGGCCTCCGTTGCTGCTCTCTCACATGGCGGTCTGCACTTGAGTCATACCCCCAGACCGGGTGAGAGAAATGGTGGCGGGGTCGGACTCCTGCTCTCTCCCACCTGCACCTACCAGCATCTCCCTCCACCCCCATCCCTCTCCTCCTTCGAGACACACTGCATCCGCCTGTTCTATCCTCTGGGCCTCAGGGTGGCAGTCATCTACCGCCCACCGGGACCAACCTCCCAGTTCTTTGACCACTTTGCTACCTGGCTTTCTCACTTCCTGTCTTCTAATCTTCCATGCCTAATTCTCGGGGACTTCAACATTCCCATTGATGATCCTTCCGCCCCTGCTGCCTCCAAACTTCTTTCACTCACGTCCTCCCTTGGACTCACACAATCCTCCCTCCTCCCTACCCACCGCGATGGTCACGCTATTGACCTTGTCTTTTCCAACCTCTGCTCCATTTCTGAGTTCAACTGTCGCCCTTTTCCCATCTCTGACCACCACCTTCTCTCTTTCAACCTATCTGGACTTCCTAAACACCCTGCACCCCCACCCCGTACACACACTCGCAGAAATCTACATGCTGTGGATCCCCATCAATTCTCCAACCTACTTCACCACCTCCCTCATACCTCATCCTTCACCTGCCCTGATGCTGCCACTAATCACTACAACACTACTCTTATCTCTGCTCTAGACACTCTTGCTCCTCTTCGACTCTGTAAGGCCCCACGCCGCCAGCTTCAGCCCTGGCACACCCTCCAGACTCGCTACCTGCAAAGATGCTCCCGCACCGCAGAGCGTGCCTGGAGGAAATCCCGCTCTGAAGCTGATTTTGTTCACTTCAAGTTTATTCTCCGGTCATACACCTCTGCCCTCCACTTGGCCAAACAATCTTTCTTCTCATCTCTTATATCTACGCTGTCCTCCAACCCTAAACGGCTCTGGTCCACCTTCAACACCCTCCTCTACCCACCTGCACCTCCCCCCTCAGCTGCCTTCAGCGCTCAAGACCTGGCAGACTACTTCCTCAGTAAAACTTTAACTATCAGAAGCAACATCCCAACACAAGATAGTTATCTGCCACCTCCACTCCCACAGGTCCCCTCTGCCACCCTCTGCCGCTTCCTCCCAGCCACTGAGGAGGAAGTCAATTCCTTATTGTCCTCCTCACATCTCACCACGTGCCCGCTCGACCCCATTCCCTCACATCTAATTCCTCCCCTCTCCTCCTCCCTCACCCCTGCTCTCACACACATCTTCAACCTATCTCTCTCCACTGGCTCCTTTCCATCCGCCTTCAAACACGCGCTAGTTACCCCTTTACTAAAGAAACCATCCCTAGATCCCAACTCTCCATCCAACTACCGCCCTGTATCCCTGATTCCCTTTAACTCCTAAGCTATTAGAAAAAATAGTCTTCAACCGCCTCTCCCTCTTCCTGTCCTCCAATTCCCTACTTGACCCCCTGCAATCTGGCTTCCGTCCCCTACACTCAACTGAAACTGCCCTCACCAAAGTCACCAACGACCTCCTAACTGCTAAAAAACACGGCCACTATTCTATTCTCATCCTGCTTGACCTCTCGGCTGCTTTTGACACTGTTGACCACCCCCTCCTTCTACAGACCCTCAACTCTCTGGGTCTCGGTGACACAGCACTTGCTTGGGTTGACTCCTATCTATCCAACAGGTCCTTCTGTGTGTCCTTTGCTGGTAACTCCTCCTCCTCATTGCCTCTATCTGTTGGTGTACCTCAAGGCTCTGTCCTTGGTCCTCTGCTCTTTTCCATCTACACCTCCTCCCTGGGCAAAATCATCAACAGCTTTGGCTTTAATTACCACCTCTACGCTGATGACACTCAGATCTACCTCTCTACCCCTGATCTCTCTCCCCCTGTCCTTTCAAAAGTCAGTGACTGTTTATCTGGCATCTCCTCCTGGATGGCCTCCCACCACCTAAAGATCAACATGTCAAAGACTGAGCTCCTACTTATTCCTCCCTCCAATGCCTCCCCACCTCCTGACTTCTCTATCACGGTGGAGGGTATCACCATCTCCCCATCAAACCAAGTTCGCTGTCTTGGAGTTACACTTGACTCTGCTCTTTCCTTCATCCCCCACATCCAGTCTCTTTCCTCCTCCTGCCGATACCAACTGCGTAATATTTCCAGAATTCAGCCATTTCTTACCGCTGTCACCACAAAACAACTCATACACGCTCTGGTAATCTCCCGACTCGACTATTGCAATAATCTCTTATCTGGCCTCCCTCTGTCCCGCCTCTCCGCCCTACAATCCATCCTGAACGCCTCCGCCAGGCTAATTCACCTCACCCGCCGCTCTGTCTCTGCCGCTCCCCTCTGCGAGTCCCTTCACTGGCTCCCCATCCACTGCAGAATTAAGTTCAAAATCCTTATCCTTACCTACAAAACCCTCACTAACTCAGCTCCCCACTACCTGTCCTCACTAATCACCAAATACACCCCAGCCCGCTCCCTAAGGTCAAACAGTGACCTGCGCCTAGCTTCTCCCCGCATCACCTCTTCCCATGATAGACTGCAGGATTTCTCACGCGCAGCCCCCACCCTCTGGAACGCTCTCCCTCGTACTGTCAGACTTTCCCCTAACTTCTCTTCCTTCAAACGCTCCCTGAAAACATTCCTATTTAGGGAAGCCTACCCCCCCCCCCGATTCACTGACGCACCCATCAATCACTCTCACCTTACAGTCCTCTCCTCCTGTTTCCAACCCCAACCCTCCTAGATTGTGAGTTCCTACGGGAATAGGGCCTCATCTCCTCCTGTACTGTTTGTCAAATGTTGTTCAATGTATTGTAACCCTGTCTATACTGTGCTTATTGTACAGAGCTGCGGAATATGCTGGCGCTTTATGAATAATAATAACCACCTGATCAGCGCAGAGGTCTCGCGAGAGGATCTCGTGCGCTGGTCAGGTAGTTCCTATCCCACGTGAGCGGCCAAGCTGCATGTCAGCGGCCGCTCGCAGGGAGAGGGACGGCCAGCGCGCGGCTCCCAGATTCCGGCGCTGATTGCCGGAATCTGGCGGGCGGCGCTGGGCCCCCCTCCAGTGGCGGAATGCCAGGGCCCGGTCACAACTGCGACCGCTGCGACCCTGGTACTTCTGCCACTGGAGGAGCCCCTAAAAACACACCCACACGCCCTGAATATATGGAGGAGGACCCCAAAAAAAAACACACCCACACACCCTGAATATATGGAGGAGCCCCTAAAAAGACACCCGCACACCCTGAATATATGGAGGAGCCCCTAAAAAGACACCCGCACACCCTGAATATATGGAGGAGCCCCTAAAAAGACACCCACACCCTGAATATATGGAGGAATCCCTAAAAAGACACCCGCACACCCTGAATATATGGAGGAGCCCCTAAAAAGACACCCACACACCCTGAATATATGGAGGAGCCCCTAAAAAGACACCCACACACCCTGAATATATGGAGGAGACCCTAAAAAGACACCCGCACACCCTGAATATATGGAGGAATCCCTAAAAAGACACCCGCACACCCTGAATATATGGAGGAGCCCCTAAAAAGACACCCACACACCCTGAATATATGGAGGAGCCCCTAAAAAGACACCCACACACCCTGAATATATGGAGGAGCCCCTAAAAAGACACCCACACACCCTGAATATATGGAGGAACCCCTAAATACAAACCCGCACACCCTGAATATATGGAGGAGACCCTAAAAAGACACCCACACACCCTGAATACAAACCCGCACACCCTGAATATATGGAGGAGACCCTAAAAAGACACCCACACACCCTGAATATATGGAGGAGCCCCTAAACAGACACCCACACACCCTGAATATATGGAGGAGCCCCTAAAAAGACACCCGCACACCCTGAATATATGGAGGAGCCCCTAAAAAGATACCCACACACCCTGAATATATGGAGGAACCCCTAAAAATACACCCACACACCCTGAATATATGGAGGAACCCCTAAAAAGACACCCACACACCCGGAATATATGGAGGAACCCCTAAAAATACACCCACACACCCTGAATATATGGAGGAGCCCCTAAATACAAACCCGCACACCCTGAATATATAGAGGAACCCCTAAAAAGACACCCGCACACCCTGAATATATGGAGGAGCCCCTAAAAACACACCCGCACACCCTGAATATATGGGGGAACCCCTAAAAACACACCCGCACACCCTGAATGTATGGAGGAGACCCTAAAATCCCTTAAAACGAGGGTCATTAGAAGAGGGAACACAAGGTAGGGGTAATTGAGCATAACAGGGTGTTTGGTGTATATTATCATCTATTCTAGAGGCTTGGGTCAGTCCTCCTCCTCTCTATGGCTCCGCCCCCTGCGACATTACCTCACCCCCGCAGTGCCTCGTGGGTTATTCACACAAAGCGCCTCAGAAACAGATACCACGTGATTACAAGCAACCCCACCCACGTTAAATTCACTGGACTGGAGAGGGAGGAGGCGTTTCCCCGGGTTACGATTTAATTGGACAAAATGTCCCTACACTCCTCTGTGATTGGCTGGGCAGGGCACTAACCCTATTACATGCTCTGCAGAAAATTAGCCAAACTGGAGGGGGGGTTGATTTGAACCGTAATGATTTACAAGGAATTTTATTTACTGCTTTTGCAAAAAGGCCCCGCCCTCACAGTTTCCTCGTCATTAAATTGTGTGTAATGAAGAGCGAATTACCAGGCGGTGAACGAGAATAACAGCACTGACTGCATGGAACAATCCGCCCCCTCTCTCTTAAAGAGAATGTAAGAGTCCCAACACGAGGGGAGCAGATGTAAGGCGATTTCTGATTGAGCATAGCCATATACATTACTAGCAAAGGAATGTCATGCCCTTTGAACCGTGACGTCACACAAATACACAGAGCCGCCATTTTTAAAGAGGGCAGCACCATCACTGCAGGGTTAGTTTATTCAAAGGGGACCTGTCCGGTTAAAGGGCCAGTACCCCAAAAAATGCAATGTCCTCATTGTGTTTATTTGATGTTGCTGATAGCTTAAATGTGTCACTGGGTGCATCCATTGTGTGATATTTCCCTCTGTGTCACTGGGTGCATCCATTGTGTGATATTTCCCTCTATATGTGTCACTGGGAGCATCCATTGTGTGATATTTTCCTCTGTGTCACTGGGTGCATCCATTGTGTGATATTTTCCTCTATATGTGTCACTGGGCGTATCCATTGTGTGATATTTTCCTCTATATGTGTCACTGGGCGCATCCATTGTGTGATATTTCCCTCTATATGCGTCACTGGGCGCATCCATTGTGTGATATTTCCCTCTATATGTGTTACTGGGTGCATCCATTGTGTGATATTTTCCTCTATATGTGTCACTGGGCGCATCCATTGTGTGATATTTCCCTCTATATATGTCACTGGGTGCATCCATTGTGTGATATTTCCCTCTATATGTGGCACTGGGCGCATCCATTGTGTGATATTTCCCTCTGTCTCACTGGGTGCATCCATTGTGTGATATTTCCCTCTATATGTGTCACTGGGCGCATCCATTGTGTGATATTTCCCTCTATATGTGTCACTGGGCGCATCCATTGTGTGATATTTCCCTCTATATGTGTCACTGGGTGCATCCATTGTGTGATATTTTCCTCTGTCACTGGGTGCATCCATTGTGTGATATTTCCCTCTATATGTGTTACTGGGTGCATCCATTGTGTGATATTTTCCTCTGTCACTGGGTGCATCCATTGTGTGATATTTTCCTCTATATGTGTCACTGGGCGCATCCATTGTGTGATATTTCCCTCTATATGTGTCACTGGGTGCAGCCATTGTGTGATATTTTCCTCTATATGTGTCACTGGGTGCATCCATTGTGTGATATTTCCCTCTATGTGTCACTGGGCGCATCCATTGTGTGATATTTTCCTCTATATGTGTCACTGGGCGCATCCATTGTGTGATATTTCCCTCTGTGTCACTGGCGCATCCATTGTGTGATATTTTCCTCTATATGTGTCAGTGGGCGCATCCATTGTGTGATATTTTCCTCTATATGTGTCACTGGGTGCATCCATTGTGTGATATTTTCCTCTATATGTGTCACTGGGTGCATCCATTGTGTGATATTTTCCTCTATATGTGTCACTGGGTGCAGCCATTGTGTGATATTTTCCTCTGTCACTGGGAGCATCCATTGTGTGATATTTTCCTCCTATATGTGTCAGTGGGCGCATCCATTGTGTGATATTTTCCTCTATATGTGTCACTGGGTGCAGCCATTGTGTGATATTTTCCTCTGTCACTGGCGCATCCATTGTGTGATATTTTCCTCTATATGTGTCAGTGGGCGCATCCATTGTGTGATATTTTCCTCTATATGTGTCACTGGGCGCATCCATTGTGTGATATTTTCCTCCTATATGTGTCACTGGGCGCATCCATTGTGTGATATTTTGTATCTTTCCATCACTTGCTCCTCACTGTGTGGCTTTGGTCATACAGTATAATGGGGTTAATAGGTCAGTCCCAACTCACATCATTGTAGTGTGTGGGATGTATTCAAAGGACATCACCAGGGGAGAGTTTAGAAGACTTTTAAGATCCCAGGCTTATCTCATTCAACTCAGAATGAATGGGAGGTGGTGCTGTTACAAGTAGGGATAAAGAGATAAAGTGAAGGTCGCTATAGGTGCAAAGACTGAGAGATCTTCCCAATATCTAAAAGTTAACCATAAAACATCAACATATGTACAAGGCAGCGCTTCTTCACACGGGAATTTCCCGTTTACATTTTCCTTTAGAGTGTGAAGAAGCGCTGCCTTGTAGGTATGTTAATGTTTTATGGTTATCTCATTTAACTGCCAGCTCTTACCTCGGGTAGCCTAGAGAACACAATACACCCCCTGCAACCTTATCTAAACATTCCGTCTTCCACCTCATTAACTGGTAAATACTGTAGATTTGATAAAGCAAAGCATTAAGGAAAGAGTTTTGCAGTGTTTAGCAACGGTTGCATCATGGGAAAAATCTCCCCCAAAAAATGGAAAAAGCTAAAACCTTAGTTTGAAAATTTCATGTAAAAAAAAGGACACACACACACACACAGATACACACACACAGATACACACACACACAGATACACACACACAGATAAACACACACACACACACAGATAAACACACACACACACACAGATAAACACACACACACACAGATAAACACACACACACAGATACATATACACACACACACAGATAAACACACACACACAGATAAACACACACAGATACACACACACACATATACACACACACACAGATACACACACAGATACACACACACAGATACACACACACAGATACACACACACACACACACAGATACACACACACAGATACACACACACACACACACAGATACACACACACACACACAGATACACACACACACACAGATACACACACACACACACACACACAGATACACACACAGATAAACACACACAGATACATACATACACACACACACACAGATACACACACACACACAGATACACACACACACACACACAGATAAACACACACAGATACATACATACACACACACACACACAGATACACACACACACACAGATACACACACACACACATACACACACAGATAAACAGATACACATACACACACACACACACACACACAGATACACATACACACACACACACAATATTTGACAAGAGGGCGGACACGCAGCAGCCAATAGAAAGCCGTGTTACATTGATCTGCAGGAAGGCCCCGCCCCCTCCTGCTGAGCACAAGGTGAGCGCACTGTGCGGATTGAAAAGGGGGAAAATGCTGCGCGCGAGGAACCTGATCAGCGCCTGCCGGATCCGGTATGTCACCCCACACCCCCCCCTCCCCAATATAAGGGAGTCCAAAACACCAATATCCATACACACAGGCCCGGAGAGCCCTCTATTCACGTTACCGCCCCCCCCCAATCTCCCCTCCTGTGCCCCCCGCACCCTATGCCCCCCTCCCCGTTACACTGGGCTCGGTGCTTTTCGGGGGGGGGGTGATTGACAGCTGTGGGGGATACCCCCCCCCATCAGGATACGGCGAAGGGGGGGCACGTGATGAGAGGGGGGCCTGGGTGCAGTCAATGGTGACTAGTAACTTCAATCCTTGGCTAATAACACAGGAGGTCATATACAGACTTCCCTGATATGATGTGGCACACACATACCATGGCGGCGTCCTCCGTCCCATGTATTAGTGAGTTTCCTTGAATAAAATTGGTCATCCTGGGTCCCCCCGACACTGCACCCCGACACTGCACCCCCTCCCCCCGACACTGCACCCCCTCCCCCCGACACTGCACCCCCTCCCCCCGACACTGCACCCCCTCCCCCTGACACTGCACCCCCTCCCCCTGACACTGCTCCCCCTGACACCCCGACACTGCACCCCCCCCCACAACAGCAACAGCGCTGCACCCCCTTCCCCCTGACACTGCACCCCCTCCCCCCGACACTGCACCCCCTCCCCCCGACACTGCACCCCCTCCCCCTGACACTGCACCCCCCCCCCACAACAGCAACAGCGCTGCACCCCCTTCCCCCTGACACTGCACCCCCTCCCCCCGACACTGCACCCCGACACTGCACCCCCTCCCCCCGACACTGCACCCCCTCCCCCTGACACTGCACCCCCCCCCACAACAGCAACAGCGCTGCACCCCCTGACACTGCACCCCCTCCCCCCGACACTGCACCCCCTCCCCCCGACACTGCACCCCCTCCCCCTGACACTGCACCCCCCCCCACAACAGCAATGGCGCTGCAACCCCCTTCCCCCTATGACCGCAACAGCACTGCCCCCCCCCACGACACTGCACCCCTCCTCGACACTGCACCCCCACCCCGGCACCCAAATAGCAGCTGCTGCGATTCATCACCTTTATCTCCCAGGGCGACACAATAGTCCTCAAATGTTGGGTGACCCAAGGTTGACCATGGCTCCAGCTCGGAGCTCCCTCAGGTCGCGTCTGTCTTTTCTCATTACGTTGTGTGGGAGCGCGACAGCTGCGCCACCCTGTGACCTCTGATAAAGCCACAGGCCACGGTCACACGTGGAGCATGAGCCAAGAGAAGGCTCTGGGCACCTGCCAGGCTCTAACCCATGGACGACGATCCGGTGAGGGTCAATCACACCAAGACCCCTCTTCCCAGTTCCGCATTTTTGGGTCTCGTCAGCATCGCGCCACCTCACTGCTCTCAAGACATCATGCCAAGAGTTCATCTGCTGTACAGCACCGTGTATAACGCTGCCATCACATGAATCAGTATCTACGTCCAGGCTCAGCATCCTCAGCCCTCCAGGGGTTTTGGACTACATTCCCCAAGAAGCTCAGACAGCCTAGTGAGGGGACGAGCATCATGGGAGATGTAGTTCCAAAGCATCTGGAGGGTATCGGGCTGCTGACCCTTGATCCAATTCAGTGATGGCAAACCAGATGTTAAGGAACTACATGTCTCATGATGCTCAGTCACAAACAAGGCTGGTTGAACATCATGGGATTTGTAGTTTAGAAACATCTGGGGTGTAAAGGATCATCACGGATTGTGAAGGGACACGGTGCCACCACGCTGCCTCTGATCCCTCGGGAAGTGTTGTGGAGGACTTCCCGCGGTCCCGTCATACGGACACTCCGTGACGGAATCCTGGGGATAGAATGTATCTGCATATCAGGGTGTGATTCGCCAGCGGGCGGGACATGTGACTCTTTTTATATCAAAAACACACACAAAGCGCGAGACGTTCCCCTGGATTCTCCCCAGGCGCCAGCTGATCATTAGGAAAACCCGAGCCGTCTCCATCGCACCGGAGTGAACTCGCTGACACCGTAATACACCGCTGCCCCGGCCACCACTCATTAAACATTAAGCGTTAAGTGCAGCGAAGCGGACAAGATTCCCAGACAGACAAACAGCGCTGGACCCTGACCCCGTGTCCCAAAAATACAGGATCTATTCCACCTGCCCCCACCAAGTCCACCCTGACCTTCCATGGGCAGACAGGAGCCGCGGCGCTGTGCTACCACAGGTTATAAACAAAGTATAGATAATGTAAACATTGGGAGTAAGGTTTATAAATAAACTGCTTTTCTGCTCTTTTCAGGTTGCAGCGGCATCACTGCGCAGCCGCCGACATCAAGAATGAGCCCATCCTGGAGTTCAGAGCCGGCAGCGCCGAGAGGGACGCGCTGCAGAAAGTAAGACGCAGAGATTCATCGTATAAAGGAATATCAGTATATGACATGTGACGCGGCGGCCATACTGGCACTGCAACCTGCGGCGACACTCGCAACATGCTCAGGCATCACCAAAAACACAGGAGGAAGCTTTGATGTATGTGATACAGAGATTAGATTCTGTGCAAAGCTCCTGCACTCAGACTCCAAAACAAGGTTTGCAATGCCAGGTGCCCAGCTCTAATGGAAACAAGAGCTTGCACTCTAGGGCAGAGCTGTCAAACTCCAGCCCCCTAGATGTGAATGCCTACAATTCCCAGAATTCTTTCATTGCAATGGATAGTCAGGGAATCATGGGAGTTGTAGTTCAGGAGCTTCGGGGGGGGGTGCTTTGAGTGTGACAGCCCTGCATCCCTTAATATTTCGAGCAGTCGTGGCTTCCCGGGCCCTGGATTTATCAAGGTCAGATCTGAAGTGGCTTTCAGGTTTCTCCGCGCTTTGTTGATTTTGGAAGCTGCTGCTGAGGATACGGTGGCTCACAGGGGTCAGGCCACGTTTCATTTGTCACGTTGTGGTGTCCCTAAAATAAACCGGTGACCTCAGTTCGGTCAGTGACCCTATAGACCCCGCAGCCCCTGCCTATGAGGGTCTCACAGTGTTTCTTTTATCAGGCCCTGCACGAACTCAAAAACAAGACAGAGGAGATCCCCTGCGTCGTGGGAGGAGAAGCCGTGTGGACGCAGGACGTCCAGTACCAAGTGTCGGTGAGGAGCTTTGGTTTTCTGGAAGAACCTTCAAATCGGGGACACACACACAAATCTAGAGCAGTGTTTCCCAAACCCGTCCTCAGGACCTGCTAACAGGACAGGTTTGCAGGATATGTGAAGCACAGGGGACAGGATTTGCTGCTCAGTGATTGCAGGATTCAGTCCCCCCCCCCCCCCCAAGGCAATCCTTAAAACCTGTCCTGTTAGTGGGATCTGAGGAGCAGGTTTGGGAAACACTTATCTATAATGTATCTCAATGTATCCTTCCTGGTAAAATCCTTTCGCAAAAAAAAAAAAATCATGCTGATGGGCAGCGCATGAAAAATGCCACCCCGCAGCATGTATAATCCATACACTGCAGGTCAGAAATCATACAGGAATCCCTGGTGACCTGCCTTGATTTGCTTCCTGCAGCATATGAATTATACATGTTACAGGGCAGCACTTTCCCTGTGCCCCCCCTCTGCATGAAATAGTAATACGTGTACAGGAAAATGAGGCTCTTTTTACTGGACCCCCCCCCTCATGTTTCAGGGGAAATAAACCCAGATATCCCCGGTTTATACATAGTGTGTGTCCCCCCCCCCCAGCTGTGTTAACCCTGTGTGTGTTTTGTGTTTCAGCCGTATAATCACTCGCACAAAGTGGCCAAGTATTGTTATGCAGACAAGGTGAGTGAAGGGTCTCCATTGTGTCATGAGGGGGAGGTTGGCTGTTGTATGGCCTCTGCATGTGGTAATCAGCCCATCCCGACTGAACCCACAGACTCAATTCTTCCTATGCCTCCCGTGCCCTCCACCTCCCACCCTGTGCCCTGCAGGCACCCGAGCCCTCCGCCTCCCACCCTGTGCCCCGCAGGCACCCGAGCCCTCCGCCTCCCGTCCTGTGCCCCGCAGGTGCCCGTGCCCTCCGCCTCCTGCCCCGCAGGCGCCCGTGCCCTCTGCCTCCCGCCCTGTGCCCCGCAGGCGCCCGTGCCCTCTGCCTCCCACCCTGTGCCCCGCAGGCGCCCGAGCCCTCCGCCTTCCACCCTGTGCCCCACAGGCACCCGTGCCCTCCGCCTCCCACCCTGTGCCCCGCAGGCGCCCGTGCCTCCCGCCCTGTGCCCCGCAGGTGCCCGTGCCCTCCGCCTCCTGCCCCGCAGGCGCCCGTGCCCTCCGCCTCCCACCCTGTGCCCCGCAGGCGCCCGAGCCCTCCGCCTTCCACCCTGTGCCCCACAGGCCCCGAGCCCTCCGCCTTCCACCCTGTGCCCCACAGGCGCCCGAGCCCTCCGCCTTCCACCCTGTGCCCCACGGGCACCCGAGCCCTCCGCCTCCCACCCTGTGCCCCGCGGGCGCCCGTGCCCTCCACCTCCCACCCTATGACCCACAGGTGCCAGAGCCCTCCGCCTCCCACCCTGTGCCCCACAGGCGCCCGAGCCCTCCGCCTCCCACCCTGTACCCCGCGGGCGCCCGTGCCCTCCACCTCCCACCCTGTGCCCCGCAGGCGCCCGTGCAGTGGTTACCTGTTTTTCGGGTCACAGGGCAGCATCGCCTTTGCGGGGGGGTTACAGTAACATTGTTTTATTCTAGGACCTGCTGAATAAAGCCATTAACGCGGCTCTGGCCGCTCGCGCCGAGTGGGACCTTAAACCTGTGCAGGACAAAGCCCAGATCTTCCTGAAAGCGGCAGATCTTCTCAGCGGGCCCCGGAGAGCGGAGATCCTGGCCAAAACAATGATCGGGCAGGTAGGAATCTCCCAAGGCTGAACCCCCACACCGGTGGACAGTGACCGGCCGGAGGGGTTAAAAGCCCTGATAAAACCCATCCTGCTGCAATGTTTGCAAACCCTGGTCTAGATTCGGGGATGAATACACTGTCACCAGTATGAGAATACTCCCTGCTGTTAACCCTTCTCCTGCCCACATGCTGAGCAGTGTTTGCCGCGCAGCCTGGAGGCAGCCGGGGGAGGGGGGGGGGGTGTTCAGCGCTGATACAAATAATCTTGTTGCAACATGCTCTGACCTGGCTTTAAATATGATGAATAATCCACATCATTAGGCTCTTCTATATTTCAGTTAAAATAAAATACTATTTGGGGGGAATAATCCAAACTAATTAAAAAAAAAAAAAAAACATGGAATACACAGCAGCTGCTCATTAATCACTTTCCTTTACTCCAGTCGTAGAGTTTGACAGATCCTGTAGGGTCACGAGTTGGACCTGTGTCCGCTGGGGTAACTGCATAACGGGGCGTGAGGGGATTCAGGGGTTTTATCAGAGTTTTATTCATGCTGTAACTCAGCGAAACATTTTTTTTCCTGGGCACGCGCGATTTATTGGCTGCAGTTCAGAATTTAGCAAACAAAGGCTCCAAAAATTGACGAGTTTATTCGGGCAGCCACTCAAATCCCAGCAGCACTTTTCATGTTTCGGCCAAGAGCACAAAATTACTAACCCAGCAGGTAAACACAGTGAACCTGGGAATTGCAGTCACAGGGCGCCATCTGCTGGCCGCTGCCTGGCATCACAGCACACAGCTTTCAGGGTTTTGCTCTGGATTAGAGCTGGATCTAGAGTCACCTGATCCATGTTTTCCTGGACACAATGTATTTATGTTGATGGGCAGTGCATGAAAAATGCCACCCCACAACATGTATAATCCATACGCTGCAGGTAAGAAATCCTAAAGGAATCCCAGGTGAGCTGCCTTGATTTCCTTCCTGCAGCATATGAATTATACATGTTGCAGGGCAGCACTCTCTGCATGAAATAGTAATGGGTCCAGGAAAACATGGCCGCCCCGGCGGGTCACCTGGGATCCCTTTTATGATTTCTCACCTGCAGCGTATGGATTATACATGCTGATTTGGCCGCCCTGCTGCTTCTCCCAAAGGGGCAAAATACAATCAGGGGCAGCGGCATGTGGGGCATTTTTTTTGGGAGGATCATTCCAGTCACACCCCCTCTTCTGCCCCCCCCCCTTTTTTTTCAGGGGAAGACAGTAATCCAGGCGGAAATCGATGCGGCCGCCGAGCTCATTGACTTCTTCCGGTTTAATGCCAAGTACGCACTGGATCTCCAGCACGAGCAGCCAATCAGCGTGCCCGCCAGCACCAACACCCTGCTCTACCGTGGCTTGGAGGTAGGAGATCCCGCAGCGTCAGTCTCTCATTGAATCCGCTGCAGCTCGCAGGGTCCCTCACATTCACCGAGGCGAGTATGAGCCTAAAGCCGCTTCTGTTTTCCGTTGCAGGGCTTCGTCGCTGCCGTTTCACCGTTTAACTTTACAGCGATCGGAGGTAACCTGGCCGGAGCCCCCGCTCTCATGGTGAGTGTAAGCCCCGCCTACTGCGCCACATGTGTATCCCTGCCACCATGACAGTCTTTAAAACCAGTGGCTTTTCAGTAGTGATCAAACTGAGCACGGCCAACGTCGCTCTGCAACCCCGGAATCTGAATAATGTCATTGCTTCATGGGAATCGTTATTAGCTTCGCGTACACAATAAATACATTGTGTCCACAAGATCCCATACTCGCCTCCGGTCACATGATACACGTCTAGCAGTAACCTCCCTCTGGGTATTCCCATAGAGCTGCATTAGGAGTCAGCGCAGGGGGCGGAGTCACACGTCTAGCAGTAACCTCCCTCTGGGTATTCCCATAGACCTGCATTATGAGTCGGCGCGGGGGGCGGAGTCACACATCTAGCAGTAACCTCCCTCTGGGTATTCCCATAGACCTGCATTAGGAGTCAGCGCGGGGGGCGGAGTCACACATCTAGCAGTAACCTCCCTCTGGGTATTCCCATAGACCTGCATTAGGAGTCAGCGCGGGGGGCGGAGTCACACATCTAGCAGTAACCTCCCTCTGGGTATTCCCATAGACCTGCATTAGGAGTCAGCGCAGGGGGCGGAGTCACACATCTAGCAGTAACCTCCCTCTGGGTATTCCCATAGACCTGCATTATGAGTCGGCGCGGGGGGCGGAGTCACACATCTAGCAGTAACCTCCCTCTGGGTATTCCCATAGACCTGCATTAGGAGTCAGCGCGGGGGGCGGAGTCACACATCTAGCAGTAACCTCCCTCTGGGTATTCCCATAGACCTGCATTAGGAGTCAGCGCAGGGGGCGGAGTCACATGTCTAGCAGTAACCTCCCTCTGGGTATTCCCATAGACCTGCATTAGGAGTCAGCGCGGGGGGCGGAGTCACACATCTAGCAGTAACCTCCCTCTGGGTATTCCCATAGACCTGCATTAGGAGTCAGCGCGGGGGGCGGAGTCTCACATCTAGCAGTAACCTCCCTCTGGGTATTCCCATAGACCTGCATTAGGAGTCAGCGCGGGGGGCGGAGTCACACATCTAGCAGTAACCTCCCTCTGGGTATTCCCATAGACCTGCATTAGGAGTCAGCGCGGGGGGCGGAGTCACACGTCTAGCAGTAACCTCCCTCTGGGTATTCCCATAGACCTGCATTAGGAGTCAGCGCAGGGGGCGGAGTCACACGTCTAGCAGTAACCTCCCTCTGGGTATTCCCATAGACCTGCATTATGAGTCGGCGCGGGGGGCGGAGTCACACATCTAGCAGTAACCTCCCTCTGGGTATTCCCATAGACCTGCATTATGAGTCGGCGCGGGGGGCGGAGTCACACATCTAGCAGTAACCTCCCTCTGGGTATTCCCGTAGAGCTGCATTAGGAGTCAGCGCAGGGGGCGGGGTCACACGTCTAGCAGTAACCTCCCTCTGGGTATTCCCATAGACCTGCATTAGGAGTCAGCGCAGGGGGCGGAGTCACACGTCTAGCAGTAACCTCCCTCTGGGTATTCCCATAGACCTGCATTAGGAGTCAGCGCAGGGGGCGGAGTCACACATCTAGCAGGAACCTCCCTCTGGGTATTCCCATAGACCTGCATTAGGAGTCAGCGCAGGGGGCGGGGTCACACGTCTAGCAGTAACCTCCCTCTGGGTATTCCCATAGACCTGCATTATGCGTCAGCGCAGGGGGCGGAGTTACTCTGGCTTCCTGCCTGTTACCACTTTGTGACCCCGGGGTGGATCAATCCATCGTGTCCCGTTTTCAGCCGCTCTATACAAGAACAAGAAAAAACCCAAAACTGACAAAGTGTCAGAAATAAGCTGCGTTTGTAATTACGGAGGATTTTGTGACAATTCGTTCGCTGTTAAAACGCCTAATCCTGAGCCCTGTCCTGTTATTTGCGCCCGTTTTCCCGGCGTTTTATCTCCGCACTTTCTTCCGGTGAAGATAAGTACAGGCTGTGCCGGGCGACGCTGCCCAGTAATTACCCTCAGGTGTTCCCTTTGATGCGCCGCCAGCGTCCGTGTGAAGGGAAGGTGTATCTGCAGGTGCGATGTCTCCCCCCCCCCCCCCCCCGCTGCGTCACGCATATCACTTATAACCCCCAATCACCCGCGCCCCCTCCCCCGCACCCTGACAGGTCGAGAGATGTAAAAATCTGTCTCTGATCTCAAACAAAACCTCCCGTTCACATGGCGGGGCCCGTATACACGGCGAATCACCATGGAGACCAGAGGGACGCCGCTGCTGCTGTTTGCTCCGAATACAGAAGACACCGGCCTGCGTTTCATATAACTCACCTCTCTTTGCTTGCAGGGGAACGTGGTTTTGTGGAAGCCGAGCGACACGGCCATACTGTCAAACTACACCGTCTATAGAGCCTTGCTGGACGCCGGCCTCCCCCCCAACATCATCCAGTTTGTACCCGCCGACGGGCCCGTGTTTGGAGACACAGTCACAAGCTCCGAGCACCTGAGCGGGATAAACTTCACCGGCAGCGTGCCGTAAGTCCCCCCCCCCCCCCGATACCTGTACCAACTGGTTCTGATACTCAGAGAGGTTCTGTTCATGTGTAACACACCTCCATCACAATACACCTTCTCCGAGCCGACGCGTTCTGCTAATCCTTACATTTGTTTTTCTGCACCCAGGACCTTCAAGCGTCTCTGGAAGCAGGTGGCTGAAAATCTGGACCGGTACCGGGCCTTCCCACGTCTCTCTGGAGGTGAGCAACTCTTCCTGACTTACAACCTAGAGGAGCAGAGAGTCCGGCTCACAGGAGCTTACAATCTAGAGGAGCAGAGAGTCCGGCTCACAGGAGCTTACAATCTAGAGGAGCAGAGGGTCCGGCTCACAGGAGCTTACAATCTAGAGGAGCAGAGGGTCCGGGTCACAGGAGTTTACAATCTAGAGGAGCAGAGGGTCCGGCTCACAGGAGCTTACAATCTAGAGGAGCAGAGGGTCCGGCTCACAGGAGCTTACAATCTAGAGGAGCAGAGGGCCCAGCTCACAGGAGCTTACAATCTAGAGGAGCAGAGGATCCGGCTCACAGGAGCTTACAATCTAGAGGAGCAGAGGGTCCGGCTCACAGGAGTTTACAATCTAGAGGAGCAGAGGGTCTGGCTCACAGGAGCTTACAATCTAGAGGAGCAGAGGGCCCGGCTCACAGGAGCTTACAATCTAGAGGAGCAGAGGGTCTGGCTCACAGGAGCTTACAATCGAGAGGAGCAGAGGGTCTGGCTCACAGGAGGTTACAATCTAGAGGAGCAGAGGGCCCGGCTCACAGGAGTTTACAATCTAGAGGAGCAGAGGGTCCGGCTCACAGGAGCTTACAATCTAGAGGAGCAGAGGGTCTGGCTCACAGGAGCTTACAATCTAGAGGAGCAGAGGGCCCGGCTCACAGGAGCTTACAATCTAGAGGAGCAGAGGGTCTGGCTCACAGGAGCTTACAATCGAGAGGAGCAGAGGGTCTGGCTCACAGGAGGTTACAATCTAGAGGAGCAGAGGGCCCGGCTCACAGGAGCTTACAATCTAGAGGAGCAGAGGATCCGGCTCACAGGAGCTTACAATCTAGAGGAGCAGAGGGTCCGGCTCACAGGAGTTTACAATCTAGAAGAGCAGAGGGCCCGGCTCACAGGAGTTTACAATCGAGAGGAGCAGAGGGTCCGGCTCACAGGAGCTTATAATCTAGAGGAGCAGAGGGCCCGGCTCACAGGAGCTTACAATCTAGAGGAGCAGAGGGCCCGGCTCACAGGAGCTTACAATCTATAGGAGCAGAGGGTCCGGCTCACAGGAGCTTACAATCTAGAGGAGCAGAGGATCCGGCTCACAGGAGTTTACAATCTAGAGGAGCAGAGAGTCCGGCTCACAGGAGCTTACAATCTAGAGGAGCAGAGGGCCCGGCTCACAGGAGTTTACAATCTAGAGGAGCAGAGGGTCCGGCTCACAGGAGTTTACAATCTAGAGGAGCAGAGGGTCCGGCTCACAGGAGCTTACAATCTAGAGGAGCAGAGGGTCCGGCTCACAGGAGTTTACAATCTAGAGGAGCAGAGGGTCCGGCTCACAGGAGCTTACAATCTAGAGGAGCAGAGGATCCGGCTCACAGGAGCTTACAATCTAGAGGAGCAGAGGGCTTGGCCGCCCCTTTGTTTTTCTGGAGTATTTTGTACTTTTTTTCTCGGCAGAATGTGGGGGGAAGAATTTCCACTTTGTGCACCGGTCCGCCGACGTGGAAAGCGTTGTACACGGCACGATCCGCTCAGCCTTCGAATACGGCGGACAGAAGTGCTCGGCCTGCTCCCGTCTTTACGTCCCGGACTCTTTGTGGCCTCAGATCAAAGCCAGGCTGCTGGAGGAGCAGCGCAAGATCAAAGTGGGAAGCGTGAGTGCAGATTGCCACATTTCAAGCGTTTCTCTTATATATATATTTGTTGCGGCGCTCAGCGGGAGTCTGATGGGATTAGAAAGTGTATTAGCCCTTCGCTAATTCCCGCCGAAGCCGCCGTCCTCCCCGTCCGCTCCTCTCCTCCTGTCAGGGACTTAAAAAACACAAGAAAAAGGAAAAATACTATAAAAAGCTGCGCCGGTAGGAAACGCAGGAGGAATTTATTGTAAGTAGCCATTAACGCGATACGTTAATTGAAAAGATCGGCCCCCGTTGCATGTCAGTTGCGACGCGTAACTTTAGAAGCCGCGGCTGTGCGGGGGATTTAATAAACGTTGCCGCTCTGTCTTTTGATCCCTGACGCGCCGTTAGCGGCTTTGAACATGGTATTAATGCGGCGCGGGGCTCTGATTCACTCTGATCTGGATTCCCTCCTCTAATTCGCAGCCCGCAGACGATTTCGCCAGCTTCTTTTCCGCTGTGATCGACGAAAAGGTAAGGGGCGAGCCCGGGGGGGGGGGGAGAAAGCGCGTCGCTGGCGATTCCGTCGCGTCATAAAACACCGAACATTCATTAAATTTACGCTTGAATGTGGATATTGTTACAGAAACGCTGTGTTGCCGCTCCGTTTATATCCTGCCTGCAAGTTGCCGACGAAGGGGCAGATCCTCATCGCTGCCATTACTATTATATACTCTGTGTAGCACCAACATATTCCTCAGCACTGTACAACGCAGACGGTGTTACAATACTGTGAGACCGGATGACTTAAAGCCGTTACAAGAGGCATTAAGGGCTCTTATAATCTAGGACTACACCTCCCATGATGCTTTGCTAGGCTTACAGTTTGGCAAAGCATCATGGGAGTTGTAATGTTATTTTTCAGACCTCGAGCACTGAATTGGTCGCTTCATTGACACCGAGAGAACTCACCGCTGAGCGTGTAGAGCCGGGAGCTCAAACTCCCGTTCCTCCCCCCCCTAATATTTATTGCCTACAATTCCCAGAACCCTTTGAATGCAGTAAATGGACAGAGAATCATGGGAGTTGTAGTTCAGAAACATCTGAGGGGGCAAAGTTTGACAGCCCTGGTTTAAAGAGCAGCACATGCATTAAAATAATATGTATATACAGGCAGGGTGTGCTGACGTGACACCACAAGTGTAAATCTACTCCCCCCCCCCCCCCGGGTCATGTGACGGGGGCAAGTTGATTTTTAAATCCTGTATAAGCGCTCTCTTCAGGCTGTGTATAAGACGTGTGTGGAGATCTCTCATTATTATCATGTGCAAATATCCCAGAATTCCCGAGTCCTCTTGGTTCCGGCCCCGGCGTTTCTGATCAGGGACGCTCAGGCTGATGTTGCAGCGTATCTCTGCAGCGATTGTCGTCGTTCTGTGCTCACTGACCTCTCTCCCCGTTAGGCGTTTAAGCGCATACAGGGCTGGATTAAACACGCGGAATCGTCCCCCAGCCTCCACGTTCTCGCGGGCGGAAAGTGCGACGATAAAGTGGGGTACTACGTGGAGCCGACGATCATCGAAAGCAAAGATCCCAAGGAGAAGATTATGACGGAGGTAAAGTGAGCACCAACCCCCCCCCCCCAAAAAATAAATCAATCTGTGGGCTGCAAGCTCCCTGACGTCATCGCCAGGACCTCCCAGAGGCGCCCGGGGCGAGGTTACCGTGTGACGTGCATTACAGGGCGCTTTATTCATGCAGCGCAATGGGACGTACACACGGTGGGCTACGTGGAACTATAGTTACACATTACACACTGTGTGAGCTGAGCCCATTGTATAAATGTGTACATGCGGGTTACACAGACTGCAAACTCATTGTATCATGCTTTGTGCTTTAAATACAGGTGCGTGTTACACAATGTATCCTTAACACTTTGTGCATTGCACGCAAGCTAGCCCTCTCGTCCCGTGCGTTGCGCGCAAGCTAGCCCTCTCGTCCCGTGCGTGGTGCGCAAGCTAGCCCTCTCGTCCCGTGCGTGGCGCGCAAGCTAGCCCTCTCGTCCCGTGCGTTGCGCGCAAGCTAGCCCTCTCATCTCGTGCATGGCGAGCAAGCTAGCCCTCTCGTCCCGTGCGTTGCACACCCTCTACATGATCTATGTTACACTTTACATTTGTTTTGTGTTACAGGAAATTTTTGGGCCGGTTTTGACCGTTTACGTTTACCCTGAAAGCCGGTACAAGGACACCCTGAGTTTAATAGACTCAACGTCTCCGTATGGCCTGACCGGAGCCGTGTTTGCACAGGATCAGTGAGTAGCCGGGCTTTTATCTCACAACTCCCACTGTTTGTAAACATGTGTCATGTCGAGGGGAAGCTGCGCAGGATCCTCCTCACTCTATACATGGGACGTGTTACCCCTGGTTTTGGGCATCGCCGGCAGCAGCCGCCCTCTTCTCCTGCTCTATGGGATGGTTATAGCTTAACTCTCTCCTCTCTCCTAGAAACGTGATTGAAGAGGCCGGGCGGCTCCTCCGGAACGCGGCCGGAAATTTCTATATCAATGATAAGTCCACGGGGGCCGTCGTCGCACAGCAGCCTTTTGGAGGGGCACGAATGTCTGGTAAGGCTGGGGTCAGACGAGCGTGATTTCTACGGGCTGTACGTCCGTGCAGTAGGGACATCGTCAGTACGGATGACGCAGTAGTGGTCACACAGTCCGTTTTTTCACTGAAGTTATTTTATGACGGATGTAGGAGGGAAAAATAAATTACAATGAAAAAACATTCTGTCCGTGAAAAATGCTGGACGTATAAATGCAGTCCGTCTGACCTCGCTCCATCACTCACACACAAAGCTATGCAGACGTTATGGACGTGGCGCACTCCGCACGTCCGTTCTAGCAGTATTACGTTCTTGCCTAACCTGCGTCCGTTTGCCGCGGCCGTTGTGCGGCCGCAGTTCAGTGCGCACGTACTTCATGTGTCAGGCTCCAATGGACTTTCTTTCATGCTATCACGGACGTACTTTTAGGCGCAATCACGGGCGTGAACACTACGCTCGTCTGACCCCAGCCTAAGTGAACACCCTGCACAATGTGTAGGTGAATTAAAACCTGTAATGTACAAATCTGATTTAATTAACCCCGCACGCTCCCTATCCCAGAATATAAAATCGACAACAGGAGCTTTAGTTGTTCTTTAACGGCCGTTAAAGTGTAAGCTCACCTGCCAATGTCACAACGAGCATGCTGGGGGAGTTTTGCGCCCACTCTCAGCTCAAACACAAAATATCATGTGGGATAAACTCCAACCAAACAGGGAAACATGTGGCCGCACGTAGCGTTGCATTGGGTTATGTGATCACATGATGCGATTCCTGCATGTTGTGATGTCACACGGCGCACCTGTATGTTGAAATATTACATTATATTTGTAGATATAAAGCATTTTGTGGCGTATATTGATTCATACACGCTTGCAGGGTGCATCTAGTACACCTTTAGTAGCCAGCATAGTAGCTCTCTCTGAATGGCCAGCAGGGGGAGCAGGAGGACCATTCTCTGGCTTTCCTGTCACTCCATCCTCGGCAGCGGCGCTCTGCTCTCAGCACAGGTCTCTGTGCCACAGACTTTGATAGATTTTATAGTAGACCTATATATTTGTACACACAATGTGTAGAAGAACGTTCATTGGAAGCTGGAAATCACAGGATCCCTTTTAAAGTTTAACCCCCTTCTCTACCGAACATGTATCTACATGATTTTGCACTGAAAAACAAAAATATTCTACTTTAAAACTCATTTGCACAACTATTAATGCAGGATTGGTGTGTCCCCCCCCCCCCCGGAGAAAACTGGAATTCCCTGTGAGATATCACTCCTGTCACTCTAAAGAAGTTACAAGGAGCAGCCCCCACCCTCACTGTAACAAAAACAAAAAGCTCAGCAAACTTTACTGCTTCATCCCAGCAGCCAGTTATTTGTCAGGATACAGGGAGAGCTCTGGGGTCACTCGCTGCTGTACAGGGATACATTGCTGAATGTATTGGTTTCATTTCCCGTTACACAGGAACCAACGACAAGCCCGGAGGACGTCATTACATACTGCGATGGACATCGCCTCAGGTCGTTAAACAGACTCACGTCCCTCTGGAGGACTGGAAATACCCCTACATGCTGTGAGATGCGCCCCCGCTGTGTCCAGCCCGTGAAGGTCACCTGCGGACAGCCAATGTTTTAGAAACAGAATATTTTAACTTTGAAACTAAATGATTTTAACAAAGAGAGAAATATAAATATATTTTTAAAGAAAAAGGACAAATCTGATTTATTTCTAGGAGTTTCACCAACACCACGAAAATGCCGGGATTTACCACTTCTGTCCCTTCAGCAGCCGGGACGCCAAACCAGGAGCTTTATTATATATATATATATATATATATATATATATATATATTTCATCCAATTTCAGTAAAACCAAAATGGTTTGCACCGCCAGGCGAGTGGAGGAGAAAAATGAAAAGGCCGCATTATGTGGGGTGCAGGAAATGCCGATTCGGGGTGTTAGCACAAAAAGAATGGGAGGAAAGAAAACACCCCCCCCCCACCCCTCTTCATCCAGGGTCTGATTATTGCTCTGTAAGGACTATGGAGGTGAAACGCGTCAGATCTTTCAGCCGTTCCATTGTCATCGCATGGGGATCCCAAATGTTTAACTAACGAGAGGTTTTTATGGCTTTATTGTCGGGGTTTCCCCTCCCGGTGTCTGTCACAGGCTGGGGGGTTAAGAGACGCGTTTCGCTCTCAATCTTCACGCAAACGTTTGCGCCAGCGCAAAAATCATTAACGCGTGGGGTAAAACCATTTGCGTCGAATCCCGTATTACATAGCGCAACAACCGCGCGCAATCGTCTACCGCGGATGAACCTGCGCGAACCCTGCGCGATCTTACTGTACTTTGCGCGTCCTATACTTAACATTGTGAGCGCAAATGTGTTTAATACCATCCGCGTAGCAGCGCACAATCTATGCGCAGTTTTTAACGCACAGCCTTTGCTCGCATAATTTTAGCAACTCCTAAAAGCTGGTAACGGCAAATTCTAACAACCTGCCGAACCCAAATACACCAGCCCAAAAAAATACGCAGCAACAATATACTGGATGGTGTGTGTGTGTGTGTGTATTGTTACTGCAGCATAGGAGCTCATTTTGCATCATAGACACAGAACCCGTCTCCGATGCCTCTGCCAGGCGCAATTCAGTTGCGTTTGATAGGTGTGTTTCTTCATTTTGATTGGCTGAATGGGTGCACAAAACTGCACGCGCAAAGAGTTTTGCGCGAGACGGCACTGTGAATGCATTTGTGCGCGTCCTGTTTGGCCGTGCAATTGATCGGCGGATGAAAAAAGCCACGAGGATTGTAATTCCAGCGGTAATTTGTGTGCGCAAAAGTTTAACGCTTGGCGCAAAGATTTTCGCTTTGCGTGAGGCTTTTTGTGCGAAGAATGTAATTTAGCCCATAATGTTCAGTTTTATTTTCCTGTTTCCCTGCGCGGTGTTGGGTTGTGATGCTGGTTAATCAAGGCGAGTGCTCACTCTTACAATGAGTCCCTTTAAAAGCCTGCATTAATTAGTTTTATGTTAATTTATTCGTTCTGAAAACGATCGCCGGAGCGCGCTGCCTGCTGGTCATAACTTTACTTCTCGATGGCTCGCTCCCTGAATTTCCTGCCCATTCATTCCGGACATTGGGATTTAATGCAGCATTGGCCGAGCATCATGGGATATGTAGTTCTGAAAGCTTTGGGGAGACAAGACCCCCTCAGTAACGATATAACACACATAGTGATTAATATGTTTCAGCATAAAATGAGGTCATGTGACTCCCTGAATTTACTGAATGAGCAGGTTTCTCCATCAATGGGTTTTTTCTCCCCTGATGGCACAGCGGGCACATTCCAAGATAGCAATGCCAGGATTCATCGAGCACAGATTGTGCAAGAGTGGTTGAGGGAGCATGAGACATCATTGTCACACATGGATTGGCCACCGCACAGTCCAGACCTTAACCCCATTGAATCTTTGGGATAATGTGCTGGAGAAGACTTTACGCTGCGCCGCGACTCTCCCATCATCAATACAAGAGCTTGGCCACAAATTTCACGGTGTCTGATTTTGGTTAAATTCGTCTATTCACCAAGCTTTATCTTCACCAAATAAAGTTGAATTGACAGCAAAATACGCTGCAGATCGGCACAATTCAATGCTGTTCGATGTCAGTGAAATCCCCCTAGAGAAGCAATGGTTAATTCATTCAGACGCCGAACAGCACCGAAGTGTCGGCAAAATGGCCTGATTTTCGGTGCTTCAGTTTGACAGGTTTAAACAGGAAAATCCCATAGGATTCAATGTATAAAATAAAAATACCAGGTTTTTTATTTTTTTAATCAACCATTTATTTGTTTCATTTGCAGCAAAAAGTCTTTAATTTTTAGGCATTTTTCTGGATTTTTGGCAAAATGTTTGCGTTTTTTTTATTCTGTAACCGACATTATTATTCATAGGATCTTTTTTATTATTTCCATTCATTTTGTTAGAAACGCCTTTAAAAAAATATGCCTTTTTTGTTTACCCGAGTTCGGCAGCCTGTTCGGCAAATGGTTGGCTGTCTTTGGCAGTTTGTGGCTGCGTTCGGCAGCCTGTTCTGCAGATCGTCGACTACGCTCGGATTCCTTCTGCGCACTTCAGAGACCCTGCAATGAATGCCGAATTCACTGCAAGGTAGGAGAGTTGAACTTGCCGAAGAGCACCGAAATTTTGGTGATCTCGGAGTAATCCTTTTTTTACAGCTCGGTGGAATTCACCAACGCCAATTCGGCACTTTATGTTATACATCCAATAACTGCTTCGGCAACTCTGTTTTTGGCGCAATACGGTGAACATTCGCTAATAAGTGAATTCACATTACTTCAGCCAATTTGTGCCGAAATGTAAAGCATTAAACTATGATTCCGGCGCTTTGTGAATAACCCCTCTATATATTATTAAATGGCACGTAATTATTGTGTTATATATATATATATATATATATACAGTGGCAAGAAAAAGTATGTGAACCCTTTGGGATTACGTGGAGTTTTGCATGAATTGGTCATAAAATGTGCTCTGATCTTCATCTAAGTCACAACAATTTGAAAAACACAGTCTGCTTAAAATAATACAACACAAACATTATATGTTTTCATGTGTTTATTGAACAGAACATGTAAACATTCACAGTGCAGGGTGGAAAAAGTATGTGAACCTTTGGACTTAATAACTGGTTGACCCTCCTTTGGCAGCAATAACCTCAACCAGACGTTTCCTGTAGTTGCAGATCAGACCTGCACAATGATCTGGAGTAATTTTGGACGGATCCTCTTCACAAAACTGTTTCAGTGTAGCAATATTCTTGGGATGTCTGGTGTGAATCGCTCTCTAAGGCTAGGGTCAGACGAACGCATTTTTCACGTTGTCCGTGAAAAAGTGCGTTCGAACGAATGGACGTATTTTTTCACGGAATACGCAATAGCGGTCATACGATGCGCCTTTTCGTCCGTGATTTTTTACGGATCGTCAATAAAACCCTTTTGCGTCTGGACGTTATGTTGGCCGGACATTAGCAGCGTCTGACGTCTCCCAATCACGCAAACACGCTGCTATGCGGCCGCAGCGCACTCTGTACGTCAGTAGTAGCGGTTTGATGTTGTCGAAAAAATGCCTTCGTTTGCCACTTGCATTGCACGGACGAACTTTCGTGCGGCCGTTCGTCGTATGTTCCCCGGCATTGGACGTCATTTGCTGCTAGCACGGCCGTGATTTCATGCGGCTAAACGCACGTTAAAAATGCTTTCGTCTGACCTTAGCCTCAAGGTCATGCCACAGCATTTCAATCGGGTTGAGGTCAGGACTCTGACTGGGCCACTCCAGAAGGCGTATTTTGTTTTGTTGAAGCCATTCTTTTGTTGAATTACTTGTATGCTTTGGGTCATTGTCCTGTTGCATCACCCATCCTCTGCGGAGCTTCAGTTGGCGGACAGATGGTCTTATGTTTTCCTGCAAAATGTCTTGATAAACTCTGGAATTCATTTTTCCATCAATGACAACAATCCGTCCAGGCCCTGAGGTAGCAAAGCAGCCCCAAAACATGATGCTCCCTCCGCCATGTTTTACAGTGGGGATGAGGTTTTGATGTTGGTGTGCTGTGCCTTTTTTTCTCCACATATAGTGTTGTGTGTTTTTTCCAAACAACTCAATTTTGGTTTCATCTGTCCACAGAATATTTTGCCAGTAGTGCTGTGGAACATCCAGGTGCTCTTTTGCAAACTTCAAACGTGCTGCAATATTCTTTTTGGACAGCAATGGCTTCCTCCGTGGTGTCCTCCCATGTACTCCATTCTTGTTTAATGTTTTCCTTATTGTAGATGTGTCAACAAAAATGTTAGCATGTGCCAGAGATTTCTGTAAGTCTTTAGCTGACACTCTAGGATTCTTCTTTACCTCATTAAGCATTCTGCGCTGTGCTCTTGCAGTCATCTTTACAGGACGACCGCTCCTAGGGAGAGTAGCAACAGTGCTGAACTTTCTCCATTTGTAGACAGTCTGTCTTACCGTGGACACATGAACATCAAGGCTTTTGGAGATCCTTTTGCAACCCTTTCCAGCTTCATGCAAGTCAACAATTCTTGATCGTAGGTCTTCTGAGAGCTCTTTTCTGCGAGGCATGGTTCACATCAGGCAGTGCTTCTTGAATCCAGTAAACCCAAAACTGGTGTGTGTTTTTAAAGGGCAGGACAGCTTTCAGCAACACATCCAATAATATCACACTGATTGGACTCGAGGTTGGCTCACTCCTGGCTCCAATTAGCTCTTGGAGAAGTCATTAGGCTAGGGGGTTCACATACTTTTCCCACCCTGGACTGTGAATGTTTACATGTTCTGTTCAATAAACACATGAAAACATATAATGTTTGTGTTGTATTATTTTAAGCAGACTGTGTTTTTCAAATTGTTGTGACTTAGATGAAGATCAGAGCACATTTTATAACCAATTCATGCAAAACTCCACGTAATCCCAAAGGGTTCACATACTTTTTCTTGCCACTGTATATATATATATATATATATATTTATATTGTTGAGCAGCAGTTTCGTGTTTGGGGGAGTCAGGACGAGGGTCCATTGGAATTCTTTTTGTACCGTTACACTCTCACTCGGATTCTGTGTTGTTGTTTTAGTAAAGTTTAAACCTCGGCGTCCGTTCTTTTGCGTTTGTAGAGCTGCGGCGTGTGATACCTGCAGGACGGGGGCGCATTAAGCCCGTGATGTCCATGTAAAAGCCCCCCAGCAGGTCCCCGTCTGAATACGCGAGCCCCCTGCCCGCCGTACAGTCATCACTCCGCATAAAGAGGATCCTGCTCACATATTGCGAGCGGCTAATTCATGTCATCGGGGGATTAAATGCTCAATTAACACTTGTCAGCCACTTGCTTCTCGCCTCTCATTATGACAGAATAAAGCCCTTATGCTGCGTGTCACCTTCTCATCCGCTCCTCCGAACACATTCCCATGGCAGGGCCGCGCCACCGGCTGCAAAGCTGCTGAAACCAGGCACCAGCATCCCACTGGTTTCCATGGCGACCACCCCACAGATTCCTCCGTACCAGGTATCAGTAATCTCAGCCGCCCCTGATGTCTTGGAACTACATCTCCCATGATGCTCAGCCTCTTCCGGCTACAACAGAAGAGTTTGTTGCGTGTGCAATCCCATCACACCTGGGCAGCACAACAATGCTAGCAGACACACACACACACAGCGCACACACCTGCATCCTCTGCGCTCAGAATCCTATAAACCTGCACGCAAAAACAGGCTGGCTGAGGTACATGGCTGTGCAGATCCGTGGCAGGTCGGCCATGTTTTCCTGGACACATATTACAGTATCAATCCGGGGGGGGGGGGCGCACAGGGTAAAGTGCTGCCCTGCAACATGTATAATTCATATGCTGCAGGAAGGAAATCAAGGCCGGTCACCTGGGATTCCTGTTCGATTTCTTACCTGCAGCCTATGGATTATACATGCTGCGGGGTGGCATTTTTCATGCACTGCCCATCCGCATGAACACATTATGTGTCCAGGGAAACATGGAAAAGCGGTAAGTGCCAAAACTGTCTCCTCAGCCAAATACACGTGTTTTCTACTGGAGGGAAAACCCTTATTATTGGGAGGTCTCACACCGGCTATCGGGAGGTCTCACACCGGCTATCGGGAGGTCTCACACCGGCTGTCGAGAAGTCTCACACCGGCTGTCGAGAAGTCTCACACCGGCTATCGAGAGGTCTCACACCGGCTATCGGGAGGTCTAACACTGGTTTTGGACCACAAATGCATTTATAGAGGAAACATAAAAACTGACATTCCCAGCATGCCGCGCTGCTCCCTCCTGTATGGAGGTTTCAGGATTGAAACATTGGGAATATCCATTCTACAAACCAAACACCCCTAGTTTTGGCATCTTTCGAGCTTTGCCGATGTACGCTTGGCTTGGGATTCATATCTACATTATCGTTTACACTTAAAGCGGAAAAACAGCTGTGATCCTCTGTCCCGGATGATGGGAGGCTGGACCACGTAGATGGGCATCCAAGACCCCCTGACCTGGGCCTATCCACAAGACTGGCTACCAGGCAACATCCATTCTCTGCTTGAGTCTTCATTTCATCCCCAACAATCCAGTGATTTCCCGTTCTAGTTGACCGCTTTAGCTCCTTTAGCAGCATCAGGGTTTGACTAGGTCGTCTTTACTTTGACCGTGCCGCCATTTTGTTGGAGCCAAAGGGGTTCAAGGAGCTGTGAACAGTCTGTTTTTTTTGTGCTTTTTCAGACGCGTTGGCAGTGTCCGCGCGCGCTGGTGAGACGGACGTCTTTATTTAGGTGGTCCGGAGCGCTGCCAGGCCTTTGGGATCTAAATAGAGATGGCTGTTTGGATATGAGTGGCGCGGCGCGGGCCTCGGCTCGCTCTCTTTGCATTCTGTATAAAACGAGATTATTGGCTAAATCTGAGCTAATTCATCTCTAAGAGGCTTTTCCTGTGGGAGCAATGCTGCCCTGCCTGGCTCGCCCCGGGCCCATTGTGCCACCAAAGTCTCGCCGAACAAGAGAAATGGAAATGCTCCGGAGTTTTTAAAAAGCTGACGGAACTAAACCACGTGGTGATACGCGGCGGGCGTCCCGGCAATCAAAGGGATATTCCATAATAAGCATCCATAATGGCCTTCCGGATTCTTCTAATTAATCATATTCGGCTCCGGTCGCCTATTTTCGAATCCTCTGTATCAAATTATGATGAGACTCCTCACACGCCACGTCTGATTGGCCAGTTTGAGGTCCACCCCCTGTGTCGGATTGCTGCGGCACACCCTGATACTTTGTGTCCGTACTCACACCTTGGAAATCACCCTCGCAGCGCTTTTATATATATCGATCCCATGCTTAAATCCGTTGTTCCGGGCGTCCTGTCCTCTGCGGCAGCGAAAGAGCGAATGTGAGGATGGTGGAAGGTTCCCGCGGAGGAACAGGAAGATTTCCAGCAGGATAGGATGCGAGTGAGACCGTCTGCTTCGGTTTAGCACTTGGGCTGCAGCTAATTGGCAGATCAAGGCGTCTGATGTCCCGAGTTAAATAAGGAGTTATGTGATCATGGATGAAGTATGACACTCCTTGGATCAATCCCAAAAAAAAAAATTGCTTTTTCCAACCTGCCGCGGGATCCGGGCTCTAACACGATCCAGATAGTAGCAAGTGTCAAAACGCTTTCAGCTTTTCCTGGCAGAGTCTCCATCCAGAGCATCGCAAGGAGGAGCTGCTCTCACCGAACCCGAGCCAGCAATCATCCCACCAACTGCCCACATCCATCCTGAGCACCGCAAGGAGGAGCTGCACTCACCAAACCAGCAATCATCCCACCAACTGCCCAAATCCATCGCACCAACTGCCCACATCCATCCTGAGCACCGCAAGGAGGAGCTGCACTCACCAAACCTGAGCCAGCAATCATCCCACCAACTGCCCACATCCATCCCAACTAACTGCCACACATCCATCCCAACTAACTGCCCAAATCCATCCCAACTAACTGCCCAAATCCATCCCAACTAACTGCCACACATCCATCCCAACTAACTGCCCAAATCCATCCCAACTAACTGCCACACATCCATCCCAACTAACTGTCACACATCCATCCCAACTAACTGCCCAAATCCATCCCAACTAACTGCCACACATCCATCCCAACTAACTGCCCAAATCCATCCCAACTAACTGCCACACATCCATCCCAACTAACTGCCCAAATCCATCCCAACTAACTGCCACACATCCATCCCAACTAACTGCCCAAATCCATCCCAACTAACTGCCACACATCCATCCCAACTAACTGTCACACATCCATCCCAACTAACTGCCCAAATCCATCCCAACTAACTGCCACACATCCATCCCAACTAACTGCCCAAATCCATCCCAACTAACTGCCCAAATCCATCCCAACTAACTGCCCAAATCCATCCCAACTAACTGCCACACATCCATCCCAACTAACTGCCACACATCCATCCCAACTAACTGCCCAAATCCATCCCAACTAACTGCCACACATCCATCCCAACTAACTGCCCAAATCCATCCCAACTAACTGCCACACATCCATCCCAACTAACTGTCACACATCCATCCCAACTAACTGCCCAAATCCATCCCAACTAACTGCCACACATCCATCCAACTAACTGCCCACATCCATCCCAACTAACTGCCCAAATCCATCCCAACTAACTGCCACACATCCATCCCAACTAACTGTCACACATCCATCCCAACTAACTGCCCAAATCCATCCCAACTAACTGCCACACATCCATCCCAACTAACTGCCCAAATCCATCCCAACTAACTGCCACACATCCATCCCAACTAACTGCCCAAATCCATCCAACTAACTGCCACACATCCATCCCAACTAACTGCCCAAATCCATCCCAACTAACTGCCACACATCCATCCCAACTAACTGTCACACATCCATCCCAACTAACTGCCCAAATCCATCCCAACTAACTGCCACACATCCATCCCAACTAACTGCCCAAATCCATCCCAACTAACTGCCCAAATCCATCCCAACTAACTGCCCAAATCCATCCCAACTAACTGCCACACATCCATCCCAACTAACTGCCACACATCCATCCCAACTAACTGCCCAAATCCATCCCAACTAACTGCCACACATCCATCCCAACTAACTGCCCAAATCCATCCCAACTAACTGCCACACATCCATCCCAACTAACTGTCACACATCCATCCCAACTAACCGCCCAAATCCATCCCAACTAAATGTCACACATCCATCCCAACTAAGCACCAGGTCTTTCAAGAAATGTATTCATGAATCCTTCCTAAGTGATCTCAAACAGCTCCCATGTTACAGACGAAACCTAATCCCAGACCTAGACTGTGCAATTGAATTCTTTCAGTCCGAGCTCCTGCAAGTCTGGAATTCCCATGCCCCGCTGCGTAAAGTGCGAGTAAGAGGGACCCATCTCCCCTGGGTTACAGCTGATCTTACACTAATGTACCAGTTTAGAGATTCACTGTGGTCAAATTTCAAGACTACTGGTTCCATGAACGATCACTATGAATACCGAAAATGCCGGAATGCATGCACAAAAATGGCGAAAAGCCCATTACTTCAATGGAAATCTAAACAATAGGCTTGTGCACCGATTTTTTTTCGGTTCGATTTGTTCGGATGTTTAAACTTTTCGATTCGGCTCGTTTCGACCGATTTCTGTTTCGATTCGGTTCGGCTCGACTCGTTTTTCGTGTACATTTTTTTTTCGGAACATCGACCATTTTTCGTATTTTCGTGTCACTTTGCTCGTTTTTTGTATCGACTTTTCGTGATTTCGGAATTTTTTTCGTTTTTTTGGAACATCTGTTCTCCTTGTTTCAAAGCTGTCTAACTCTATTCGTTTTGATGTAAACTACTATGGTTTACTTTTTTATACTTTATATATTTTTTTATAATAAACTTTTGGTTTGTTTTTCGGATCCGATAATTCATTCTGTCGATACGATAATTCTGGCGATTCTATCGTGTTTTTCTTTAATTAAATAAAGATCCTTTTTTTCTTATGAATATACATTTCACAACTTTATTTAATCACATTAAAAAAATGGTATAAAAGCCAAGGAACAAAAAAAAATGAACAAAACGATTTAAAAAACGCTAAACTGACCCGAATGGTCTGACTTTAAAAATAAAAACCAGAACAAAAAGGTTTTAAAACGGAAAAATAGTTTATCAAAATGATCTGAAATGAAAAAAAATAAAAAAATAAAATGATTTAAAACAGACAAAAAAATAAATTAACCCTTTCGCTGCTGAGGCATTTCACGGCTTCCCTTCACGCCTGTGTGCGGCACTGCGGTCTGCTGCTGAGCTAATTTTTAACAGTTTCGCTCCTCTTGTTTAAACGCGTTTTGAAGCCTTCTTTTATAATATGACCCAGACATGTTATATATCGTTCTTTCCGGCAGACTCGGCAGATGATTCATAATATATCATTATCATATGTATGCGTCATGTCCTGTCTGTATATTATAACAAAAAAATGCAATAAAATTAGAATTTTCAATGTTTGTTTTACAAGGTGTAAAGTGTTTTTTTCACATTTTAACATGCGAGTGTTTGCGGTTATATTTTATGAGTTGCGTTTGTTAAAAAAAATTGAAAAGGGGACTTGTTATATTTTTTTGGGTGAAAATTACACTATTTTTAACAAACGCACCCCATACAAAAATCCTTAGTGCAGCATCATTGTTCACATTATAATTGAAATGGGAACAATATTGCTGCATTAACAAAACAAAACAAAAAACCTGTTTATTTTTTTTTATATTTTAATTTTTTATAATTTTTAACATTGTCATGTTTGGTATTGTTGGAAAGGCCATGCTCTGGTTGATCCAAAGATACAAACATTAACCAACCGATAGCTGCTGCGGATCGGGAGATAGGGGGTCATTGGAACCCCCTATCTCCACCATTGGTCGCAGTTAGGGGTTAACTCCAGAACTGACGTCATTGTGACGAGGTCTTGGGACTGGCGGCAGCTGCCGTTCCCCCACGCTGCAGCTGCCGTTCCCCCACACTGTTGTCTTCCTGCAAAGACGTGACCATGTTGGCAGGCAGCGTCTTAGCGGGCAGCGGTGGGAGAGAGAGAGCTCATAGCTGGGAGGAGGTGTTGCGTGAAGCTGCAAACAGGGACAAATAAACTAGACCTGAGCCGCACTGAGGATCTTTGGGTTGTGTCGGAGAAGACTTCACGCAGTGCTGCCATCAATATTTTTTGATAAATTCTTGGTTATACAATGAATGTGACTGTGGACAAAAATCCATGTTGTTGTGACATCGCCTAAGTTTAACAAAACCAGGCCACGTCGGTAATCAAATCTCAAGGCAGTACAACAAGGTTGTGTTAGTGTGTGACATTTTTTGGCCAGGCAGGAAGTGTAGAATGTGCACAGTCACATTCATGGCCACAAATATGTTGACAAATTTATGACAAAGGGTCCATAGAAATGTCAATAAATTTATGTACATATAATTTTAACAGTGTGGAAACCAAGCAATACATATTAACTTATTAAGTAAGGAAAAGCAACGCACACAAACAGGAAAATATAGAAAAAATAGAAAATTTATTTACAACATGGGGAAGGGAACATGCCAAGGATGGCAAACTGCCCAACAGGGGCACAAACAAACATAGTGTAGTGGAAATAGACTGGAAGATGGCCGCCATTGTAAGCCAGGCGAACATCTTGTTCAGAATATTGGTTCACTTGAGATAATTACTGGCATTTGAGGAGATGTTGGAGCTGGTCCGCATCTTTGATTACAAAGATTATGACTGCCGTAAGGGCCCTTACGGCAGGAAGAATAACACCCGCAAGGATCGTATCCTTGACAAGCTACGCATCACCATCCTGGAGCTGTTCGGCAAGGACCGGACGAAGGACCAGCTCCAAACGCTGGTCCGACCTCAAGGCACGCGAGCAGGAGCAGCTGAGGCACATCCGTCGCGTCATAGCCAAATGTAAGTGTCATGTTATATTGTAAAGCGCTGCGCAAACTGTTGGTGCTATATAAATCCTGTATAATAATAATAATGTGCTTGCATGTGATAATGTGCACAGAAATATGTTGATTTATCTAGTCCTTTTTTCATGCAATGTGATTGTGTATTAGGCAGTTTTTAGCTGAAATTAGAAGCAGGCATACATAGAAATTTAGGAATGTGCTGAGATTGGAAGAAAAACAATCAAAGCGCTGAGAAAGGTCTCTGCTGTTTTCGACACAGAGAAAGGATACATCAAGGTCGTTGGGGCCCGCAGAAATACAAAGGAGTATAGAGATCAGACCAGGTGCCTTTTGTAACAAATGAGTGAAGACGCTAGGGAACGGGGCGCAACCCGGAACAGTGGGAGCAACTAATTATGATTCACTGAAACTAACATGAAGTTTGCCAATTTACAGCCAAATTAATGAAATGTCTTTTGTATTAGCCAAAGGGAGGTACTAACCCACGTGGGGTGGGATAGCGTAACCGGGAGGTGGGCTAATTGGGATGTACCTAATCATGTATTTTGAGGTATAAAATCTCATGTCACTGTGAAAATCGCTGCTCATTCTTTGCGATTGAATCCTGTTTGAGCATCTGTTGTGATATCACAATAAAGTTTGCCTTTCCTGAAGAGACTCGTGTTCAGACAATCCTTGCTCGTGTCCGGTCCGGCCTCGTCTTGAGTGAACCTGCAGATTCCGGTTACATTTCGGGAGGAGGCTGGTCTCACTGCCGCTCCAGGATGTCAGCGGCATTGCTTATATGCTCCCGCAATTCCTGGAGCAGTTCCTGGATGGAATCAATAGTTGTAACAGCAAGGCGTAGCTCGCCGATCGCCATCCTGTTGATTTGCCTAATGCTGGAGGACGTGTCCGGTCTGGCTTCTCCTTCTATATATCCAATAAATGAAAGAAGGAAAATACAGTAAGTAAAGCAGGTTTCTATTTTTGACTGAAAGTCTTGAAAAAATATAACAGTAGTATATACCAGTGCTGGCGGCCTCCTGAGGCTCCGACTCCTCCTCCGACTCCTCCTCCTCCTCCACCACCACCACCGTCAGCATCTCATCCGGTGCTATATCTAAGAAATTAAAGAAATAAAAAATACAGTAAACACCAAAACTGATTTATTTTTTAACAAAAGTCTATGCAAAATACAACAGTAAAAAAAAGAACCTGGACTCGCGGCCTCCTGCTGCGGCTCCAGCTCCCTCTCTCCAACATCGCCATCCTCCTCCTCTTCCTCCTCCTGCTCCTCCTCTTCCTCCTCCTGCTCCTCCTCTTCCTCCTCCTGCTCCTCTTGTGCTATACATAAAAAAATTAAATTAAAATACAGTAAACAAAAAATGTTTCTGTTTTTGACCAAAAGTCGTTGCAAAATAAAACAGTATATACCAGCGCTGGTGGTCGCCCGTGGCTCCTCCTCCTCCTCCACTGGGGCACTGGTGCCCGCCGGGGCAGATGCTGCCTTCTTCCTGTCTTCTGCCAAATCCAAAAAATAACACGTAAATAATGCAGACTGGAAAAAATGGTATATCTATACAATATATTGCCGAAAGTATTGCGACACCCCTCCACTACCCCACTACCAGCTTGACCCACCACTACTCCCATCTCATAGTTCTAAAGTCACAAAATATTTATTTATTTCCTCTGCACAGACATATATTACCGATCAATTATATATTTTTTTCAGAAGTAAACATTACGTTTATTCAATAAAAACTATTATTTGTGTTGTGTGCGTACAAAACGCATTGTGCGACTGCTTTTATTTATTTTATAGATGCCTCAGCCTCAGTTTCACTTTCAGTTTCTGATAATAATAAAACTGGATATTGCAGAAACAACAGAAATCCACCATTTTGTTTTGAAATTTGCATCTAAAGCGTTCAATAATGACACTGCTGCAGCAAACTGAATTGCTGCGCTGCAACAATTCAGCAGCTGCTGAGGATGTATTGAACGCGGCTCTGTTTGGATGCACTTTCAAAAGAACTACATGTCCCATCCTACCACTTAGCAGAGACGCAGAGATTTTTATTGATGCGCAGGTGGGAGCCAATATTGGGCAAGCTGCGGGTCATCTCGTATGCATCACTCAAATCACAACAACCTCCCCCCCCCCCAGCACACTACAGTACACACAGTGCCAAAAGAAATCCAGCATTGTAACTTCATCTACATACATCAAATATCACAACTTTCACGAATACGTAAAATCACAAAAAGGAAGAGCTATGGCAAAAATGCATGTATGACGAGACATGAAAACGCAAAGCTATACACAATCACATTGCATGAAAAAAGGACTAGATAAATCAACGTATTTCTGTGCACATTAGCACATGCAAGCACATTATTATTATTATACAGGATTTATATAGCGCCAACAGTTTGCGCAGCGCTTTACAATATAACATGACACTTACGTTTGGCTATGACACGCCGGATGTGCCTCAGCTGCTCCTCCTCGCGTACCTTGAGGTCGGACCAGCGTTTTCGGAGCTGGTCCTTCGTCCGGTCCTTCCCGAACAGCTCCAGGATGGTGGTGCGAACCTTATCGAGGATACGGTCCTTTCTTGCGTTATTCTTTCTGCCGTAAGGGCCCTTACGGCAGTCGTAATCTCGTCTGTCAAAGATCCGGACCAGCTTGAGCATCTCCTCAAATGCCATGTTGCTGGCCCGCTTCTTCCTGGGTGGTGGTGTTTCATGGGTGCAAGACGATGAGGAGGTGTCTGAATGGCACTTGTCTCTTGCAGCAATGATGAATTGAATAATAAAAACAATATTTTTTGGCCTGTCCAAAAAGTTGTCAAAAAACTGGCTCAATAAAGTTACGACATCCGCGACCCGTGGACGAATCGGATCCGACCCGATTACGAAGGAATTATCGTATCGACAGAATTATCGGATCATTGGAAACAAAGAAAACAAGTGATACGCATTTACAAATACAAAAGTTACAGAATCAGCGATATAACCGATAATAGTTAAATATACGATGTCCAGAATTACCGAAATGGAACCGAAATCACGAATGGAACCGAAATCATGAATAGAGCGAAAATAAATTTCGATTTGACACATTTCAAGTCCATTCGAAAATTCCGAAAATATTTCGTTTCGGCTCGGAAAACTTTTCGGATCTGCCATTTTCGGATCTAAAAATTTTTGGAAAATCGGTCGCATCCGAAAACACAACAATTTCGTGAAAATTCCGAAACCCGAAACGCACATCCCTACTAAACAATAACATATCAAACCCTAGAAACTTTTGGAAAACCAGAACTAACATACAAGCACCCCCAGTCCACTCTCAGCCGGCTGCTGTAGAAAGTAAACAACCAAACCCTGCAACACCCCCTAGATGTAGCAAATGCCTTTAATGGTTATTTTGTTGGATGTGCCACCACCCTGATTGCTAAGGTAGGAAATGACATGCAATCAGAAAGGCCACACGCAGGTCAGGCCCCTCCAACTGTGCAAAGACCCTGTATCAGACAGGAATTCAGTTTTAGACCAGTGCCATTACTAAACTTCTCCTTAAGCAAAAAATGAAATACCAGTCTGGACCTGATCAAATACCAGCAATGCTGCTGAAAATCAGCGCACCGGCAATTGCAGATCCTGTCGCAACCCTAATCAATGAGTCACTGGCGATTGGATACATACACAAACTCTGGAAGACTGCGAGAGTGGTACCTATCCATAAATGTGGTGACAGTACTTTGGTATCCAACTACCGTCCAATATCATAGCTCCCTGTAATGTCAAAAATTTTGGAAAAATGCGTCTACACACAATTACTTGATTATTATCAATATTGTAACTACTTAACCCCAGATCAATCCGTCTCCCATCCAAATCACTCAACTACAACCGCCCTTTTAAAAGTTTGCAATGATATCCAAGCTGGGATGGAACAAGGAAACCTAACTGGAGCCATCTTCCTTGATTTTGCCAAGGCCTTTGACACAATAGACCATGACATCTTGTTAGAAAAACTTAAAGACTCTGGTATTGGTGATCGCACGTTAACCTGGTTTCAATCGTATGTATCTGATCGGTCGCAATATGTGTCCATTTCTGACAGCACTTCCCTCCCAGTCACGTGCGGTGTACCCCAAGGCTCAATACTCAGCCCCCTGCTATTCACAATATTCATAAATGATCTGCCCAACGTCTGCAAAGCCTCAACTGTACACATGTACGCAGACGACACTGTAATCTATTCTATACCGGCAAACCAACTCTCCCACAGCTGGAGGCCGCGCTGCAAGAACAATTCACAGAGGTAGAAAAGTAGATCAAACACAGCAAACTTTTTTTAAATACTGACAAAACGGTAACAATGCTCTTTGGAACAAAACATAAACTACATAAATTGCAAAATCCCCATCTATGTGTCAGGACAAAATCAAATGGCACGCTGACCACAGTCACTTCTCTCAAATATCTAGGTATGTGGTTAGACCCAAATCTATCCTTTGGCCCCCACATCGAAAAACTCTCATCTAAACTTTACCCCAAACTAGGTGCCCTGTACAGAAACAAATCCTGCCTGAGCCCCGAAGTAACAAAGCAGATTGTACAACAAATGCTTATGCCGGCTATTGAATACAGAGATGTAGTGTATGCAGCCGCCCCGCAAACACACCTTCAGAAACTTACTACATTGTATAACTCATTCTGTCGCTTTGTGCTACAATGTAACTACATGACCCACCATTGTGACATGTTAAAAGAGCTAAACTGGTCGTCACTGGAATCTAGACGCACCCTTCACCTTTCCAACCTGGTGTTTAAGAGCTTTTCTGGGAAGCTGCCACCCTACCTGAATAGGCTGCTTCCTCCAGCAGTTCCCTCAACCTATAACCTCCGATCCAGGACCAGCACCTGATACGTATTTTTTTATATCTTTGACACACTGGTTTGGGGAAAACCACTGATTTCTGGTTGGCTGTGGAGAATTGGTGGCAGTACAAGCAGGGGCGCCTACCACTTTCTTTTTGTTTATAACATTTTAATGTTCTTGAACCCAGGACATACTTGAAAACGAGAGAAATCTCAATGTATCCTTCCTGGTAAAATCCTTTATAAATAAATAAAATAAATAATTGCCCAAATCCATCCCACCAACTGCCCAAAGCAATCCCAACTAACTGCCCGAATCAAATCCCAACCAACTGCCCGAATCAAATCCCAACCAACTGCCCGAATCAAATCCCAACCAACTGCCCGAATCAAATCCCAACCAACTGCCCGAATCAAATCCCAACCAACTGCCCAAATCAAATCCCAACCAACTGCCCAAATCAAATCCCAACCAACTGCCCAAATCAAAGCCCAACCAACTGCCCAAATCCATCCCAAGCACCACAAAGAGGAGCTGCAGTCAGCAAAATGAGAGCCTAGGATCTAGCAATCGCCCACACGTTGTTGGGCTGGATGCATTTGGTGGTTGCAGCCGACCCTTCGGGGAATAGGCGCGACCCCACCCCTCCTGCACTATGTATATAGTCACTATGTTACATGTTTACAGGTGCATTCTGTATATAGTCACTGTGTTACAGGTTTACAGGTGCATTCTGTATATAGTCACTGTGTTACATGTTTACAGGTGCATTCTGTATATAGTCACTGTGTTACATGTTTACAGGTGCATTCTGTATATAGTCACTGTGTTACATGTTTACAGGCGCATTCTGTATATAGTCACTGTGTTACATGTTTACAGGTGCATTCTGTATATAGTCACTGTGTTACATGTTTACAGGCGCATTCTGTATATAGTCACTGTGTTACATGTTTACAGGTGCATTCTGTATATAGCCACTGTGTTACATGTTTACAGGCGCATTCTGTATATAGTCATTATGTTACATGTTTACAGGCGCATTCTGTATATAGTCATTATGTTACATGTTTACAGGCGCATTCTGTATATAGTCACTGTGTTACAGGTTTACAGGCGCATTCTGTATACAGTCACTATGTTACATGTAGACAGGCGCATTCTGTATATAGTCACTATGTTACAAGTTTACAGGCGCATTCTGTATATAGTCACTATGTTACATGTTTACAGGCGCATTCTGTATATAGTCACTATGTTACATGTTTACAGGCGCATTCTGTATATAGTCACTAACAGGGTTATCCAAAGAGATTCGAAAAGTCACCGCACGTTCGGTGACTTTTCGTTCTCTTCAATTCGGTTCGTGTTGCCGACCCCATTTCGGTGACCCTGCGGTGTATTCAGCAAGTACCACAGGGTCCCCGAATTGCAGGGAAAAGCTGCCGCAAGCCTGACGAAAACTAACCGCAAAACCTGCCAAATGCACGCCGAAAACACGCAAAAACATCTGGATTAACCCGCCGAAGACGCCGGAAAAACCCGAGCAGGAGCCGATCACACGCAGCGAAGCCGCCGGAAAAAGCCGAGAAAAAGCCGACACTGCAGACAGAGGGAGGGGAATAAATTAGCAAAACAGTTTGTATGAACGTGAAAGTGAAAAGCTGTTTGCAAAGAAACTACTGAGCGAAAATGTCTGAAATTTGCATATGAGGTCCAGGGAATGATAATAAAAAGGGCTGTTACAGAAAAAAGAAGTAAACTTAAAAAATTCAGAAAAATGCCTAAAGTATCCTAAAAAATCTATAAATAAAGAGACTCTTTGCTGCAGAATTTTATAATGAACTGTTTATTAGATATTGAATTAAAACAGGAATATTTTTAACATTGAAGCCTATGGAATTCTCCTGAATAAACTTGCTGAATTAAACCACCGAATGGCAGGGCATTTCGGGAACCTTTCACTGCTGGTTTGTGTTCTCTGAATAGCCGAAGCATTGCTTTTTCATGGGGTTTTCACTGCCCTCGAACAGGCACCGAACAGGCACCGTATGTGCAGGCAATTCGCCAGGATTTGCCGAATTGCCTGCTCTCTGGATAGCTGAATGGCCAGGAAAGGTAACCGAACGCTGATTTTCAGCGTTCGGTTACCTTTCTCAAGGAATTCGGATCTCTTTGGATAACCCTGTATGTTACATGTTTACAGGCGCATTCTGTATATAGTCACTATGTTACATGTTTACAGGCGCATTCTGTATATAGTCACTATGTTACATGTTTACAGGTGCATTCTGTATATAGTCACTATGTTACATGTTTACAGGTGCATTCTGTATATAGTCACTATGTTACATGTTTACAGGTGCATTCTGTATATAGTCACTGTGTTACATGTTTACAGGTGCATTCTGTATATAGTCACTGTGTTACATGTTTACAGGCGCATTATGTATATAGTCACTGTGTTACATGTTTACAGGTGCATTCTGTATATAGTCACTGTGTTACATGTTTACAGGTGCATTCTGTATATTGTCACTATGTTACATGTGTACAGGTGCATTCTGTATATAGTCACTGTGTTACATGTTTACAGGTGCATTCTGTATATAGTCACTGTTACATGTTTACAGGTGCATTCCGTATTGAGGTATGTTAATAGAGATCTCTTAAGTGACTTTAGACTGGGGGAAGATTTGATGGCGTCTGGGAGGTTATTCCATAACTGCGGTGTTCTGTAGGAAAATGAGGATCGAGCCACTTTCTTTTTGTATTGTGGTATTGTAAGTAAGGTGCTGGTCCTGGATCGGAGGTTATAGGATGAGGGAACTGCTGAGGGAAGCAGTCTATTCAGGTAGGGTGGTAGCTTCCCAGAAAAGCTCTTAAACACCAGGTTGGAAAGGTGAAGGGTGCGTCTGGATTCCAGCGACGGCCAGTTTAGTTCTTTTAACATGTCACAATGGTGGGTCTTGTAGTTACATTGTATCACAAAGTGGCAGAATGAGTTATACAATGCAGTAAGTTTAAGAACGTGCATTTGCAGGGCGGCTGCATACACTACATCTCCGTATTCAATACCTACTGTAAAAATTCAATGCTCTTGAACCCAGGACATACTTAAAAACGAGAGAAATCTCAAGGTATCCTTCCCGGTAAAATACTTTATATATAAATAAAAATCCATCCTGCGTGTCGGTGTAAGTCCCTGCATTCTCAGTGTATGTCTGTGTGCGGCTCAGACAGCAGATGGTGCTCTATGTTCTGCATACACCCAGCCTGCTCCTTACATTCATCCTCGCCATCCTACAGCCATACCTGCCGTGTGCTCTGGATTTTCATGAGCAGACCGTGCTTCTGGCCCTAATATGCACCGATCCCCCGATAACCACATTATTGTCATCAGAGGCAGGGCCGCCATCAGGGGGTGACTGTCTATGACATGTTAAGGGGCCCAGACCGTTTCCAATCTAGGGTTGCCAGATCGACCATGTTTTCCTTACTATTTATTCATGCGGATGAGCAGTGAAATGATGTCACACTCAGATATGATGCAAGAAAATATGTCATACATGCTCAAACCCTGTGTAACACTTACGAGCAAATGAGCCGGCCAGCAATATAGGAAACGGCAGTATGTAGTTATGATGTAACCTGGGTGCGTAGTCACATGACTCCTCAATCCATCCAATAGACATGTGCGTTTCGTTCTAAATCGAAATTCGGACAAAAATTAACCAATTTCGTTTTCCGGAAGCAATTCCGAAAAACGAAAAATCGGCCGTCCAGATTAATGAATCGGTCTGAAACCCGAATCCCGCTAACATAACAAAAGAAAAATCGAAACGAAAAAAGCAAAATTAAAATTTCCCTGAAATTATGAAACAACGGAACGAAAACGACCGAAATTGAAAACTAAAAAAAAAAAAAAAGACGCAACGAAAATGACCCAAAACGAAAAAAAAAACCTGAATGAAATGATCCGAAACAAATAAAAACAGGGATTTTTTTTTCTTTATATACATTGAAACCTATAGGATTCGGCAGATTAAAACCTGTCGAACGAACCACCGAAAATCAGGGTTAGACGCTCTGGATAGAAATCAGGGTTAGAAATTCTAACCTTAGCTTCTAAACCCAAGTTTCAGTGGTTCATTAGACAGGTTTAAGGCGAATCCTATAGGTTTCAATGTAAAAAAAAAATCCCCATTTTCTTGTTCAATATTTATTCAATCGCTTATTATTTTCACTTGTAGCAAAAAGTCTATTTTTTTTAAAACAAATTAGGATTTCTTAGGCATTTTTTGTGATATTTTTTTGTGAAATTTTTGGATTACGAATTTATTTTAAACAACAAGGCTTTTTTTCCTTTGCCGAACGCAGCGTTTTGTTTTTCTTTCCTATAATCTGGTTGTGTTCCGCAGGGGCTATCCACGGTCCCGAAGCCTATTCAGAACCAAGGACAGCAGCCCTGCTGGATTCCGGATCAGGAGGATTTAATTAATTAATTTATTTAACCCCTATCTAAGTAAGTAATTAATCCTTTTCATTTTCTGATAACTATTAAAAACAAAATACGAATCAACCCAAAATATTAACAATAAAAACAAAAAAAACCGAATAGACCCGAAAAACTAAATACCGGCCGAATTTTCGGATTGTTCTGAAATACGAATCTTGGTAATATAATCAAATGACCCGAAACTAAAAGAAAAAAAAAACAAAACGAACAAAATGATCCGAAAAACGGAACAAAATTATTCGAAATAAATTTTTTGACCGTGCACATGTCTACCATCCAATAGAGACAAACTGTAAAGATCACGCAACACCAGCTGCATCCAGAACAGTGTGACATCTTCTCTGAGTGAGCGTCGTGTCACAGTGTAACGTCTTCTCTGAGTGAGCGTCGTGTCACAGTGTAACGTCTTCTCTGAGTGAGCGTCGTGTCACAGTGTAACGTCTTCTCTGAGTGAGCGTCGTGTCACAGTGTAACGTCTTCTCTGAGTGTGCGTCGTGTCACAGTGTGACGTCTTCTCTGAGTGAGCGTCGTGTCACAGTGTAACGTCTTCTCTGAGTGAGCGTCGTGTCACAGTGCAACGTCTTCTCTGAGTGTGCGTCGTGTCACAGTGCGACATCTTCTCTGAGTGAGCGTCGTGTCACAGTGTGACGTCTTCTCTGAGTGTGCGTCGTGTCACAGTGTGACATCTCTGAGTGAGCGTCGTGTCACAGTGTGACGTCTTCTCTGAGTGTGCGTCGTGTCACAGTGTGACGTCTTCTCTGAGTGTGCGTCGTGTCACAGTGTGACGTCTTCTCTGAGTGTGCGTCGTGTCACAGTGTGATGTCTTCTCTGAGTGAGCGTCGTGTCACAGTGTAACGTCTTCTCTGAGTGAGTGTCGTGACACAGTGTGACGTCTTCTCTGAGTGTGCGTCGTGTCACAGTGTGACGTCTTCTCTGAGTGTGTGTCGTGACACAGTGTGACGTCTTCTGAGTGTGTGTCGTGACACAGTGTGACATCTTCTGAGTGTAACAAGTAGGAGAAATGTCTCGTGCACCGCACTCATTAGTATCAGGAGGAGCTTCGCAACTCCGGCAGCCGGCCAGAACATTTATTGTAAAAACAAACTGTAAATGTCACGCACCTCCAGCTACATCCAGGACAGATTTTATTCCACCCAGTTGGACCAGGCAACTTATTGACTTGATAAAGAGTCTTTTTGAAGCCTTAAAAAAGGTTTGAGAAAGGCTCATGATGAGTCGAAATGTCGCCTGGTCCAACTGGGTGGAATAAAGTCTGTCCTGGATGTAGCTGGAGGTGCGTGACATTTACAGTTTGTTTTTACAATAAATGCTCTGGCCGGCTGCCGGAGTTGCGAAGCTCCTCCTGATACTAATGAGTGCGGTGCACGAGACATTTCTCCTACTTGTTACACTCAGAAGATGTCACACTGTGACACGACGTCACACTCAGAGAAGACGTCACACTGTGACACGACTCACACTGTGACACGACGTCACACTGTGACACGACGTCACACTGTGACACGACGTCACACTGTGACACGACTCACACTGTGACACGACTCACACTGTGACACGACGTCACACTGTGACACGACTCACACTGTGACACGACGTCACACTGTGACACGACTCACACTGTGACACGACTCACACTGTGACACGACGTCACACTGTGACACGACTCACACTGTGACACGACTCACACTGTGACACGACGTCACACTGTGACACGACGTCACACTGTGACACGACGTCACACTGTGACACGACTCACACTGTGACACGACGTCACACTGTGACACGACTCACACTGTGACACGACGTCACACTGTGACACGACTCACACTGTGACACGACTCACACTGTGACACGACGTCACACTGTGACACGACTCACACTCAGAGAAGACGTCACACTGTGAGAAGACGTCACACTGTGACACGACTCACACTGTGACACGACCTCACACTGTGACACGACCTCACACTGTGACACGACGTCACACTGTGACACGACGTCACACTGTGACACGACTCACACTCAGAGAAGATGTCACACTGTGACGTCACACTCAGAAGACGTCACACTGTGACGTCACACTCAGAAGACGTCACACTGTGACACGACTCACACTCAGAGAAGACGTCACACTGTGACACGACTCACACTCAGAGAAGACGTCACACTGTGACACGACTCACACTCAGAGAAGACGTCACACTGTGACACGACTCACACTCAGAGAAGACGTCACACTGTGACACGACTCACACTCAGAGAAGACGTCACACGACGCACACTCGGGATAATTTTGGAATATAAATGGGGAATTCTTCAGAAAGAAAATGTCCATATTAAAGGTTTCAGGGTAAACTAGTTTCCTAGAGAAGGATTCAGAATTGGTGCACTTGGACTTCCCGGCCTCCCACCCTGGGGTCAGATGAAAACTTCAGACAGGAGATGTTGGAGACAGAGGATGGGGAGAGAGGCCGGTGGGCGACACAGAGCGAAGACGTTCATGTTATGGATCCCTCAGCTTATGATGAGCTGTCTGGATCAGAGCTGCACGGGCCCTTGAGCGGAGGAACAGGTGAAATGAAGGCATTGCCAGAGGATTCCTGGCCGGAGCCTCGTGTCACCCCTGGGATCCCTAGGAAATAAATTATTGGTATCAATATATGACAACTCCCCCCCCCCTGCCCGGAGGAGCTGCCCTGAAACCCGGCCAAGAAAGTGTCTGATTAGGTCATTTATACTCCGGATCAGCGCTACATCTGCCCAACATCAATATTCCCGTTCTCGCCCGCCTCGCCTTCCTGTTTATGAGCCAGCTGTGGGCTTTATGTCACTTTGTGCGTCTCACATCTGCACAGCGGCTTTCACACGGGCGATAAAACCGGCAACTCTGCTAAACCCTGGCTACATTTACACTGAACTTACCCGGCTCCATTACAAGCTTACCGCGACCTACGTGACTACTTACTGCGGCCACTACTTACAGAGGAAGAAGAGCTCTAACACACGGATACAATGTGCTCTATCACACGGATACAATGTGCTCTAACACACGGATACAATGTGCTCGATCACACAGATACAATGTGCTCTAACACAGATACAATGTGCTCTAACACACGGATACAATGTGCTCTAACACACGGATACAATGTGCTCTAACACAGATACAATGTGCTCTAACACACGGATACAATGTGCTCTAACACACAGATACAATGTGCTCTAACACACAGATACAATGTGCTCTAACACAGATACAATGTGCTCTAACACACAGATACAATGTGCTCTAACACACAGATACAATGTGCTCTAACACAGATACAGATACAATGTGCTCAGTCACACAGATACAATGTGATCTAACACACAGATACAATGTGCTCTAACACACAGATACAATGTGCTCTATCAAACAGATACAATGTGCTCAGTCACAGGGATACAATGTGCTCAGTCACAGGGATACAATGTGCTCTAACACACAGATACAATGTGCTCAGTCACAGGGATACAATGTGCTCTAACACACAGATACAATGTGCTCAGTCACAGAGATAAAATGTGCTCAATCACAGAGATACAATGTGCTCGATTACAGGGATACAATGTGCTCGATCACAGAGATACAATGTGCTCGATCACAGAGATACAATGTGCTTGATCACAGAGAAACAATGTGCTCGATCAGAGAGACAATGTGCTCGATTACAGGGATACAGCGATACAATGTGCTCGATCAGAGATACAATGTGATCGATCACAGGGATACAATGTGCTCCCTCACAGGGATACAATGTGCTCCCTCACAGGGATACAATGTGCTCCCTCACAGAGATACAATGTGCTCACAGAGATACAATGTGCTCAATCACAGAGAGACAATGTGCTCAATCACCCCTATCCTGTTGCAAAGTATAAAAGTATAACTGTTATTTTTATCCTTTATATGACTGCATGTTCATTTTCATGACGTCTTTAGTTCCCTTAGTTCATTAGCTATGAGCCCCCATTTTGGTGTGTTGTAACCTCATATGCTAGTATATGAACTTTTCCTATATGGTAATATACCCATTTTGTTATATGGGTTGTCTGTATTGTTGCTTTTTTTTCCTTTTTTTCCTTTTTTCTTTTTTCTTTCTTATTTATTTATTTTCGTTTCTGCATATTCACTTTCTAGGAACCACTATTCGTGTTACAGATTGGACAATCATATACACCTGTTGATTAATGAGAAAGGTATCGGATTGGTTTATACATGTTTAAAGGAGAGGTGTCTGGTTCAATCTGCATGTATGATTAAGGCCGCTTGAGGCCGAAACGTCACGACTTTTTTCCTTTGGGCTTTTTCCCATATTAAATTATTTCTTCTAGCAGCCTGAGACCCGTCTTTTATGCACTGTGCTCAATCACAGAGAGACAATGTGCTGGATCACAGGGATACAGAGATACAATGTGCTCGATCACAGAGATACAATGTGCTCAATCACAGAGATACAATGTGCTCAATCACAGAGATACAATGTGTTCAATCACAGAGATATAATGTGCTCAATCACAGGGATACAATGTGCTCAATCACAGAGATACAATGTGCTCAATCACAGGGATATAATGTGCTCGATCACAGAGAAACAATGTGCTCGATCACAGAGATACAATGTGCTCGATCAGAGATACAATGCTCGATCACAGGGATACAGAGATATAATGTGCTCAATCACAGAGATACAATGTGCTCAATCACAGGGATATAATGTGCTCCCTCACAGGGATACAATGTGCTCCTTCACAGGGATACATATCTCTGTGAGGGAGCACATTGTATCTCTGTGAGGGAGCACATTGTATCTCTGTGAGGGAGCACATTGTATCTCTGTGAGGGAGCACATTGTATCTCTGTGAGGGAGCACATTGTATCTCTGTGATTGAGCACATTGTATCCCTGTGATCGAGCACATTATATCGCTGTGATTGAGTACATTGTATCTCTGTGATTGAGCACATTATATCTCTGTATCCCTGTGATCGAGCACATTGTGCTCAATCACAGGGATACAGAGATACAATGTGCTCAATCACAGGGATATAGAGATACAATGTGCTATATCACAGAGATACAATGTGCTCGATCACAGAGAAACAATGTGCTCGATCACAGATACAATGTGCTCGATCACAGAGAAACAATGTGCTCGATCACAGAGAGACAATGTGCTCGATCACAGGGATACAGAGATACAATGTGCTTGATCAGAGATACAATGTGATCGATCACAGGGATACAATGTGCTCCCTCACAGGGATACAATGTGCTCCCTCACAGGGATACAATGTGCTCGATCACAGAGAGACAATGTGCTCGATCACAGGGATACAGAGATACAATGTGCTCGATTACAGAGATACAATGTGCTCAATCACAGGGATACAATGTGCTCGATCACAGAGATACAATGTGCTCAATCACAGGGATACAATGTGCTCGATCACAGAGATACAATGTGCTCAATCACAGAGATACAATGTGCTCAATCACAGGGATACAGAGATACAATGTGCTCAATCACAGGGATACAATGTGCAGCAGAAGATTGAGAACAAATAGTTTCCAGCATTCTTCCTCCTTCCTTGCTGAACACCCTTTCCCATAAGCTTGTGGAGAAAGCGTGGCAGGGTCACAATGGACTCGATTAGCAGATACTAGTGGTGATGTGATGTGATAAAATAATAATGAAGTTCCGCTAACGGATACCTGGGCAAATCACTGAAACAGCCCTGATTGAGTTGGTATCAGGGTGGAAATATAATGGATCTAATGGAGCAATCAGCTCCGGTTCAAATGAAAAGTGCTCCGGAATTATCAGTGTAAAAGAAAACATATTCAGCGAGAGAAATGGTGCAGTTATCTATCTCCAGGAGTTATGCAACACAGACTATAATAACAAGGTTACGCATTTGGGGTCACAGAGCTTTATCTAACGGTGCCAATGATAGGGGTTCTGTTGGCAGCCACACAAAGCGTTGGTTATGTGCGCTCTGGGCAGAGCCGGGACATCTACAATATGGGTTCTTCATTTCCAAAACAAGTCTTTATCCAGAGCAGACTTCTTCCGAATCGGCCTGTCACTCTGACCGCACGAGTCCCCCATCGCGTAGCCGCTCTCATGCCAGCTCCCCTCGCTCTCCTCTCTGTGCCATATCCACATCAGAAACCTGGCATTTCGTGGTACGTTTCCCCACTCGCTGCCAGTCCGCCAACTCAGCTGGGAGAATCGATTCTCCCCGCCATGATCCATCCAGGACTTCCAAAACATTTAATCAAGACAACATCAGCCGTTCCACCACCGCAGACACGAAAATGCAAAAAAAATCTAAAAGACGGAAAACTTGTGAATGTTACAGAGGATCCAGTTACAGGAGAACCGAGACAACACACGGGAGACGGATCCCGTGTCAGATACTCGGACAAAAACCACAGAACCCCCCCCCCCGTTAAAAAACAAATGGAACACGGAGCTTCAAATAAAACCTAAATGTACAGATAACTCACTGCATTTTACAAATCTCCTCCGAGTTCAACGTTCATAAGTCAATTTATTAGAGAAATCTGATATTTAACAAATAAAATTTATACATTTACAAACTTAGAATTTATTGTATTTATATTACACTGGATACAAAATCCTCTGCGTGTTTTCTCTCTATTATTCATTTCTTTAATACGTTATAAAGTGTTTACAAACCGTCATAGCACCTTACACAGGTTATACCACAAACCGAACAACATCTGAAACCCCCAGAGAAGCGCCTGCCGCTATATGGAATGTCGCTGGAGGCGGAGCCAGAGAGAACGTTATTCCCAGACTTTTTAGATGATGTCACGACTTATTTATGTCAATAAAATGTCATTTAGAACAAGAGAAAAGTGTCCTATTTACAGCGAGCGATTCCTGACAGCGTTTACTATAATTTACAGACTCAGTGCTGGCAGGTTTATTACTGTGCAGCTCTCTTATACACCCGCACACCCGGAATATATAGAGGAACCCCTAAAAATATACCCGCACACCCTGAATATATGTAGGAACCCCTAAAAACACACCAGCACACCCTGAATATATGGAGGAGCCCCTAAAAATACACCCACCACACACCCTGAATATATGGAGGAACCACTAAAAATACATCAGCACACCCTGAATAAATGGAGGAACCCCTAAAAAGACACCCGCACACCCTGAATATAATTGAGGAACCCCTATAAAAACACCCACACACCCTGAATATATGTAGGAGCCCCTAAAGAGACACCCACACACCCTGAATATATGGAGGAACCCCTAAAAAGATACCCGCACACACTGAATATACGGAGGAACCCCTAAAAACACACCCGCACACCCTGAATATATGGAGGAGCCCCTAAAAAGACACCCGCACACCCTGAATATATGGAGGAGCCCCTAAAGAGACACCCGCACACCCTGAATATATGGAGGAACCCCTAAAAACACACCCTCACACCCTGAATATATGGAGGAACCCCTAAAAACACACCCTCACACCCTGAATATATGGAGGAGCCAATAAAAAGACACCCGCACACCCTGAATATATGGAGGAACCCCTAAAATGACACCCGCACACCCTGAATATATGGAGGAACCCCTAAAAACACACCCTCACACCCTGAATATATGGAGGAGCCCCTAAAAACACACCCACACACCCTGAATATATGGAGAAACCCCTAAAAAGACACCCACACACCCTGAATATATGGAGGAACCCCTAAAAAGACACCCACACACCCTGAATATATGGAGGAGTCCCTAAAGAGACACCTACACACCCTGAATATATGGAGGAGCCCCTAAAAGACACCTGCACATATGGAGGAACCCCTAAAATGACACCCGCACACCCTGAATATATGGAGGAACCCCTAAAAACACACCCTCACACCCTGAATATATGGAGGAGCCCCTAAAAACACACCCACACACCCTGAATATATGGAGGAGCCCCTAAAAAGAAACCCACACGCCCTGAATATATGGAGGAGCCCCTAAAAGACATCTGCACACTCTGAATATATGGAGGAGCCCCTAAAATGACACCCACACACCTTGAATATATGGAGGAGCCCCTAAAAGACACCCGCACACCCTGAATATATGGAGGAGCCCCTAAAAGACACCCGCACACCCTGAGGAGCCCCTAAAAGACACCCGCACACCCTGAGGAGCCCCTAAAAAGAGGGACCAAAAATGTTTTCAGCTTTAAAAGGAAGGTTATATGCCCATAAGCCACTGAACATCTGTAATAAAAGGAATCAAATATTTATAATATATATATTTAAATATATTTATTCTTATTTTTTTACACTCCTCTCTTATATAAATATTTAAGTATTTTTTTAATATTGTAATAATTGAATATATGTATTTTGGAGTTTTCGAAAGTTGCAACACAGTGTGCTTTTCGTGCGTTTCAATGGAAACATGATCAGGGCTGGATGGAGTTATAAGGGCTTAATGTCCAGAGGTGAGAAATGAATCGGATCGTCAAGGTGCTCGCTGCGTTTGTGAATCTAAATTATTGGAGCAGAGAATAAAAATGCAAGGACATACCTGCCAATCGGCACGATAAACGAGAGGCTCTCTGGCCCCGGTTGTGAGGATTATGGCAGTCAGAGATTTCGTTAAGACCCAGCTCGTTCCTGGCTCCAAATAAATACTTTTCGCCTGTTTATCTAGAATGGAAATATGCAAAACAGAACAAACATTGCTTCTGGGCATCTGCTCAAGTTTAAAAGAGCAGATTATTGGAGAGATTGGATGGGTGGGGGGGGAATCTGCAGTGCAGGCCCGGCAGCGCGCTATCAGGATTAATCCTACAGAGGGCGCTGTCATATTGCGGCAGCACGCCGTGTGCTCACACACCAAGAGGCGGCGAGGCGTGAAAAATCACGGCTTATTATCTGCGAAATGAAGAGGAGGAAAGGTAAATGCGGTGAAATGCAGCAAAGGTTCTGTGTACAGGGGCGATTCTGGGGCAAACTTCTGAAAGTGGCGCAATCAGCAGGAACATTTCACCTGTTTCCATGGTGATTGCTACATTTTTAGGAATTAAAATGCCTATTTTTGAAACAAATGACGAAACCGCACAGTATTCCTCTTGTTCTTCCTGTTCACATGACGCCGGCATTTCACGCAGAGTTTCACATTGTAAAACGGGGGAAATAAAACAGAAAAAGAAAATGACAAACAGTTGTTAAGTAAACAGAAGCAAAAAGGCTTAGAGAGCCCTGATCACAGGAGCTTACAATCACCAGTGTACGAACCGACCCCCCCCCCAAAAAACTCCCGGCTGGGATAGTCTGAAGCCGCCGGATCATGTCACTGGGGAGGAAACAAACCAAACGCTTAAGGCTAGGGTCAGACGAGCGTGATTTCTACGGACTGTACGTCCTTGCACACGGACGTACGTCAGTACGGAAGACACAGTAGTGGCCACACAGTCCGTTTATTCACTGATGTATATTTTGACGGATGTAGGAGGGAAAATAAAATAAAAAGCAAAACCATTTTGTCCGTGAAAAATGCTGGACGTATAAATGCAGTCTGTCTGACCACGTTCCATCACTCACACACAAAGCTATGCGGACGTTGCGGACGCAGCGCACTTTGTGCGGCCGTTCTAGGGGTTGTACGTTCTTGCCTGCCTTGCGTCCGTGGGCCGCGGCCGTTGTGCGTCCGCAGTTCAGTGCGGACGTACTTCGTGTAACGGGCTCCGATGGGCTTCCTGTCATGATGCTATCACGGACGTACTTTTAGGCGCAATCACGGACGTGAACACTACGCTCGTCTGACAGCAGCCTAAAAGAAAAGCCTCAGAAACATCCGATCAGAGCCCGTCTATTCAGACTAAATACAACATGCAGTTATTATGTTGCAATTTCTATGTTTTGTTATTGCACATGTTTGTTTCTAGTGAAAATTCTAAGAATTTATGGCATCGATTTGAAGTCTTGGATTTACTGGTAATTTTTCTTCTATGTCAGGTGTGGATTCAGGGTTAGTTTCTTATATTGGGGACTTGGTTGTGTTTCGTCATGGCCTGCCCTTTGGGTTTGACGAGCAGGATGCGCACCCTGGGCCCTGCACCCTACTGATAAAATGTGGCAGTGACCACCACCTCGCTGTCTGGGGTAGATGGGGTGTCTCTCTATGGAAAGGTGTTGAGGGGGTGTATTTCTATGGAAAGGTGTTGAGGGGGTGTCTATGTGGGGGCTAGAGGGGCAACTGGCTGGAAGGAGGGAAGTGTGTGTGAGTGTGAGTGTGTGTGTGTGTCAAAGGTGGAGTTTAAGGCGGTGGGGTGTTGAAATCACGGCAAGGGGCCCCAAAAAATGTTCTCGCCCAGGGCCCCTCAAACGCTATGGTAGCCCGGTGTTTTGTTATTGTGATCTTTATCAGGTAAGCAAAAACTTGTCACAAGGAGCCAAGATGTCTCCGCCAAAGCGTTCTGATACAAGGTGGCAGGCTTGGATGAAGTGAGGTCCCTATTTAATGACATTATGGGGACACGTGGGCATCTGCTCATTGTGCGCGCGTGCGTATTATATCCAGATTGTGATAAAATGTTTTGTTTTTTTGCGTATTTGTTTTAAGCCACAAGTGTGCAAAATAAAGTGCATTTGGATTTCGCGGTCGCTTGGCACCTGGATTTCCGTGGCTGATGCATCGGTTTTAAAAAACAATCTATTTCTTGCATGACTTTGTGTCAGCGTTTCTGATACTCAGGATTTGGGGGTCTTCAGACGCACATACAATCAGCTGCAGACAGTTAACACTAGGGCGCCCCACTGATGGCACAGGGGGAGTCTTGGCGCTATTTATCTTCGAGCCACCCAGAGATCTGACCCTCATTAAAAAATAAGAGAATTAAGAGAGAACCAGTCTGAAAAATGACATATGTTCCAGAGGAATGTGCCCCAAACCCCCATCCCCATCACCTCCACCCCCAGTAAATAATCTTGCAGCGGTGCTGGATGGACGGCGACAGCTGCGCTCTTTCCGATCCGCTCCCTGGTGACTTAATTCACCTGCTATGAACTTGCAATCCCATTGTGTTTATGGGGGTCCGCGGCAATCAGGGGGGCCGGGGAGAGGAGCATGTTAACATCTTAGGAGCATGGGATGTTCTTTGCAAAATTATGTACTTGGAGGGATGAGAGACAAAGATAAAATTTGTTAATACTCATTGTACAGCTCTGGTGCATATGTTGGTGCTTTGCAATTAAAGTCATAATAAACATACCAGCAATGATCGAAGGTTTAAAACGTTTACTGTTAAAGACATAAAAGATTTGCACAAGGATGATGAATGACAGAAAGAATGCACATTTAAATTGCAGCGTTAAATGTTGCTGTAAAATCGAGTAAAGTTCCAGCTATGGGCCCTGGTTAAATCTGATGTCGTAATGATGAGTGGAGCAGCTATACTCACCACATTGTAAGTTTGCAGGGCTTTATAGTCGGGCTGGAAGCTTCAGGAAAAGAGTGATGGCTCTGGGAGATGGCTGAAACATAGGCAGGTGATTGAATGATGGCTCTGGGACTTGGCTGAGTGAAATTTGTGGAAATGATTGAGAGATGGCTTTAGGAGTTGCCTTAATGAATCTTAGGGTGTTGATGGAGTGACGGCTTTGGGAGTTGGCCGAGTGAAATTCATATAGTTTATTAAGTGACCGCTATAAATTGAGCGATGGCTGGGAACTGGCCGAGTGATACTCAGGGAGTAAAGTGAGTGATGGCTCTGGGAATGGGCTGAGTGATACTCATGGAGTAAAGTGAATGATGGCTCTAATATAGTGATACTCAGGTAGCTGATTGGGTAATGGCGCTGGGAATTGGCCAAGTGATACTCAGAGAGTTGATTGGGTGTTGTGTAAAGGTTATGCGGCTGGTTGAGTGAGAGCCAAATAGACTTGTTCAATGAGCTCATTTCACCGAGGGCTCCAGGTGACGTAAAAAGTTACATCATCCCTTATCAAGCCACAGGTATGAGTAGCAGTCCATGGAACATCTTTAGGTGAAGAATGTCTGAATTCCCATTAAAATAGTTACAGATCGACCTTTTGGGATCATTTTAGACTATTATGCCCCAGTCAGATCTGTCAGGTTCTAGAATACATTTCATATTCCTTCAACCCTGTACAGAAACAAATCCTGCCTGAGCCCCGAAGTAACAAAGCAGATTGTACAACAAATGCTTATGCCGGCTATTGAATATGGAGATGTAGTGTATGCAGCCGCCCCGCAAACACACCTCCAGAAACTTACTACATTGTATAACTCATTCTGTCGCTTTGTGCTACAATGTAACTACATCACCCACCATTGTGACATGTTAAAAGAACTAAACTGGCCATCGCTGGAATCTAGACGCACCCTTCACCTTTCCAACCTGGTGTTTAAGAGCTTTTCTGGGAAGCTACCACCCTACCTGAATAGGCTGCTTCCCTCAGCAGTTCCCTCATCCTATAACCTCAGATCCAGGACCAGCACCTTACTTGCAATACCGCAATACAAAAAGAAAATGGCTCGATCCTCATTTTCCTACAGAGCACCACAATTATGGAATAACCTCCCAGACGCCATCAAATCTTCCCCCAGTCTAAAGTCCCTTAAGAGTTCCCTATTAACATACCTCAATAAGGAATGCACCTGTAAACATGTAACATAGTGACTATATTTGCTACATATTTATTTTATGTTATTCTGTATATTTGTTTTGTGTTAATTTCTTGCATTTTACTACTTTGTATTTCTGTAACCACTCAATGTTCTTGAACCCAGGACATACTTGAAAACGAGAGAAATCTCAATGTATCCTTCCTGGTAAAATCCTTTATAAATAAATAAATAACCAACAAACAATGACACAAATTCCATATCTAATTGCGTTGAATTCTGGCTTCCCCAAACTCAGAAACAGTATCAGCTCAAGCACAGAAACTGCGGAAGGTGTAACACTATGATCACATTCTGTCCCTTTGGTCCTCGAAGTTCAGCATTCTCCAAGTTAGGATGTCATGCCATGTCCACAGGACCCCTGGTTCTCTCTGCTCATGATGTCTGAGCCCAGAAAGCCGCTTCAGGTACACGGGGGCCTCTGACCTGCCGTACGCCAGGAGGTATTGATTGATACTCATCATTTAGGCAATAGGCATTCAGCAATACAGAACTCATTTTGCTGAACACTCACCCGCTGTCCGTGAATATTATCTTGCGGTCACACATATTAAGCCAATGAATTGAAATGAATCATTCGTTCCATGTCTGTAAATGCAAATCAAACTTTGAATCAAATTTATGCAAAATGTGTCTATATATATATATATATATATATATATATATATATTCTTATTCTTATTCTTTATTCTTTATTTATAAAGCGCCAGCATATTCCGCAGCGCTGTACAATAAGCACAGTGTAGACAGGGTTACAATACATTGAACAACATTTGACAAACAGTACAGGAGGAGATGAGGGCCCTATTCCCGTAGGAACTCACAATCTGGGAGGGTTGGGTTGGAAACAGGAGGAGAGGACTGTAAGGTGAGAGTGATTGATGGTTGCGTCAGTGAGTTGGGTGGTAGGCTTCCCTAAATAGGAATGTTTTCAGGGAGCGTTTGAAGGAAGAGAAGTTAGGGGAAAGTCTGACAGTACGAGGGAGAGCGTTCCAGAGAGTGGGGGCTGCGCGTGAGAAATCCTGCAGTCTATCATGGGAAGAGGTGATGCGGGGAGAAGCTAGGCGCAGGTCACTGTTTGACCTTAGGGAGCGGGCTGGGGTGTATTTGGTGATTAGTGAGGACAGGTAGTGGGGAGCTGAGTTAGTGAGGCTTTTGTAGGTAAGGATAAGGATTTTGAACTTAATTCTGCAGTGGATGGGGAGCCAGTGAAGGGACTCGCAGAGGGAGCGGCAGAGACAGAGCGGCGGGTGAGGTGAATTAGCCTGGCGGAGGCGTTCAGGATGGATTGTAGGGGGAGAGGTGGGACAGAGGGAGGCCAGATAAGAGATTATTGCAATAGTCGAGTCGGGAGATTACCAGGGCGTGTATGAGTTGTTTTGTGGCGACAGCGGTAAGAAATGGCCGAATTCTGTAAATATTACGCAGTTGGTATCGGCAGGAGGAGGAAAGAGACTTGATGTGGGGGATGAAGGAAAGAGCAGAGTCAAGTGTAACTCCAAGACAGCGAACTTGGTTTGATGGGGAGATGGTGATACCCTCCACCGTGATCGAGAAGTCAGGAGGTGGGGCGGCATTAGAGGGAGGAATAAGTAGGAGCTCAGTCTTTGACATGTTGATCTTTAGGTGGTGGGAGCCATCCAGGAGGAGATGCCAGATAAACAGTCACTGACTTTGGAAAGGACAGGGGAGAGAGATCAGGGGTAGAGAGGTAGATCTGAGTGTCATCAGCGTAGAGGTGGTAATTAAAGCCAAAGCTGTTGATGATTTTGCCCAGGGAGGAGGTGTAGATGGAAAAGAGCAGAGGACCAAGGACAGAGCCTTGAGGTACACCAACAGATAGAGGCAATGAGGAGGAGGAGTTACCAGCAAAGGACACACAGAAGGACCTGTTGGATAAATAGGAGTCAATCCAAGCAAGTGCAGTGTCACCGAGACCCAGAGAGTTGAGGGTCTGTAGAAGGAGGGGGTGGTCAACAGTGTCAAAAGCAGCCGAGAGGTCAAGCAGGATGAGAATAGAATAGTGGCCGTGTTTTTTAGCAGTTAGGAGGTCGTTGGTGACTTTGGTGAGGGCAGTTTCAGTTGAGTGTAGGGGACGGAAGCCAGATTGCAGGGGTCAAGTAGGGAATTGGAGGACAGGAAGATGGAGAGGCGGTTGAAGACTAGTTTTTCTAAGAGCTTAGAGGTAAAGGGAAGCAGGGATACAGGACGGTAGTTGGATGGAGAGTTGGGATCTAGGGATGGTTTCTTTAGTAAAGGGGTAACTAGCGCGTGTTTGAAGGCGGATGGAAAGGAGCCAGTGGAGAGAGATAGGTTGAAGATGTGTGTGAGAGCAGGGGTGAGGGAGGAGGAGAGGGGAGGAATTAGATGTGAGGGAATGGGGTCGAGCGGGCACGTGGTGAGATGTGAGGAGGACAATAAGGAATTGACTTCCTCCTCAGTGGTTGGGAGGAAGCGGCAGAGGGTGGCAGATGGGACCTGTGGAGTGGAGGTGGCAGATAACTATCTTGTGTTGGGATGTTGCTTCTGATAGTTAAAGTTTTACTGAGGAAGTAGTCTGCCAGCTCTTGAGCGCTGAAGGCAGCTGAGGGGGGAGGTGCAGGTGGGTAGAGGAGGGTGTTGAAGGTGGACCAGAGCCGTTTAGGGTTGGAGGACAGCGTAGATATAAGAGATGAGAAGAAGGATTGTTTGGCCAAGTGGAGGGCAGAGGTGTATGACCGGAGAATAAACTTGAAGTGAACAAAATCAGCTTCAGAGCGGGATTTCCTCCAGGCACGCTCTGCGGTGCGGGAGCATCTTTGCAGGTAGCGAGTCTGGAGGTGTGCCAGGGCTGAAGCTGGCGGCGTGGGGCCTTACAGAGTCGAAGAGGAGCAAGAGTGTCTAGAGCAGAGATAAGCGTAGTGTTGTAGTGATTAGTGGCAGCATCAGGGCAGGTGAAGGATGAGGTATGAGGGAGGTGGTGAAGTAGGTTGGAGAATTGATGGGGTCCACAGCCTGTAGATTCCTGCGAGTGTGTGTGCGGGGTGGGGGAGCAGGGTGTTTAGGAAGTCCAGATAGGTTGAAAGAGAGAAGGTGGTGGTCAGAGATGGGGAAAGGGCGACAGTTGAACTCAGAAATGGAGCAGAGGTTGGAAAAGACAAGGTCAATAGCGTGACCATCGCGGTGGGTAGGGAGGAGGGAGGATTGTGTGAGTCCAAGGGAGGACGTGAGTGAAAGAAGTTTGGAGGCAGCAGGGGCGGAAGGATCGTCAATGGGAATGTTGAAGTCCCCGAGAACTAGGCATGGAAGATTAGAAGACAGAAAGTGAGAGAGCCAGGTAGCAAAGTGGTCAAAGAACTGGGAGGTTGGTCCCGGTGGGCGGTAGATGACTGCCACTCTGAGGGCCAGAGGAGAGAACAGGCGGATGCAGTGTGTCTCGAAGGAGGAGAAAAAGAGGGATGGGGGTGGAGGGAGATGCTGGTAGGTGCAGGTGGGAGAGAGCAGGATTCCGACCCCGCCACCATTTCTCTCACCCGGTCTGGGGGTATGACTCAAGTGCAGACCGCCATGTGAGAGAGCAGCAACGGAGGCCGTGTCAGAGGGAGTTATCCAGGTTTCAGTTAAAGCTAGGAGGTTGAAGGAGTTTGAAAGGAAGAGGTCATGGATTGCTGTGAGTTTGTTGCACACAGAGCGAGCGTTCCAGAGGGCGCAGGAGAAAGAGGACAGGCGCTGAGGGATTATGGGGATGAGGTTGCTGGGCTTGCAGGGAGGTGATTTATGTGCGATGGAGATAGGATGAGAGGGAAGTATTGGATGTGTTGTGGGGCCAGGGTTAGGGGATATGTCACCTGAAGAGAGTAGCAGCAGGAGGGTGAGAAAGAGAAGGTGGGAATGGGATTTGTGGGAGTGGGAGTGATTGGCAGCGCGAGAGTTAGAGGGAGACCATGTTCTGAGGAAACAAAGGAGCTCATGCGAGGCCATCATGTGGGACGAGAGGAGGGAGGGAGAGATGCAGATAGTGTAGGGGTCGGTGGTAGAGGGGCAGGAGTTCCATTTAAGGAGAAAAGTAGAAGTAAAGAGTAGAAGCGTGAGAGAAAGCATGATATAGACGAGCGTTTACCCAGAGTAAAAGTGGGCCTTGCAGTTCCTTCCTCCAGTCCCGCAACTCCAGGAAACAACTCTGGATGTCCACACATATATATATAGCAGAATCCTCCCCGTACTCACAGTGTGTGCACCTTTACTATACACAGAGCAGGACACGTACCAGCATCAATACGCCTCGACGGAGAGCTCACACTTATATTCTGCAAAATAAAGGGAAAATAGCAGGGGTCAAGTCCAAAAAAAAAAATAGTGTGTGAACTCACCAAGATTTCTGTCTCCAATTAGTAATTATCATCTCACGAGTAACATACACTTCAAATAAAATATATTATATATAGGTGGATTTTAGCAAAAATAGATCATAAGTGACCATAAATATACAATTTAACAGGGAAACATGATTAAACACCTGAATACAAGCTTTATAGTGTATGGGACCAATGGTAACTCAGTTACCTCTGCAAAAATAGTGGTGGAAATTAGGAATGCACCGATACCACTTTTTTAAGACCGAGTACGAGTACTGATACTTTTTTCAAGTACTCACCGATACCAAGTACCGATACTTTTATGTCATGCGAACGCTTTCCAATAAGAACAGACCTCATAAAAATGCCCTCAGCTCACATGTATATATCCCCCAGCTCTCATAGATATGCCCCCCCAGCTTTCATAGATTATGCCCCAGCTCTCATAGATTATGCCCCCCAGCTCATGGATTTGCCCCAGCTCGTGGATATGCCCCCCAGCTCACCTGGCACCTGGAGCTCTCCGCATTCATACTTACCATCCTGAGCGACGCCGGTAAAGTCTTCGCGTGTGCGCTCCTTGGAAGGCCCCCAGCCGCAATCACGTGGTCCCACGTGATCGCAGCTGGGGGCCTTCCAACGAGCGCACGCGCGGAAACTTTAACGGCGTCGCTCAGGAAGGTAAGTATGAAAGCGGAGAGCTCCAGGTGCCTGTCCGAATGCCGATGGCGGCTGTCCGAATGCTCTATCGGCATTCGGACAGGCACCTGGAGCTCTCCGCGTTTTTTCATACTTACCTTCCTGAGCAAAGCCGGGAAAGTTTCTTTGCGTCCGCTCGTTGGAAGGCCCCCAGCCGCGATCACGTGGGACCACGTGATCGCGGCTGGGGGCCTTCCAATGAGGGCACGCGCGAAGACTTTCCCGGCATCGCTCAGGAAGGTAAGTATGAAAAAACGCGGAGAGCTCCAGGTGCCTGTCCGAATGCCGATAGAGCATTCGGACAACCGCCCCAGCCCCTCGGATGCCAGCAAGCCGGCTCAATGCTGGCTTCCGGTATCGGGGGAACTATCGGGGGTACTGCAGGAGTACCAAGTACTCCTGCAGTACCCGGTATCGGTATCGGTGCAATCCTGGTGGAAATGCTTCCCACTCGTTCCCTCTGGACTTGACCCCTGGAAATTAGAAATTTAAATGAGAAAAAATAAAATTCTGATCTCTTTCTAGATGTGAACAACAATGTGAAACGAACCCCACAACCACAGGAGTCAACACTTAGGCTAGGGTCAGACTAACGCATTTTTCACGTTGTCCGTGAAAAAGTGCGTTCGAACGAATGGACGTATTTTTTCACGGAATACGCAATAGCGGTCATATGATGCGCAGTTTCATCCGTGATTTTGTACGGATCATCAATAAAACACTTTTTGGGTCTGGACGTTATGTTGGCCGGACATTAGCAGCGTCTGACGTCTCCTAATCACGCACACACGCCGCTAGCGGACGCAGCGCACTCTGTACATCAGTACTAGTGGTTTCACGTTCTCGAAAAAATGCGTTTGTTTGCCGCTTGCGTTGCGCGGCCGCACTTTTGTGCGACCGTACTTCGTATATTGGCCGTCATTGCCCGGCATCTGCTGCTAGCACGGCCGTGATTATGTGCGGCTGCACGCGCGTTCGCACTGCCTCAGTCTGACCCTAGCCTAAGGTGGCACAACTGCTCTGCATCGCACATTCGCTTTAACAATGTATCCATGATGATCTCTTTTGGATTTTTTTACTGTATTTGGCACCTGATTGCTAATAAAGCATAATAATAATAAATCTCATCCCTCACATGCCGCTCTCTTAACATTTTGAAGATATTTGAGGTTCGATTCACAAAGCACCGAAATTGTGTGCAATTGCGGTGCATTCTATTTCGCTGCAATTCGTCGCATTTCAGTGATTCCCTTATGCTGAAAATAGGGTGAATTCACTATTTAGGGAATGATCACCATATTTTCCTGAAGATGGAGTTGCCGGAGGGTTTTTGCTGAAAATAAAAATAATAAACAGTCTTTAACCCTTTCCCGCCGCAGAGCGTACTATGTCGTCCCTGAGGTGGGTGGGCCTTGATGCGGCACACCCTTACTAGTACACCCCATTGACTTCAATGGTATCCTTTGCCCCACCCAGCAGTCATTGCATGCCTCAGGCCATCCCCCTGTTGCCAATGACGCGTATCAGTTGCTAGACGGGTCAGAGGACGGGCCCACCCTGGAGAGGCCGGCAAGCGGGGCATACTAGTACATCCCACCGGTGTTAACTCCCGCCCGCCGGACACATTCCGCCCAGCGGCAAAGGGTTAAAAAAATTATATAATCTTTTAAAAAGATATTACGTTTTTGCATTGATTCCTATGTGCTTCGTCTGTTTAACTGAAACACCGGAAATCAGGACATCAGCCGAGGGTGAAATCAGGGCATTTCACCGGACGTTCGGTGCAGTACGCCTTTCTGTGAATAGAAAACACAATAGTCCTCTATAAAGGCAATTCTGGTGCTGCCGGACACCACCGAATTGTGCCAAACTGCACCGTATTTTGATGTCAATTCGCCAGTATGTGGGGAAATTGACAGCTTAGTGAATAGGAAATTAGCCCGAAATTACACCGAACGGTGAAATTTCCCATCTGGTGCAATTCGGGGCCAAATTGAAGATTATATTTGCTTTAATATCCATATGCATATAGAGCAGAAAAGGAGGAACTGGGAATGCCCGGTCATTCCCTCCTGTTTCTCACCCTCCATCCATCTAGATTGGAAGTTCCCACAGGAATAGGGCCCTCAATTCCTCCTGTATCCAGAGGCTGCTCTATAATTAGGCCAAATAGGCAGTCGTCTAAGGCCTGCTCAAACAGGGGCCTCAGATGATAGTATTTGTGTGACATTTCAGTATGCACAGGCTCACGTGATTATGGATATACCACATAAATTCCCTCTTGCATTAACATACACCTAACCGCCAGGAAAGCTGTCTGAACCTTCATTAATTTATTCTTTTGGGGCTAACTTCTGCAAATTTGCCCAATAAACGAGGCCTCATAGTTGAGCTTTGCCTATGGCCTCACTGAATGTAGAGCCGCCTCTGCCTGTATCTGTTGTGAAATATTAACTTGCCTTTTTGGTGTATTGTAGCATTGTCTTGTCTTTACACGTTGTAGCTTTACACAGCGATGCATTTTGCAGTGTGAGGAGGGAGCAGTGTGGTCACTCGGGTCCCACTGTAAGGTTGTAACAGAACAATAAAGTTTTGTTTGTTGACACCTCTTTTCCATTGATAGAGGGGGTGTGGTCATTCCCTGTGTACCTCGGCAAAGCAACTGAATAGAGCAATAAAGTTTTGTTTGTTGAAGCTTTCTTTGCAGTGAGTGAGGAGGGGCGTGAGTGAGGAGGGGCGTGGTCATTTCCAGCTCTTAGTATAGCCGATAGAGCAATAAAGTTTAGATATTTTGAAGTATTCTTTCCAGTGAGGGAGGGGCGTGGTCATTTCCAGTCCCAGCAAAGCTGCAAAGGGCCAAAATAGGGCAAATAAAGTTTTGTTTGTTGATGCCTCACTCCCAGAGAGTGTGGAGGGAGGGGCCGTGGTCATTTCTAGCTCTTGTGCAGAGATTCTGAAGGATTAAATAGAGCAATAAAGTTTAGATTTTTTTGAAGTAGGGAGGGGGCGTGGTCATTTCTAGACTGTAGACTAGTGCTGCAAAGGGCCTGAATAGAGCAATAAAGTTTAGATTTTTTGAAGTAGGGAGGGGGCGTGGTCATTTCTAGACCGTAGACTAGTGCTGCAAAGGGCCTGAATAGAGCAATAAAGTTTTTGAAGCTTCTTTTCCAGTGAGGAGAGTGTGGTGATTTCCAGCTCTTTTGGTGAATCTGAGGTCAGAATATAGCGATTTTAGTTGTTAATTATTTTTTTTAAGCTTTCTTTCAAGGCGTGTGGTGATTTCCGAGCCCTGTGCAGGGAGATGTATTCTCTCTCAGGGTGGAAATCACTCCTGCAGGATACAGAAGGGGAAGCTGGGAGATTTATGAGGGACATTTATTTTACTCTGTGTTAATTTTAATGGCTAAATAAAGAAAGAAAAATACCTTTTACATATTTATGAGGTAAAATAAACACAAGGAGGAGAGATCTGGGGGGGGGTGCTCTATTTTCTGTATGCATAAGGATAATGGTTCTTCTGTTACCTGGACCGGGTGCGGCCGGTAGTCGGGTTATAATCGAGGCTTTAGTGATGTTCTGTTGGGATGCTGAGTAATTCTATACACCAGGGGTCCGTAACCTTGGCCCTCCAGATGTTCTGGATCAAGGTCAACCAAGATGCACAGCCATTCACTAGGTTGGCAGAGCTGAGATTCATGGGAGATGTAGTTGCAAAGCATCTGCAGGACCAGGGTTGTCGACACCTGCTACACATACACCCTAAATCAGGGTCAGCAACCTTGGCCCTCCAGATGTTTTGGAACTACATTTCCACGAGGCTCAGCTCTGTCAACATACAGGGTTATGCAAAGAGCATCAAAAAGCCACCACACTTTCAGTGACTTTTCGTTCTCTTCAATTCGGCGATCCCATTTCAGCCACCCTGCGGTGTATTCAGCAAGCATCACAGGTCCGCTGAAATGCAGGTAAAAGTCACGCAAATCTACCGAAAACTCACTGCAAAACGAGGGCGACCGCACACCCAAATCCGCGAAAACATCTGGATTAACCCGCCGAAAATGCCAGAAAAACCCAAGCAGGAGCCGATCACATGCAGCGCAGCCGCTGGAAAAAGCCGACACCGCAGACGAATGCAGCGAATAAGTTAAAAAAACAGTTTGCTTGAATGTTTGAAAAGTGAAACGCTGTTTGCAAAGAAACTACTGAGTGAAAATGTCTGAAATTTACATATAAAATCCAATGAATGATAATAAAAAGGGCTGTTACAGAAAAAAGAAGTAAAGTTTAAAAAAAAAATCGGAGCTTTTTTAAACAAAAAAAATCCCGAAAAATGCTTAAAATATCCTATAAAATCTATAAATAAAGAGACATTTTACTGCAGAATATTATAATCAACAGTTTATTAGATTTTGAATTAAAACGGGAATATTTTTAACATTGAAGCCTGAATAAATCTGCTGCATGAAACCACTGAATGGCAGGGCAATTCGGCAACTTTTCACTGCTGGCTCTTGCTCTCTGAATAGCCGAAGCATTGCTTCTCTATGGGGATCCACTGCCCTCGAACAGGCACCGTATGTGCAGGCCATTCGCCAGGATTTGGCGAATTGCCTGCTCTCTGGATAGCCGAATGGCCAAGAAAGGTAACCGAACGCTGATTTTCAGCGTTTGATTCCCTTTCGGGAGCCATTCGGTTCTCTTTGAATAACCCTGACAGTGAATGGCTGAGCATCATGGGAAATATGTAACATTTGGATGGCTGAGGTTGCTTAACCCTGCTCCGAATGCTAACGTGGACGGGGTGCCTCTGTTGAGCCACTGAGGGGAGATGGGTGGTGAGGGACGGGAAAATGGGGTGCAATAAAATAAATAGGCGGGCGGAGGAGCCCATAGAGAGCCCTCTGTGCAAGTGACGTTGGCTGCTCGCTGCTTAAGTTAGGGATCTCAAACTTAGGCCCCCAGATGTTAATTTCCTACAATTCTTTGAATGCAATGGCCAGAGAATCATGGGAGTGGAGGTTCACACACATCTGGTGGGGGCAGTGTTTGAGATCCGTGGCTTAGGTGATGTGCCCCTATCCTCACCATGTGTCACGGGATGGGTCAAAGGGTGAGTATTTATGTATTTTTAGGATTTTTTTTACAGTGGCTACTAATTTAAGCCCCCACACGCCGCTTTGTACTTGCCTGCTGGAGGATAGCGCTCCCTGCGGGCAAATACATTTAGGGCAGTATTACAAAGCTGGTGCTAACTTAACCAGAGCTGTTGTAAACTTACCAGCGCCATTATAGTCTATGGAGTTGTTAAGTTTACAACAGCTCTGGTTAAGTTAGCACCAACTATGTAATACTGCCCTTAGCGTTTTGTTTTGCCTAAACTATATTTTATGAATAAACTATATTGTGGCATGAAAGACATTAGGTTTGTCCAAATTAAAGAGAATAAAACAAAATGGACTATTCGATTCAGAAAAAAAACTATATTTTCAGGTCTTAAAATTAGCATGAATGTATCCATAATAACCATTCTGCAATATAATATGCCGATTTTGACCAGCAGTCAGTGACTTAAGCCTGAGTCTGCCCCATCGCGACTGGAAATCATCCTTGTATTAGGCGCACGGTGAATAGGTAGTCATGGGGTAGTTGAGGAGATGCCGGCATGTACATGTTTCCCTGGCATGACAGCTCGGTTAAAATGTCTTGCGGTCAGCTTTCCTTTATAGGGATAGAACACAAAGCTCTGTGACATGGCTTAAAACATTGTGCCAGATACTATTATCGAATACCGAAGCATATAATATTACCAATAAACATTAATCAGCAGAAAAGCCTTTCGGCAAAATGTGCAGGATCAGGCTCGGCGCTGGCCTCTCCCGGAGGGTCAGAGACTCATTCTCGGGTTATGCTGTGGAGGCACGTTGGATTCTTGGCTCAGAAAGAGACCACCTGTCCGATCTCCCACCCGCATGCCCAGGGCAGGGAATGCCTTCCATCTGGACAAGGACCCCTCATTAGAAACTCTTTCCATTACGAGGTGACATAACATGATGCAAAATATTACCGTACCGGGGAGCGGGAAACATTGCCGATTTTTACTTCGAAACCTCACTTCTGCGTGTGCACAGTGTGACATCGAGGATTTTAAGATTGATAAATTCAAACATCACCAATTAAATGGACACGCTACTCATCCTGACCAATTTATAGTTTTAAAGTGATCAGGATGTAAGGAGTGCCCCTCCCGTAGCATCTGCACAGAGTGATGGATCGGAGCTCCATGCCCATGCACAGATCTGATCCTTTGGCTGCCTCTCTGAGAATGCTCGCTACAGCGATTTGGTTGTAGAGGGTGATGCAGGGTGGGGTGGAGGAAACTCCTGCACTTCACTTTGCGATTCTAGCAGATCGGGGGGGGGGGTGGGCACTCCTCACATCCTGACCACTTTAAATCTAATATGTGGTCTGGATTAGTAGATTGTCCCTTTTTAAAAATTGAAAACTGCAGCTATTCTCCAATTATCATTGTTTCACCGGTGTTTGCAACACCGGTGAATAAATATTTTGGTGATTTTAAAGTGGCGCTCTCCATAGACTTCCCATAGATTCTACAGTGAAAACAACAATGGGGAACTTCGACTGAAACACCGTTGAAAGCTGCACTAAATATCTAGGACTGAAACTATGGTGAAAACCACATTTAAGCCTACACTGAGGACCTAAGAAGGAACTATGGTGGACATTGTGGTGAAAAGTGCAGCAAACTTCGGTAACGGTTCCCTAAAATGTGAATTCAGTGAAGGTCGTCAAGCAAAATCATGAAAGAATGGTGGTTATCGAATAACCCCTTTAATTTTTGAGGTATAACCGAAGAATGAACTCGTCCTACCTCGTTACTCACTATTTACAGCATATCGCGCGGTAATTCTGTCACCGTCAACTGCTTTCCCGATCGCTGTCTGATGGAATAGAGCCCTGCGCCAAAACGCAACAACTGTGAGTACCGCTCTCGCAGCACTTTGACTCATGGCAGCCTCATGACCTTTCCCTGATAGGTCTGGTGCTGTTTTTACTAAACGTTTTAATCGCGTGCAGTAGTTTTTATTTTTTTGTAGGGATGGAGGGTTGCCTTACATTGTGGCGGCAACAGCTGTAGCGAGGTCTGGCAGGACCCACGCTGACCTTTCAACTCTTCGCTTTCATTACACCCGCTAAGACCTTGGCAGGTCTTCAGACTTTCTCCCCTTTCCACAGCGAGAGTTGGGCCAGCTGCACGCCTTCCCACGGCCTGGGAAAATACTTCCCCCCCCCCTTCGGCGCTCTGATGTGTTGGACTTTTCCCTGGGACTTGTGAAACCTGAGTGCTGATCCTCCGTCTTTCCCTTTGCACCACTCCTCCGTTATACTATAAAACCCAACTGGCTTGGAATCTCTCTGGAACACCAAGCTTTGCAATACGTAATATAAATGGCCGCCTACGGTGTCACTTCACACAGGAACTAAGACCCTTGCAAACCAATGATAGGGATAAGGACCCCCAACGTGCCCTTATAAAATAACTATAAATTCTTGTACTTGGCAGTCAGTTAGGAGGAGGCTGTAGGTCTTTCGTAATATTTTTATTGCTTTAAAGCAGTATGGCCACATACAGGGACTGATATGGCTCTGTATAGATTAAGCCATGTGAAGGTCAACTGGGATACATGGAATTCACTGAACATAAAGCAGCTCACAGCTGTGCTCCTCCTTCATACTGAGTGGTCCCATGCGTCTCATCATTCGGTGTTGTCTCAGGCTCTCCCGTTGCACAGTTATACAGAGATGTCCCTTTGCTCAGCATTCTCCGATGTCATCCCACCGGGCAAAAGTCTTCCATGTTCTCCTGTAGCTCACAGTTTTCTCACCCTGTCATTCATGATTGTCGTGTGGATCCCTGAGTTAACTGATGCCGTCCTGATACTCAGTGATACAATGTAGCTCAGTCACACAGAGGTGTCCTCAGTCCTTCTGCTATCTCGCCTTTGGTTGCTCAGTGATGTCCTTAAAAATAAGGAATATGATGTAGCTCAATCTCTCAGAGGTGTCCTCTGTTTCTACCATGTTGCATTTGGTTGTTCAGTAATGTTTTAAAAAGAAGGGATACAATGTAGCTGAGTTGTTTAGAGCTGTCCTGTTCTTCTGCTGTCTCTTCTTTGGTTGTTCAGTAATACCCTAAAAATACCTTGATAAAGGTTGCATGTGCAGCCAAAACGTTGCCCAAATGAAGATTCTCCCTCTTCCTATTCATTTTTGGTGTTTGCCTGATTGCCCTTATTTTTGAATTGTGGTGACGTCCTGTCTTGTCGCGTTATTCAGAGCTTTCATGTTCTGCAGCCCTACAGTTTGTCCTATGTTCTCTCGACATACAAGGTTGTCCTCTCTTGTCCAGTTTCACCAATGTTTCATGTTGACCTAAGTCTTATTTTCCATCGAACACTGGGAAGATTTGGAACAAACAGTACGCGGAACAGCAGAGAACATTTGGGACCAAACATCACGATAACTGTATCAGTGAGGTACCTGGAAATGTCCCGTTACTCCCTTATCTAATGTGCCAATCTAATCCATTATGCAGTCCTTACTCATCCGGCCTTGTCCACCTCTTGCATCCCATCATTCACATTGTGAATCTAGGCGGTCCTGTCCTCTCCTGACTTGCAGAGTTGTATACTTCTTTCAAGATGTTCTGAATTTTTTTACTTCGTCCCAAACTCGTTTTTCTACCGTCACAATTTAGAACAAAATTGGACCATTTGGAAATGGGGAAGGTAGAGGAGTTCATACCCCCAGGACCTCCATTCTGCAGACTCCTATTTATTAACCAGTCTGGAAGCTCCAGACGCCAGAGACCCTCAGCTATTGGTTTCTCGTGTGAAAATGGAAAATTAATTCGTCAGGGAACGTTTGATAAATCAGTGGCAAATGAGGCAACGTTTCAGCCCAACAACCTTCTTCAATCTGTGTTATTTTAGCATTGACCTGTCTTGCTGAAGAGTCATTGGAGGATATGGTGGATCCCCGTATCATTTCATACGAGCCGTGGCATGTTCCTGGGTCTGCACTTTGGGTGTGGTGAGCACGGCACACACCCTGGGCCCCACACTTTGGGGGGCCACGCACCACTGCTGACACCTTCCATAAGATAAAAAGTGTCAGCAACCACCCCCTCCCTATCTAGGGAAGAGGGGATGTCTATCTGGGGGGCAGTAGGCAAATCAGGGGGGTCGTTGTGTATATATCTGTATGTGAAAAAAGGTGGAGTATAAGGAGGTGTGGTGTTGAAACCGTGGTGAGGGGCCCTAAAACAATTTCTAAATGCTAGGGTTGGTTCTGTATGTTACCCTCATCTGTAACGTTGTGTGATATGGTCGACATGAGGCCAGCGGATCTCTTATATTTGACACGTAGAATGAAAAATAAGAAAATGTAAAAAACATGCAGTTTCTGAACGTGTAAAAAAAAAAAAAGAAACAACCAAATCAAATCAAAAGATATTAATGAATCCAAACAAAGAAATCAAATAATGAATAAAAAGCAGCGGTAAAGTGTCACATCCAGTCCGGATTTACCAGCTCGTGGTGACAGGAAAAAAACATTTAAAGAAGCCATTCATTCATGGCAATTCCTTCGATTTGGCCTTCGACGTCGGCCCTCTGGACGCAAGTCAGACGCGTTGCATTCGTTTAAGGAAAGGCTTTGAAGACGGCCTGGTACCCGAGCCTCGGTAAGTGGATTAGGAGGTGATGACGAGCAGATTTTTACATCGCAAGTCGATTGTTTTCATCTGGCGGTTCCGCTCATTAGGACAAATTGTTATCTTTGGGAGTTACTGTTACTAACGCTCACAGGAAACTGTGAAAGAGGCAGCAGCGAGCCGGGTCCGGGGCAGATTGGGTTTCCATTCACTGGGACGGGGGCTAATTAGATTCAGACAATTACCTGCAGCGCAACACGGAGAGCGAGATACCTGGAAATTACTCCAAGACTGCTCGGGTTTCCAGCTGGCGACGGGGCAAGACACTAGCGAGAAGGACAACACAATATCCGTCACCTGCGTCCTGATGAAACCAGGGAAAATGATCACTTTGTAGGAAATATACCTGCGTTCTTTGTGTCACTGTTCTTAAAGCAAATTTATTGCCTGCATAATATAGCATGACATTACATTAAAGGAGCTCGCTATAAAGTTCCCTTTATTTGGCATTAAATAATTGGGTAGAACCTGCTGGCAGTCTCTGCCCAATAATTTTAAATTTTTATTTATATTTTGGTGATTTTACTCCCCTTTTGTCACTCACCGCGCGCTGCTCCTCCTCTTCAGCTCAGAGACTCCCGAACCTGGATGTCCCTGAAGCTTTTCTGCGCAGTTTGTGCTCTTATACAACTTGCGTGGAGTAGGAACTGCAAATTGCACAGCGCTACGGGAATCGCACACTTTACGCACACAAGTTCTATAGCGTCTGTGCAGAGTGATGGATCGGAGCTGCACGCGCATGCACAGATTTGATCCATCGCTGCCTCTCTGAGAACACTCGCTACAGTGATTGGTCTCACAGGGTAATGTCGGCCACTCTCTGTATGACATCACTAGTGACCGGCAGACGGGAAATTCAAAATTCCGGCTGCTGGTGATGCTGGATGGGTTGGAGGAATCTCCTCCGCTTCACTCCGCAATATCTCCAGATTGTGGGGGGGCCACTCCTCACATCCTGACCACTTTGATACTATAACACAGTCAGGATGAGTAGAGGTCCCTTTAATTCGGACTCATAAAATCCTTTGTCCGTCATGTTCAACCTCTCATATCACTGAATTGGATGATCCAAAAACGTCAAAAGAAAAAAAAAAAAATGAAAGTACTTTTTCAACTATGTTGGAAAATCTGGAAAAGTATTTCTTTGACTCCCATAGGGTATGACATCAAACAATGATTTTAAAAATAGTAAATTTGTAAATTCTGTAAAAAAAAATTCAATGTAGATCTGAAGAATTTGCAAACAGTTTTCTGCTTCTTCAGCATTATAGGGATAATTCGGAAAGCGCTGATATTCACAGCTGTTGCAAGCAATGATAAAAATCACTGTGGTTGCAACTTCGTCCGTTCAGGGAAGTAAAATCAAAAAACTGCAGTCGTAGATGTTGCAAATGTTGCTGAGCAACAGCACCACGATTATTACTCTGTAAAATGAGTAACCTGCGGATATTCTCCGTGCAGCATGTTCTGCCGATGTTTGTAACCCTGGGGAATTTACTGCGGTGGTTTTAAAGTGGTGATCTGCAGAAACAACGGTATAAATAACACTGAACAACTTCATCTCCAGCATCGGGGGAAACCACAATCGACAAACAGAAACTGTGGTGGAAACCTTATAGAAACACCAAAATATTTTGTTTGTTTCAGATTCTGGTAAAATTTTGGAATTGCCAGATCAGCCGAATCGCAAATCATCCAAAATGTTGAGGCTTCCAACTATTTGGACATGCCCACGTTATTTACTAGTGTCACTTTACTGATGCAGTACAGACGTACGTTCTGACTGACGACAAGGTAGTGGCCACACAGTCCGTTTTTATGACTGACGTTATTTTTGACTGAAGTAGATAGGAAATGAAAAAACGTTTTGTCCGTCAAAAATGCTGGACGTATAAATGCAGTCGGTCTGACTACGTTCCATCACTCACACACAAAGCTGCACAGACGCGGGGCACTCCGCATGTCCGTTCTTGCGGTATTACGTTCTTGCCTAACCTGTGTCCGTTTGCCATGTCCGTCATGCGTCCGCACTTCGTGTGTGGGGCTCCATAGGAATGCTATGCTGCCACGGACGTACAAATGTGCGGCAACACGAACGTCATAACTGCGCTCGTCTGACCCCAGCCTAAGAGTTAATATTTGTGCTTGTTTTGGGTTAGGGTTAGAGTTGCTATTTATTCTTGTTTCAGAATTAGGGTTACTTTTAGGGTTAAAGTTACTATTTCTGCTTGTTTCAGGATTATGGTTATTTTTATGGCTAGTATGCAGGGTTTTTTTTTGGGGGGGGGGGTTTGAGAAAGGAATTTCCCAGGAAGGATACATTGAGATTTCTCTCGTTTTCAAGTATGTCCTGAGTGGCGAGTATGTACCGTTAGGTGTCTTGCCCAAGGACACTTACTGGAGAGGCGCTCTTGCTGGGATCGAACCCATGTCTCCACAGGCTCTCTCCATGCAGAGCAGTGATGTTACCTCTACTCCACTCAGCCGGTACAGTGAGTGTTAGAGTTTCTATTTCATCTTGTTTCAGTGTTAGAGTTAGTATTAGGCTAGGGTCAGACGAGCGTGATTTCTACGGACTGTACGTCCGTGCAGTACGGACATCGTCAGTACGGAAGACGCAGTAGTGGTCACACAGTCCGTTTTTTCACTGAAGTTATTTTTGACGGATGTAGGAGGGAAAAATAAATTAAAATGCAAAACCATTTTGTCCGTGAAAAATGCTGGACGTATAAATGCTGGACGTATAAATGCAGTCCGTCTGACCACGTTCCATCACTCACACACAAAGCTATGCAGACGTTGCGGACGCAGCGCACTTTGTGCGGCCGTTCTAGCGGTTGTACGTTCTTGCCTGCCTTGCGTCCGTGGGCCGCGGCCGTTGTGCGTCCGCAGTTCAGTGCGGACGTACTTCGTGTAACGGACTCCGATGGGCTTCCTGTCATGCTATCACGGACGTACTTTTAGGCGCAATCACGGACGTGAACACTACGCTCGTCTGACAGCAGCCTTAGGGTAAGGGGGTTCCTATTTCTGCTTGTTTCAGGGTTAGGTTTACTATAAGGGTAAGGTTAGTATTAGGGTTACTTTCGCTGCTTGTCTGTAAGCGCATCTTTAGTGACACAAGGAGAGTAACACATGCAAACTAAGGCAAGTAATATAACCATTTTCATACAATTTTTCTGCTTTGTATCTGATGGATTTTTGCATTTCAATGAGCATTTTTTGGCTCAGCTCTTATTATTCCCCAATCCAAACCCTTAATTTGTTAAATCTGTGAGTAGTAAAGAGGGTGTTCCAAAGGGGTCACTGCCTGTCCTGATGTGACCTTTCTTACTGCAGATTACATATAAATTTATCTAAACAGCACCTAATTCTATTTACCTGGAAACAATAACAGCCTGTAAGGTAAATGATACTGCGTAAAATTACTTAGGAAAATACACGGGCCTCGGCTGCTGCCGCTTCTTGTTTTGATGTGTGCGCTTGCTGTCTCTGCTATCTATTAGAATGGTGGGCTCTTAGGTGGGGGGCCATCCTGCCCACCCACCCCCCCCCCAAATTTCCACTTGGAATGCCTCACAACTAATTTCGGAAATTTGGGCTAAGGCGCTCAAAAATACACTTTGATGATGATGCCCTGCCGGGGGAGAGTGTCACAGATATAGGGCGAAACGTGCAATTATTTAAACGAGGCGTTTCGGGATATATTATTACAATTCAAGGGGAAAAAACACCCCAGAAAATCACAAGATGTGTGTACTTTGCACCTTTTATTTGGATGAGGGTCAGGCACCGCTTCCTGCCCGGGGTCCTTGGACGATGCTAAATAGTCAAATACGCCGGTAAATTGGGTTAAGAAGCCAATAATCCGCATTTTAGTGAATTGAGATTCTTTATTATTCTTTAGCAAACACTTCCTCATCTGTAATCACATTAGAAAGACGTTTTATTTCCAATCACAATAGATTGTTGTGGATTTCCTTCTAGCTCATAGTAACAAAGTAACAGAAGCCCATCAGGTCCAACCTTTACTATTGCTGCGGATTAAATAGAAGTAAAAACAATACATTTTAAGGTAATTCTCTGATTTTGCAATGAAAAGTGAAAAATAATCCTCCCTGACTCTACGATGACCATCAGATTTATCAGATATTAGGGGTTATTCACTAACGTCTGAATATTGCACTGAAGAGTGAATTTCACCTTATCTGCAATTTCAGGGTAATTCGTCTATTCACTAAACTGTGTTTTCACCAAATACAGAGGAATTTACTGTACAGCGAAATACGGTGCAATTTGCCGCAATTCAGTGCTATTCTGTGGCATCAAAATTGTCCCATAGAGAACTATTGATTTGTCTATTGACAGAACGCCTAATTGCGCAGGAATTTGCAGCGAAATTACCTGATTTCAGTAATTTCAATTCGACAGGTTTAAGCAGGCAAATCTAATAGGTTTTAATGTAATAGATTACATTTGTTTTAAGAACCGTTTATTATTTACAAAAACCTTTTACATTTATTATTTTTTTTTTAAGACGTTTCAGGTTTTTTTTTGTATTCAAAAGCTTTTATTGAGGCGTGTAACAAAGTATACAAGTAAATAAGTGTCAGTTTAAAATAAGAACATAAAGATAAAATATTAAAAGATATGAGGTACAATCAATGGTAAATATTGCAGTCTAGTATGCATTCCGTAAAGTCAAGTCCAATAAACAGACTATTGATGAGAGAAGAACATGTCTTTACAGTAAAACGAGTAGGCAAGAAATGTACAGTCCTTTTGTATTCCAATTAAGAGCAAATCTTTCAAGTTGGAAGATTCGCAAATGAAGTGGGTTTTTTTTAAATGACTTTTTTATTATTTTTGTAACAGACCTTTTTAATTATTTTTTGTTCTGTCATTTAGACACATTTTCACTACATTTTTAATGATTTTAGCTCCTATTATTTTTTTTCCTCAATTCGGTGGAATATGCCGAGACCAGTTGGGCATTTGTCGGCACTTTTTTGCTGATGTATGGCTGCTTCGTGACTCTATTTTTGGCAAAATATTGTGACCATTCGATAAATAGTGAATAGTGAATCCTGCTATATAGTAAAACTCCTCTTGTCTTCCTCAACCCCAATCCCTATAGATTGTAAGCTCCTATAGCAGGGCCCTCTACGCCTTTTGTTTCCATCCTATGTCCGTTTATCTCGATTCCTTTGGTTATTGTAAAGATCTGCGGAAACTGTTGGCGCTATATAAATTATGACAATAATAATAATTCACCAAATTATTGATGAAACGGAAACGCCGGAACACACCAAAATGAAACGCTCCAAAAATCAACTCCGTTTCAATGCTTTGTGAATAGACCCCATAATGTTGAATTACGCTGGGTTCACACCTGTGCGTTTTAACGCGCGTTCGTGCGCGCTTTAAAACGCAGGAACGGGGAAATCCCATGCTTTGCTATGGGACCCATTCAGACCTAAGCGTTTTACAGCGCGCAGGAACGCGCGTTAAAATGGCCAACGCAAAAAGAAGTTCGGGAGCTTCTTTTCGGGCATACAGCAGCGCGTTCGCGGCCATATAATAGCCGCGAACGCGCGTTCGCGCGGTTTTTTTTGTATGCGCGAACGCGCGTAAAAAAAACCGGCGCATTGCACGACGCAGCGCTACGCCCAGGTGTGAACCCAGCCTTAGCGGTCATCACTAAAAGCCAATTAAGACCCTGTACTCTAACGATGGCCCACAGGGGGTGCTCTACTAGCAGGTTTGGGGTTGAATAGGTCTTCCTGGTCCAGCAGGGTTGTATTGCTGCCCATGAAAGTGCTTGCTCGGTGTGGGTACATATATTCAGCAAAACATTGATTTGCGCCCCCTGGAGGTGCACCCCACTCCCCAGATCTCCATCGATTTTTCCGCCCCCAGGGATCTGTCCACCCTTTAGGCTGGGGTCAGACGAACGCAGTGCGAACGTGCGTGCAGCTGCACTTTATCACGGCCGTAGTAGCAGCAAATGAGGGCCAATATACGAAGTACGGCCGCGCAACGCAAGCAGCAAAGGAATGCATTTTTTCGAGAACATAGAACCGCTAGTAGTGACGCACAGAGTGTGCTGCGTCCGTATAGCGGCGTGTGTGCATGATTCGGAGACGTCAGACGCTGCACATGTCCAGACAAAGTCACGTCCATTTGTTTTTAATAGCTCCGTCAAAAATCACGGCCGAAATTGCGCATCGTAGGACCGCTATCGCGTTTTCCGTCAAAAAGTGCGTTTGGACGCATCGATGCACTTTTTGACGGTAGACGGGAAAAATGCGTTCGTCTGACCCTATCTTAAGCCTGCCCTTTTCAGGTCTCAACGGAGCACTCCTGGAGTTCCAGATGCTGTGACCCATGACAAAGTCACCTTGAAACTTTAGTGCAAAAGAAATCCGTGCCTTACACGCGTCGTCGCAGATCTACAACCAGACGTTAAGAGCAGCAGACGTTCTTTATTATTAATCAGCAACAACACAGCATCTAACACTGCGATTAAGAACATTTTTCACGTGCCTGCTGACACCGCCACTTTAATGTGCAATTCAAACCGGTTTAAAAAGAAATAAAATGAATGAAACCCCCCGCTCGGCCAGAATGGTTCCCAAACCTCCCGGATCTGGACAGTAAATGGGATGATATCATTATCCTAATTGTATTTTACACTTTAGTTCCAATTGATAAAGCGAGCACTAAGTGGTGTCAGTAATGAATCACACGCTGCCGCTAAAAATACAATGAATGAATAAAAATACTGTCCGCGGGGAGGGGGGAGCAGGGGGAGTCAGATGACTTGGAGCACGGGTCTTGTTAGTAGACTGTAACTCCCATTATTCTCCAGCGCCCTTTAGATCCTCCATGAAAAAGCCGTGTTGTTGAAATACATTCATTTATTACTTTGTATTTCTGTACCTACTGTAACAATTCAATGTTCTCGAACCCAGGACATACTTGGAAACGAGAGAAATCTCAATGTATCCTTCCTGGTAAAATCCTTTTTAAATAAATAATGAAGCTCTTTTCTGGCTTGCTGGGAGTGTGTTTGTACACCGCTGCAGAATATGTTGGTGCTTTATCAATGATTGTACTTTAGGGATTGTAGGCAGTATTCATCGACTTGAGACTACAATTCCCATAATGTCCAGCACAGACCAATGCCTTGTAGGAATGAGAGCCCTTCAGGCGCAGATAGATTCTACACAGGAGGGGGAGGGGGTGCTGCGCCTTATATATAACCTGCTGTCCATTGATCCATAAGATAACACAAAATCCCAGCATCCTTGGTTGGGAGAGAATTTATTTTTAAATAGAAAAGTTCTGCTGCTAACATAACAGTTATGATGCCCGAGTGTGGGGATCGTGTAACATGTATGATTTATAAAGACTATACAGAATCAGAAGGAACTAATGATTGTGTTTTACTCTACAGAACCCTGCCCTCTGCTGTAGGTGAAATCTTTATTCAACTTGCAATGGATGAGGTTTTGTCCTTTGTACAGTTCTGTACAACCCTTTCCTCTGCTGTAGATGAAATCTCTTTTATTCAAGTTGCAATAGATGAGCTTATGTCTTTTGCACAGTCCTGTTAATGAGCGGATTGTGTGGAATCAATTTGGTCCTGTATACTAGGGGTCAGCAATTTTGGTCCTCCAGATGTTTTGGAACTACATCTCCCATGATGTTCAGCCACTCATTAGATCAACTGAGCCTCATGGGAAATGTAGTTCCAAAACATCTGGAGGGTCAAGGTCGCTGATTCCTAGTGTATACAATGTGTTGTGCAAGTACATCCCTCTTCTGGCTCTTTTTCTCTAAAGTAAACAAAATGTCATATTTTTCTCACTTTATTTTATTGTTCCCATTGGTTGGAATAATCCATTCCCAGGCTCTGTTCCGCTTTCATCACTGTTGCTCTATAATGTCCTTGGTACTTGTGCAGCCATCTACATCTCCTGCTCAACCCCCCCCCCCCAAACTCTGTAGGTCACCTGCCTCATCCAAGGGAAATTATACCTGGTAGGATTTTATGGGCCACTACCACTGTGTATATGTTGCATGTGCTTTGTTTTTCCTCTTGTTTGTTTAGTTAAGAAAATATTTCCCTCTATATGTGTCACTGGGCGCATTCATTGTGTGATATTTTCCTCTATATGTGTCACTGGGTGCATCCATTGTGTGATATTTCCCTCTATATGTGTCACTGGGTGCATCCATTGTGTGATATTTTGTATCTTTCCATCACTTGCTCCTCATTGTATGGCTTTGGCCATAGAATGGAGTGAATGGGTCAGGTCTCCAAGAATAAGGATTGCATTACATGGCATGTATGCAAATCACCAGGGGGTAGACTGATGTGTTGTTAGCCCAATTTCAGATCTCATGCTGCTGCCATCTCTTATCTCTGTTAGCCTAGACAGCACAATAGATCCCTTGCAGCTTTGCCTAACATTCACACCCCATTGCCTCTTCACTGCTGCTTTATCCTATAGCACAGCTGTAAAGTGAGACTTGCCATAAGATATGAGTAAATGTTGCATCATGGGAAAAATCCACAAAATGTAAACATGATATAAAAACTTTATTTTTCCTTTTTACATGTAATTACTTCAAACAAAGATAAAAACATCAGCATGTGTTTTATAAAGTGCATTATAAAGTGCTTTATAATGTGTTTAGTTGTAATGCACAGTAATCAGTTACAGTTTATGTAAGCGCTAACGTTCCTTTAAACATTTTTTAAGCAATCGGTAAAAATAAATTTAACGTTAGGCCAAAATAACAAATATTGTTTGTCATATTTTGTTTTGAAATCTATTTGTTGATTTGTGTTGTTTATAAGCCCCTGTGCATCGTATCTGTGATGTTTATAGCTATATGTAATATTTACAGGCACATCATCAGGTCTAATCTCTCCCGAGTGGAACGTGATGCGGATTATATTTACGCTGCTTAATCCGCGCTTCGAATCCAGCTTTTGCCGCGCGTTTTCTGAACATTCCGTGAACTCATTCCGTTTATGCCAGGGATCTGAAAATTAAAAAGCTTGCGTCCCGTCCTATCTCGAAGTCACTGGCGTGCGATGGCGAGCGGGTCGCCGTTACCCAGTGCAGGTAAGGGGATGACGTTATTACAAGGGACAAGATTGTCCGGTGCCTCTAACGCCCAGTGAATGGATCAGAGGGGGGCTGCACGGTGAGGATACCAGATACCGCACGGCGACTGGAAATTATTAAATCACAAAAGGATTTGGCGCGGCGTTCATTCATTTCGGCTAATCCGGGAAGTCAGGTGATTGCAGGTGGAGAGATTAGGTGCCGCCGTCTGATGAGTCCTGAGACTCTGCAATCCGGGAAAATTCTACAATTCTGCGGCTTTTCTGTCTAATCAGGACACGGTGAGAGGGAGAGCCACATCTGTCCTCGTTCATAGACGTGCCTTAATAACGCAGGGTTTGGGAGTGAAATGCGTCGGATGAAACATTCAGCTACTTCTCACAAAACTGTGTTTTTAGCACACCCTGACACAGAGTCCTGAGAGCTGTTATCCCAAAAACGCTGTGAATCGTCTGTTTTCTGTAAAATTACATGTTAAAGGGGGAGCTGCGTCCTTTGTGATTCATAGGCAAGATATAATAAAAATACGCAACATATATACAACACAGAACATGGAATTGTATGCCGGCGCTTTATAAATAAAGATTAATAATAATAATAAATGCATGAAATCCTTTAGTTGAAGAGCATGTTTACAAAGCTGGGAATTGACACAATATTGCCTATTTTATAGCACAAAATCCAAGCTGGAGTAATGGCTGTGTTGGCCAGGATTATTCACGTAGTAAGGAAATAATGGGCATTGGCCAGGCCTATAGTAAATGTCTTGCGTATGTATGTATTTCTTCTTTCCTCTATGGCTCATGGTGATTTCATGGATACACACATACTATCTTCAGTGTGTCATGTTTAAAATAAACATAGAAATAAGCAAGTCTTTGCTTTTAGAAGTGCAAGTTGTCGCCATTTAGGTTCAGTAGCCACAAACAACTGATAAATGCATTTACATGTTGACCTGACTTTGTCAGCTGGGAGTGACTGCTCAGTTTGTGTGGTTGCGTGTGTGCAGATATATGTACGTGAGGATGTGTGTGTATACATATGCATATGTTTGAGTGTGTGCACATATGTGTGAGTGAATGTATCTTTGAATGCATGTGTGTGTGTATGTTTGTACAACTCTGTGTACTTGGCCAAGGTTACTCGATTGTGTGATACTCTGTCTCTCCTAGCCTTTGGCTATGTTTACTCGATTGTGTGATACTCTGTCTCTCCTAGCCTTTGGCTATGTTTACTCGATTGTGTGATACTCTGTCTCTCCTAGCCTTTGGCTATGTTTACTCGATTGTGTGATACTCTGTCTCTCCTAGCCTTTGGCTATGTTTACTCGATTGTGTGATACTCTGTCTCTCCTAGCCTTTGGCTTTGTTTACTCGATTGTGTGATACTCTGTCTCTCCTAGCCTTTGGCTATGTTTACTTGATTGTTTGATACACTGGGGGTTATTCAGACAGCACCGAAATGTCGCCGACATTTTGGTGCTTTATCGTTCTCCGCACTTCCCTGCACTTCGTGGAATCAAGTTTCCCCAACCTGCAGTGAATTCAGCATTCACTGCAGCATCCCCAAATTGCAGGGAATCGGCTGCTGATTGCCGCCGCAATCCTGTCGCCCGCCACCGCCAACCCGCCGAACGTCCACCGCAAACCCGCCAGCGAGCCACCAAATGCAGCCAACAAGCTGCCGGACAAGTAAAAAAAAAACAATATGATTGAAAGTGTCAAAATTGAAACGCTGTTTGCAAAAAAAGGTCTGAACGAAAATGCCTGGATTTTACATATAAGATCCTATGAATGATAATAAAAAGGTCTGTTACAGATAAAAGAAAACCAGCTTTAAAAAAAAAAACAGAATTTTTTTTTCCCCCCGAAAAATGCCTAAAAGATCCTAAATAATTAATGAATAAAGAGACTTTTTGCTGCAGATTATAATAATAAACGGTTTATTAGATATTGGATTAAAAAGGGAATATTTTTAACATTTGAAGCCTATGGGATTCGTCTGATTAAACCTGTCGAAGGAAACCACCGAACATCAGGGCATTTCACTGAAATTTCTCTGCTGTTCAATGTGAATAGATTAACCATTGCTTCTCTATGGGGGATTTCACTGCCGCCGAACAGGCACTGTATTTCGCTGGCAGTTTGCCAATATCTGGTGACTTGCCTGCTCTCTGAATAGCCAAATGGCCCCGAAATGTCACCGTAGGGGGAAACTCACTGTTCGGTGACATTTCTGGGCCAGATCGTCTCTCTCTGAATAACCCCTTCTGTTTCCCCCTGACCTTGGCTACGTTTACTCGATTGTGTGATACTTTGTCTCTTCTTACCTTTGGCTACATGTACTATTCAGTACTATTGTTACTGGGCTTGTTTGTTCACCTTTGCCCTATTTTGCATTATTTATGCCCCCTTGATTTCTCTTTATATCCGGCCAAACTAAGGACCGGAGGTTAGGATTCGTTGTGTGTTTTCATTCGTTGTGTTTTAGGCTTCTCCTCTGTTGCCATTTTTGCAAACCCAGCCATATTAAGGACGGGTACCGCACTCGGCGTAAAGGGTTCTTGGTTTTACATTTGTGTTTTTCCAGAGACCTACCGAAACCGTCACAGCACCTTTGTAAGAGCAACGAAAAACCCTCCAAATGTCTCTGCGTCCATCTTGGTGACATAATGCGATGATTTCCCTGCGTTGACCCATCCGATTAACCTATCTGCTGACAAAATGATTGCAAACCTGAAACAAGGACCCTCTGCCGTAAGTGAAATAAATGTCCTTTCACTGTGACACGGGCTAATGGCTCGGAATATCCCACACGCGGCGGCGCATTGGCGCGTAGGCAAGTGCGAGAGGAGTCGCTCGCTGCTCCATTCGCCTCCAGTCTCCGTCGCTTCCAATTTCCAGCTAATGGGGAGGTCACGACAGCGGGGACAAAGGCCCTGGTCGGACATAATAGGGACGCCACTGTAATCGCCTCCGTTAGTGAATAGAGAATTAGCCGGATCCGGGGAGGGGATATTTCCCATGGAGCGGCAGATCCAGGACGAGGAGAATGTGTTCCGCGAGTGTGTCGCATTGGATTTACGGAGGTGCTCGGCACCAGGTAGCTGTCATTAGTAACACTTTGCTCGGTAATGAATGGTTTTATTTATCTGCGGCCTGGCTCATGAATACATAACGATGCCTGCTCACGGAGCATCTGGCGGAGGACGCTGAGCCGCGCATAACTTAATTTTATATCTTCTCCGAGAGCCTGAGCGAGGAGCACAGCTGGGGCCTAGCGTTAAAGGGCCAACGCACGCGGGAAAGGCGCCAGCGCCAGATCTATATATATATATATATGTATGGAAATATTTCTACAAATCCCACATAATACAAAAATGCTATTTTTTTTCTCCATGAAAAATATACAAAATATAATTTGAAATAAAATTGCATTTGGTTTTTTCGTTTTTATAAAATATATCCCAAAAGTTGGTTCGCTCTCCACCTCGATCGCCAGCCTTAACCCGTTACTAAACCGTGCTTTTAGGAAGTGTTCGTATACTTCTATACTATAGAGCAGTGATAGGGAATCTTGGCACCCCAACTGTTTCTAAACTACTTGTCCCATGATGCTCGGCCATCCTTAACCGTGACTAGGCATCATGGGATATGTATTTCCAAAACATCTGGGGTGGCATGGTTCATGATTACTGCTGTTGAGTATACACAGTATCCATGTACAGATTCCTGGAAGGAGACCGGTCCTGCCCAGGCGATGCCAGTGTTCTGGCATAGGGTCATGGAACAAGTATGGCGGCCACGCTGCACATTTCACCAATATCAAAGCATTATAGGTGTCTGAGCAGGAAGCCGGACCCGCCGTGGAAACCGGCGTGGACTGTATTTTGGCAATGCAGGCACAAGGTGACTTTCTCTTTATGCATTGCAGGAGGAGCACAGACCTTTTTGAAAATGAATTTGACTGGCACAGGGTGGCATTTTATGCAAATTAATATATTTCCCAAGAATCACGGCAACAAAACATTCAGGCGATTCACAGTGAAGTGTCAATTGCAGTAAAATAAAGAGATGCTCTGGAGACCTGAATCCATGCGCTGGGGATCTAAACTATGTCATGTGTCTACCTCCTGCTACACTGCATAATACACCCCCCCCTTAAAACCAAGTATCAGTGTCCGGCGGGGGGGGGGGGGTGGCAGGAAGGAAGAGTTATGTGCAAATATATACCGTTTCATCTTTAAAATTTGTGGAAAAAATGAAAGTAGCACACAAACTAAAATGAATAAATAGTAGCATTTTGGGAACATGTTTGTTTTGCTATTATTACATTATTATTACTTTATCTGTGACTCCACCCCTAACTTGAGTATCCAGTTGTATAATCAGATGACTTTATGCAGGGTTATTCAAAGAAAATCGAAAAGTCACCGCATGCTCGGTGACTTTCCGTTCTCTTCAATTCGGTTCCTTTTGCCGATCCCATTTCGGCGACCCTGCGGTGTATTCAGTGAGCACCACAGGGCCGTCGAAGCGCAGGGAAAAGCTGCCGCAAACCCGACGAAAAGTCACCACAAAAACCCAACGAATGCACACCGAAACCCGCAAAAACATCTGAATTAACCCGCCGGAAAAACCCGAGCAGGAGCCGATCACCCGCAGCGCAGACTCCGGAAAAACCCGACACCGCAGACGAGTGAAGTAAATAAATTAGCAAAACAGTTTGCTTGAATGTTTGAAAAGTGAAACGCTGTTTGCAAAGAAACTACTGAGCGAAAATGTCTGAAATTTACATATAAAATCCAATGAATGATAATAAAAAGGCTGTTACAGAAAAAATAAGTAAATTTAAAAAAATAAATCCAGAAAAATGCTTAAAATATCCTAAAAAATCTATAAATAAAGAGACTCTTTACTGCAGAATTTTATAATGAACGGTTTATTAGATATTGAATTAAAACGGGAATATTTTTAACATTGAAGCCTATGGGATCCTCCTGAATTAACTTGCCGAATGAAACCACCGAATGGCAGGGCATTTCGGGAACCTTTCACTGCTGGTTTGTGATGACTGAATAGCCGAAGCAGTGCTTTTTTTATGGGAATTTCACTGCCCTCGAACAGGCACCGAACAGACACCGTATGTGCAGGCAATTCGCCAGGATTTGGCGAATTGCCTGCTCTCTGGATAGCCGAATGGCCAAGAAAGGTAACTGAACGCTGAATTTCAGCGTTCGGTTACCTTTCTCCAGCCATTCGGATCTCTTTGAATAACCCTGTATGTCATAAAGCAACTGACAGACAGACAGACATATATATTTAAGGTATTTTAAATTCTTTGAGCTTATGAATAATATTAAAACCATTATAGGGGTTATTCACTAAGCGCCGAACTTGCCACCGAATTGCCCTGAAAAGTGAATTTCACCGTATCTGCAATTTCGTGGCAATTTGTCTATTCACAAAGCTGTAAATTTTCTAAATACTGGCGAATTGACAGTGAAATACGGTGCAGTTTGGCTGTCTTCAGGCTAGGGTCAGACTGAGGCAGTGCGAACGCGCGTGCAGGCGCACTTAATCACGGCCGCACTAGCAGCAGATGCCGGGCAATGACGGCCAATATACGAAGTACGGTCGCACAAAAGTCCGGCTGCGCAACGCAAGTGGAAAATGAACGCATTTTTTCGAGAACGTGAAACCGCAGGTACTGACGTACAGAGTGCGCTGCGTCCGCTAGCGGCGTGTGTGTGTGATTTGGAGACGTCAGACGCTGCTAATGTCCGGCCAACATAACGTCCAGACACAAAAAGTGTTTTATTGATGATCCGTACAAAATCACGGACGAAAATGCGCATAGTATGACCGCTATCACGTATTCTGTGAAAAAATGCGTCCATTCGTTCGAACGCACTTTTTCACAGACAACATAAAAATGCGTTCGTCTGACCCTAGCCTCAGCGGCAGCGAAATAGTCCCATAGAGAAGCAATGGTTAATCTATTCACAGAACGCCGAACCTCACCGAAATGTCAGTGAAATAACCTGATTTTCGATGATTCAGTTTAGGCTGGTGTCATTTTTTATTATTTAGACACATTTTTATCCATTTTTATTTGTTTAAATACCTATTCGGAGAATAGGAGAGAGTTCCATTTTTTTTTTTTGCAGATCGATGGATTTCTCCAAGGCAAGTATTCCGGTCTTCGGCGGTCTTCAGTGCTTTTTCGGGCACATTTGCCAAATTTTTCATGAGGCTTCCACGACTCCATCTTCGGCGCATTATGGTGACCCTAAGGTGCATAGTGAAAAGTTCACTGAAGTGAATAACCCCTTATCTGTTGTGCCATTGAGTCAGAAGGTATTATCTCTGCGATCATGCTGAGTGTATAGTGTTCATTCTGTTGAAGCGTATGAGGCTTTATTCACTAAACTGTGAATCGGGTGACTTTCATGACTGCACAATGAAGCAGATTTTTTTTATACAGAAATCTCACTGGGATGAAAGGTTGTAAAAGCTAGATGGCGTCTCTTATCTGGCACAATGTCACACAGGGCCCGCATTCTCACCATACAGGCAGGAATGGCTTTTGTGTCAGTAAATTTGCTATAGACAGATAATAAAATGGTGAGATCTCCTGCTTACATGGGGTCTGCATTATCAGCATACAGGCAGATGCCGGCTGGGTGGAGTAGAGGTAACATCACTGCTCTGCGTGGAGAGAGACTGGAGACACAGGTTCGACCCCGGCCAGAGCACCTCTCCAGTAAGTGTCCTTGGGCAAGACACCTAACGGTACATACTCGTCACCCAGGACATACTGAAAACGAGAGAAATCTCAATGTATCCTTCCTGGTAAAATCCTTTCTCCAATAAAGATGCAGTAAATGTGCAGCAGACATATATTAAAATGGTGAGATCTCCTGCTTACACGGGGTCTGCATTATCAGCATACAGGCAGATGCAGTAAATGTGCAAACAATGGACGTAAATCCCGGTGTGAGTGCAAATTATCAGATGGGATTTACGTCCATTGTTTGCTTGTTTGTTCATGCGTGGGCTGCACATGGGTGTTGGAGCAGCATAAAAATACAGGAGACCAGATAAATTACTGATCAGCGCCATTTTTTAAATTTTTGCTATATTGGCAGTTGTTATATCAGATGCAGTAAATGTGCTGCAGACAGATAATAAAATGGACAGATCTCCTGCTTACACGGGGTCTGCATTATCAGCATACAGGCACATGCAGTAAATGTGCTGCAGACAGATAATAAAATGGTGAGATCTCCTGTTTATGGGGGTTTGTAATGATCAGAATGAGATTATTAGCAATGCAATATCTGTATGTTTATTTATTTATTAGTATTTTACCAGGAAGGATACATTGAGATTTCTCTCGTTTTCAAGTATGTCCTGGGTTCAAGAACATTGAAATGTTACAGTTGTTACAGAAATACAAAGTAATACAATGCAAGATATTAAAAAAAAATACAGATTAACAGAAAATAAATATGTAGGAAATAGTCATTATGTTACATGTTTACAGGTGCATTCCTTATTGAGGTATGTTAATATATGTGCTGCATAATGCCTGTATGTGGCAATTACAGCAACACCTTGTATCTGTATGTGCTGCATAATGCCTGTGTATGGCAATTACAGCAACACCTGTATCTGTATGTGCCGCATAATGCCTGTGTATGGCAATTACAGTAACACCTTGTATCTGTATGTGCTGCATAATGCCTGTGTATGGCAATTACACCAACACCTTGTATCTGTATGTGCCGCAAAAGGCTAGGGTCAGACTGAGGCAGTGCGAACGCGCGTTCTGGCGCACATAATCACGGCCGCACTAGCAGCAGATGACGGGCAATGACAGCCAATATACGAAGTACGGTCGCACAAAAGTCCGGCCGCGCAACGCAAGTGGAAAATGAACGCATTTTTTCGAGAACGTTAAACCGCTGGTACTGACGTACAGAGTGCGCTGCGGCCGCATAGCAGCGTGTGTGCGTGATTAGGAGATGTCAGACGCTGCTAGTGTGCGGCCAACATAACGTTCAAACAGCCGGATTTCCCTAGACTTCTTTTCACCCCATCGTCATGAAATACGTCCAGAATTGCGCATCGTCTGACCACTTAAGCGTATTCCGTGAAAAAATGCGTGCGCACGCATCGACGTACATTTTGACGGTGGCCGCAGAAAATGCGCTCATCTGTCCCTAGCCTAATGCCTGTGTATGGCAATTACAGCAACACCTTGTATCTGTATGTGCTGCATAATGCCTGTATGTGGCAATTACAGCAACACCTTGTATCTGTATGTGCCGCATAATGCCTGTGTATGACAATTACAGCGACACCTTGTATCTGTATGTGCTGCATAATGCCTGTATGTGGCAATTACAGCAACACCTTGTATCTGTATGTGCTGCATAATCCCTGAGTATGGTAATTACAGCAACATCTTGTATCTGTATGTGCTGCATAATGCCTGTGTGTGGCAATTACAGCAACACCTTGTATCTGTATGTGCTGCATAATACCTGTGTATGGCAATTACAACAACACCTTGTATCTGTATGTGCCGCATAATGCCTGTGTATGGCAATTACAGCAACAACTTGTATCTGTATGTGCTGCATAATGCCTGTGTATGGTAATTACAGCAACACCTTGTGTCTGTATGTGCCTCATAATGCCTGTGTATGGCAATTACAGCAACACCTTGTATCTGTATGTGCTTCATAATGCCTGTGTATGGTAATTACAGCAACACCTTGTATCTGTATGTGCTTCATAATGCCTGTGTATGGCAATTACAGCAACACCTTGTATCTGTATGTGCTTCATAATGCCTGTGTATGGCAATTACAGCAACACCTTGTATGTATGTATGTATGTGTACTGTACAGGGATTTACATTCCTTATAACCCCCTGAATCTTATCCCTGTACAGCAGTGACTGACCCCACAGCTCTCCCTGTATCCTGCCCAATCCTTGGCTGCTGGAATGCTGTAGTAAAGTTTGTTGAGCTTCTTTATTACAGTGAGGATGGGAGCTTTTCCTTGCAGCTTCTATACAGTAATACAGGAGGGAGGTCTCATTTCTCCCCAGTGGGCTCATTTCTCGCTGGCTGCTGTAATGTGGACTTTTTCCTTTTTTTTTTAAATAATGGTGCTTCTTATTGCAGCTCCCTTTGCAGCCATACAGGGTGACAGAAGAGCGGTTTAAATGATAGTTTAATCTCTTGACAAGAAAAGCAGAAACCTTGCATTATAAAAGTTTCATACTTAGTGTTACTTTTCCTTAATGTGAAAACATGTGTACATCTTTTTGCTGGTGAAAGAGTTAACCAATGTTTTCACAGTGAGACTGGAGGACGTTACATTCTTTTTTTAAATCTGCTTTAAGAATTACTCTTCAATTTCTATAAATATATATATTTTTATTTATACACATACACACAAATGTATTATATTTTATATATATTTTATATATATATATATATATATATATATATATATATACATATACACACACACATACCGCTATACAAATATACATACATATAGAAAATTATCCTTTTTCTGCCAACAGTGCACTTATAAGAAAAAAAGTAATAATAAAAATCCAGCATAAAAAGGCTCACAGGGTCCATCTGAAGGAGAGATGGCGGATGAAATGCACGCAGCCGCGCTGTGCAAATACGCCCCCCCCCCTTCCCTGTGAAAAGGCTGAGCCTGTGTACAAAGTGAATCGGGAATAAGTGGCTCTGTAACAGCCATGACGCCACATTGAAGCATACTGAAACATGCAGACAATTTCACTGCATAATAGACTATCAGGCAGGATACAATTTAAATTAAAAAATGCAATTTTCACCTTGAAATGAACAAATGATTACAATTTCTATACAAATTAAGGCATTCAGCCTGCCTTTGAGTACTGCCACCCAGCCATAAAATCTACCATAATTACCGTGAAATACAGTTTCAAATATTTTGATTTTTGTCCGTTGCCTTTAAAATACACAGGCGAAGCCGATACGTGCGCTGTTGTCTCTCCCCCCCCCCCGGCCCCCCCGCCTCCACCTCCTGGAGAAAAACATATTAAAAAAGAAAAGAAAAACTGTCCGCAGATTAAACTTTCCCTCCTTCTATCCGCCTGGCGAGATAAAATAAGGCTATGAATAAAGAATATTAAAAAAAATAAAAATAAATGAATGAACGGAGGGGGGGGGGGAGGAGAAAAAAACAAACATTACAGAAAAACAAAGGCTCCGAGCGAGAAGCGTTTGTTCCCGTAGCCGGGAGATTGATCGGAATTATTCCTCTTATCTGCAAAAAATCACATTGAAGCCGCCATCGATGGGTTAAACGGCTCGGTAACGGTTATCTGTAATGCTTCGGTAGAGCCGAGGAGTAACCATTTCAATGCCAGGGATGGACCGTTATACATGCTGGATAGTACCTCAGAAATATATTTAAAAAAAAATAATAACTTGTATATATTTACATACACAGATAATTATCAAATAAAATGATTCTATATAGATAGATATACGCACAAATAGCTTAAGTGTACCAGGAGAGGTGACCCCATAATTAAGAGGGATAGGCAGTCGCCTCTGCTCTCAATTGTATTGGTCCCTTGCATAACAGCATTTGCTTGGAATGATGTCACTATGCACATGACGTTCCACACAAACATACTCGTACATTCACATTCACCTGTCTGCCAAGTTATAGCCGTGTGAGCCTTCTTCATTAAGATTTATTGGGTTAATTTCTGTGTTATTTGCAAAACTGGACAAGCTTCATATCTGACCTTTGCCTAATTCCTCACTAACTCTAGAGCCGCCTCTTCGCTTGCTAAACATTAGATTAGACTACGGATCTGAAACTCTGGTTCCCACCGATGTTTCTGAACTACAACGCCCATGATGCTCTGGCCATCTCTTGCAAGATTTCTGGGTATTGTAGGCAGCCGACATCTGCAGGGGGTGAGAGTTTGAGATCCTAGTCTGGATCAGAAAACTTTATAAGCTCTGCGAATCCTCGGTATCATTGTGTAGCAAAGTTTACTGTTTTCAAAACGATTCAAAATAACAAGTTTACTTTAGGCTAGGGTCAGACTAGCGCAGTTTTAACGTGCGTTTAGCCGCACGAAATCACGGCCGTACTAGCAGCAAATGACGTCCAATGCCGGGGAACATACGACGAACGGCCGCACGAACGTTCGTCCGCGCAACGCAAGTGGCCAACGAACGCATTTTTTCGAGAACGTCAAACCGCTACTACTGACGTACAGAGTGCGCTGCGGCCGCATAGCGGCGTGTGTGCGTGATTAGGAGACGTCAGACGCTGCTAATGTCCGGCCAACATAACGTCCAGACTCAAAAAGTGTTTTATTGATGATCCGTACAAAATCACGGACGAAAAGGCGCATCGTATGACCGCTATCGCGTATTCCGGGGGAAAATACGTACGTTCGTTCGACCGAACTTTTTCACGGACGACGTGAAAAATGCGTTCGTCTGACCCTAGCCTTAGAGCAGTGTTTCTCGACTCCAGTCCTGAGGAAGCTCTCACAGGCCAGATTTTGCAGATCACCTTGGGGAAATGCAGATTGCAATCACTGAGCAGAAAATCATATCACCTGTGCTGTGCTTCAAGTATCCTGCAAACCTGGCCTGTATTGGGTCCTGAGTACTGAAGTTGAGAAACACTGCTTTAGAGGGTTATTCAGTAGCCTCTGAATTTTGCACCGATTTGCACCGAATGGTGAATTTCACCTTATCTGCAATTTCGGGCTAATTCGTCTCTTCACTAAACTGTCAATTCACAAACTACAGGCAAATTGATACATTTTGCTGCAATTCGGAGGTGTTCGGTGGCACCAAAAATGTCCCATAGAGCAGTGTTTCTCAAACCTGTCCTCGGGACCCTCAACTAGGCCAGATTTTGCAGATCACCTTGGGGAAATGCAGACTGAATCCTGCAATCACTGAGCGGAAAATCATATCCCCTGTGCTGTGCTTCAGATATTCTGCAAACCTGGCCTGTTAGGAGTCCCAAGGAGAGGTTTGAGAAACGCTGCCAAAGAGAACTAACGATTCGTCTATTCACAGAATGCCGAATTACACTGAGATTTCGGCAAAATAACCTGATTTCGGTGATTTCAATTTGACTTAAACAGGCAAGTCTAATAGTTTCAATGTAATAAACAGAATAGCTTTTTAAAAAAAATGTAAAGACTTTTTATTATTTTTATTTTTTAAAAGACATTTTTGAATTTTGTTGTATTTTTAAAAGACTTTTTTAATGTTTTGAAAGACATTTTTATTCTGTAATAACAGAACTTTTTAATATTTTATTAAAGGACCTTTTTTTATTATTTAGACCCATGTTTTTACTACATTTTTATTGTTTAATCTGCTGTTTGTAATACGGTGAACATTCGATGAATAGCGAATGCAGCGTATTTTCGGCGAAATGGAGTCGCTGAAACGCGACAAAATGCAAAGCAACGAAATTGCGTTCAGTTTGTGAATAGAGTAGACCCCTTTATGTTTATAAACATGCTATAAATACAATGTATGAAGAGAAACATATTTTTAATACAAAGTTAAAATACCATAATAATACAATATAAAACAAAATCCTGCATAAGGATCTAACAGAACGATCTACAATTATACGTGTAATAATCGAATGTAAAAATGAATTACGGTAAACCATGTGAAACATAATGCTGTAACAATATGTGACTCTATATGATAAGAATGTAAAAATAAAATGATATATAATAATGTAACGTAACAGCCAGCACTTTCCTGATTTATATTCACCATTTATTTCCCACCTTTTAGGCAATTAACACTGTTACAGAAAAGTAAAGCGCATGCATTCAGTCCAGGGGGCGAAGTCCAAGGACTCTTCATTATAGCGGAATAACTGGCTAAAGGCCCTGGATATATAATGGGTGGAAATGAGGAAAATGCTTGTTTTAACATGATAAATGATTTATCGAAGGTTCCAACAAAAACCCATTAGAATATCAGGGTTATCCAAAGAGATCCAAATGGCTGGAGAAAGGTAACCGAACGCTGAAAATCAGCGTTCGGTTACCTTTCTTGGCCATTCGGCTATCTAGAGAGCAGGCAATTCGCCAAATCCTGGCGAATTGCCTGAACATACGGTGCCTGTTCGGTGCCTGTTCGAGGGCAGTGAAAACTCCATAAAAAAAGCACTGCTTCGGCTATTCAGATAACACAAACCAGCAGTGAAAGGTTCCCCTAATGCCCTGCCATTCGGTGGTTTAATTCGGCAGGTTTATTCAGGAGAATCCCATAGGCTTCATTGTTAAAAATATTCTGGTTTTAATTCAATATCTAATAAACCGTTCGTTATAAAATTCTGCAGTAAAGAGTCTCTTTATTTATAGATTTTTTTTAGGATATTTTAAGCATTTTTCTGGATTATTATTTTTTTAAACAAAATTCCTTATATATTTTTTTTTAAAGTTGACTTATTTTTACTGTAACAGCCCTTTTTATTATCATTCATTGGATTTTATGTGTAAATTTCAGACATTTTCGCTCAGTAGCTTCTTTGCAAACAGCGTTTCACTTTTCAAACATTCATGCAAACTGTTTTTCTAATTTATTCACTGCATTCGTCTGCGGTGTCGGCTTTTTCCGGCGGCTTCGCTGCGTGTGATCGGCTCCTGCTCGGGTTTTTCCGGCGGGTCAATCCAGATGTTTTTGCAGGTTTTCGACGTGCATTCGCCAGCTTTTGCGGTTAGTTTTCGTCGGGTTTTCGGCAGCTTTTCCCTGCAATTCGGGGGCCCTGTGGTGCTTGCTGAATACACCGCAGGGCCGCCGAAATGGGATCGGCAAAACTAACCGAATTGAAGAGAACGAAAAGTCACCGAACGCGCGTTGACCTTTCGATTCTCTTTGAATTACCCTGTATGTCTTTAATATAGTGATCTGTGAACAGGACCGCCAACAGGGGGTGACAGTCTATGATGTGTTCAGGGGCCCAGTGGCTCCAGAGGGCCCTGGCCATCGCCAACTCTGGTGTGTCTTGTGTAAGTGCCACAGATGTAAGGTCCCTTCATGTCACCCAGGACCAACCCAGCAAGATAGTGATACCAGTATAGGGGTTATTCACTAGCCTCTGAATTGGTCACCAAATTGCACCGAACGGTGCAGTTTTGTGGCTGTTCGTCTATTCACTAAGCTGTCAATTCACCAAATTCAGGCGAATTGTCAGCGAAATGCGATGCAGTTCGGCGGTCTTTGGCGGCAGCGAAATTGTCCCATGGAGAAGCAATGGTTCGTCTACACAGAGAATGCCGAACCGCACCGAAGTTTCAGTGATATGCCCTGGTTTTCGGTGTTTCAGTTCGACAGGTTTAAAGAGGTGAATCCCATAGGCTTCAATGTAAAAAAAGTAATATTTAAATTTTTAAAAAACTTTATTCTTTTCATTTTCAGCAAAAGCCCTTTTATTTTTTTTAAAAAAATTAGAACGCCTATTTGTATTTTTTCGACAAAATGTTTGATTCCCAATTTATTTAAGACTTTTTTTTTTATTCTGTAACAGACCTCTTTATTATTTGTAAAAGGACCTTTTTTATTATTTAGATATATTTTAGTGCATTTTCATTGCTTCAAACACCTATTGGGAGATTAGGAGAGTTCCGTTTTTCTATTCTTTGCACTTCAGTGGAATTCGCTAAGGCCATGTCAGCGCTTTTCAGTGCTTTTCGGTGGACTACGGTGATGTTCTCCAACTTTTTTCATAAGGCTTCGCCAACTCCATCTTCAGCGCACTACGGTGACCATTCACCATACTATCGCCGAGCTGCGCCGAAGTGAAAAGCGCTGAAATTTCAGTCCTTGGCGAATAGACCCTTACATTTCCCAGTGGGCCACAGAATCTGGGGCCGGTAAGAGCACTGCGTCTCCTCACTGAGGGAGCGATTAGTATGGTCTGCGCCTGTTTTATCCCCTTGCTGATCCACCAGCATTTATCCCACTCCACGTAAAATAAGGTAACCAGGAGATGAGAGGGATATTTTATTTTTAATATACTGCAATAGGCAGCTGAGGGAAAGGGGGCCCTGACCAGTGGTTCAGTAAGGGGCCCCAGGATTTCTCATGGGAGAGATACATTAGTTACTGTAACACCTTCTTTTCTTTTGGAGAACATGAACTCCGTTTATTCTGATACATATAAGAACGTCCTTCAAGGATGATATAACGTCAGATGTGGTTACACCTGGTTATTATAACCATCTTATCAAAAAATCTGTTGCTAACTGAGAAATCTCCCTCATTCCCAAACTGAGATATAAACCAGGAATTCTGACATTTCCCTGACACAGAGAGAGAGTGATATGCCAGGTTATTTCAATATATTACTTATACTAGCTTCAGGCAGCCATGACTTCACTCATAGCTGTGCAGCTCTATAATTAGGCAAAAAGCCGGCTGCCTAGGGTCTCGCTCACACAGGGGCCTCACATGATGCAGTGTGCACATGGCATTCCACGCAGATATACTCCTGCATTCATGCACCCAGCTGTTAAAATCTATTGGGTTAATCTCTTAATTTCTTTACAATCAAGAGGGGCCTGACATTAGAGCCTGATTTAAAGCCACCCTGGTCCTGCCCATCTGATATCAGAATGCCAGAGATAATCTGATAATTGTATCGCATTGCCAATCTGAGACGTTTAGGTTACACGGAGGCCAGATTATTGTAATAAAGGCATCACATGGTCATGATGCGTAGAAGTGTGTAAAAAAATTCTTTTAAAGATTTCTATTTTCTTGTGGACACTGTGTTGCGCGGCAGTCGATGCTTCGATGATACCGTACAATGTATCGCGCAGCGAATACATAACCAACATAATAACATCCGTCACAATACAATCAATAAAAAATAACATAGAGGATTATTAATTAAATGACAGGATTGCGGCGTATAATGTTCACGCTTTCTCCTGTGATGAATCGCTTACATTTTTTCCCACAGTTTTTTTTTTGTCCAAATTAAATGGTGCGCGTTTGTCTGACTCTGATTCCTGGGCTGTGCAGTAACGTTCTGCGCTGGCAAAGGCGTGGGCTGAAGTGTTAAGCAGACACTAAATATATGTAATATACGTGTGATGTACTTTGTAAGGAATTTAAAAAATAGAACAAGAAATAAAAAAGCAGCTTTATTTACACATGAAATTTCAGGCTGCCGGTAGCATACTGTATATATCAGGCCTTGACAAATTTCCTTTGAATCTAGGAACCAGCTACAAAAGTTAGGAGCCAACGTTTCGGCGGGGATTCGCCTTTATCAAGCTATACCTTGATAAAGGCGAATCCTCGTCGAATCGTAGAAGTGTAGAGCGTCGCTTCTAATATCAGTTTGGCCGCTCTGATATATATATATACAGTCAGGTCCAGAAATATTGGGACATGGACACAATTGTAACATCTTTGGCTCTATACACCACCACAATGGAGTTGGAATAAAACAAACACAATGTGCTTTAACTGCAGACTGTCAGCTTTAATTTGAGGGTATGTACATCCAACTCAGGTGAATGGTGTAGGACTTACAGCAGTTTGCAGATGTGCCCCCACTTGTTAAGGGACCAAAAGTAATGGGACAGAATAATAATCATAAATCAAACTTTCCCTTCTTAATACTTGGTTACAAATCCTTTGCAGTCAATCACAGCCTGAAGTCTGGAACGCATAGACATCACCAGACGCTGGGTTTCATCCCTAGTGATGCTCTGCCAGGCCTCTACTGCAACTGTCTTCAGTTCCTGCTTGTTCTTGGGGCATTTTCCCTTTAGTTTTGTCTTCAGCAAGTGAAATGCTGCTCAATGGGATTCAGGTCAGGTGATTGACTTGGCCATTGCATAACATTCCACTTCTGTCCCTTCAAAAACTCTTTGCTTGCTTTTGCAGTATGCTTTGGGTCATTGTCCATCTGCACTGTGAAGCGCCGTCCAATGAGTTCTGCAGCATTTGGCTGATTGTGAGCAGATAATATTGCCCGAAACACTTCAGAATTCATCCTGCTGCTTTTGTCAGCGTCACATCATCAATAAATACAAGAGAACCAGTTCCATTGGCAGCCATACATGCCCACGCCATGACACTACCACCACCATGCTTCACTGATGAGGTGGTATGCTTAGGATCATGAGCAATTCCTTTCCGTCTCCATACTCTTCTCTTCCCATCACTCTGGTACAAGTTGATCTTGGTCTCATCTGTCCATAGGATCTTGTTCCAGAACTGTGAAGGCTTTGTTAGGTGTTGTTTGGCAAACTCTAATCTGGCTTTCCTGTTTTTGAGGCTCAGCAATGGTTTACATCTTGTGGTGAACCCTCTGTATTTATTTATTTATTTATTTATAAAGGATTTTACCAGGAAGGATACATTGAGATTTCTCTTGTTTTCAAGTTTGTCCTGGGTTCGAGAACATTGAGGCTAGGGTCAGACTGAGGCAGTGCGAACGCGCGTTCTGGCGCACTTAATCACGGCCGTAGTAGCAGCAAATGACGGGCAATGACGGCCAATATACGAAGTACGGTCGCACAAAAGTGCGGCTGCGCAACGCAAGTGGAAAATGAACGCATTTTTTCGAGAACGTGAAACCGCAGGTACTGACGTACAGAGTGCGCTGCGTCCGCTAGAGGCGTGTGTGCGTGATTAGGAGACGTCAGACGCTGCTAATGTCCGGCCAACATAACGTCCAGACACAAAAAGTGTTTTATTGATGATCCGTACAAAATCACGGACGAAAATGCGCATAGTATGACCGCTATCACGTATTCTGTGAAAAAATACGTCCATTCGTTCGAACGCACTTTTTCACAGACAACATAAAAATGCGTTCGTCTGACCCTAGCCTGATTGGTTACAGAAATACAAAATAGTAAAATGCAAGATATTAACACAAGACCAAATATACAGATTAACAGAAAAATAAATATATAGGAAATTAAGTCATTATGTTACATGTTTACAGGTGCATTTCGTATTGAGGTATGTTAATAGGGAACTCTTAAGGGACTTTAGACTGGGGGAAGATTTGATGGTGTCTGGGAGGTTATTCCATATTTGTGGTGCTCTGTAGGAAAATGAGGATCGAGCCACTTTCTTTTTGTATTGTGGAATTGTAAGTAAGGTGCTGGTCCTGGATCTGAGGTTATAGGATGAGGGAACTGTCGGGGGAAGCAGCATATGCAGGTAGGGTGGTAGCTTTCCAGAAAAGCTCTTAAACACCAGGTTGGAAAGGTGAAGGGTGCGTATAGATTCCAGCGATGGCCAGTTTAGTTCTTTTAACATGTCACAATGGGGTGTCATGTAGTTACATTGTAGCACAAAGCGACAGAATGAGTTATACACAATGTAAGTTTCTGGAGGTGTGTTTGCGGGGCGGCTGCATACACTACATCTCCGTATTCAATGGCTGGCATAAGCATTTGTTGTACAATCTGCTTTCTTATCGCGGGGCTCAGGCAGGATTTGTTTCTGCCCAGGGCACCTAGTTTGGGGTAGAGTTTAGATGAGAGTTTTTCAATGTGGGGGCCAAAAGATAGATTTGGGTCTAACCACATATATAGGTATTTGAGAGAAGTGACTGGTCAGCGTGCCATTTGATTTTGTCCTGACACATAGATGGGGTGTTTGCAATTTGTGTAGTTTAGGTGCGGTTCCAAAGAGCATTGTAACAGTTTTGTCAGTATTTAGAAAAAGTTTGTTATTTGCAATCCACTTTTCTACCTCTGTGAATTGTTCTTGCAGCACTGCCTCCAGCTGTGGGAGATTTGGTTTGCTGGTATAGATTAGTGTCGTCTGCGTACATGTGTACAGTTGAAGCTTTGCAGACATTGGGCAGATCATTTATGAATATTGTGAATAGCAGGGGGCCAAGTATCGAGCCTTGGGGTACACTGCACGTGACTGGGAGGGGAAGGGAAGTGCTGTCAGAAATGGACACAAATTGAGACCTATCAGACACATATGATTGGAACCAGGTTAACGTACTATCACCAATACCATAGTTTTTAAGTTTTTGTAATAGGATGCCATGGTCTACTGTGTCAAAAACCTTGACAAAATCAAGGAAGATGGCTCCAGTTAGATTTCCTTGTTCCATGCCCGCTTGGATATCATTACAAACTTTTAAAAGGGCAGTTGTAGTTGAATGGTTTGGACGAAAGCCGGATTGATCTGGGGTTAAATAGTTCTGATACTGATAATAATCACGTAATTGAGTGTAGACACATTTTTCCAGAATTTTTGACATTACAGGGAGCAGTGATATTGGGCGGTAGTTGGATACCAAAGTATTGTCTCCACTTTTATGGATAGGTACCACCCTTGCAGTCTTCCAGAGTTTGGGTATGTATCCAGTCGCCATAGTCCAGTCGTATGTAATGAATATTAATCAGGGTTGCGACAGCTTTTGCAATTGCTGGTGCACTGATTTTCAGCAGCATTGCTGGGATTTGATCAGGTCCAGACTGGTATTTCATTTTTTGGTTATGGAGAAGTTTAGTGATGGCACTGACAGGCACTGGTCTAAAACTGAATTTCTCTGGGTTACGGGGTCTTTGCACTGTTGGTGGGGCCTGACCTGCGTGCGGCCTTTCTGATTGCGTGTCATTTCCTATCTTAGCAATCAGGGTGGTGGCGCATCCAACAACATAATTATTAAAAGCATTTGCTACATCTAGGGGGTGTTGTACAGTTTGGTTGTTTACTTTTAAAGCAGCTGGTTGGGAGTGGACGGGGGGTGCTTGTATGTTACTTATGATTATCCAAAAATTTCTGGGGTTTGATATGTTATTGTTGAAATTTTCATTGAAGTATTGGGCTTCAGCCATTTTTGTTTGTTTTGTGCATTCATTCCGGCATTTTCGGTATTCACAGTGATCGTTCATGGATCCAGTACGCTTGAACTTTGACCACAGGGAGTCTCTAAACTGGTACATATGCGTGAGGTCAGCTGTAACCCAGGGGAGATGGACCCCTTTTACTCGCACTTTGCGCAGTGGGGTATGGGTGTTCCAGACTTTCAGGAGCTCGGCTTGAAAGTATTCAATTGCACAGTCCAGGTCTGGGATTAGGTTTAGTCTGTTCCATGGGAGCTGTTTGAGATAATTTAGGAAGGATTCAAGATTAAATTTCTTGAAAGACCTGGTGATTATTACCTTTGGTGGACATTTTGTGGCCCTTATTTTGCGCACACAGTACACTAGGCAGTGATCACTGAAACTGTTAGCGAGAACGCCTGCCTCCTGTATTCGATCAGGACATGAGGAGAGAATCCAGTCCAGCAAGGTGTGGTTAGGGCTTTTCATATTAATGTGAGTGGGGGAGGAGATTAATTGTGTTAGCTGCAAAGCCTTAAACAGTGAGCAGTGTTTATTGTTTTTAGGATTCAGCCAATCAACATTAAAGTCGCCGAGGACCAGCAGTTCGCTTTTTTGGTTTTGAGCGACTAATTTACTAAGAATTTGGGTTATGTCAGAAAGGGATTGCACTGGGGAACTTGGTGGGCGGTAGAATCCAGCAACAATAATTGTTTTACTGAATGGGATCTCAATAGTACCAGAAAGGAAATCAAATGTGGCTGGGGAGCTAGGATTCTGCAATGGGGTGAACTTTATGGAGTTGTCAACATAGATAACAATTCCCCCTCCTCTCTTAGCTCTGTCCTTTCTAGAGCATGAATATCCTTGTATTGCTATGGCAGAGTCTGGCACTTTAGGGGTTAACCATGATTCTGTCAGCACAATGACTTTAGGTTTGTAATAGTAGCACCAAGCTTTAAGCTCATCCAGTTTAGGGAGTAAACTGCGGATGTTGCAATGTACAAAGGAGAGGCCTTTTTTAGTGGGGAGATTAAATATGGTGTCAGCTATTGGACCAGGGTTGGATTCAACATAATTTGCAAGTGCAAGCAGCAGAATAAAAAGGAATTTGGACAGGTTTTTCTTTTTGGAAAATAGTGATTGGAGAGTTTTAAAGCTCTGTTGTGTGGGGGTGGGAGGGCTGGATTTGAACACTCTCCACCAGCACTCCGCTGATAAGTTACTCTGGTGAAGTCTTCTCTTGATTGTTGACTTTGACACACATACGCCTACCTCCTGGAGAGTGTCTTTCCTTCTTTTTGAGAATGTTCCAAACAGTTGTTTTGGCCACGCCTAATGTTCTTGCTATCTCTCTGATGGGTTTGTTTTGTTTCTTCAGCCTAATGATAGTTTGCTTCACTGATAGTGACAGCTCTTTGGATCTCATCGTGAGAGTTGACAGCAACAGATTCCAAATGCAAATAGCACACTTGAAATTAACTCTGGGCCTTTTATCTGCACATTGTAATTGGGGTAATGAGGGAATATCACACACCTGGCCATGGAACAGCTGAGAAGCCAATTGTCCCATTACCTTTGGTCCCTTAACAAGTGGGAGGCTCATCTGCAAACTGCTGTAAACCCTACACCGTTCACCTGAGTTGGATGTACATACCCTCAAATTAAAGCTGACAGTCTGCAGTTAAAGCACATTGTGTTTGTTTCATTCCAACTCCATTGTGGTGGTGTATAGAGCCAAAGATGTTACAATTGTGTCCATGTCCCAATATTTCTGGACCTGACTGTACTTATATTATTTGTGTTATCATCTGTACATTGTGATATTGTTTTATTTACTTATTTTCTTTGCTCTGTTGTCATTGGACGCCCTATTTACCCATTGCAGACTCAGACACACACACAACAGACCTCATATAAATGCATACACCAGGGCTGGATAGATTTACATTAAATGTAGGAGACAGGAAGGAAACATTAAAGCCACTAGATGTTTTTAGATACCAAAGACTGCTTTTAGATTGGTGTAAAATAAACTGGAAATTTAGGAGCCAGGAGTAAAATTTTAGGAGCCAGTGGCTACCTGGCTTTGTCAGGCCCTGGTATATATATAGATTGAGAATATATATATATATATATATATATATATATATATATATTCTCAGAGTATTGTAGGATGCAGTGATACTTTTTGTCCTCTGGACGAATACTACCGATCCAGTCTGTGCTACGCTATACTACAAATCCCCATAAACCGGAGATCTCACCATTTTATTATCTGTCTGCATCACATTTACTGCAGCTGCCTGTATGCCAATAATGCAGACCCTGTGTGACCCTTCTATAACACCCAGCATCTTATCCCTGTACTGACACCATATATCTGTACTATACAGGGATTTACAGCTTCTATAACACCCTGCATCTTATCCCTGTACTGACTGACACCATATATCTGTACTATACAGGGATTTACAGTTTCTATAACACCCTGCATCTTATCCCTGTACTGACTGACACCATATATCTGTACTATACAGGGATTTACAGTTTCTATAACACCCTGCATCTTATCCCTGTACTGACTGACACCATATATCTGTACTATACAGGGATTTACAGCTTCTATAACACCCTGCATCTTATCCCTGTCCTGACACCATATATCTGCACTATACAGGGATTTACAGCTTCTATAACACCCTGCATCTTATCCCTGTACTGACTGACACCATATATCTGTACTATACAGGGATTTACAGCTTCTATAACCCCTGCATCTTATCCCTGTACTGACTGACACACGATAATTATGTACTATACAGGGATTTACAGCTTCTATAGGAACCCTCTGCATCTTATCCCTGTACTGACACCATATATCTGTACTATACAGGGATTTACAGCTTCTTAAACACCCTACATCTTATCCCTGTACTGACACCATATATCTGTACTATAACAGGGATTTACAGCTTCTATAACACCTGCATCTTATCCCTGTACTGACACCATATATCTGCACTATACAGGGTTTACAGCTTCTATGACACCAGCATCTTATCCCTGTACTGACTGACACCATATATCTGTACTATACAGGGATTTACAGCTTCTATAACACCCTGCATTTTATCCCTGTACTGACTGACACCATATATCTGTACTATACAGGGATTTACAGGCTTCTATAACACCCTGCATTTTATCCCTGTACTGACACCATATATCTGTACTATACAGAGATTTGCAGCTTCTATAACACCCTGCATTTAATCCCTGTACTGACTGACACCATATATCTGTACTATACAGGGATTTACAGCTTCTATAACACCCTACATATTATCCCTGAAATGTACTGACTGACACCATATATCTGTACTATACAGGGATTTACAGCTTCTATAACACCCTGCATCTTATCCCTGTACTGACACCATATATCTGTACCATACAGGGATTTACATCTTCTATAACATACTGCATCTTATCCCTGTATAACAGACACCATATATCTGTACTATACAGGGATTTACAGCTTCTGTAACACCCTGTGTGTTATGCCTGTATAACAGACACCATATATCTTTACTATACAGGGATTTACAGCTTCTATAACACCCTGCATCTTATCCCTGTACTAACTGACACCATATATATGTACTATACAGGGATTTACAGCTTCTATAGCACCCTGCATCTTATCCCTGTACTGGCACCATATATATGTGTACTATACAGGGATTTACAGCTTCTATAACACCCTGCATCTTATCCTGTACTGACTGACACCAATATATATACTATACAGGGATTTACAGCTTCTATAACACCCTGCATCTATCCCTGTACTGACACCATATATCTGTACTATACAGGGATTTACAGCTTCTATAACACCTGCATCTGATCCCTGTACTGACACCATATATCTGTACTATACAGGGATTTACACCTTCTATAACACCCTGCATCTTATCCCTGTAGTGACTGACACCATATATCTGTACTATACAGGGATTTACAGCTTCTATAACACCCTGCATCTTATCCCTGTACTGACACACCAATATATCTGTACTATACAGGGTTTTACAACCTTCTATAACACCCTGCATCTTATCCTGTAGTGACTGACACCATATATCTGTACTATACAGGGATTTACAGCTTCTATAACACCCTGCATCTTATCCCTGTACTGACACCATATATCTGTACTATACAGGGATTTACAGCTTCTATAACACCCTGCATCTTATCCCTGTAGTGACTGACACCATATATCTGTACTATACAGGGATTTACAGCTTCTATAACACCCTGCATCTTATCCCTGTAGTGACTGACACCATATATCTGTACTATACAGGGATTTACAGCTTCTATAACACCTGCATCTTATCCTGTTACTGAACATCATATATCTGTACTATACAGGGATTTACAGCTTCTATAACACCCTGCATCTTATCCCTGTAGTGACTGACACTATATCTGTACTATACAGGGATTTACAGCTTCTATAACACCCTGCATCTTATCCCTGTACTGACATCATATATCTGTACTATACAGGGATTTACAGCTTCTATAACACCCTGCATCTTATCCCTGTACTGACACCATATATCTGTACTATACAGGGATTTACAGCTTCTATAACACCCTGCATCTTATCCCTGTAGTGACTGACACCATATATCTGTACTATACAGGGATTTACAGCTTCTATAACACCCTGCATCTTATCCCTGTACTGACACCATATATCTGTACTATACAGGGATTTACACCTTCTATAACACCCTGCATCTTATCCCTGTAGTGACTGACACCATATATCTGTACTATACAGGGCTTTACAACTTCTATAACACCCTGCATCTTATCCCTGTACTGACACCATATATCTGTACTTTACAGGGGATGACGATGCTACGCCCCCCCTCATTACCTGCTTTAAAGGGCCGCCACGCTATGAGTTGTGATCTTTTAATGACATAATCCATAAACTACAGCCATTTTTTTATTCTCAGATCGCATCCCACCATCCTTCCTCTTGTTGATAAACAGCCTGCAGTTCAAAGCCTCCTTAATGTGCACGTTTAGCTATTTATTAGCGCGCGATAGTGATAGATTATGTAATACATGATGCCAAGCACGCTCTGAGGTTCCCAACCTAATGCGGGGTCAAAAGAAACGGCTGTGATAATGAGGAATTCGCCGGGGAATCGCACAGCGAGGTGTCGAGAGCAAAGACGAGAACGGCAAACAAAATATTTGCAAAGAAAACACAATTTTCGCATCAAGCCAAGTGGATCCACAGCTTCAATGAAGCAGCAGGATGCTGCTCCGGCGCAGTGTTTAGAGATGGGCGCCTCTGGGGGTGCTCTAATTTAAGTGCAGAATGGGAATATATTCGCATGATGCCATGTAGACCTCTGCATCTCCATGTCTCAGAAATGTGGAGGTATCCCAGAATCATACCTGCCACATGGCCCTATAATGGAAAAGCAGTCCTGGGTTTGGACCCTGTGCCATTTTTACTATCATCACTGATGTAACAGGTGGCTTCATATTAAGATAAACCCAGTTGGACCATGCTGCCTCATTGCCCCATTTTCATGCCTGTCAGGCTATCCCTAATTTACCCTTTTCAAAGAGCCGCTACTACCAAAAAATGAAATGTCCTTATTGTGTTTATTTGATGTTGCTGAAATCTTACATGTGTTTTGTTTTTCTCTTATATGTTTAGAAAATATTTTCCTCTATATGTGTCACTGGGCGCATCCATTGTGTGATATTTCCTCTATATGTGTCACTGGGCGCATCCATTGTGTGATATTTTCCTCTATATGTGTCACTGGGCGCAGCCATTGTGTGATATTTTCCTCTATATGTGTCACTGGGAGCATCCATTGTGTGATATTTTCCTCTATATGTGTCACTGGGCGCATCCATTGTGTGATATTTTCCTCTATATGTGTCACTGGGCGCATCCATTGTGTGATATTTTCCTCTATATGTGTCACTGGGCGCATCCATTGTGTGATATTTTCCTCTATATGTGTCACTGGGCGCATCCATTGTGTGATATTTTCCTCTACATGTGTCACTGGGAGCATCCATTGTGTGATATTTTCCTCTATATGTGTCACTGGGTGCATCCATTGTGTGATATTTTCCTCTATATGTGTCACTGGGTGCATCCATTGTGTGATATTTTCCTTTATATGTGTCACTGGGTGCATCCATTGTGTGATATTTTCCTCTACATGTGTCACTGGGAGCATCCATTGTGTGATATTTCCCTCTATACGTGTCACTGGGTGCATCCATTGTGTGATATTTTCCTTTATATGTGTCACTGGGTGCATCCATTGTGTGATATTTCCCTCTGTGTCACTGGGTGCATCCATTGTGTGATATTTTCCTCTATATGTGTCACTGGGTGCATCCATTGTGTGATATTTTCCTTTATATGTGTCACTGGGTGCATCCATTGTGTGATATTTTCCTCTATATGTGTCACTGGGCATTGTGTGATATTTCCCTCTATACGTGTCACTGGGTGCATCCATTGTGTGATATTTTCCACTATACGTGTCACTGGGTGCATCCATTGTGTGATATTTTCCTTTATATGTGTCACTGGGTGCATCCATTGTGTGATATTTCCCTCTGTGTCACTGGGTGCATCCATTGTGTGATATTTTCCTCTATATGTGTCACTGGGTGCATCCATTGTGTGATATTTTCTTTATATGTGTCACTGGGCATTGTGTGATATTCCCTCTATACGTGTCACTGGGTGCATCCATTGTGTGATATTTTCCACTATACGTGTCACTGGGTGCATCCATTGTGTGATATTTTCCTTTATATGTGTCACTGGGTGCATCCATTGTGTGATATTTCCCTCTGTGTCACTGGGTGCATCCATTGTGTGATATTTTCCTCTATATGTGTCACTGGGTGCATCCATTGTGTGATATTTTCCTTTATATGTGTCACTGGGTGCATCCATTGTGTGATATTTTCCTCTACATGTGTCACTGGGAGCATCCATTGTGTGATATTTTCCTCTATACGTGTCACTGGTGCATCCATTGTGTGATATTTTCCTTTATATGTGTCACTGGGTGCATCCATTGTGTGATATTTCCCTCTGTGTCACTGGGTGCATCCATTGTGTGATATTTTCCTCTATATGTGTCACTGGGTGCATCCATTGTGTGATATTTTCCTTTATATGTGTCACTGGGTGCATCCATTGTGTGATATTTTCCTCTATATGTGTCACTGGGCATTGTGTGATATTTCCCTCTATACGTGTCACTGGGTGCATCCATTGTGTGATATTTTCCACTATATGTGTCACTGGGTGCATCCATTGTGTGATATTTTCCTCTATATGTGTCACTGGGTGCATCCATTGTGTGATAGTTTCCTCTATATGTGTCACTGGGTGCATCCATTGTGTGATATTTTCCTCTATATGTGTCACTGGGTGCATCCATTGTGTGATATTTTGTATCTTTCCATCACTTGCTCCTCACTGTGTGGATTTGGCCATAGAATGGAGTGAATGGGTCAGTCACCGACTCACATCATTGTATTGTGTGGGATGTATTTAAAGGACATCACCAGGGGGGTGGATTAGAAGATTTTTAAGATCCTCGTTTTATCTCATTCTTATCTCAGGTTGTGGATAACACAATACACCCCCTGCCTTATCTAAGCATTCCCTCCTACACCTCATTAACTGATAAATACAGAAGCAAAACCACAGCAGTAAAGTAAAACTTTTGCACAGATTTTGGTAAATGTTGCATCATGGGAAAAATCCACAAAAACCTAACTTTATTTTCCTTTTTACATGAAATTACTCAAAGAAAAAAAAAAAGCAGCAGAATGTGTTGTATAATGTGCTTTATAAAGTGTTTTTTCTTGTAATGCGTAAGTAATCTAGTTACAGTTTATGTAAGTGGTAGTGTCCTTTAAAGAGGTAGATTTCTCCCTGTCCCAGATGAATGGTGGGTAAATTACCCCCTCCAGGTGTTGCAGACATTGTGCTGGTGTATCAGGGGCACCAAGGTTACCCATTTCTAGGAAGACTTTCTTGCCCAGGTCCCTCACCAGCTCCTGCTTCTGTTCATCACTATTTACCCCGAGTGCAGCGAGGCGTTGTGCGGCAGCTCATTATGAGTAAGACGGACGCGTATGACACGGGAATAAAGATGCTGCTTCATATCGGCCCTTTCCTTGTGAAAATGACTTTTTCCCCCCGATGTGATTCGGTTCTGCCTGAGCAATCAGATGGTTTCGATGCAATGTACCTGCAACACCTGAGCCACGAGCAGCAACCGCGCCGGCACCAGCCGACACATCACAAGCACATCACAAAAACATTGTATATTTTAAAGCGATTTATAGAAACAAACATCTTATATATTAAACTGACACAAACACCCGGAAAACTAAAACACACACCTCCTACATATTCACGTTATTATCATCATTTATATAGAGCCAACAGATACCTGCAATATTATTCATCAGTATAGATCTTTCTCTCCACTTCATCTGTGTCTGAGGAACATAGTAACAAAGACTGAAAAACGGCCTGATGTGGATCAACAAGCATTAGCTATCATATTATCCGGAATATTCTGTTATCCCATAGTAACTATTATATCCGGAATATTCTGTTATCCCATAGTAACTATTATATCCGGAATATTCTGTTATCTCATAGTAACTATTATATCCGGAATATTCTGTTATCTCATAGTAACTATTATATCCGGAATATTCTGTTATCCCATAGTAATTATTATATCCGGAATATTCTGTTATCCCATAGTAACTATTATATCTGGAATATTCTGTTATCCCATAGTAACTAATATATCCGGAATATTCTGTTATCTCATAGTAACTATTATATCCGGAATATTCTGTTATCATTTTCCATAGTAACTATTATATCCGGAATATTCTGTTATCCCATAGTAACTATTATATCCGGAATATTCTGTTATCCCATAGTAACTATTATATCCGGAATATTCTGTTATCCCATAGTAACTATTATATCTGGAATATTCTGTTATCCCATAGTAACTATTATATCCGGAATATTCTGTTATCTCATAGTAACTATTATATCCGGAATATTCTGTTATCCCATAGTAACTATTATATCCGGAATATTCTGTTATCCCATAGTAACTATTATATCCGGAATATTCTGTTATCCCATAGTAACTATTATATCCGGAATATTCTGTTATCCCATAGTAACTATTATATCTGGAATATTCTGTTATCTCATAGTAACTATTATATCCGGAATATTCTGTTATCCATAGTAACTATTATATCCGAATATTCTGTTATCTCATAGTAACTATTATATCCGGAATATTCTGTTATCCCATAGTAACTATTATATCCGGAATATTCTGTTATCCCATAGTAACTATTATATCTGTAATATTCTGTTATCCCATAGTAACTATTATATCCGGAATATTCTGTTATCCCATAGTAACTATTATATCCGGAATATTCTGTTATCCCATAGTAACTATTATATCTGGAATATTCTGTTATCCCATAGTAACTATTGTATCTGGAATATTCTGTTATCCCATAGTAACTATTATATCCGGAATATTCTGTTATCCCATAGTAACTATTATATCTGGAATATTCTGTTATCTCATAGTAACTATTATATCCGGAATATTCTGTTATAGTAACTATTATATCCGGAATATTCTGTTATCCCATAGTAACTATTATATCCGGAATATTCTGTTATCCCATAGTAACTATTATATCCGGAATATTCTGTTATCCCATAGTAACTATTATATCCGGAATATTCTGTTATCCCATAGTAACTATTATATCCGGAATATTCTGTTATCTCATAGTAACTATTATATCCGGAATATTCTGTTATCCCATAGTAACTATTATATCCGGAATATTCTGTTATCCCATAGTAACTATTATATCCAGAATATTCTGTTATCTCATAGTAACTATTATATCCGGAATATTCTGTTATCCCATAGTAACTATTATATCCGGAATATTCTGTTATCCCATAGTATCTATTATATCTGGAATATTCTGCTATCATATTGTAACTATTATATCCGGAATATTCTGTTATCCCATAGTAACTATTATATCCGGAATATTCTGTTATCCCATAGTAACTATTATATCTGGAATATTCTGCTATCATATTGTAACTATTATATCCAGAATATTCTGTTATCCCTTAGTAACTATTATATCTAGAATATTCTGTTATCCCATAGTAACTATTATTTCCGGAATATTCTGTTATCTCATAGTAACTATTATATCCGGAATATTCTGTTATCTCATAGTAACTATTATAGAAACATAGAAACATAGAAAAATGTCGGCAGATAAGAACCTTTCAGCCCATCTAGTCGCCCAATTACATGGATACTTTACCTGGATTTATCTTTTGTTTAGGATAGCCTTATGCCTATCCATGCTTGCTTAAATTCAATTACTGTTTTGGCCTCTACCACTTCTACTGGAAGACTGTTCCATGTATCCACCACCCTCTCAGTAAAATAATGCTTCCTGATGTTACTTTTAAACCTTTGCCCCTCTAATCTAAGACTATGTCCTCTTGTTTTGCTATTTTGTTTCCTTTTAAATATACTCCCTTCCTCTACCTTGTGGATTCCCTTTACGTATTTAAATGTTTCTATCATATCTCCTCTGTCTCGTCTTTTTTCAAGCTGTACATGTTAAGATCATTAAGCCTTTCCTGGTAACTTTTCTCTTCAAGCCGTACACCATTTTAGTAGCCCTTCTCTGAACTCTCTCTAAGATGTCTATCTCCTTCTGGAGATACGGTCTCCAGTACTGCACACAGTACTCCAAGTGAGGTCTCACCAGTGCTCTGTACAGTGGCACGAGCACTTCCCTTTTCCTACTGCTAATACCTCTCACTACACAACCAAGCATTCTGCCAGCATTTCCAAGCATTCTGCCAGCATTTCCTGCTGCTCTATTACATTGACTACTTACCCTTAGATCTTCTGAAATAATGACCCCTAAATCCCTTTCCTCAGATGTTGAGGTTAGGACTGTATCAAATATTCTATATTCAGCCCTTGGGTTTTTACGTCCCAGGTGCATTATCTTGCACTTATCCACATTAAAACTCAATTGCCACAACTCCGACCATTTTTTAGTTTACCTAAATCATTTGTCATTTGGCTGATCCCTCCAGGAACGTCAACCCTGTTGCAAATCTTTGTGTCATCAGCAAAAAGACATACTTTACCATTAATACCTTCTGCAATATCACTAATAAAAATATTAAATAGAATGGGTCCAAGTACTGACCCCTGAGGTACCCCACTGGTAACAAGACCTTGCGCCGAATAAACTCCATTTACCACAACCCTCTGTTATATCCGGAATATTCTGTTATCCCATAGTATCTATTATATCTGGAATATTCTGTTATCATATTGTAACTATTATATCCGGAATATTCTGTTATCCCATAGTAACTATTATATCCGGAATATTCTGTTATCTCATAGTAACTATTATATCCGGAATATTCTGTTATCTCATAGTAACTAATATATCCGGAATATTCTGTTATCTCATAGTAACTATTATATCCGGAATATTCTGTTATCTCATAGTAACTATTATATCCGGAATATTCTGTTATCCCATAGTATCTATTATATCCAGAATATTCTGTTATCCCATAGTATCTATTATATACGAAATATTCTGTTATCCCATAATGACTATTATATCCGGAATATTCTGTTATCCCATAGTAACTATTATATCCGGAATATTCTGTTATCCCATAGTAACTATTATATCTGGAATATTCTGTTATCCCATAGTAACTATTATATCCGGAATATTCTGTTATCCCATAATGATTATTATATCCGGAATATTCTGTTATCCCATAGTAACTATTATATCTGGAATATTCTGTTATCCCATAGTAACTATTATATCCGGAATATTCTGTTATCCCATAGTAACTATTATATCCGGAATATTCTGTTATCCCATAGTAACTATTATATCCGGAATATTCTGTTATCCCAAAGTAACTATTATATCTGGAATATTCTGTTATCCATAGTAACTATTATATCCGGAATATTCTGTTATCCCATAGTAACTATTATATCCGGAATATTCTGTTATCCCATAGTAACTATTATATCCGGAATATTCTGTTATCTCATAGTAACTATTTTATCTGGAATATTCTGTTATCTCATAGTAACTATTATATCTGGAATATTCTGTTATCTCATAGTAACTATTATATCCGGAATATTCTGTTATCCCAAAGTAACTATTATATCTGGAATATTCTGTTATCCCATAGTAACTATTATATCCGGAATATTCTGTTATCTCATAGTAACTATTATATCCTGAATATTCTGTTATCACATAGTAACTATTATATCCGGAATATTCTGTTATCCCATAGTAACTATTATATCCGGAATATTCTGTTATCCCATAGTAACTATTATATCCGGAATATTCTGTTATCCCATAGTAACTATTACATCTGGAATATTCTGTTATCTCATAGTAACTATTATATCCGGTATATTCTGTTATCCCATAGTAACTATTATATCCGGAATATTCTGTTATCCCATAGTAACTATTATATCCGGTATATTCTGTTATCCCATAGTAACTATTATATCCGGTATATTCTGTTATCCCATAGTAACTATTATATCCGGAATATTCTGTTATCCCATAGTAACTATTATATCCGGTATATTCTGTTATCCCATAGTAACTATTATATCCGGAATATTCTGTTATCCCATAGTAACTATTATATCCGGAATATTCTGTTATCCCATAGTAACTATTATATCCGGAATATTCCGTTATCCCATAGTAACTATTATATGCGGAATATTCTGTCATCCCATAGTAACTATTATATCCGGAATATTCTGTTATCCCATAGTAACTATTATATCCGGAATATTCTGTTATCACATAGTAACTATTATATCCGGTATATTCTGTTATCCCATAGTAACTATTATATCCGGAATATTCTGTTATCCCATAGTAACTATTATATCCGGAATATTCTGTTATCCCATAGTAACTATTATATCCGGAATATTCCGTTATCCCATAGTAACTATTATATGCGGAATATTCTGTTATCCCATAGTAACTATTATATCCGGAATATTCTGTTATCCCATAGTAACTATTATATCCGGAATATTCTGTTATCCCATAGTAACTAATATATCCGGAATATTCTGTTATCCCATAGTAACTATTATATCCGGAATATTCTGTTATCATATAGTAACTATTATATCTGGAATATTCTGTTATCTCATAGTAACTATTATATCCGGAATATTCTGTTATCCCATAGTAACTATTATATCCGGAATATTCTGTTATCATATAGTAACTATTATATCTGGAATATTCTGTTATCTCATAGTAACTATTATATCCGGAATATTCCGTTATCTCATAGTAACTATTATATCCGGAATATTCTGTTATCTCATAGTAACTATTATATCCGGAATATTCTGTTATCCCATAGTATCTATTATATCCGGAATATTCTGTTATCCCATAGTAACTATTATATCCGGAATATTCTGTTATCCCATAGTAACTATTATATCCGGAATATTCTGTTATCCCATAATGACTATTATATCCGGAATATTCTGTTATCCCATAGTAACTATTATATCCGGAATATTCTGTTATCCCATAGTAACTATTATATCTGGAATATTCTGTTATCCCATAGTAACTATTATATCCGGAATATTCTGTTATCCCATAATGATTATTATATCCGGAATATTCTGTTATCTCATAGTAACTATTATATCTGGAATATTCTGTTATTCCATAGTAACTATTATATCCGGAATATTCTGTTATCCCATAGTAACTATTATATCTGGAATATTCTGTTATCTCATAGTAACTATTATATCCGGAATATTCCGTTATCCCATAGTAACTATTATATCTGGAATATTCTGTTATCCCATAGTAACTATTATATCCGGAATATTCCGTTATCTCATAGTAACTATTATATCTGGAATATTCTGTTATCTCATATTTTCATACAGTGTCTGCCATAGAGAACTTTCTGTATTTTGGTCCTTTCAGCCATTGGAGGGCTTTGCGTGTGGCAGTTTTTTGGTTATAGTTGATGAGAGTCGTCTGCGTTTCATACCATTCGGTGTTTGTTTTTTAGCCTTTGATGATCATGTATATCCGTTTGGTAATAAAGCATGGATCCTTTATGCTGCAAGTTGCGTTTGAGTTTATTTCACCTCTTTGTTTATTTTTTTAGTTATATTCTTTGTATTTCACAGGCAATGTTATATTTTACTCATGTTTTCTTGTTACAGGTCGCTGCCGATACACGTGAGTGTTCATGTGATAGGAATCCATTTATCGTGTTCATAATAGTTTTTACTATTATTGTTTTTTTTTTATTAACTTGCTGCGTGGTCGAGCGTCTCATATTTATTCACACTGTGTAATTAATTTGATTTTGTGATTTATTTTGAAACACTCCACTCCCTTATTATATTTTTTATTGTATAATACAGGTGAACGTGCCTTGGTGATATTGAAATTTTTATTTATATTAGGTAGGTGCATTTTCTTTTAATTTTCGTATTGCCTGAATTGATTTTTGGATGAAATCAGCTTTTCTGCAATTCAGGAGCATCTAAATGTCTTAATCGTCAAAAAGTCAAATGAACAATATGATGAAATGTTTTTGAATGAATTCAGAATCATTTTGCTATTTGAAATTAGTTTCATTCTTTGTGCAATACTAACCCTAACAAAAGCGGAACCAGTAAGCCTAACAATATCCACATGGTAGAAGCAACCCTAATCCTAACCCTAGACCTAATGTTCGCCTTAAACCTAATGTTCGCCTTAAACCTAATGCATGCAAAATACTAAATGTAACCCTAACATTAACCCAACCCTAGAATAAATGCTAATCCTAGCCTTATTACATACAAAAAATAGTAACCGTAACCCTAACAGTAACCCTATGGTAGAAGTAACTCTAATCCTAACCCTAGCCCTAACCCTGATACATGCAGAAAGACTGATTGTAACAGTAACCCTAATCCTAACACAAGCAGAACCAGTAAACTTAATAGTAACCCAATGGTAGAAGTAACTCTAGTCCTAACCCTACCCCTACATGCTGCTAGTAAACCTAATCCTAACACTAGACCTAACCCTACACCTACATGCTTTAACAGTAACACTAACTCTAATAATAACCCTAATCCTAACACAAACAGAACCAGTAAACCTAAGAGTAACCCAACCTTAGAAGTAGACCTATCCCTGTGGCCCAACCCTAATACATGCAAAAAATGTACTGTAACCCTAACAGCAACCCTAATCATAATCCTAGACCTAATCCTCTGATATATACCTAATACATGCAGAAACCCCAACAGTAACCCTAATCATAACACAACAGGACTTTTAACCCTAACAGTAACACATCCTTAGAAGTAAACCTAAATCTAACACTAGACCTAACCCTAACCCTACATGCTGTAACACTAACCCTAATAATAACCCTAGACCTAACCCTGTGGCCTAGCAATAATACATGCAATTAAACTAACTGTAGCCCTAACAGCAACCGTAATCATAACCCTAGCCCTAACCCTGTGGCCCAACCCTAATACATGCAATTAAACTAAATGTAACCCTAACAGTAACCCAACCTTAGAAGTAAACCTAACCCTAGACCTAACTCTATCCCTAGTGCTAACCCATAACATATAGTGGTACAGAGTGGAGTTGGAAGAGGTATAGAGGGAGTATAAAGTAGGATATGGGTATAGAGGTTTTGTATAGTAGGGGGGTAGGGTTATATATAGAGCTGTATAGAGGGGGTATAGGATCTGAAATCTGAAAAATTTGGATTAGAAAAATTAAACAAAATGAAATCTTGGTCTGGGCTCATGTCTAATGTGTATCCTTTAATGTCGTGTGAAATGCGTATCCGCGTCTTACGCCAATAAATTAATACTGCGTTACTTTACTGATTTGGTCCAGCAGCTTCAATAACGGCTCTTCGGGGGCGTGGCCTGATTTGCGGGTGTGTCAATGGTTTTGTTTTCCTTTTCTGTTCACTGTTTTCTTGGTGATTAGTGATGGTGTTACACGCGAGCTTAACGTGCGCCTGTCATACCCAAATGAGGGCACTATTCCCTAGCGAACAATAAATGTAGCGTTCGGGTGAGTAAGCGTTAGCGCCCGGATTAGCGCATTACATCGCTAACGCTAATCCCGGGAAAAATCTGTTTTCACCAGGGATTGCGCGAGCTTGCTGTACTTTGCGCACCCTGTACTTAACATGGGGAGTGAAATCAGTAATTGGCGTTAGGATAAGGTGTTACAAAGTCTTGGCGCTAATTAACGTAGGGACGCGCAGACAAATATTTAGCGACACCTAAAAACTGCTGCTGAATGATTCGGCTTTTTGCACAATCATTTAGCACCCCTTAAACTCCCCGCCAAATAAATCCGAAACTCATCTTCTCATCTGATCCACTGCTTCTCCTGGCCACGAGCAGAGTGAGACTGGGGACAAATAGTCCCCAGTCTCCCTCCTCGATCACTCCGTGGTGCTGCACGACTCCGTGGCCAGGCAGCCCAACCCGCCATGGAGTCCTATGGACATCAGGAGGTACTACTCGTGGTAGTGCAGAAGCACTATTGCAAGTATCACTGAGGGTAGCACTTCGATTGGGGCGAGCTGCTGAAGTAGCACCTGCCCTGGAATCTAGCACTAAAATGAGGACGCTACGGAAAAACCTGCAGGCGCACATTATCCCCGTTAGCATCCCTATTTTAGCATTAGGGAGGGAATAGGGCCCTAAGTCGGGCATCGTTTAACAAGGGTGGGCAACCTGTATGGATAGTATATATGGGGGTATATACTGTAGTTCATGTGTTTTTCCCTTGAGAACATCGCCACCTTCAGGTCGCGAATGGTAATGCTGTTTTATAAAAGTCATGTCATTAAAAACGACACATGATTAAAATCACATGTTTAATAAATAAATGTTTTTTCTCGTCTGAAATCGATGCGTCCTTCCCTGGAACAAAAAACGCACGAGTATAAGAAAACGGAATCGACCTTACAGAGCGTCAAGTAATTAATAAATAAATAAAAAAAATGTCAAGGAAATATTATTCTATTATATTAACCAACCCTAACGCTTGTCAGCAGATTATGCATAATGGGGTACATTTTATTTTTAATCTTGCTCTGTTTTTTATGCAGGCGGGTGTCGTTTAACTCCACTTTGCTATCCGTGACTTAATGTGGCGGTGTTCTCCAGGTAAACCAGTTCTTGTAGCCGCCTGTGCGCAGTGTGGGTTTGAGCGGAGGGTAATCGTTTATTTTCATTTGAATAAAACTGTGTAAATGAACCCTTTTTTTTTTTTTAACAAAATATATACATATAGTACACAACAAACACAGCCGGACTCGCACGTTACGTTTATCGTCTTTAATGTTTAACAGTAATGCCTGCGGTACAGAAAGAACACATACAGGCGGCAGGTAGTTAACCCTTCTCTGCCAGAGACGCGGCCAAACACTTTAACCCTTGGGCTGCTGCTGACGCCAACCAGCAGAGACGAGCATAAAGCAAGTACCATCTTATCTTTCTAATCTACGACTTAATATAGCTGAATAAATTATAGTGGGATTATATATATATATATATATGTGTATATATATATATGTACACATTTACGCGCACAGACATGGAGCGACATAGCAATGATTCAGACACAGGAGGGAGGTTCTGGCTGTCTACTTGGTTTCTGGAATGCTATCTAGTCCTAGGGTTCTTTGGGAAGGGGTTAGAACGATGGGTTAATTGATGGCTAAGCGTGGCACTCCAGATGTTCGGCTTTAGGCTACTACATCTTCAAGTAGTCCTCAAGACCATCCTAATGGTCCAGTGGGCATCATGGGCACACAAGCATCGGGGTCACCATGGTTGACCATCAACGGAGAAGCATTTTATTATTAATCTGTAGCTCAGAATTAGCATCCCACTAAAGTTCATATTTTTTTTTGTAGAAATATAAAAAAACAAAAACATCAAGTGTCCATATGTGCATTTTTTTATACCCGCCAGATGTTTATCGGGGTTCCTTGGGTGGACAGGAGAGGTCTGACTTCAAAATATCTCTCGGATGTCTCCCCATTGTCCCGTAGTGTTGGCTTCTCGGTATCATCCTCGTGCGTGCGGCAGGGCGGTAACGGAGTCTCTCGTACATCATACATCAATATAAACCGGTATAAATCAATATAAACCAACAGCCGATCCTCTCATCTCCACCGTCAGAACAATAGTATTCATTTGGAATGTAATATAGAAACTCTCTGAAGACACCACTAGTCATATCATATACATCAATATTATTATACATTATCCATGGGAGACTATTCACAAAGAACTGGACCGAGGAACTCGGGACTGGAATGGTCATCATCCCCATCATACTTCGCATGGCTGGGTTCATATTTACATCACTTAAACACTGGGATACGATCCATCTATTGAAGAGCTTTAGTGGTCCCTTGGTGCATTGGGTATAGGAGTGCTGCCATACTCTAATCACCACGTGCATCTTCCTATCATATGCAGTCCACCCCCATTCAAGTGCTAAATTGAGCAAAGAGATTGAAGATACACGTTCTAGTGTGCAGGACACCATGCCATATGGTTGTCGGAATGTGCCGTCACTTGTGTCACCCATGCGCTTGTGGAGTCCCGTGTCCTTCTAATAGTAGCAGGCCCAGCACCTCCCACTAGTTACTTGGTCATGTTCCCACCTCAACCGTGTGTTTGCATAGAGGCCTTTACAAATGGTTTAGTTGCCTAACGGGAAGAAATAAATTAAACGCTAAGCAATACATACATATTTATAATACAAGAAACCCGAAATAGCTATCACCTTCCTAAGACTGTGTCACATCAAAGTATCTGTTGGTCCCTTTTTGTCCTCCACAACCAGCTGACAGACCACTGTAACTCATAACTCCCCCAGAAATAACTCAGATGACACCTGAACGTTCATAATAATCAAATGATTATCTCATGAGGTATCTTGTGTTAGGGTGGGAGTCCCCTCAGTCCATCTTGACGGAACTCTAATCTAGGATCACCTAACCATGGCACGTATTTCAGGTCGGGATCGACACTCTTGGTCGGGAAGGTTCTTTAGTCTTCGCATCTCAAGTCTTGGTTGCATAGGTCCATGTCTCTTCATATCTTGAGTCTATGAGAGGTCCGAGAGTCCTCATATCTCATATCTTGGTCAGAAAGGTTCAAGAGTCTTTGCGACTCGCGTTGTGCTTGGAAAGGTCCATTGGTCTCCATATCTCAAGTCTCGGTTGAGAAGGTACATTAGGCTTCACACCTCTAGGTACGAGTTTGACTGTAGGTCACGTTTCAACTTGACCTACAATTCTCTGGTCCCATCTCAGTTCGAGAATACTCCCGTATTTATGCTTTTTCCTCTCATTTATTATTATTTTGTGAAGATGATCTGGTCATTGAAGGCGATTACGCTTCTCCGGATTTTTTTTTTTGGGGGGGGGCTTTTTACAAATTCACAATTGTCAATTTGTGGAGGTCTGTAAATGTTTGATTTTGCAGGGTTATTTTTACTGGCAAGTAATAGTTGCAACTGTGACCATCGACGGTTGGTTCCTCCTTGATTTCCATGACTGTAGAGTGGGAAGTAACCTAGTAAGATTCATGCAAAAGGGCAACTCTTTATATGTCCCCATCTGGCCACATTTTGAATAAGGTGACTTCAAACCAAAATGTCTATGTGGAGGTGGAGAACTTACATATATTTACCTGTCACGTTGACCACACAAACATCAAGTGCTCCCCCACCGGGGTGGGACATAATAGTTTAGGATGTCCTTAGTTGAGACGTTCAGTAAGCATTAGTGGTCTTCTGCACCAGCTTAGTCCATGAAAAGGTTCTTCACCAATCCTTCTCTGATATGCTATCAGTTCTTTACATTGTGGACAAGTCATCGAGAAGCTGCCTTAGAGGACATTCGGTTAGGCGAAACCTTGAATGTAATTTCCCAGTGGATGAGAGGAATGGACTGGGACTGGTGGAATCTGGAGAATGTACAAAGCAGCCCCACTTAAGTAGTGGTCTCTGGTGTTGGTTGCTGGTGGTGGTCCTGGAGGGAGGGTCTCTTCAATATGCTTGTCCAGTTTCCACAGGCAAGAGACCCAAGACAGCCGAGTGCTCCCCGAGTTTCATCCGGCGCTGTGTGGATAAGCTGACGTTTTTAGCCAAATAGTCAACGGCAGCTGGAAAATAGAGAAAAAAACCATAATTTAATGGTCTGTATATGTCCATGCGTCACATCTACAAGACCATCGCTTCACCAGACTAACTGTACGTTGAGTTGTGTAATGAACTCAAGGGATTGGTGGAGAGACGTTTAATCGAGCAGAGGGGATACCCGAGTAAAAAAAAAATATATAAAATTCAACTATTTTGGCTTAAAATTGCATTTTCCTCACAGTTCTCTACCTTCGCATCTTGGTGGTAACCCCATCGATCTGCCAGTTGGGTCGTCCTTAATTAGTGCAGTGGGATCTGTTATCCTGCCGCTTGGCGTCACTCGGTAATTCAGCGCTCGGCGCTGCTACGTCTGACAATCTGCTCTGGACCCTGGCTGCCCGCTCGTCACCTAGTATTAGTCACACGCCTCGGGATAGTGGCGCTCGCCTCGCGGGAATGGCTCGCATTCTTTATGACACAAGAGCCCTCTTTTTCTCTCGCATTAAACGTCCCAAATTAAATTAATCCAGATGCGTCGGCCGGTGCCAATAAATAAACAAATATAAAGCGTCAGACACATGTCATGGCGGCCCCCGGGGGGAGGACTTGTCCAGGCAGGACTCTTATTAGACTTGTCACATCCATTAGGATTCCTTTCACGCTTGTGTGCCGTATCAGCGCGGGCATCGGAGATGGACCAAGTCTGTGCCAAGGGCCCATGGCACATTTTGAGATAATGCCAGCATGGGCGGCCTCGATGGAACAAAAAGAAAGCTCCAAGGGCTGGTAAAAAGGAGGATAATTAAAAAATATCTAATTTTAATCAATGCATTGATATAATGGCTGTAACAATGTATCTATGTCTCATGTTATTAGATACTAAGGTGAACCCAATAAACCGGAAGATACCAAGTGGATGTGTCCGGGCTCTGCCATTCTTTCACAGCCCTTCAGCCAGATGCAGAGAAACGTGTTTCTCTACGTCATAATCACTGGACGAGAAGGACCGGGAACCAAGCATAGGGCCATATTACAATGTTGGTGCTAACTTAACCAGAGCAGATGTAAACTGAAAACCTCCATAGGCTATAATGGCTCCGGTACATTTACAACAGCTCTGGTTAAATTAGCACCAACTATGTAATATGGCCCTATATCGTTATAATCTATATTTCATATGACCATAGTGTCCAATAACCGGCCCGTTAATACACGAGGGTATTATTCAACACGATTCCTTGATCGCTGATAGACCAGGCTAGGAATACAGCGTGCAGAAGAAGGGATGTGGCCAAAAATCAAGGTCCTGCCGGTAAAAGGGGGACACATTGGGTATTTGAAGACAGATTTCGGCATTTTGTTCCCAGGAAACATTGTCCTCAGATTTCAAAAGCTAAAAAATCCCCTGGAAAAGGAATATTGTCCTAAACACAGGAAGCCCGGTAATTTGGGGCCTGTTTAGAGCAGATTGAGACGTTCTCTAACTTTCTAAAGGGAATTAAATGAGCTAGTGGAAATCCAAGATGGCCGCCTCCAGTCCCTGTCAGAAATCAGAAAGTGCAGCGTCAGTCAGGATCGATATGGCGGCGCGGGGGGGGGGCTATACATTAATTAGGGTAATCACAGCCCGTAAGAACGTACACTGTGTAGGGGACATTCCCGAGCTTGTTTATCATTATAAACAGAGCAGACACATTAACTCAGTGCATTCTGGGTAAACAATACATTTACTGAGGAGATGCACGTGTCCGCCATTACATTGTGCTGTGAATGGCGTCAGTAAAGCTGCTGTGCGCAGTCGTCCATGTTGTATTGCAATTACAAATTAACCCTGTAGAGTACTGAAAATTAACTCCTGAGAGGGCAGGGGGGAGGCATGGGATGTACTTAGATTCGCTTTAATGCTTTTGCGTGCGTCTCTTCCCTCTGCTGCGCAGCACGAGGAAACAGGCACCAGGGCCCGAGGCCCAAATCGGAGGGTAGGCCCCGAATGTTTATTAATTGCAGGTGTGCCCCTGGCGTGCAGGAGACGGGGAAAAAAAGGCCGGGGTCAGAGCACGAGCAGAGCCGTGACGGTGTCTGCCGAAAACACACGCTTCCAATTTAGGCTAAAGCGATTAGCGGGTGTGACCGGGGCGTGCGGCACCGACACGGACTCGGATACAGGTCATACAGACAGGCGAGAGCTTTTATATAGAGCAAGATTTCCCATATATCCAATAGCCAGGGAGAGCCCCATGCGTTTTAAGTAATGGCGCTGGAGGCGGAGCCAGACACCAGGCTATTTCCAGAATTTTTAGACTAAATCACACTCTATCGGGGTCATTTAGCGCAAGAGTAAAATATCTTATTTACAGCATTTATTATAGATTACAGACTCATTGGGTCAGATTACATTCATAACGTTAGGAATCAGCTGTGTGAGCGGGTGGACCCCATTACATTCCGAACACTAACGGGTAAGAAAAGACACCTACAGACCGTGAATTATATGGGTAAACCCCTAAAAAGACACCCGCACACCCTCAATATATGGAGGAACCCCTAAAAACACACCCGCACACCCTGAATATATGGAGGAGACCCTAAAAACACCTGCACACCCTGATTATACGGAGGAGCCCCTAAAAGACACCCGCACACCCTGAATATATGGAGGAGCCCCTAAAAGACACCCGCACACCCTGAATATATGGAGGAACCCCTAAAAATACACCCACACACCCTGAATATATGGAGGAACCCCTAAAAATACACCCGCACACCCTGAATATATGGAGGAGACCTAAAACACCTGCACACCCTGATTATACGGAGGAGCCCCTAAAAATACACCCGCACACCCTGAATATATGGAGGAGCCCCTAAAAAGACACCCGCACACCCTGAATATATGGAGGAGCCCCTAAAAAGACACCCACACACCCTGAATATATGGAGGAGCCCCTAAAAATACACCCACACACCCTGAATATATGGAGGAGCCCCTAAAAACACACACGCACACCCTGAATATATGGAGGAGCCCCTAAAATACACCCACACACCCTGAATATATGGAGGAGCCCCTAAAAGACACCCTCACACCCTGAATATATGGAGGAGCCCCTAAAAGACACCCGCACACCCTGAATATATGGAGGAGCCCCTAAAAGACACCCACACACCCTGAATATATGGAGGAGCCCCTAAAATACACCCACACACCCTGAATATATGGAGGAGCCCCTAAAAGACACCCGCACACCCTGAATATATGGAGGAGCCCCTAAAAGACACCCACACACCCTGAATATATGGAGGACCCCTAAAAATACACCCACACACCTGAATATATGGAGGAGCCCCTAAAAAACACACCCGCACACCCTGATATATGGAGGAGCCCCTAAAATACACCCACACACCCTGAATATATGGAGGAGCCCCTAAAAGACACCCTCACACCCTGAATATATGGAGGAACCCCTAAAAACACACCCTCACACCCTGAATATATGGAGGAACCCCTAAAAATACACCCTGAATATATGGAGGAACCCCTAAAAATACACCCACACATCCAGAATATATGGAGGAACCCCTAAAAATACACCCACACACCCTGAATATATGAAGGAGCCCCTAAAATACACCCACACACCCTGAATATATGGAGGAGCCCCTAAAATACACCCACACACCCTGAATATATGGAGGAGCCCCTAAAAGACACCTCACACCTGAATATATGGAGGAACCCCTAAAAATACACCCACACACCCAGAATATATGGAGGAACCCCTAAAAATACACCCACACACCCTGAATATATGACGGAGCCCCTAAAAGACACCAGCACACCCTGAATATATGGAGGAGCCCCTAAAAGACACCCGCACACCCTGAATATATGGAGGAGCCCCTAAAAAGACACCCGCACACCCTGAATATATGGAGGAGTCCCTAAAATCACACCCACACACCCTGAATATATGGAGGAACCCCTAAAAAGACACCCGCACACCCTGAATATATGGAGGAACCCCTAAAAAGACACTCGCACACCCTGAATATATGGAGGAGCCCCTAAAAAGTCACCCGCACACCCTGAATATATGGAGGAGACCCTAAAAACACACCCGCACACCCTGAATTTATAGAGGAACCCCTACTATGACGGACATTAGGAGAGATTAGAGGCACAGAGGGGTTTGGGTTAATAGGGGTTGACGCTTCTAAATTGGGACGCGTGTTTGTTCGTTTCTCCTGAGCTGTCAGTTGCTCAAGTTGGGAACACACTGACCGTGTACACCCTGGCACATTACTGTTGCTAAACTGCAATTCCTACAATCCCCTAAGAGTTGTGGGGCTGCAGTAGCTGCTCTAGCTCCCAGCCGTGACATCACGACATGGTGCTAAGGTGATACTTACTCTGCCCATACTGTCCATACTGGTAGCTGGCCACGGGATCCATGCTGTACCCGGTAGAGGTGTAGGTGGGCGCGCAGTAGGACTGGGAGGTGGACAGACTATCTACGGATTTAATGGAGTCGCTGCGCTGGCTGCAGCTGGCAGACAAGGAGTTGCTGGTTTCCAGGCCGCTGTGCAGGGGCGAGATGGAGAAATCTGCCTGGGACTGATGGCCCACTCCGCCTTGGCTGCTGAGGATACTCATTACCTGCAAGACATGGAGAGCAGAGGCGGTAAATCAGTGAACAGACCATCACAAGAAGAAATAGACACAGTATAAGCAGCGAATAATCTAAACAATGACATGTCTGTTCTTTAAAGTAACATATTGTAACAATGTATCTCTGCGTTCCTAATCTGACATGCACACTTCATTCCTAAACTGAGACGGAAACCATTTAATCCAACATTTCCTTTGAAGCTAGAACATTCCTCCTGTCATATATAAACCAGGGCTGTCAAACTCCACCCCCCCCCAGATGTTTCAGAACTACAACTCCCATGATTCCCTGGCCATCTACTGCATTAAAAGAATTATGGGAATTGTAGGCATCAACATCTGGGGCGCTGTGAGTTTGAGCCCTTTTTTAACCCTTCATGATTTTTATAGGGGACAGAAGTGAATTGGGGGTTCCATACTGGAAGGGGGTAATAACCATTTAAATTGAATGCCCTGCGCCGTTATTATGAAGAAGAAAATCCAAAAACGAAAATTAAAGTGTGAGTCTATACTCATCTGTCGGTCTGTGGTGCCGCGAGCCAAGCTTATTTTTTGTCCCAGTTTATTGTACAGCGCCGCAAATGGTGTTGGCGCTTTACAAGCGATTGCAGTTGCTTCTGCATTCCTTCACAGCGCTAGGAAGCGGCTGAGAACAGCAGAGGATTAACCTGACGTTTTTTTTCCCACCTGCATCGCTATGAGCTTGTATTGATAAATATCACTTGTCAGCTTTCCTTTTTTTAAATTTTAATGAAATGGAGAAATTGGAAACAAATGGATATTTTTTTTTTAATTTTTTTTTAGGGATTTTTTTTTTGTCGTTCCGGCGCATTTAATAATTTATTCTGAATACAGAGGGTAATAGGGATTTTTTTTTTTTTTTTTTACGGTTTCGCTGGTGAAGGCGAGGTTTTGGTGTCCCTCGGCTGACCCTTCGTGTACTCTCGCAATCCCTTTGACCTTTTTATATTTTCTGCATTTTGGCAAGTTCCGCCACAGACACGGGAAGGAGGGGGCGGCAGTGATAGAGGAGGGGGCGATTGTTCCTCCGCAAACAGGTTAATGTGATTTCTGAAGGTATTTCAAGCTAGGGTCTCATGGAAAGGCCAGAATAATCCTCTACAGTGCAGGGGGGCTACGCCCCCCCCTTACCCAGCCGCTATAATGTATCACTTCTTGGTATATTACCGTCACTAACCAAAAATCAATTGCGAGGCGACATCTGCAAAGCTTTATCTGCAGGGATATCGCGGGCCTGTCAATCATCCGGAGTGGCAGCTTGTTTACCCCTCCCCCCGCGTCATGAGCCCCCTTTATACCGCTGCCCAAATCAGTCACACTTTATCCTCGTTAACCCTCATGATGCCAGTTAGAATCGACGTCCCCCTCCGTCCGTCTCCTCCTATCGCGGCCGGTTAACATTTCACGGTAATTTCTTGCTGCTGCATTATGGGTTTGGTGCGTTTTGCTGCAGATTTAGTATTTTTAATGTAACATTTCCCATCGCTGCCAGCGTCAGCTTGTATCTATTTACAAAGACGGGAAAGCAGCGATGCCGGAGTAAATGACATGTAGGAACGCAGCACCCCCAGTAAAACACATTTAATTAACGGAAACGCGGCATGAGAACGGAAATAAAAAAACGAGCTTTTCCGAGAGGAGGAACTGAACGCGTTTCGCACGTGATTTGTTGTTAGAGCTGCTTTGTGTCGCGCCAACACGTTCCGCAAATACATTGCTACATTTTTTAGCCAAAATATTCTTCAAATTCTCAAATTGAGGAAGGAAAACTCATAACCTACATCATTTATCTGCTCCAGAGAGTCTCCTTTTGTCATTAATTGTGAGTTCCTACGGGAATAGGGCCCTCATCTCCTCCTGTACTGTTTGTCAAATGTTGTTCAATGTATTGTAACCCTGTCTATACTGTGCCTATTGTACAGCGCTGCGGAATATGCTGGCGCTTTATAAATAAAGAATAATAATAATAATAATAATTAATGTCTTCATGAGATCCCAAGAGCTTGCAATCTAACGCTCTTTTGTAGATTGGATACCATGTCTGATGCCACAGAACTACAATTCCTTAGCCTCTCGGCCACCCTGAATGCCAGGCTTAGCATCATGGGTAGTGTAGTTCAAAATCCCAATCATCACTTGCCATGTCAGTTCATCCCAAGCATTGCTGCTCTATGCTCTGTGTACCCCAAGTCATTATAAGCCAACATTTTACATAATTTGTTTATATACAGCACAATGGTCAATAAAGACACCCCTGGTATACCCCAGGTTAGTATCGCTGGTGTATAATGACCCCAGTATTTATATGAACCCAGTCTAAGCAAAACTCGTCTATATAGACCGCCATATCAACCTTGGTGAGTCATGGCTGGTCTGTGTGGATCCCGATATTCGATTCACCTAAGTTTAGACATCAATGAATTATCTATAAAGACCACCTTATCCTTTCACGCTAGGTTAGCCTTGTTTATAATGGCCACCATATCCTTTCACCTCAAGATAGCCATGACGGTAAGGACCAGGTAGTCTTGTCTATATGTGCCTCCATATCCTTTCAGCCCCTGTTAGCCATGTCTATAAAGGCCACCATATCCTTTCACCTCAAGGTAGGGACCACCATATACTTTCACACCAGGTTAGTCATGTCTATATGGACAACTATATCCTTTCACCCCAACATAGCCGTGTCTTTATACACCATTATATCCTTTCATACCAAGGTAGGCACGTGGTTTTGGACCACCATATCTTTTCACAACAGGGTAGTCTTGTCTATATGGACACCATATCCTTTCAGCCCAGTTAGCCATGACGGTAAAGACCACCATATACTTTCACACCAGGGTAGTCTTGTCTATATGTGCCACCATATCAATTCAGCCCAGTTAGCCATGTCTATAAGGACATATCAAAAAATAATTCCAGCATGCGGCAATATTCATCAATAGGATTTTATTCCTTCACCAAGAGCAGAACAATGTTTTGACCTGCACCAGGTCTTTGTCAAGTTAAGGTGGGTGCTAACAATCCAGACACTGCATGTCTATAAGGACCACCATATCCTTTCACTCCAGGGTGGCCATGTCTGTGTGTGTACCACCATGTTGTTTCACCCTAGGGTAGCCATGTCTATATGGACCACCATATCCTTTCACACCAGGGTAGTCTTGTCTATGTGGACCACTATATCCTTTCACCCCAAAGTAGCCATGTCGGTAAGGACCACCATATCCTTTCAGCCCCTGGTAGCCATGTCTATAAATGCCACCATACCCTTTCACTCCAGGGTGGCCACGTCTGTGTGTACCACCATGTTGTTTCACCCTAGGGGAGTTGTGTCTATATGGACCACCATATCTTTTTCACCCTATGTCTGGTCATGTCTATGTCCCTACATGAACGTATCACCTGCCCCAGTGCCTCTATTTGTCCTCCTATTGCCCCTTCCTCCATATCTCTTTCTTGGCACCGCAGACACTTCTTCCCTCAGGAGGTTCCATCATGCTACTATACTTTAAAGAAGGGGACTTAAAAAAAAAAATGTAATTAATTCCCTCCATTTCTGAGCTGGGCCTGAGGGGCTCTGTCCGCAGCGGCTCCAGCCAGGGAAATCTGCACCCTTTATGATAAAGCGAGCAGGCTTTACGCGTTCGAGCGCAATTAGGATCCCCCATCTCGAGACCATCACTTCTTACAAGTTCTTGGGCCGCAGGAGGAGGGGAAATTGAGCCGCAGAGGAAAAAAAAACCTACATGAAAGTGTGAGATAGGATGAAAGTGCGTCCCTTACATAAGGCACGCCGGGGCCGCGTATTATCACTTCGGGATGTAAGATCGGCTGCGTGCCCGGGCCTAAAGGGGATTAAATGGCAGGCAGTCGTGTGGCGACACTCAACGTCCCCCAAAATACAATTAGTTCTAATGATTCTGACGCGAAACAAGTCGCGAAACGCGTTGCAATATATATCACCCTGACGGCAATGGGGCTCTGAGGATCAGTGGGTGAGTGTCCCTTATCTGAAATTCCAATATGTTCCAAAAATCCCAAATGTTACACCATTGTGTTCAATCCCTGCTCTGACCTCATGTGACGGGGACAAAAATATTAAAATCCGGAATACACCTGTGCGCGTGAAACATAAATGAATATCGTGTTTAGATTTGGGTCCCCGAGAAATCACATTATATGCAAAATTCCCAAAAATCCCGAATATGGGACACTCCGCCTGTATTAGCTGTTTAATGTATATTTGTACACATTTGCTTTCTGTTTGTCACTCGGTGAATCGACGCTTCGGCCAGCATGATGCATCAATACTTTATATATAATATTAGCTCAATAATGCTCATTTCATTGACCTTGGAAGTTCCCGGGTATCACAATGCTGCAGTGGGAGCACTAACCGCTGAGCTTTCACATGATGTACGCAAAACGCTTAAATAATAAAATCTTTAGGCTTTCCTTTGCCACAAAGCGCCGTCGTGTGCTGTGGTGCTGTACAAGACTTTGGGCCTGTAGTGCCGCACAGTAAGGCCGGATCCTGCTGGATGTTAAACGCATTATTTAAAAGCAATTTGAGAGAAGATTTCATGGCAAACGCCGGGAATCAGGGTTTTTTGTTTGTTTTAGTTTTGTTTTTGAAAGAAATTCCATTATTTATAAATATAAACCTGTGTAACATAATAAATCATACTTTGACGCTATGTGTTAGTGATACAAGAGTTATCTGATACTTAATATCGAGGGTTTCACATGCTGGTTTCCCGGCGAGTTTGGAAGCCCCCCCCCCTCTCTTCCTATTTCCCCCCCAAGGTCTTCGGTAATGGAGAATTCACACCGGCTTAAAGATGCGTCTCGTCCGGCCGGGCCCCCCTCCTTCCTTCTCCAGCTCCCGAGGACGGTTCGATAAACTGAGAGGCTCATGGTTTCTTTGAATGATATATTGTGCCTCGGGCTGCTCGGCGGAGCTCGGTATCGGTGCTGCCCGGAGTCTCGGATCAATGGCAGACGATCTATAAGCGGGAGAAGGTGACCGGGTAATGACACAAGATAAACGTGAAGATAGATCGCGGCGCGCGTTTTTAATTTATTTTATAATATTTTTTTTTATTTTCCTGGCGAGTGACTGAATTCTGAGAACATAATCTGCCGGACAGGTATAGAACGCACGCACGCAGGCAGCACCCAAACTGCGAGCGGCTCAACGGCCCAGATAAACCTCTGGATACATGCTGATACAAGCGGGTGAGACAGACTTCCAGACCAGAACGATGAAAGACTGCGGAGTCTACAAAAAATGTCCAAATCTGACATTTCAGCCGTGGTGGCTGTAAACATATAGGGGCCTAGTCACTAAACAGTGAGTTTAACGACTTGAACATAATTCGGGAGAAGAAATCCATTTGTGCGCAGTCGGGGTTACCATATAATGCCATGATTTGGCTGTCAAATCCTTATTTAGTGAATAAAGCCCTTACATTTCATTGTGTTTTGAGCTTTGTGCATTACGATCTTAAATCTGTTGCAGGGATCAGCAGCTTTGGTCCTCCAGATGTTTTGAAACTACATCTCCCATGAGGCTCAGCCACCCAGATAGATTTTTTTTTTTGGAGAAAGTATTTTAGCTGGAAGGATACATTGAGATTTCTCTCGTTTTCAAGTATGTCCTGGGTGGCGAGTCTGTACCGTTAGGTGTCTCACCCAAGGACACTTACTGGAGAGGAGCTCTTGCTGGGATCGAACCTGTGTCTCCACAGTCTCTCCACGCAGAGCAGTGACGTTACCTCTACTCCACCCAGCCGGTTTCTTATATCTTGGTCAGATCTGGTGGCTGCCTGCAATTTCCGAACTCCCCAAGCGTCCCTATATTGGGCCCATATTCCCCTATTTCTCTTTTCTTCCCTAAATTCCCACTTTTTAGGGGTTCCTCCATATATTCAGGGTGTGCGGGTGTCTTTTTAGGGGCTCCTCCATATATTCAGGGTGTGCAGGTGTTTTAGGGGCTCCTCCATATATTCAGGGTGTGTGAGTGTCTTTTTAGGGGCTCCTTCATGTATTCAGGGTGTCTTTTTAGGGGTTCCTCCATATATTCAGGGTGTCTTTTTAGGGTCTCCTCCATATATTCAGGGTGTGTGGGTGTCTTTTATGGGTTCCTCCATATATTCAGGGTGTGCGGGTGTCTTTTAGGGGCTCCTCCATATATTCAGGGTGTGTGGGTGTCTTTTAGGGGTTCCTCCATATATTCAGGGTGTGCGGGTGTCTTTTAGGGGCTCCTCCATATATTCAGGGTGTGTGGGTGTCTTTTTAGGGGTTCCTCCATATATTCAGGGTGTGTGGGTGTGTTTTTAGGGGCTCCTCCATATATTCAGGGTGTGCGGGTGTGTTTTTAGGGGTTCCTCCATATATTCAGGGTGTGCGGGTGTCTTTTTAGGGGTCCTCCATATATTCAGGGTGTGCGGGTGTCTTTTTAGGGGCTCCTCCATATATTCAGGGTGTGCGGGTGTCTTTTTAGGGGTTCCTCCATATATTCAGGGTGTGCGGGTGTCTTTTTAGGGGTCCTCCATATATTCAGGGTGTGCGGGTGTCTTTTAGGGACTCCTCCATATATTCAGGGTGTGCGGGTGTCTTTTAGGGGCTCCTCCATATATTCAGGGTGTGCAGATGTTTTTTAGGGGCTCCTCCATATATTCAGGGTGTGAGGGTGTCTTTTTAGGGGCTCCTCCATATATTGAGGGTGTGTGGGTGTCTTTTAGGGGTTCCTCCATATATTCAGGGTGTGCGGGTGTCCTTTAGGGGCTCCTCCATATATTCAGGGTGTGCGGGTGTATTTTTAGGGGTTCCTCCATATATTCAGGATGTGTGGGTGTCTTTTTGGGGGATCCTCCATATATTCAGGGTGTGTGGGTGTCTTTTAGGGGTTCCTCCATATATTCAGGGTGTGCGGGTGTCCTTTAGGGGCTCCTCCATATATTCAGGGTGTGCGGGTGTATTTTTAGGGGTTCCTCCATATATTCAGGGTATGTGGGTGTCTTTTTAGGGGATCCTCCATATATTCAGGGTGTGCGGGTGTCTTTTTAGGGGTTCCGCCATATATTCAGGGTGTGTGGGTGTCTTTTTAGGGGCTCCTCCATATATTTAGGGTGTGTGGGTGTCTTTTTAGGGGCTCCTCCATATATTTAGGGTGTGTGGGTGTATAACAGCTGCACAGTAATAAACTTCTCAGCAATGAGTCTGTAAACTCTAATAAATGCTGGTAGAAATCATTCTCTGTGAATCAGACACTTTGCTCTTGTTCTAAAAGACATTTTATTGGCATAAACAAGTCATGATGTCATCTGATAAGTCTGGGTGTAGCCTGTTTGTCTGGCCGCGTCTCCAGCGCCATTCTATATGATATCTATGGTTGCAACGAGTATTGTCCTTTAGGGTTGATATTGTAAAGATGGTGTCTGACCAGTTGCCCCTTAAAGTGTTGCCCCTCACGGTGTTGCCCTCATGGTATTGTCCTCACGGTATTGTCCTTACGGTGTTGCCCTCAAGGTGTTGCCCCTCACGGTATTGTCCTCATGGTGTTGCCCCTCACGGTGCTGCCCCTCACAGTGTTGCCCTTACGTTATTGTCCTCACGGTGTTGCCCTCACAGTGTTGCCCCTCACGGTATTGGCCTCACGGTGTTGCCCCTCACGGTGTTGCCCTCACGGTGTTGCCCTCACGGTATAGTCCTCACGGTGTTGCCCCTCACGGTGTTGCCCTCACGGTATTGCCCTCACGGTGTTGGCCTCACGGTGTTGTCCTCACGGTGTTGCCCCTCACGGTGTAGCCCTCACGGTATTGTCCTCACGGTGTTGCCCTCACGGTGTTGTCCTCACGGTATTGTCCTCACGGTGTTGCCCCTCACGGTGTTGCCCTCACAGTGTTGCCCCTTACGGTGTTTTCCTCACGGTATTGTCCTCACGGTGTTGCCCCTCATGGTGTTGCCCTCACGTTGTTGCCCCTCACGGTATTGCCCTCACGGTGTTGGCCCTCACTGTGTTGGCCTCACGGTGTTGCCCTCACGGTGTTGCCCCTCACGGTGTTGCCCCTCACGGTGTTGCCCTCACGGTGTTGCCCCTCACGGTGTTGTCCTCACGGTGTTGCCCTCACGGTGTTGCCCTCACGGTGTTGCCCCTCACGGTGTTGTCCTCACGGTGTTGCATTCACGGTGTTGCACTCACGGTGTTGCCCCTCACGGTGTTGCCCCTCACGGTGAATTGAAATGGGTGTAGTGTCTGTATGGCGCCACTAGATGGCTCTATTGGCATAGGCAGGAAAATAAAAGGAAATGGACTGTATATAAAAAAACTAAAAATAAGTAGGAGACTCACTGCGTGAGAGGACTGTATTGACCAGAAATAGAATAAAAATTATTATTAAGCAAAAAAATACATATGGAACCACAAAAAAATGTGACACCCACTGATGAAACTACTTCTAGCGAAACGCGTTTGCGGTATATTTTATTTATTGTTTTAATAAAACCGATTGTGAATTTCCACCCTGTATGATCCTGGGTGATTTATTCCTTCGGCATCCTGAATAGATATTTCTAAGGATCTGGTTTCCTGCCTTGTGGACCTGAGGTTGGGGAATCGGTGCCCCTTGATTTAAATCCACTGATCTGCCTTCTGGTTGGTGCCCATTTATTTAAATCGGCACCATAATATGTGAGTATATCTCTTATTTTTCACTCCTATCTGGGACGATACAGTCTGCACTTAATTCCTCCCTTGCATTTTTTTCCCTTTTTTCCTTCCACCTCCATCAACTGTTTCATTGAGGACTCGATCCCTGGCTGAATATCCTTTATTGAAACTGAAGATTGTGAGTGCTAGCGCTGGACACCAGCTCTGTAACCTGCCCCTCACGGTGTTGCCCTCACGGTGTTGCCCCTCATGGTGTTGTCCTCACGGTGTTGCCCTCACGGTGTTGGCCTCACGGTATTGTCCTCACGGTGTTGGCCCTCACGGTATTGTCCTCACGGTGTTGCCCCTCACGGTGTTGTCCTCACTCTGTTGCCCTCACAGTATTGTCCTCACGGTGTTGCCCCTCACGGTGTTGCCCTCACGGTGTTGCCCCTCTCGGTGTTGTCCTCACTGTGTTGCCCTCACGGTGTTGCCCCTCACGGTGTTGCCCTCACGGTGTTGCCCTCACGGTGTTGCCCCTCACGGTGTTACGGTGTTGTCCTCACGGTGTTGCCCTCACGGTGTCACGGTGTTGTCCTCACGGTGTTGCCCTCACGGTATTGTCCTCACGCCTTTGCTTTTCCTGCCTCGTTCCACCCGACATTAATTTATTTGCTGCTCAAACCGCGTCCACGAGTAAAAACCCGAATAGAATAAAACATTTTAGAAAGGACAGGCGCAGGCGATGGGGCGGACGAGAAAGACAATCAGAGGGCGAGAAGAAAGAAAGGGGACTGAGAAAGCTGTGCGGAGGGGGGGGGGCGAGCGGGAGCCGGCGATTGTTTGAAAGATATGACTATTTAGGGAGAATGACTGCATAAATTTAATTACGGCGTTTTCACGCTGCAAATGGCGGATTGTAATTACACTCACAGCCTCACTTAGCGGGAAGATGCTGCCTTTTTGTGTAATGAAGGACAGCGAGCAGATGACAGCGGCCATTCAGCGGCCGTTCTGTGTCAGGTGTTTATCTGTGGTGATGAGACGGGGGAGGAGGCGCAGGGTGCGCGGGCACAGCGGATGGCTGCACACTGGGTATTAAACGGAGCGGGTGACGGATTCTTTCCACCAGCCACACGCTCCCTTGTTAGCGGAAATGCTTTATAGCGCTTTAACTGGCGCAAAAGTGTCTCCTCGCCAGCAGCTGGGACTTGGCCCCGGACAAGAATGGCGCCACCTATTTGTGTTATATAGCAGAGATGGGGGCACGCGGCGCTGCATGACAATTTTAGGGGAGGCCATAGTTAAAGATCCGCAGTGCCACCAACCGTGAACCATCACTGTGCCAGCTGCCTGGGCGCTCCATGGCATCTCCTGTCCCATGACTAGCTATGTCAGTGGTATTTACCCACCCGGCTACCACTGCCATGCCTAGTCTTGGCACAGGAGATGTTTTCGAATTTCCAAGTACAGGGTGAGCCAGTCAAACCTGCATTTTTGAAAAGGGCGGGAGAGCCGTGAAAGTGGGCGGAGCGAGTTAGCGAGGTTACCATGGTGTCCCCCACAACTAAGCATTTCAGTCGTCATGGAGCAGTGGTCTAAACAACAAACGTTCATTCGCTGTGAAAGCGTTTTACCAAAGTGGTAGTTATGCAGCCGCTCAGCGTCGTTTCCGGAAGAATTTTCAAATTAATGGAAATAAGCCAGTGCCGTCTGTTAATTCAATCAAATTGTGACAAACTTTGAAGCGATTGGTGAAACGAGAAGCAGAAGGGGTGTCAGTGCAAGATCAGTGCGAACTCCCGCCAATATTGACCGCGTGAGAGTTGCTGTGGAAAGAAGCCCTCGGAGATCGGCGTGTCGACAGAGTGCTGCGCTTGGCAAACACCAGCGTCCGAAGAATCTTGAGGTTAGATTTACACCATCACCCATACAAAATTCAGCTTGTTCAGGCTATGAATGAAAACGATTTTGCAGCTCGACGGCGTTTTTGTCAAACGTTGTTGGACATGTTTGATGAAAACGAGGACCTTGTTCACAACCTGTGGATGAGCGATGAGGCACATTTCCATCTCTCCGGTTTTGTGAATAAACAAAATTTCCAATATTGGAGTGATGAAAACCCTCAACAACTCCATCAAACACCACTCCATTCAAGCAAGGTAACAGTTTGATGCGCAATGTCCTCATTGGGAATCATAGGCCCGGATTGTTTTGAAAATGACAGGGAGCAAGCAGTTACTGTGAATGCACAACGCTACTCGGAAATGTTGCATTCGTTCTTCGTTCCTCAGCTTCGTCAACATGGAATGAACAATGAAACCTTATTCCAGCAAGACGGTGCCACAAGTCATACAGCCCGTGTCAGCATGAATGTTCTCAACAATGTTTTTCCAAATCGGGTGATATCCCGAAATGGAGCAATTTCTTGGCCTCCCCGATCGCCCGACCTCACAGTGTGCGATTTTTTCTTGTGGGGGTACCTGAAGAGTAAAGTCTTTGAACAACGACCTCCAACGCTTGGGGAACTCAAGAGGAGAATTCGGTTGGAAATCGAGAGAATTCCTCAGCGTATGCTCCGTGATGCGATGGGCTGTTTCAGAAATCGCCTACAAGAATGTCTCAATCGGGAAGGACACCATCTTACTGGAGTTATTTTTAAACAGTGAATGTTGTTTCTTAAATGCTTTTTAATGTACATTAAGATAGTAACAATAAAATTTTGAAATATCCATCCGTTTATTTTTTACAGTCATTTAAAAAATGCAGGTTTGACTGGCTCACCCGCAGCGCCATGTTTAACTTTCTCTGTGCCGGTTGACTGGACTCACCATGGCACGTGCCATTCGCTAGGGTCTCTAATGCCAAGGTTAGCAATGGCAAGGGTATCCAGATGGGTATATGGTGGGACTGTCCATTGCCAAACACCTGCTGTTCCAAGGTTAATCCCAAAGCCAACCCTCCATGATTTATCAGAGGGGAATACTGTTTCGTATTAGACACACGTAGAGCAAAAGCCGCACACAGAGGCACCGGAGGACCCTAGAACTCCCATTACTCACAGCCGGCCCTGATCCAAGGCCATCCAGGCACAGCCAGGTTATTCTCCCACCGAGTGATATTGCAAAGTATCGCAGGTGAGGGTTGCCGACGCATTTCGCTCCTCGTTGCATTTTTCAGACATGCTCGTTGCTTTTTTAACACCTCAGCTGGAAGGCAGCTCTGATTATCCACTACACCAATGCAGACTTCCTAACGACTCCATAAAACAAGCCCCAGTGTCCACCGATTAATTATTCGGTCTCCGCCATGGCGCAGCATGGAACGGTGCAAAGTTACAATGTTGCAAAGTCTCTCCATTAAAGCCAGAGAATAGCAGGAAAAACACCGGCCGATCCTAGTCCTGTTAGATCTGCGCCGTGGTCTATACGTTACCCTGTATGTGTCAGCAGGCCGGCAGCGCAGGGTTAATTGGGTAAGATTAGGACGCAGATTGGCGATGACAGAAAGTGGCCAGTGACAAGAAATGGGCAGTGAGCAGCAATTAACACCCGCGAAAACAAGCTGTCACATCTCAGCACATGTCAGACTCCGCGCAGCAATGAAACGCGTCAGCTCCATTAACCTCCCTCTCCCCTGGCCCACTCTGTCCGTCCATCTCGATTTGTCCTAATTTAATTTAGAAAACCCGCTCCTCCACCCTCTGCATCCGCTTTGTCTTGCGAGCAGCGGAGCGAGGTGTCCCGTCCATGGGATGCAGGACGCGGACAGAGCCCCGAGAACTGCTCAGAGAGGAAGGAAAGTGTCTTGTATGTTCATTCAAAATCATGCAGTGAGTGAGATCTATGTACAAAGGGCATTCTCCATCAACCACACCTCCCGAACCCCTAAACAGGAGGACCAGTCCCTCTTCTTGGCCCAAACCTCCCTGGCGCTCATTTTTTTCCTAATGTTCCTCTTTTTAGGGATATCTTCATATTTTGTGTGTGTGGGGTTTTTTTTACGGTTTCCTCCATATATTCAGGGTGTGTGGGTTTCTTTTTAGGGGTTCCTCCATATATTCAGGGTGTGTGGGTGTCTTTTTAGGGGCTCCTCCATATATTCAGGATGTGCGGGTGTGTTTTTAGGGGCTCATCCATATATTCAGGGTGTGCAGGTGTCTTTTTAGGGGTTCCTCCATATATTCAGGGTGTGTGGGTGTCTTTTTAGGGGCTCCTCCATATATTCAGGATGTGCGGGTGTGTTTTTAGGGGCTCATCCATATATTCAGGGTGTGCGGGTGTCTTGTTAGGGGTTCCTCCATATATTCAGGGTGTATGGGTGTCTTTTTAGTGGCTCCTCCATATATTCAGGGTGTGCGGGTGTGTTTTTAGGGGCTCCTCCATATATTCAGGGTTTGCTGGTGTCTTTTTAGGGGCTCCTCCATATATTCAGGGTGTGCGGGTGTCTTTTTAGGGGCTCCTCCATATATTCAGGGTGTGTGGGTGTCTTTTTAGGGGTTCCTCCATATATTCAGGGTGTGTGGGTGTCTTTATAGGGGCTCCTCCATATATTCAGGGTGTGCGGGTGTCTTTTTAGGGGTTCCTCCATATATTCAGGGTGTGTGGTGTCTTTTTAGGGGCTCCTCCATATATTCAGGGTGTGTGGGTGTCTTTTTAGGGGTTCCTCCATATATTCAGGGTGTGTGGGTGTCTTTTTAGGGGCTCCTCCATATATTCAGGGTGTGTGGGTGTGTTTTTAGGGGTTCCTCCATATATTCAGGGTGTGCGGGTGTCTTTTTAGGGGTTCCTCCATATATTCAGGGTGTGTGGGTGTCTTTTTAGGGGTTACTCCATATATTCAGGGTGTGCGGGTGTCTTTTTAGGGGTTCCTCCATATATTCAGGGTGTGTGGGTGTCTTTTTAGGGGCTCCTCCATATATTCAGGGTGTGTGAGTGTGTTTTTAGGGGCTCCCCTTTATATTCAGGGTGTGTGGGTGTGTTTTTAGGGGTTCCTCCATATATTCAGGGTGTGCGGGTGTGTTTTTAGGGGCTCCACCATATATTCAGGGTGTGTTTTTAGGGGCTCCTCCATATATTCAGGGTGTGCGGGTGTCTTTTTAGGGGCCCCTCCATATGTTCAGGGTGTGCGGGTGTCTTTTTAGGGGCTCCTCCATATATTCAGGGTGTGTGGGTGTCTTTTTAGGGGTTCCTCCATATATTCAGGGTGTGTGGGTGTCTTTTATGGGGCTTCTTCATATATTCAGGGTGTGCAGGTGTCTTTTTAGGGGTTCCTCCATATATTCAGGGTGTGAGGGTGTCTTTATGGGGCTTCTTCATATATTCAGGGTGTGCAGGTGTCTTTTTAGGGGTTCCTCCATATATTCAGGGTGTGAGGGTGTCTTTTTAGGGGCTCCTCCATATATTCAGGGTGTGTGGGTGTCTTTTTAGGGGTTCCTCCATATATTCAGGGTGTGTGGGTGTATTTTTAGGGGCTCCTCCATATATTCAGGGGGTGCGGGTGTCTTTTTAGGGGCTCCTCCATATATTCAGGGTGTGTGGGTGTCTTTTTAGGGGTTCCTCCATATATTCAGGGTGTGCAGGTGTCTTTTTAGGGGTTCCTCCATATATTCAGGGTGTGCAGGTGTCTTTTTAGGGGTTCCTCCATATATTCAGGGTGTGCAGGTGTCTTTTATGGGGCTTCTTCATATATTCAGGGTGTGTGGGTGTCTTTTTAGGGGCTCCTCCATATATTCAGGGTGTGCGGGTGTCTTTTTAGAGGTTCCTCCATATATTCAGGGTGTGCAGGTGTCTTTTTAGGGGTTCCTCCATATATTCAGGGTGTGCAGGTGTCTTTTATGGGGCTTCTTCATATATTCAGGGTGTGCGGGTGTCTTTTTAGAGGTTCCTCCATATATTCAGGGTGTGCAGGTGTCTTTTTAGGGGTTCCTCCATATATTCAGGGTGTGCAGGTGTCTTTTATGGGGCTTCTTCATATATTCAGGGTGTGTGGGTGTCTTTTATGGGGCTTCTTCATATATTCAGGGTGTGTGGGTGTCTTTTTAGTGGCTCCTCCATATATTCAGGGTGTGTGGGTTTCTTTTATGGGGCTTCTTCATATATTCAGGGTGTGTGGGTGTCTTTTTAGGGGCTCCTCCATATATTCAGGGTGTGCGGGTGTCTTTTTAGAGGTTCCTCCATATATTCAGGGTGTGCAGGTGTCTTTTTAGGGGTTCCTCCATATATTCAGGGTGTGCAGGTGTCTTTTATGGGGCTTCTTCATATATTCAGGGTGTGCGGGTGTCTTTTTAGAGGTTCCTCCATATATTCAGGGTGTGCAGGTGTCTTTTTAGGGGTTCCTCCATATATTCAGGGTGTGCAGGTGTCTTTTATGGGGCTTCTTCATATATTCAGGGTGTGTGGGTGTCTTTTATGGGGCTTCTTCATATATTCAGGGTGTGTGGGTGTCTTTTTAGTGGCTCCTCCATATATTCAGGGTGTGTGGGTTTCTTTTATGGGGCTTCTTCATATATTCAGGGTGTGTGGGTGTCTTTTTAGTGGCATTAATTTGATATAAATGGCCCCGATAAGTCGTGACATCATCTAAGTAGGGTGGGAACAGCATGTTGTCTGGTCCCGCCTCCAGCGCTATGCTTAAAGCTCCAGGCGCCCTGGTTGGTTGTGGGTAATGTTGCGAGCTTTGCAACGTGGGAAATTACAACACAGCAGTGACAAAGCATCTAGAACTAATCTGCTCAATTGAGGAAATTCCAGATTCCGCTTAACATATTAACAAAATAAATATTGTTGATGAATTTTCATGCAAAGTGACTCGTTCTCATCCGTCACCTGTTAAAAACAAGACAACAACCCATGTAAAATATATTCTCTGGGCACCATGTACTCTGCTGCAGCCCTCCGTATCAGCCCCGGCAGCCTCTTCTGCTGCGGAGCCTGAGATCCTGCATTGTACGGCGCTCTGGAATATGTCTACGCTATATAAATAATAATAATAACTCTAAGTATTCACTGGCCTCGAAATCCCGTCCCCCTAATCCAGTGCATCTCCCAGTCACAGGGACCAGCTTGCACCCTCAGTACTCGATGCACTGCCTGTTTCTGGCCACTAATTCCCAGCTAATGGCTTGTATCTGCGCTGTGGAGGCAGCGAGGCGCTGGAGGAGGAGGGAGCGGGAGAATGTCAGGGCAAATTACTTTTGACAGTGTTAATATCTGCACCTCCTCGCGGTAATTACTCATAAATAAATAGTGAAATGACTCTCAGCTGGAGCCGCGCTCCTGGATCCCGCAGCCAGATGGGGCTAACCCTCCATCCTGCACCTCCAGAGGGACGCGAGATACCCCCCCCCCCAATGTTCCCGGCGCGCAAGGAAACGTTAACTGATTCAACATCAAATTCAACTTTCAGCTGAGCTCCTCTAATCCCAGCCTGCCACAATGCGCTGCTTAGCGAATAAGACCCTAACGCCAGCAGCAAGATGGCTGTGTGATCCACAGGGGGCGCATGAACCCTCTGGATCACCAGCCCACCATGCCGGAGCGAGGAGTACAAAGTCTGCTGCCATCAGCGTAAACAGTGGTTTTTTTATGCATTTCGGGGGGGGGGGTTTCATTCGAATAAAACGAGATTCGGGCAAAACCTGAAATCTTAAAACATTTTGCCAAACCTCGTTCCATTTCTTTTTATCTGATGCCGCGTCAACAAGGAAAAAAAACAGACTTTGTGTTTTTTCCACAATTTAGTGCATCATTTTATGCAAGTGAAGATAAGCAGGGGGCGTCCTTAATCTATGCGGCGAGCGTTTCCTGACGGCACACGGGCTGCTCGCGTTCGACGTGTTTCTGTACCGATAAAGCCTGAAAAACAAAAGCTTTCTTTTATCATGGGTTTTATGATCCGCCTGCGGCCGGCGAATAAAATGTTACGTCGCGCCTGCCATTTCCTGGGCCGTGTCAACGTCTTAATAAAGGTTTGCTACTTTAAAAATTGTGCACGCCGAGCTGCGAGGGGTTAAAAAAGGCAAACGCGAGGGCATTTTGCGGCCTCAAAACACAGACTAGGTTTTATAAACACCGTGAATTATACCAGGGGTCTAAACACCTGGAAACAGAGCGTAAATCTCCACCCAAAGACCAATATCCATACGCAACACCATCCAGGGGCAGAGAGCCCAGAATTATGCACTATGGCTTCCAAGGTTCTTTGTTATAGACCATGGTTTTCAGGGTTCTTTGTGTAGCCCATGGTTTTCAGGGTTCTTCATCACACGCCATGGTTTCCAAAGTTGTTCTTCATAGGCCATAATTTCCAAGGTTCTTAGTCGTAGGTCATGGTTTCCAAGGTTCTTAGTTGTAGGTCATGGTTTCCAGGGTTCCTAGTCATAGGTCACGGTATCCAAATTTCTTCGCCATATGCCACGGTCTCCTAGATTCTCCATTGTAGGCCATGGTTTCCAAGGTTCTGATTCATAGGCCATGGTTTCCAAGGATCTTAAACACAGGTCATGGTCGCCAAGGTTCTCCGTCTTAGGCCATGGTTTCCAAGGTTCTCCATCATATGCTATGGTTTCCAAGGTTCTCTGTCATATGCTATGGATTCCAAGGTTCTCCATCATAAGCCATGGTTTTCAAGGTCCTTTGTTATAGGTCATGGTTTCCAGGGTTCTTAGTCATAGGTCATCGTCTCCAAGGTTCTCCATCATAGGCCCTGAGTTTCAAGCTACTTAGTCAGTAGGCCATGGTTTCCAAGGTTCTCTGTCATAGGCTTGGTTTCTAAGGTTCTTCTTGAAAGGTCATTGTTTCCAGGATTCTTAGTCATAGGCTATGGCTTCCAAGGTTCTTAATCATAAAACAGTGTTCCCATTAATGAATCACACTAATCCTTAGTGCTTCCCCTTTGCTGTTACATTGTAACACTGGGCAAATAAGTTAGATCTTACAAACAAGCTGTGGGAGGAACAATTGTCAAGTCCTCATTGGTTGGAATGTCCACTTATCCAAACCCAGACTTAGCAAAATGTGTCCAGGTGAAACTGCCTCGATTTCTGAGTAGGCGGCGCATGCGCATGATGGCAGAATGTATTTACCCTCCAATACCTGCAGGCCCTGCGGTTGGATTTGTGGAGCTTCTGACCGAGATGGACTTATAGATAATGGCTCCTCCCACAGTCTGGCAATGTACTGAAAAGAGGGGTTTCCTGATCTATTGGGTATTGGAGTAACCGAGTACTCACAGCATCTTACAGGGAGCACCGAGCGCTTTATAAGAGAGCGTAAAGCAAGTGACCTGTCGGCTCCAGGAACACATTGTCAGGGATGAGACCTGCAGGCTCGCTCCTCTCCTGAACAAGAGGTTCCTGGGTGTATATTCACATACAAACATGGCTTCTTTATTTTGGAAACAAATATCTGGCTTCCAGCTCCCTCCTTGTCAGACACCTTCTTGTTCAGCTCGGTAACTAATCCCCTTATCGGCGCGCAGACCCTCCGGTGAGAAGGAGCTGGATAAAGGCAGATACAAAATTAGCCGAATTCCGCCCCTGGCGTCAGACACACAACAAACGCAGAAGGGTAAACACATCAGCTGGCGCACAGGCGCGCTTCCCTCCGAGCTCGCGGCCGATCCCTGCGCCAGATAACGAGAAGAAGCGCTTTCATTGAGTTCCTACTCCTTTTCTTTAAGCGAAACAACAGAAGAAGGAGACGATCCAGCGGCTCGATAAGGAGCCGTTAATAAACCTCGGTTTGAGATGCGCGCGATAGGGAAGTCTGTTTGTTTCGCTGGAAACCTGTTCGCTGCCGACTGCCTGAACAAAGGGGGCTCGAACGAGGCCCACTGACTCCACGGATCTCCTCGACTGAGCTTCATGCCAAGGCCTCTTCCCCAAATTGAGGAACTAGTGCTCGGATTGTTCCCATACTCTCTGATTTTTAGATCCCGGAGACTCCTGGTGTCACCTAAACTAGAGGGGGCCAGACACATATATGATGTCATTATGCCATACATGCATGATGTCATTACTGGTACCTACAAGATGCCATTACTGGGTAAATATATGATGTAATTACTGTATATATTTACAAGGTCATTACTAGGACCATGTATGATGTCCTTACATGTTACATGTAAGTTATCTTTACTGAGTACATTTATGATGTAATTACTAGGTACATGTATGATGTCAGTACTAGGTTCATGAGTGATGTCATTATTAGATACATGTACGGTGTCATAACTACATAAGTGATGTAATTACTGTGTACATTTATGTCATTATCATTAGGTACATGTACGGTGTCATTACTGGTTGCATGTATGATGTCATTACTGGTTGCATGTGTGATGTCATTACTGGGTACCATGTAATTATCTGTGTGATGTTTATCCAATGTTGGAACAAAGTGCACGTTGGCTGAACCTCTCAGCTTGTTGTGTTACCAACAGTTGAACACATAACACCTTGTTCATCAGGGTTTGCCTTGCAGTCAGATCCCTTGGGGAGGTACATTTCTGAACGTCGCGTCCTGCTGGGTTTATGACTCACGAGTCAACATGGAAGCTGTAGATCTTCTATAGTTAGAGGTCGATCTTTGGATCAGTATCGACTGACACAATATGGTGCACACTCTTTGTACTTTGGATCATTTCAAGCTCCTGCTTCTTCTCAGTGTGAAAGCGTTTTTACTCTTGACGGGGCAGGATTAACATAGGGCTATGGGAGCTGCAACTCCGGTCCCCAGCCCCAAAATAGGCCCAGTGACAAGATAACTTTGTCAGAATCAATTGTCAAAAAACACTGAGATTATAAAGGAGAGGGGAGAAAGGGAGGTGAGAAGCATGGCACAGAAGAACATTGAGAGGTGAGAATGAAAAATGGGAAGAGGAACATTGGGAGGTGAGAACAAAAAATGGGAAGAGGAACATTGGGAGATGAGAACGAAGACTGGGGCCAGGCTTATCTTTCTCACCAGATGCACCTCGTGTACCTCCCCCCTCTGCCGGTCCCTCCATTGGCTTCCTGTACCTCCCCCCTCTGCCGGTCCCTCCATTGGCTTCCTGTACCTCCCCCCTCTGCCGGTCCCTCCATTGGCTTCCTGTACGTTTCAGGATACAATTTAAAATACTGATGCTCAAGTTCAAATCGCTCAATAATTCAACTCCTCCCTACATTTCTTCGTAGCTCCGCAAGCACGTCCTGTTTAGACAACTCCGGTCAGCGGGTGATCTCCACCTGTCCTCTGTCTACACCCGCACGGACAACTCTCGCCTCCAAGACTTTTCAAGGGCCGCACCAGTCCTGTGGAATGACGTGCCTCGCCCTATCAAGCTCTCTCCTGATCTCCAGTCCTTCAAAAAATCCCTCAAAACCCATCTCTTCAGGTTATGTACCATATCACTGATGCAACTCATCCCTCTGCTCACCTACTCACACATGATTGAAGCTGCTTCTATGGCCCCACCATTCCAAAACCACTGGCACTAATGATCCTGCTATCTAGTGCAATTCCTCTTGTCTTCTTCAACCTCAATCCCTCTAGATTGTAAGCTCCTATGAGCAGGGCCCTCTACACCTCTTGTTTCCATCATATGTCCGTTTATCTCGTTCCCTTTGGTTATTGTAAAGCGCTGCGGAAACTGTTGGCGCCAAATAAATGATGATGATGATAATAATAATAATAAGAACATTGAGAGGTGAGAAGAACGAGACATAGGAACAACGGGAGGTGAGAACAGGGTTTAGGAACAGCAGGAGGTGAGAGGTGTGCGAAAGAGACACACACTCAACCTGTCTGATCCTTACCCTTATCCATGTCCCAGGAATTGATTTACAGATGGCAACACAAAGCCACCGCCAGCTGGGCGACACGTACATCGGGAAATATACCCAGCTGTGCGGACTCATCGTACACCCACATGTTAGTGGTTGGGAACGTCACTAGATTTTCCAATTATTTCCCACAACGGAAAACGCAAATCTGAAGTGAACGGGCACCACGGGTGGAAAAAAACATGAAGCCCCGGAGTCAGAAAGTCTGGATCTGAATGGCCGCCTGACACACGCTGGGATATAAACACATCCTGCTCCTGGCAAAGCTGTGACACTGTAACCAGAGTGGGTTCAATAGCGCATCGGTATCTCCTTCCTGGGAATCTCGGGTCTGCGTCTGAAGTTTGACGGAAGCAAAGAAGGGAATATATCACAGGCTCGCACCTGTCACACAGGCATCTGGAACTAAACCAAAGCACTTGTTTCCCCACGGTGACCTTTCACCTTCTGGGAATTATCTGGTGTCTCGCAGTCGCAATGAGTGTTGGCCACCGTCACTGACGAGAGCCCACGCTGTTTGTTTCGTACCTCTACGCATCATGGACCTTTTTGTGATGGAACCATGAGACTTTCAATGGATAAATAAGCGATACAAAGTATCAAGATCCCAGACAGTGTCAGGTTTTGTTGATTTATAGAATGTGTTATTACCTTATGTTCTGCGCGAAGGTTACTGTGGTTTTATGAGACAGTATGTCAGACATGTGAGGTGGAAGACACTCGCCACCGAATACCAGGACATCACGTCCCACAAGCGCTCCATTCATTTATTACAAAGAAAAGACAAACTGGTCCATGACGTGTGATGAGAACATCAGCCGCCCGCCGTGATCCAGACGTGTTCCGGCCGGAGCATCCATCAAAATGTACATGGTAGCAGCTGTTTGTCAATGGGTTTCAGAGGCCAAGGGCTACAGAGCACGGGTCACACAGAACGCACTAGCGTGATGATGCGCTTCCATTTCCCAGCGTTCTTATCGTCTGCGAGATGTTTGCAAAGGATTATAGTTATTTTCTGTTACATGTTGTCCTCTTGTAATAGGGGTTATTCAAAGAGAACAGATCTGGCCCCAAAATTGCACCTAACAGTGAGTTTTCCCGTACGGTGCAATTTTGCATCCATTCAGCTATTCAAAAGCTGGCAATTTGCCAAATATCGGCGAATTGCCAGCAAAATACAGTAGTCTTCGACGGCAGTGAAATCCCCCATAGAGAAGCAATGGTTAATCTATTCATAGACGCCGAACAGCAGAGGAATGTCAGTGAAATGCCCTGATGTTCAGTGGTTTCATTCGGCAGGTTTAATCAGGTGAATCCCATAGGCTTCAATGTAAAAACCTGCACGTCATCACATACCATCTGACAGAGCAGCAGGCTGAGGAGGGAGAACTAACTCCAACACTCATTATAGCGTTTCCATGTTTGTTAGTTTTTGTCTCTAGCATATAGCAGTCGTCGGCAGGGTCGGTGCTCCCTCTAGGCAAACTAGGCAGCCGCCTAGGGCGCACTGCCACCTAGGGGTGCAGCCGATCCCGACCCGGGTTCCATTATTGTACCCGTCCCTCATTGTGTGGCTCGCAAAGCTGACATTGTCGGCTCGCGTACCCCCGCTGGTGGCACAGAAGGTGAGTGTCTTATAGTGATGCGCAGGCGGAACCATATGACGTTCGGGTGCCACCAGAGGCAGATTAAAGAGAAAAGAAGACAGAAAAAGAGAGAAAGGCACAGAAGAAAGAAAGGCATAGAAGGAAGAAAAAGAAGCTGCAGATGAAAGATAGAAAAAAGACAGATGAAAGAAAGAGGCATAGAAGAAAGAAAGAAAAAGAAGAGGCAGAGGAAAGAAAGAGGCAGAGGAAAGAAAGAGGCATAGAAGAAAGAAAAAGAAGAGGCAGAGGAAAGAAAGAGGCATAGAAGAAAGAAAGAAAAAGAAGAGGCAGAGGAAAGAAAGAGGCATAGAAGAAATAAAAAGAAGAGGCAGAAGAAAGAGGCAGAGGAAAGAAAAAGGCATAGAAGAAAGAAAGAAAAAGAAGAGGCAGAATAAAGAAAGAGGCAGAAGAAAGGAAGAGGCATAGAAGAAAGAAATAAAAAGAAGAGGGTGAGGAAAGAAATAGGCAGAAGAAAGAAAGGCATAGAAGAAAAAAGAAGAGGCAGAGGAAAGAAAAAGCGAAAGAAAGAGGCATAGAAGAAACAAAGAAAAAGAGGCAGAGGAAAAAAGAAGCAGGTGAAAGAAAAGGCGAAAGAAAGAGGCATAGAACAAAGAAAGAGGCACAGAGGGCAGAAGAAAAAGAAAGAGGCAGAGGAAAGAAAGAGGCACACAGACCGATCTCGAGCCTGACCAGCGGAGGGTTAAGATGGGCACCGAACTGTGTGCGGCCCCCGTGCACAGTGTGTTTGTGTGTGTTTGTCCGTGCACAGTGTGCCCCCCCTTCGCGCGCGCAGTGTGTGTCCCCCCCCCCCCGCATTTCAACAGTTAACATTTTTTTCTGGGGAGGGAGCACATGTAGCTGGTCATGCCTAGGGTGCGATATAGTCTAGCACCGGCCCTGCTCGTCAGATTCCATCACTTTGTGCTTTGCTGCGTTTACTTCAGATGGGTTTGTTCTCTCTCTACTGATTAGCACTCTGCCTGGACTGGCCTAATATCAACAGCCAGTAATACCCTGAGAAGCCCCATCATGAGCGTTGGAGTGGGGTCTCCCTCCATCCTGAGCCCGCTGTTCTGTCAGATGGTATGTGATGACGCGCACGGGAATGCGGGTGCACATGCGCAGACAGCCACGGTTTCATCTACCAGCTGATTTCACGTCACTACAAGTGACCGAATTGGCTGATTTGATGAATTGACTGATGTGACAGAACACCGGGATTTGGCTGAACATGGTATTTTTTTCTCATCAAACAGAGCCACTGGATGGCACGCCATGAGGAGACAGAACACCGGAAAACTGTGCTGTCTCCAGACTGAAGAAGTCCAAGGGGGTATTCAGTGTGCAGGTTGCTTTTATGGACCTCCTCCATATATTTAAGGTGTGTGTGTGTTTTGCGCCCCTAATATTTTGCAGCCGCACTGGAAGAGAGATCACGTGACGCTGGTGACGCAGTGCGCCGACGCTACAGTTATGTCACGTGGACGGGAAAGGCTCCACCCGGCTGCAGGAGGCTCCACACGGCTGCCGGACCAGTGTGCGCGCACTCGCAAACCGGGAGTGAGTGCCTGACACACAGAACCATCCGATCCGTCGCCCGTGCCAAGCCCACCTGCTGTGAGTGTGACAGCGGCAGCCTGTACATTTATATATATTGTCAGGTTTTTCTTTCTGCCAGTGCGTGCAGGGGTTGATTAAATTAATATGGGGGGCTTTTTATTTGAATAATTTTGATGGGGGCTGAATAAATTAATATGGGGGGCTTTTCATTTGAATAATTTTGATGGGGTTGAATAAATTAATATGGGGGGCTTTTCATTTGAATAATTTTGATGGGGTTGAATAAATTAATATGGGGGCTTTTCATTTGAATAATTTTGATGGGGTTAAATAAATTAATATGGGGGCTTTTAATTTGAATAATTTTGATGTGGTTAAATAGATTAATATGGGGGCTTTTAATTTGAATAATTTTGATGGGGTTGAATAAATTAATATGGGGGCTTATTATTTGAATGATTTGATAGAGTTGAAAAAATTTATATGGGGGCTTTTTATTTGAATAATTTTGATGGGGTTGTATAAATTAATATGGGGGCTTTTTATTTTAAGGATTTGATAGGGGTTGAATAAATTGATATGGAGCTTTTGAATAATTTGGGGGTTGAATAAATTGATATGGTGTGCTTTTGGTTTGAATATAATGGGGGGTTGAATAAATTGATATGGGGCTTTTGGTTTGAATAAATTGATATGCTTGGGGGGGCGGTTGAATAAAGTGGTATTGGTACATTACAGTTAGTTTTATTACTGTGGATGCTCTGTGATACAGTAATGTACAGTGTGTATGAGCGTATCACAGAGCACCCACAGCAATAAAACTCACAGTAATATGTGGTGTATAGAGCCAGGGCTGGGACACGACATTATGTTGCCTGGGTCCAAAGATGAAATGCTGCTGTCTCCGTCAAACTATGGCAACCAAAACACACCCATGCTTATCACAGAGCTCCACAGCAATAAAACTCACAGTAATGTGCAGTGTGTATGAGCGTATCACAGAGCTCCACAGCAATAAAACTCACAGTAATGTGCAGTGTGTATCACAGAGCTCCACAACAATAAAACTCACAGTAATGTACAGTGTGTATGAGCTTGCATTCTATTGCTGTGGAGCTTTGTGATAAGCTCATACATACCGCACATTACTGGAAGTTTCATTGCTACATACCCGCGGGATGTCAGGGATATATGGTTATGTATGTGAATGCATGGCTGTGTGTGTAAATGCATGTATTTGTCTTTAAAAAGGCTGCTGTGCGTAAGATTCTGCGCCTGTGTCCTTGTCGCAGTCCGGCTCACTGCCTGACACTTGATGACGTTTCATGGTGAGTACCCCCACCTATTTTCCTAGAAAAAAAGCACGGTATATTGCTAAGATATTTTTTTTAATTAGCTCTATGTGTGTGTGAGAGCTGTGTGTGTGAGAGAGCTGTGTGTGAGCGCTGTGTGTGTGTGTGTGAGAGAGCTGTGTGTGTCTGAACTATGTATGTGTGAACTATGTGTGTGTGAGCTGTGATATGCTCATACACTGCACATTACTGAGTTTTATTGCTAAGCAGCTCTGTGATACACTCATACACAGCGTACAATACTGTGAGTTTTATTGCTGTAGAGTCGACATTGTGGACCTGGAGGGGTCCAGTGCGTGGGGGGGGGTGCAATTCTTGCCTTGCCCCGGGCGCTGACAACTCACGCTACGCCACTGCGTGTGTCTTTTTAGGGGCTCCTCCATATATTCTGGATGTGCAGTTGTATAACCGAGCTGTGCAGCAATAATCCTCCAGGCACAGAGTCTGTAAACTATAATAAACGCTGCTAGAAATCGCTTGCGGTGAATACGATTCTTTGCTCTTAGTGACATTCTTTTAATCAGCCGTGACGTCACATAAAAAGTCAGGGAACAGCCTGCTCTCTGGCCCTGCCATTCCCTAAAATTTCGGGTGTCCCAGTTTTGGCGTTTGTAATGTTGGGCAATAAGGCATAGGATTGTATGGTTTGGTGGACGATGTTCCCTCTAAGCATTTTCTGAGTTATTCAGCACACAGAGAAATTAGAGTAGTGTAGACGCAGTGTCCATTCCACTGTATAGCGCCTGTCCGTGCACAATAACATAGACCGCGGCGGTGATAAGGATTCCTGTCTTATCGGTTTCAATTGCTGACCATTTAAGAATTATCCTTAGGGGCAACCTTGCCGCATTGTCTCCTGCTACACTGAGAGCGCAGTGAACTGATGTAGCAACACTCCAGTGTATCATCCTCGCCTAACGCGTCTTGGCTGCTGCTGCTGGTTTAAAGAAACTCTCCTTTATATTGAAACGGAGAGGAGGTATTAAATGTATAAAAAAAATATAAAAAATCCCAGGAAGAAAGCGGCTCCTTATCTCTAGGAGACAGTTGTCAGGAATCACTTTGGCTCAGTCGTTTTGTCTCCATGCTGCTTTGCTGTCAAGCCGGCCTCAGGACATGGATCAAAGGAGAGAGACAAGCTCTGCTGACGCTACTGATCCCCTCGGTTCAGAAAAACCGAGCGACGAAGCAGCTCTTCTCCACATCAAATAGGAGAGAGGGAAGAGGAGAGAGAGTGATAGGGATGGAGGGAGGGGAGGGAAACCGGGGGGGCAGGGATTCGCTGGGGAGCAGATAAGCCAGGAAGTAAAAGCCCTAACCCTGTGCGCTAAGGGGTGCAAGATCGCCACCTTTCCAACGGGCATTTGACCGGTTCGATGTGCGAAAACTACTGGCAAAGCATTTCGACCCCTCTGTCCAGACGTGACACATTTTCCAGGTTCCTAAAAATATGTAAAAAACTATTTCATCTTATTCCTTATGTTTGCATATTACTATAGGTTGAAAAAAATCCCACAGTCCATGAGGTCCAATATTTCCTATCTCAATTATGGTGGCGATTCCTCCATTTTTACCATCGGGGTGGAGTAGAAGTAATATCACTGCTCTGCATGGAGAGAGACTGTGGAGACACAGGTTCTATCCCGGCAAGAGCACCTCTCCAGTAAGTGTCCTTGGGCAAGACACCTAGCGGTACATACCGTATTTTTCGCTCCATAAGACGCACTTTTCTCCCCCCAAAAAGTGGGGGGAAAAGTGGGTGCGTCTTATGGAGCGAATGCGCACCCACTGGAGGGATATGAGTCAGGTCACCTGTCGCCGCCGCGTTAGGCTCCCTCTTTGCGTGCGTCCGGCGGCAGGAAGCTTGGGCACTCGCCTGGGGGAGCCATGTGACCGCGATCTCGCGAGATCGCGGTCACGTGGCTCCCCCAGGCGAGTGCCCAAGCTTCCTGCCGCCGGACGCACGCTCAGAGGGAGCCTAACGCGGCGGCGACAGGTGAGCGGAGGCATATCCATGAGCGAGCTGGGGCACATCCATGAGCGAGCTGGGGCACATCCATGAGCGAGCTGGGGCACATCCATGAGCGAGCTGGGGCACATCCATGAGCGAGCTGGGGCACATCCATGAGCGAGCTGTGGCAAATCCATGTGCTGGGGCAATATCCATGAGCTGGGGCATTATCCATGAGCTGGGGGACAATATCCATGAGCTGGGGGACAGTATCCATGTGCTGGGGCATATCCATAAGCTGGGGGGCATATCCATGAGCTGGGGGACAGTATCCATGTGCTGGGGGACAGTATCCATGTGCTGGGGGACAGTATCCATGAGCTGGGGGACAGTATCCATGTGCTGGGGGACAGTATCCATGAGCTGGGGGACAGTATCCATGAGCTGGGGGCAGTATCCATGTGCTGGGGGACAGTATCCATGTGCTGGGGGACAGTATCCATGAGCTGGGGGACAGTATCCATGAGCTGGGGGGCAGTATCCATGAGCTGGGGGCAGTATCCATGAGCTGGGGGACAGTATCCATGAGCTGGGGGGCAGTATCCATGAGCTGGGGGCAGTATCCATGAGCTGGGGCAGTATATCCATTATTACACTATTTGATTTCAGAATATTTCTTTTCCTGTTTTCCTCCTCTAAAAACTAGGTGCGTCTTATGGTCAGGTGCGTCTTATGGAGCGAAAAATACGGTACTCGCCGCCCAGGACATACTTGAAAACGAGAGAAAACTCAATGTATCCTTCCTGGTAAAATACTTTCTCAAAAAAAAAAAATTGTTTTTGTCTCGTTTTCATTATCGACAATGAAACCAACGTCTGAGCTCATCAGCCAAACACTTAAAAATACCACCACTTTTTTTTGAGGTGTCATTAATGCTTAGGAACAGCAACACCCTGCATCTTATCCCTGTACTGACACCATATATCTGCACTATACAGGGATTTATAACTTCTATAACACCCTGCATCTTATCCCTGTAGTGACTGACACCATATATCTGTACTATACAGTGATTTACACCTTCTATAACACCCTGCATCTTATCCCTGTACTGACTGACACCATATATCTGTACTATACAGTGATTTACACCTTCTATAACACCCTGCATCTTATCCCTGTAGTGACTGACACCATATATCTGTACTATACATGGCTTTACAGCTTCTATAACACCCTGCATCTTATCCCTGTACTGACTGACACAATATATCTGTACTATACAGGGATTTACAGCTTCTATAACACCCTGCATCTTATCCCTGTACTGACTGACACCATATATCTGTACTATACAGGGCTTTACAGCTTCTATAACACCTTGCATCTTATCCCTGTACTGACTGACACCATATATCTGTACTATACAGGGATTTACAGCTTCTATAACACCCTGCATCTTATCCCTGTACTGACTGACACAATATATCTGTACTATACAGGGCTTTACAGCTTCTATAACACCTCGCATCTTTATCCCTGTACTGACTGACACCATATATCTGTACTATACAGGGATTTACAGCTTCTATAACACCCTGCATTTTATCCTTGTGCTGACACCATATATCTGTACTATACAGAGATTTACACCTTCTATAACACCCTGCATCTTATCCCTGTAGTGACTGACACCATATATCTGTACTATACAGAGATTTACACCTTCTATAACACCCTGCATCTTATCCCTGTAGTGACACCATATATCTGTACTATGCAGGGATTTACAGCTTCTATAACACCCTGCATCTTATCCCTGTGCTGACACCATATATCTGTACTATATGGGGATTTACACCTTCTATAACACCCTGCATCTTATCCTTGTGCTGACACCATATATCTGTACTATACAGAGATTTACACCTTCTATAACACCCTGCATCTTATCCCTGTACTGACTGACACCATATATCTGTACTATACAGGGATTTACACCTTCTATAACACCCTGGATCTGATCCCTGTACTGACACCATATATCTGCGCTATACAGGGATTTACAGCTTCTATAATACCCTGCATCTGATCCCTGTACTGACACCATATATCTGTACTATACAGGGATTTACAGCTTCTATAATACCCTGCATCTGATCCCTGTACTGACACCATATATCTGTACTATACAGGGATTTACAGCTTCTATAATACCCTGCATCTGATCCCTGTACTGACACCATATATCTGTACTATACAGGGATTTACAGCTTCTATAACACCCTGCATCTTATCCCTGTACTGACACCATATATCTGTACTATACAGAGATTTACACCTTCTATAACACCCTGCATCTTATCCCTGTACTGACTGACACCATATATCTGTACTATACAGGGATTTACACCTTCTATAACACCCTGCATCTTATCCCTGTACTGACACCATATATCTGTACTATACAGGGATTTACACCTTCTATAACACCCAGCATCGTATCCCTGTAGTGACACCATATTATCTGTACTATACAGGGATTTACACCTTCTATAACACCCTGCATCTTATCCGAGTACTGACACCATATATCTGTACTATACAGGGATTTACACCTTCTATAACACCCTGCATCTTATCCCTGTACTGACACCATATATCTGTACTATACAGGGATTTACAGCTTCTATAACACCCTGCATCTTATCCCTGTACTGACACCATATATCTGTACTATACAGGGATTTACAGCTTCTATAACACCCTGCATCTTATCCCTGTACTGACACCATATATCTGTACTATACAGGGCTTTACAGCTTCTATAACACCCTGCATCTTATCCCTGCACTGACTGACACCATATATCTGTACTATACAGGGCTTTACAGCTTCTATAACACCCTGCATCTTATCCCTGTACTGACACCATATATCTGCACTATACAGGGATTTACAGCTTCTATAACACCCTGCATCTTATCCGTATACTGACACCATATATCTGTACTATACAGGGCTTTACAGCTTCTATAACACCCTGCATCTTATCCCTGCACTGTACTGACCACAGCCATTCCCATTTCTCGTGCTTGAATAAAATAAACAAAATACAGACACAGATAACAGGTGTACTCAGTGCTTTACAGTTTACATTAAAGTAGAGGGAGGAGCGGCACGTGCAGTAGTTATACAGTGTATGAATTCTGTTTGTTTGAGACATTCTGAGCTCTGTATGTATTAGTATTATTATATGGTGCCTGCAGATTCCGCTGTGCTGTAGAAGATCAGTGCACAGGAGGTTGATACATTATAACACTGTCACCACACATGAATAATACAGTATGATTTCATTGTTGAACATTGCAAATATAGCAGGAGACCCCGGGACCCTGAGACCACCCTGATCCATTCTGCACATCTGGTACGGCAAACCGCAAACATTTAATAGATCTAAAACTCTGGAAAAATCCTCAGCTGAGCACAATAAATATCCTCTCGCAGAGTTTATTGAGCGTGCGGCGCGACCGGCTCCAAATCCCAGGGACTCTGTCATCTCTAGGGACCCCAGGAAATCCCAGCACCAGGGCAGGCCCAGACACAGGATTTCTGCCTTTCTCACGTGTGCAGGAATGCTCGTCTCCCCAGTACCCTTCCTGTCTCCCCCCGACACTGAGTGATGGCAGCAGGTGCCCCGCTGCACAAGACCGCGCTGGGATGGAAGGGCTGGGGTTGAAATATTTACAGCTCTGTGAGCCAACGCCAAAATCCTGCAAATGTGCAACGACATACAACATACAGTGATCTAGAAAGGGTAGTAGATACATGGAATAGCCTCCCAGTGGGGGCAGTAACAGAGATATAGAAAGGGTAGTAGATACATGGAATAGCCTCCCAGTGGGGGCAGTAACAGAGATATAGAAAGGGTAGTAGATACATGCAATAGCTTCCCAGTGGGAGCAGTAACAGTGATATAGAAAGGGTAGTAGATACATGGAATAGCCTCCCAGTGGGAGCAGTAACAGTGATATAGAAAGGGTAGTAGATACATGGAATAGCTTCCCAGTGGGAGCAGTAACAGTGATATAGAAAGGGTAGTAGATACATGGAATAGCCTCCCAGTGGGGGCAGTAACAGTGATATAGAAAGGGTTGTAGATACATGGAATAGCCTCACAGTGGGAGCAGTAACAGTGATATAGAAAGGGTAGTAGATACATGGAATAGCTTCCCAGTGGGAGCAGTAACAGTGATATAGAAAGGGTAGTAGATACATGGAATAGCCTCCCAGTGGGAGCAGTAACAGTGATATAGAAAGGGTAGTAGATACATGGAATAGCTTCCCAGTGGGAGCAGTAACAGTGATATAGAAAGGGTAGTAGATACATGGAATATCCTCCCAGTGGGAGTAGTAACAGTGATATAGAAAGGGTAGTAGATACATGGAATATCCTCCCAGTGGGGGCAGTAACATGATATAGAAAGGGTAGTAGATACATGGAATAGCCTCCCAGTGGGGGCAGTAACAGTGATATAGAAAGGGTAGTAGATACATGGAATAGCCTCCCAGTGGGAGCAGTAACAGTGATATAGAAAGGGTAGTAGATACATGGAATAGCCTCCCAGTGGGAGCAGTAACAGTGATATAGAAAGGGTAGTAGATACATGGAATAGCCTCCCAGTGGGGGCAGTAACAGTGATATAGAAAGGGTAGTACATTAAACATATATTAAAATGTGAGATTAAGAAATAAAACCTTTTCGATCCATCCCATGTCAGACGCAGTTAATAAATCGCAGGATAGTTTTTTTTCTCCGCCATGAAGTGTGATACTCGTTACTCTGCGTTATGATCCTTTCGACCAATCGGGACTCTTTCTTCAGCTTTGTCCCCCCCATAACGCCCCGCTGGCCTATGATCTCTCTGCGAGCTGCGCCGTGTTATCCGCGCACAGCAGCCGGCGCGATGCGGAGAGAGAGCGGGGCTCCCATTCAGAGAGGGAAAATCCTTAATGCTCGCTCCCCCGGCCTCTGTAAATCTAGGATGTCGCCAATCTGCTTTGAGGGATGGAAAGATTAAGTAGAATAAAAAAAAAATTGCAATAAAATATGTGTGAACGAGGGGGTAATTGTGGACAAATGCGGCATTGAAATTCATTTTTCAGCTCTTTTACGCACCATTTCAATCTTATTTTCTGCTTGTTAATGAGATCTTGTTGGTCGAGGGTGGGCCGAGCTGCCCAGTATCGCCGGGTAATTGCACATAATTTTCTCTTTACCGATGATTTGCATCAGTTTTCATTCTCTTTTTTTATTCTCATTCTGTAGTATTTAACATCCCTTGCCGTTCCCCTCCCGCGCCCAGCGAGGCTCATTTTAAATGCTTATTATAAGCGCAGCGCAGCCCTCGCGAAGAGAAAAAGGGAAGGCGCCACGGCTGGGAGCCAAGGGCAGCCATGACAGCGAGGCCATGTGATTAACGCCGGAGCGGGTTCCCCTCCACGATTACCCGCGACGCGGCAAAAAAAGAAATATACTCCCGAATTTCTGCTTTCCCCGTCAGCATGGCCATTTAATCCAGTCATTTAATGTGACTTATTTGTGGCCGACGCGTTCTGCCTGCGCAGGAAATACCTCGTCTTATAAAAACCAATTACGACTCGTATTTTGTCGTGAGGTTTTGCAATTTTGGGCTAAAAATCTTAATTTCGGCAAACCCTTTATAGTATTTAGTCAGGCGCTATGTCCTGGCGCAGTGTTAAGGTGGGCTTCTCCGGAAAGGGGGTCTATTTGGGGATTTTCTGAGACATGCAGGGTATCCTGATCTGCGGTGTAACAGGTGGGTACGGGGGACACCAGGGAGACGGCGACGTACAACCACCAAACCAAAAAGAGAAATTCCCAGATTTACGGTTAAGGTCGCATTGTTTTGCTTGGTGACATCATGCTGCTACATGAACGTTAAAATGATAGAATGTTTCACGTCTGCAGCAGAATAAAATGATACAGTGTTATGTCACACACCGCATCAAGCACCAAGACACCCCCAATCCAGAGCATCACCCACTGCATCCATCACTGAGCATCACCCATTACATTCAGTGCAAGGCATCACCCAATGCATCCAAAACAGAGCATCTTCTACTGCATCCAATACAAAGCATCACCCACTGCATCCATCACTGAGCATCACCCATTACATTCAGTGCAGGGCATCACCCAATGCATCCAAAACAGAGCATCTTCTACTGCATCCAATACAAAGCATCACCCACTGCATCCATCACTGAGCATCACTCATTACATTCAGTGCAGGGCATCACACACTGCATCCATCACTGAGCATCACCCATTACATTCAGTGCAGGGCATCACCCACTTCATCCAGCACAGAGCATCTTCCACTGCACCCAGTACAGAGCATCATCTGCTGCATCCAGTGCAGAGCATCATCCACTGCACCCAGTGCAGGGCATCACCCAATGCATCCAACACAGAGCATCTTCCACTGCATCCAATACAAAGCATCAACCACTGCATTTTTACTGAGCATCACCTGATGCATTCCATGCAGGGCATCACCCAGTGCATCCAGCACAGAGCATCTTCCACTGCACCCATCACAGAGCATCATCTGCTGCATCCAGCACTGAACAACATCCACTGCATCCAGTACAGAGCATCACTCACTGAATCCAGCAGAGTATCACCCACTGCATTCAGTGCAGGGCATCATCCAGTGCAAAGCATCACCTACTTTATCCAGCACAGAGCATCTTCCACTGCATCCAATGCAGAGCAGCACCCACTGCATCCAGCATAGAGAATCCTGCACTGCATCCAATATATATAGCATCATCTGCTGCATCCAGTGCAGAGCATCATCCACTGCACCCAGTGCAGAGCATCACCTGCTGCTGCATTTGGAAAGCCTTGTGTGAAAGTATACTGTGTAAAGGTAATGTTAACCCAATATAGACCAGTTCATTTTCTTGCTGCCAGCTCAGTACAGACCCTGTGCCCATGCAGAGTACCCACCTGTACTTACTTAGCAAAGGTAATTAAATGCAGGCATTAAAGGCACTGTACATTGACATTTCACCCGGGAGTTTTTGAAGACTGCCTTGTCATAACAGAATTATTCCATCCCTGGGCCACAATAGGTTAAAGCAACGTCTATTCATTTTCTTATTATCGTCATTTACATAGCTCCAACAGTTTCCGCAGCGCTTTACAAAAAGAACTGGAGGGTCAACTAACAAATGTACAAACAAACTCAGTATCCAGATAATAGAGGTGTAGAGCAGGGCAGTCAAATTGAACTCCAGATGTTTAACTACAAATCCCAGGATTCTCTGGCCATCTGTTGCATTCAGAGATTTATGGGAAGTGCAGACCATCAACATCTAGGGGGCAGTGTTCAACATCCCTGGTGTAGAGACCATTGCTTGTGTGAGCTTATGTCACTCCATCCTTAACGTGACATCAACTGTCCCTTTCGAGGCCAAACACCCCTCACAAACCCAGTGAAAAGGATATGAAATGTATCAACGTCTTACGGGATGAAGATCCATTGATACACGAGCAATAAATTTCCCCAGACTGGCCACTAATCAGCAGATTGTGTAACAGTGTCAAACAACATCTAGGTGTCATTTCACTGTTTAGTAATCATTCCCAAAACCCCATCTCTGTCATTAATTCCATCACCTTCATTGTTATCTCTCCAGCCATAGAAAACCTTGCGCATCATGCCCACTTACCTGTGGGGAAAGTCCATTGCTGACTGGGTTCATGTGGTTGGGGGGTCCTCCTGGGTTGATAAAAGTGTCTGAGTAGCTTGAAAAGCTGTGCCTGGCCCCGTATGCCGAACTGCTATCTGCTGTGGCTGACAGGGCTCCCTGGTGCATGGAGGAAGGAGGAAGAGGCTGCGGTCTGTGAACAGTGCTTCCCACATCTGCAAAGAACAAAACGGTACCATAATGGGCACATCCTTCGCTCCCAACATAAATCAGGTATTGAAAAATATCAAGCACCAGAGGAGAAAGAATGAAACCTGAGGACAAATACATCACACGTGGTGGTCTTCATGATCTAAATCTTTTCCATACATCTCATCAGGCCCAGATCAAGCCAGACAGTTCTGATATGGGACCCTGGTCCTACTGTGTTTTTTTATCTTCTGTTTTCTGCTTCTATGGGCAAGCAAGGCTCATTCACCATATCAACTCCCATCTCATGCTATACCTTTCCAATTCATGTAGCCCTTCTCGAGATGAACAAGAAGTGATAAAGGCAAGTAAACGCCTGAACAATCCTACCTAACATTTTAAATTATTCTGAAAAACGATAATACAATTACACAATCATTTGAGATATTAAATGGTTAAACTAATATATCGATATTCAGGGGAGTCTCCTGACCTTGAGCGAGGCTGGCAGCTGGATAGGATGGGTCTGGTAGCTGGTATGGTGGCAGGGTTGGCATACCAGTTGGAGGAAATCCTCCTGGCAATAAGTGGTTAAAAGCTGCAAGCTGGTTGGCTCCGGCCTGTTTGCGCCACCGAGCTCTTCGGTTACTGAACCAGACCTAGGAAGAAAAGACAGATCGTAGACCTTGTTATCTATGATTGCATCTTGTGACCTTTCCATGGAACTAGATATCCAGGTGTGTTTTTCTACAGTGACATGGGGAAAGATATTCCTTATGGACATGTACTTCTAGGCACTTCCTGTGCAGCCGGAAGTGCATCATTTACCAGCCCTGAGTCATTTTATTAGCATTCCTGGTCTAATTAATAGAAGAACATGTTTCCTTGCTACGTTCAGTTGGCAAACTTGCCCGTATTGAAAGGGAGCAGTCTACAGTTTTACGGCACTCAGACGCTCTACATGGTGCGGTCATCCTGTCTAAAGGCAATGAACGAAAATGGAGTTTAGCCAAGAGTTGGTTAAAAGATAACTCTCCTATCTGTTGCAGATCATAACTCCATGGTTCTTTACCAATGTGAAGACCTCAGTGCGTCATAGCATTCCCACCACGGTTTGGTCTGACCCTCAGAGCTTGCACACATAATGGATTGATGGTATTCAGTTTGAGACCATGTCTAGGTTCTCTTCTCCTGGACATGCTAGACCCAGGCTTTGGGAAGTTGGTACTCTCCATATGTATGAATGTGAGTTCTACGGGAACCAGATCCTGCCAATTGCCCGGTGCATGCCCTCAGGGCATGAGTGATTCAGCCCCGGCCTGGACTGTGCCATAGGGTGGTCGGCAGAGGCCTGGTGGGAACCGTTTTGAGCTGGCAGGATGTTGGCGTGAGGAATGGGTCAGGAATGTGGTTAACAGCTGCCACAGAATCCCTGGCACGTTCACTGTGCCGGCTGCCAGACTGCGAGGGTAACACATTCGCCGTCTGGGATCTCATCGGCGAAGGCGACTGGACCGCCATCCCACCAGCCTGCCGGTGTCCAGGGAGCACATTCCAGTGGAGTGGGCGTCGGGGCAAGATTTCACTTGCCGTTTAATGAGCGCCCGAGCGCCACGGTGGTCTGCCGCCTCACACCAGCCAGGTGTACATTTTCTGGTGAGCTCATCCGAGATGAAGCCATCAAATCCCTCTCCGAGAATGGAAATACTTCTACAATGAGACATGTGTTTCATGACACTCATCGTTTGGACGTCACGCAACCCCATGATCTCATATTTCACTGAGCTAGAGTGTAAGCTCTTGGGGGACACTACGCCTGGAGCTATGGAGAACGGGCAGGAAGTTCAGAAATTAGAGAGTGAAATAGCCTTTTACGGGTGGATTCACTGCTTCTACATGATTTCCACCAACACCCACCCCCTCCTCGCTAAGGCTGTAACCCAATGCTGGTGCTGCTCGCGTTGTATAGGAGACCCGGGGTCTTAATTTCAATGTTGCTCCTGCGCAGAGTCCGACCTCCGCTTCCAATAATCCCCAGGAGACGCTATTATACCCACAGATCTGTTCACACCCTTGATCCTTTGGATCCCTGGCTTCTTAGCTCGCCTGAGAGTTTACTGCCGAGCACAGGGATCGGCTGCCGTTCCCACCAGGACGCTTAACCCCTTCTATCCTGCAGCCTTTTTGCCTGCTCAACTTCGTTGACCCATTGGCCGGTTCACTACAGTGTCTCTAATTAATGTAATTACAATGGAAAATCCAAAGAAATAATGAGATTTGTTAAGAAATTAAAAGAATACAGAGTCTACCAGCGGTAAATTCTACAGTAAAGACACGGTGCGGCACCCGAAACCCCCAAAACGTGAATAAATGGCTCCATGTGTAAAACCCGACACGACAAAGCGCAACAACGTGTCCGCAGCGACGCTTTCCAGGAGCTAACGGCTGAATCTCTGCATAGCATAAAAGATGTTAGAGGATATTTCTATATTTTTTTTGTTTGTTTGTTATTTTTATTTATCTATATGTTATTTTTTATTGATTATTTTTATTTATATGTTTATTATTGGTTTTAGTTATTTTCCTGTTCCTAGTGGACAGGTCCTCATTAAAAGGACACTTTAAAACTTTAAAGCGGTCAGGATGTGAGGAGTGCCCCCCTTTCTCCCCATCCCAGCTCCCACAATATGGGGAAATCATGGGGTGAAGTAGAGAAAAAACCCCCATATACATACACACACACACACCCAGCATCACCAGCAGACGGGATTTAGAGATTCCTGTCTGACGGTCACCAGATCGGTCACTAGTGATGTTACACACAGAGAGTGGGTGACGTCGCCCTGTGAGACCAATCACTATAGCGAGCTTTCTCAGAGAGGCAGCAATGAATCAGATCTGTGCATGCGCGTGCAGCTCCGATCCATTGCTCAGCGCAGGCGCTATGGAACCTGCGTACGTAAAATGTGTGAGTCTTGAAGTGCTGCGCAATTTGTGGTTCCCAGTCCCACACTAGATTGTATAGGAGCACAAAGTGCCCAGAAAAGCTTCAGGCACTTCCAGGTTCGGGAGTCCCCGAGGGAAGAGGAGGAGCAGCGCGCGGCGAGGGGAAAAAGGTAAGTAAAAAAGCCTAAAAAGAAAAAAAACAAACAAATCGGTCGGAGGTTGTCAGCAGGATCTGCCCAATTATTTAAGGGCAAAAAAGAGAAACTCTATTTTTTCATAGAATAACCCTTTAAATGACTGGAAGTTCCTCGAATGTTCCTCATGCTTGGCCCAGCAGGCCATTGTCAGGTGGCGTCACTTCTTCACCTGCAGATTTTAAAGGTTATGGAGAGGTTCCTGTGTCCTCACCTGGACTCGCGCCTCCGTCAGCTTGGTCCTCTGAGCCAGCTCCTCTCGTGTGTAGATATCTGGATAATGAGTCCTTTCGAAAGCCTTCTCGAGCTCCTCCAGCTGCTCCGCCGTGAAGGTCGTACGACTGCGCCGCTGCTTCCGTTTCAGAGGAAGGTCTGGTTCTGACTCCACGTCTGACCCCTCGTCCAGACGATTCCCTGGCAGACAGACAGACATCAGATCAGAGTCACAATTTCATATCAATCAACACAACCAGCCCTGACGTGAAAAGGCTGCACCTGCATGGAGCAACATAGTCACCATCATCAACTGCCTCAACTGCTGCCATGACTACAGACACAGGATGCCACTTTGTATCAACTGCACCTGCCATGAGGTACCAGAAAATCCAATCTGAAAGCCACCTCCAAAACCAAGAAAACATCTGAAACATCTATCTATCTGTATCTGTATCTATTTGTATCTATCTATCTTTATCTATCTATCTCTATCTATCTATCTATCTATCTCTATCTATCTATCTATCTATCCGGTATCTATCTCTATCTCTATCTATTTGTATCTATCTATCTTTATCTCTATCTATCTGTATCTGTATCTATTTGCATCTATCTATCTTTATCTATCTATCTATCTGTATCTATGTCTATCTATCTATCTGTATCTATCTATCTGTATCTATCTGTATCTACCTATATCTATCTCTCTATCTGTATCTACCTATATCTATCTATCTCTACCTATCTCTATCTATCTGTATCTATCTATCTCTATCTGTATCTATCTCTATCTATCTATCTCTATCTGTATCTATCTCTATCTATCTATATCTATCTGTATCTATCTATTTGTATATATCTAATATCTACCTATCTCTATCTTTATCTATCTGTATCTATCTATCTGTATCTATCCTTATCTATCTGTATCTATCTATCTGTATCTATCTTTATCTATCTGTGTCTATCTGTATCTATCTTTATCTATCTGTATCTATCTTTATCTGTATCTATCTGTATCTATCTATCCTTATCTATCTGTATCTATATTTATCTCTATCTATCTGTATCTATCAATATCTATATCTATCTGTATCTATCTGTATCTATCTATATCTGTCTGTATCTATCTTTATCTGTATGTATCTGTATCTATCATCTATATCTGTCTCTGTATCTACCTGTATGTATCTATCTGTCTGTATCTCTATCTACCTGTATCTGTGACTCTATCTGTATCGATAGATAAATACAGGCAAATATAGATAGAGATATATCTATATCTATCTATCCATTTATCTGTCTATCTATCTGTATATAGCTATGTTTATCAATCCCTAGCTCTCTATTTGTATATATATACAACTATTTGTATCCATATCTATCTCTTTCTATCTGTTTCTGTCTAGCTATTTATTTATATCTAACTATTTAGATCTATCTGTGTGTATCTGGATCTACATTTGTGTTCAAAATTATTCAACCCCCACTGAAATTGAGTGTTTAGGCCAGTTTGACATTGATTTTGATCATTCAGTCATCTTGCTTACAATTAAATCAAAGAGGCACGTGTAGGTCAGACAAATATAACATAACATTTATAATGAAATAACCACAAATGTCTTTTCTGTGCTCACATCATTATCAGTTTTATTCAACCCCCAAGTGACATTCAATCTTAGTACTTAGTACAACATCCTTTTACAGTTATAACAGCTTTTAAACGTGAAGCATAGCTTGACACAAGTGTCTTGCAGCGATCTACGGGTATCTTCGCCCATTCGTCATGGGCAAAAGCCTCCAGTTCAGTCACATTCTTAGGCTTGCGCACTGCAACTGCTTTCTTTAAGTCCCACCAGAGGTTCTCAATCGGATTTAAGTCAGGTGACTGTGATGGCCACTCCAAAATGTTCCAGCCTTTAATCTGCAACCATGCTCTAGTGGACTTGGAGGTATGCTTGGGATCATTGTCCTGTTGAAAGGTCCAACGTCTCCCAAGCCTCAGGTTTGTGACGGACTGCATCACATTGTCATCCAATATCTCCTGGTACTGAAGAGAATTCATGGTACCTTGCACACGCTGAAGCTTCCCTGTACCTGCAGAAGCAAAACAGCCCCAAAGCATGATTGACCCCCCGCCATGCTTCACAGTAGGCAAGGTGTTCTTTTCTTCATAGGCCTTGTTCTTCCTCCTCCAAACATAGCGTTGATCCATGGGCCCAAACAGTTCTAATTTTGTTTCATCAGTCCACAGAACACTATCCCAAAACTTCTGTGGTTTGTCCACATGACTTTTGGCATACTGCAGTCGACTCTTCTTATTCTTTGGAGACAGCAAGGGGGTGCGCCTGGGAGTTCTGGCGTGGAGGCCTTCATTACGCAGTGTGCGCCGTATTGTCTGAGCTGAAACTTCAGTACCCACATCTGACAAATCTTTTCTCAGTTCCTCAGCAGTCACACGGGGACTTTTCTCCACTCTACGCTTCAGGTAGCGCACAGCAGTCGAAGTCAGCATCTTCTTTCTGCCACGACCAGGTAGCGTTTCAACAGTGCCCTTTGCCTTGAATTTGCGAATGATGCTTCCTATGGTCTCTCTTGGTATGTTTAACATCTTTGCAATCTTCTTATAGCCATTGCCCTTCCTGTGAAGAGTAATCACCTCTTCTCTTGTCTTCCTGGACCATTCTCTTGACTTCACCATGTTTGTAACCACACCAGTAAATGTCTAGAAGGAGCTGAGTATCACAGTCATTTTAAAGCTGCCTAATTGGTGCTTATTATGCTTTATTGCTGCTCCGTGACATCCACAGGTGTTTTCAATACCTGATTGAAAACACTTGAATGAACCTCTGTTCTTCAGAGTGGTAGTCTTTAAGGGGTTGAATAATTGTGTCAATGAAGAATTCACAAAAGAAACATTTACTACTGTATTACAAAACCAATTGATGTCATTTTAGTTGCATATGGTTCTTTAAAAAGTCCTTGTAGGATTTCATTCTGAATACAATTACAAATGTCACTAAATTCCCTAAAACCCTTTACAGCATTGGGGGTTGAATCATTTTGAACACAACTGTATATATCTATCTGTATTTATCTATAGTTCTATCTCTCCATCTGTCTCTTCCTGTCTATTTATAAGCATAAAGATTTGATGCTTGGTGTTACCCATTGTTCAGTGCTATGGAATATGTTGGTGCTATAAATAGTATAATAATATTATTTTCTGTGTGAGTGTTTTATAGTAATATTTTGGGGATTATTTCTCTCCCGCCATTGTACCGTATACATTGTGCCTGGTGTCTGCGCCGGCAAAAGGGTTAAAGGCTTGTTTCTCGTGTTTCCCGCCTGGAGCCTCTTATTCTTTCATTAAATGAATCAATAGGATTAAGTGAGATTTTAGCCGTTTTCACTGCGCTTCAGGTCCTGCGATTGAACATGTGGCCGGACACCGATCTGGCGGCATTAAGAGCTCTCAGTCCCCGGCGCACGTGAAAGTGGATGGCCTGATTTTCTATTAGCGACATGGTGACCCTGAGCCGAGGAGCTCGCGATCAGATAACAGAAAGGAAGTCTCTGCCCAGCTGGAGGCTGTTTGTACAAACACACCTCAGTGCAAAGCGAATAAAAAATCCTAATCCAGATCCACAACAAGAAATAAAATCACAGTGAAGGGCGAGAAATAAAAATCACGATGCTGGGCGAGAATTAAAAATCACGATGCTGGGCGAGAAATAAAAATCAGGATGCTGGGCGAGAATTAAAAATCACGATGCTGGGCGAGAATTAAAAATCACGATGCTGAGCGAGAAATAAAAATCACGATGCTGGGCGAGAATTAAAAATCACGATGCTGGGCGAGAATTAAAAATCACGATGCTGGGCGAGAATTAAAAATCACCATGCCTGTCGAGAAATAAAAATCAGGATGCTGGGCGAGAATTAAAATCACGTTGCTGGGCGAGAAATAAAAATCAGGATGCTGGGCGAGAATTAAAATCACGTTGCTGGGCGAGAAATAAAAATCAGGATGCTGGGCGAGAATTAAAATCCTGGTGCTGGGCGAGAATTAAAATCCCGGTGCTGGGCGAGAATTAAAATCACGATGTTGGGCGAGAATTAAAAATACTGTGCTGGGCAAGAATTAAAATCACGATGCCGGGCGAGAATTAAAATCACGATGTTGGGCGAGAATTAAAATCTCTATGCTGGGCGAGGATTAAAATCACGATGCTGGGCGAGAATTAAAATCCCGGTGCTGGGCGAGAATTAAAATCCCGGTGCTGGGCGAGAATTAAAATCACGGGGCTGGGCGAGAATTAAAATCACAGTGCTGGGCGAGAATTGAAATCACGCTGCTGGGTGAGAATTAAAATCAGGATGCTGGGCGAGAAATAAAAATCCGGTCCCTGTGTAAGAGGGTAACACACGGTGACTGGACTGCACAGATATCCCAATATCCGGACATTTTCCCGATAAAGATCAGCTGTTTTTCCAGATAGCCTGCATGGGGTGCGGGTTTCTGTGCGGTGGGATAACGCGAGGATCCGGGTGTGACACTGAAACACAAGACACGAGGCTGGAAACACAGACACACTGTATCCACATCGTAGCACTGTGTTTTATTAATGTGCTGGGTACCACATGCCATCACCAAGAAACAAAGCGCTCTGATTGGCTGAATCTCACTGTAGAGAGTCTCTTGTGCCATATTACATATATCACACTAAAACGGGGACGCTGAGGTGGATAATGCGTGCCTGCAGGTTTCTCCACGTTTCAGCGTGATATTACAGGGTAGGCGTTAATTCAGCAGCCTGCACCGTAAAACGGCGCTAAGCCTTGGAGTGCTCGGCCCAGCCCTAAGCGCCGCCACTAGCATCCCCTCCACGGAGTCCATAAAACTCCATTGAGGCTTCCACTGCCGGAAACATGACCTTGTGTTGCGAGATCCAGCAGGTGGACGTAGTGATTCACAGAGGAAGACTGGGGACATTTTCTCACCGTGGGATGAGAGGTGAGTATGTGAGTTTTGGGTTCATTTTCAGCTGGCACTTTCTCTTAGAGAAAAGGAAACCACAGAAAATGGAAAAGATCTATACAGGACCAGGACAAGCAAAGCTGGGTAACCTGATCAATAACAGGACTGTGCAAACAAGAAGTGATTCGGGAAGAAAGCAGCTCCCACCTAAAGAAGAGGGAAAAGACATTACCGGAAGATCAAAAATGTGGAGTAACTGTCTGGAGAAGAAAGTGTGCTTTAATAGAAAGATGGATATTTCTGGAAAGACAGAATATTCCGGATATAATAGTTACTATGGGATAACAGAATATTCCGGATATAATAGTTACTATGGGATAACAGAATATTCCGGATATAATAGTTACTATGGGATAACAGAATATTCCGGATATAATAGTTACTATGGGATAACAGAATATTCCAGATATAATAGTTACTGTGGGATAACAGAATATTCCAGATATAATAGTTACTATGAGATAACAGAATATTCCGGATATAATAGTTACTATGGGATAACAGAATATTCCGGATATAATAGTTACTATGGGATAACAGAATATTCCGGATATAATAGTTACTATGAGATAACAGAATATTCCAGATATAATAGTTACTATGGGATAACAGAATATTCCGGATATAATAGTTACTATGGGATAACAGAATATTCCGGATATAATAGTTACTATGGGATACAGAATATTCCGGATATATAATAGTTACTATGGGATAACAGAATATTCCGGATATAATAGTTACTATGGGATAACAGAATATTCGGATATAATAGTTACTATGGGATAACAGAATATTCCAGATATAATAGTTACTATGGGATAACAGAATATTCCAGATATAATAGTTACTATGAGATAACAGAATATTCCGGATATAATAGTTACTATGGATAACAGAATATTCCGGATATAATAGTTACTATGGGATAACAGAATATTCCGGATATAATAGTTACTATGAGATAACAGAATATTCCAGATATAATAGTTACTATGGATAACAGAATATTCCGGATATAATAGTTACTATGGGATAACAGAATATTCCGGATATAATAGTTACTGTGGATAACAGAATATTCCGGATATAATAGTTACTATGGGATAACAGAATATTCCGGATATAATAGTTACTATGGGATAACAGAATATTCCGGATATAATAGTTACTATGGGATAACAGAATATTCCAGATATAATAGTTACTATGGATAACAGAATATTCCGGATATAATAGTTACTATGAGATAACAGAATATTCCGGATATAATAGTTACTATGAGATAACAGAATATTCCGGATATAATAGTTACTATGGATAACAGAATATTCCGGATATAATAGTTACTATGGATAACAGAATATTCCGGATATAATAGTTACTATGGGATAACAGAATATTCCGGATATAATAGTTACTATGGGATAACAGAATATTCCGGATATAATAGTTACTATGGGATAACAGAATATTCCGGATATAATAGTTACTATGATAACAGAATATTCCGGATATAATAGTTACTATGGGATAACAGAATATTCCGGATATAATAGTTACTATGAGATAACAGAATATTCCGGATATAATAGTTACTATGGGATAACAGAATATTCCAGATATAATAGTTACTATGGGATAACAGAATATTCCGGATATAATAGTTACTATGAGATAACAGAATATTCCGGATATAATAGTTACTATGAGATAACAGAATATTCCGGATATAATAGTTACTATGGGATAACAGAATATTCCGGATATAATAGTTACTATGAGATAACAGAATATTCCGGATATAATAGTTACTATGGGATAACAGAATATTCCAGATATAATAGTTACTATGGGATAACAGAATATTCCGGATATAATAGTTACTATGAGATAACAGAATATTCCGGATATAATAGTTACTATGGGATAACAGAATATTCCGGATATAATAGTTACTATGAGATAACAGAATATTCCGGATATAATAGTTACTATGGGATAACAGAATATTCCAGATATAATAGTTACTATGGGATAACAGAATATTCCGGATATAATAGTTACTATGAATAACAGAATATTCCGGATATAATAGTTACTATGGGATAACAGAATATTCCGGATATAATAGTTACTATGGGATAACAGAATATTCCGGATATAATAGTTACTATGGGATAACAGAATATTCCGGATACAATAGGTACTATGGGATAACAGAATATTCCAGATATAATAGTTACTGTGGGATAACAGAATATTCCAGATATAATAGTTACTATGGGATAACAGAATATTCCGGATATAATAGTTACTATGAGATAACAGAATATTCCGGATATAATAGTTACTATGGGATAACAGAATATTCCGGATATAATAGTTACTATGAGATAACAGAATATTCCGGATATAATAGTTACTATGGGATAACAGAATATTCCAGATATAATAGTTACTATGGGATAACAGAATATTCCGGATATAATAGTTACTATGAGATAACAGAATATTCCGGATATAATAGTTACTATGGGATAACAGAATATTCCGGATATAATAGTTACTATGAGATAACAGAATATTCCAGATATAATAGTTACTATGGAATAACAGAATATTCCGGATATAATAGTTACTATGAGATACAGAATATTCCAGATATAATAGTTACTATAGGATATCAGAATATTCCGGATATAATAGTTACTGAGAACACAGAATATTCCGGATATAATAGTTACTATGGGTTAACAGAATATTCCGGATATAACAGTTACTATGGGATAAGAGAATGTTCCGGATATAATAGTTACTATGAGATAACAGAATATTCCGGATATAATAGTTACTATGAGATAACAGAATATTCCAGATATAATAGTTACTATGAATAACAGAATATTCCGGATATAATAGTTACTTGAGATAACAGAATATTCCGGATATAATAGTTACTATGAGATAACAGAATATTCCGGATATAATAGTTACTATGGGATAACAGAATATTCCAGATATAATAGTTATTATGAGATAACAGAATATTCCGGATATAATAGTTACTATGGGATCACAGAATATTCTGGATATAATAGTTACTATGGGATAACAGAATATTCCGGATATCATAGTTACTATGGGATAACAGAATATCCGGATATAATAGTTACTATGTGATAACAGAATATTCCGGATAAATAGTTACTATGAGATAACAGAATATTCCAGATATAATAGTTACTATGGGATAACAGAATATTCGCGATATAATAGTTACTATGAGATAACAGAATATCCGGATATAATAGTTACTATGAGATAACAGAATATTCCGGATATAATAGTTACTATGGGATAACAGAATATTCCGGATATAATAGTTACTATGAGATAACAGAATATTCCGGATATAATAGTTACTATGGATAACAGAATATTCCAGATATAATAGTTACTATGGGATAACAAAATATTCCGGATATAATAGTTACTATGAGAAACACAGAATATTCCGGATATAATAGTTCTATGGATAACAGAATATTCCGGATATAATAGATACTATGAGATAACAGAATATTCCGGATATATAGTTACTATGGGATAACAGAATATTCCAGATATAATAGTTACTATGGGATAACAGAATATTCCGGATATAATAGTTACTATGAGATAACAGAATATTCCGGATATAATAGTTACTATGGGATAACAGAATATCCGGATATAATAGTTACTATGGGATAACAGAATATTCCGGATATAATAGTTACGAGATAACAGAATATTCCGGATACAATAGGTACTATGGGATAACAGAATATTCCAGATATAATAGTTACTGTGGGATAACAGAATATTCCAGATATAATAGTTACTATGGGATAACAGAATATTCCGGATATAATAGTTACTATGAGATAACAGAATATTCCGGATATAATAGTTACTATGGGATAACAGAATATTCCGGATATAATAGTTACTATGAGATAACAGAATATTCCGGATATAATAGTTACTATGGGATAACAGAATATTCCAGATATAATAGTTACTATGGGATAACAGAATATTCCGGATATAATAGTTACTATGAGATAACAGAATATTCCGGATATAATAGTTACTATGGGATAACAGAATATTCCGGATATAATAGTTACTATGAGATAACAGAATATTCCAGATATAATAGTTACTATGGAATAACAGAATATTCCGGATATAATAGTTACTATGAGATAACAGAATATTCCAGATATAATAGTTACTATAGGATATCAGAATATTCCGGATATAATAGTTACTATGAGATAACAGAATATTCCGGATATAATAGTTACTATGGGTTAACAGAATATTCCGGATATAACAGTTACTATGGGATAAGAGAATGTTCCGGATATAATAGTTACTATGAGATAACAGAATATTCCGGATATAATAGTTACTATGAGATAACAGAATATTCCAGATATAATAGTTACTATGAGATAACAGAATATTCCGGATATAATAGTTACTATGAGATAACAGAATATTCCGGATATAATAGTTACTATGAGATAACAGAATATTCCGGATATAATAGTTACTATGGGATAACAGAATATTCCAGATATAATAGTTACTATGAGATAACAGAATATTCCGGATATAATAGTTACTATGGGATCACAGAATATTCTGGATATAATAGTTACTATGGGATAACAGAATATTCCGGATATCATAGTTACTATGGGATAACAGAATATTCCGGATATAATAGTTACTATGTGATAACAGAATATTCCGGATATAATAGTTACTATGAGATAACAGAATATTCCGGATATAATGGTTACTATGGGATCACAGAATATTCCGGATATAATAGTTACTATGGGATAACAGAATATTCCGGATATAATAGTTACTATGAGATAACAGAATATTCCGGATATAATAGTTACTATGGGATAACAGAATATTCTGGATATAATAGTTACTATGAGATAACAGAATATTCCGGATATAATAGTTACTGTGAGATAACAGAATATTCCGGATATAATAGTTACTATGGGATAACAGAATATTCCGGATATAATAGTTACTATGAGATAACAGAATATTCCGGATATAATGGTTACTATGGGATCACAGAATATTCCGGATATAATGGTTACTATGGGATCACAGAATATTCCGGATATAATAGTTACTATGTGATAACAGAATATTCCGGATATAATAGTTACTATGGGATAACAGAATATTCCGGATATAATAGTTACTATGAGATAACAGAAACTTCTGGATAAAATAGTTACTATGGGATAACAGAATATTCTAAAAAAAATAATACATATATGTGAGATAAAGCGGGCCCCGGGTTCCCTTATAGTGCATATATTTCAGTTAAAATGGGTTCCGGGTTCTGTTATAGTACATATATGTCAGATAAAGCGGGCTCCGGGTTCTCTTATAGTACATATATGTCAGATAAAGCGGGCTCCGGGTTCTCTTATAGTACATATATGTCAGATAAATCGGGTTCCGGGTTCTCCTATGTTACATATATGTCAGATAAAGTGGGTTCCGGGTTCTCTTATTGTACATATATGTCAGATAAAGTGGGCTCCGGGTTCTCTTATTGTACATATATGTCAGATAAAGCGGGCTCCGGGTTCTCTTATAGTACATATATGTCAGATAAAGCGGGCTCCGGGTTCTCTTATAGTACATATATGTCAGATAAAGTGGGCTCCGGGTTCTCTTATATTACATATATGTCAGATAAAGTGGGCTCCTGGTTCTCATATTACATATATGTCAGATAAAGTGGGCTCCGGGTTCTCTTATAGTACATATATGTCAGATAAAGCGGGTTCCGGGTTCTCTTATAGTACATATATGTCAGATAAAGTGGGCTCCGGGTTCTCTTATATTACATATATGTCAGATAAAGTGGGCTCCTGGTTCTCATATTACATATATGTCAGATAAAGTGGGCTCCGGGTTCTCTTATATTACATATATGTCAGATAAAGCGGGTTCCGGGTTCTCTTATATTACATATATGTCAGTTAAAGTGTTCTTCGGGTTCTCTTATTGTACATATGTCAGATAAAGTGGGCTCCGGGTTCTCTTATAGTACATATATGTCAGATAAAGCGGTTCCGGGTTCTCTTATAGTACATATATGTCAGATAAAGCGGGTCTCAGGTTCTCTTATTGTACATATATGTCAGATAAAGCGGGCTCCGGGTTCTCTTATAGTACATATATGTCAGATAAAGCGGGTTCCAGGTTCTCTTATTCGACATATATGTCAGATAAAGCGGGCTCCGGGTTCTCTTATAGTACATATATGTCAGATAAAGCGGGTTCCAGGTTCTCTTATTCGACATATATGTCAGATAAAGCGGGCTCCGGGTTCTCTTATAGTACATATATGTCAGATAAAGCGGGCTCCGGGTTCTCTTATAGTACATATATGTCAGATAAAGCGGGCTCCGGGTTCTCTTATAGTACATATATGTCAGATAAAGCGGGCTCCGGGTTCTCTTATAGTACATATATGTCAGATAAAGCGGGCTCCGGGTTCTCTTATAGTACATATATGTCAGATAAAGCGGGCTCCGGGTTCTCTTATAGTACATATATGTCAGATAAAGCGGGTTTCAGGTTCTCTTATAGTACATATATGTCAGATAAAGCGGGCTCCGGGTTCTCTTATAGTACATATATGTCAGATAAAGCGGGCTCCGGGTTCTCTTATAGTACATATATGTCAGATAAAGCGGGTTCCAGGTTCTCTTATAGTACATATATGTCAGATAAAGCGGGCTCCGGGTTCTCTTATAGTACATATATGTCAGATAAAGCGGGCTCCGGGTTCTCTTATAGTACATATATGTCAGATAAAGCGGGTTCCGGGTTCTCTTATAGTACATATATGTCAGATAAAGCGGGTTCCGGGTTCTCTTATATTACATATATGTCAGATAAAGCGGGCTCCGGGTTCTCTTATAGTACATATATGTCAGATAAAGCGGGCTCCGGGTTCTCTTATAGTACATATATGTCAGATAAAGCGGGCTCCGGGTTCTCTATAGTACATATATGTCAGATAAAGCGGGTTCCAGGTCTCTTATAGTACATATATGTCAGATAAAGCGGGCTCCGGGTTCTCTTATAGTACATATATGTCAGATAAAGCGGGCTCCGGGTTCTCTTATAGTACATATATGTCAGATAAAGCGGGCTCCGGGTTCTCTTATAGTACATATATGTCAGATAAAGCGGGCTCCGGGTTCTCTTATAGTACATATATGTCAGATAAAGCGGGTTCCAGGTTCTCTTATAGTACATATATGTCAGATAAAGCGGGTTCCAGGTTCTCTTATAGTACATATATGTCAGATAAAGCGGGCCCCGGTTTCGCTGTTGCTCCTCTGTGTGACCTTTACTTCACTTTATAGAAAGAAATATAAATATGTGGATTCTCAGCTGCTCCTTCATTGAAGAGTTATGACAGATCTGAACGGATAGGGGGGAGGGGGGGTTGGTGTGAAGCCACATAACATCAGAATCCAGGGCACGAAGACCCCAAATTCACAAACAGCTGGGAACATATTGCAGAGCGCGGAGACCAACCAACCCAGCTTGTGTCTAATAAATGGGATTTTTTTTCTGCAGAGTTAAAAACACAGACCTGGGAAAATAAGAGAAACCGCTCAACACTGACGACATTTATCTGTATCTATCTGTGTAACTATCTATCTGTATCTATCTGTGTAACTATCTATCTGTATCTATCTGTGTAACTATCTATATCTATCTGTGTAACTATCTATATGTATCTGTGTAACTATCTGTGTAACTATCTATATGTATCTGTGTAACTATCTATATGTATCTGTGTAACTATCTGTGTAACTATCTATATGTATCTATCTATCTATCTATCTGTATCTATCTGTGTAACTATCTGTGTAACTATCTATATGTATCTATCTATCTATCTGTATCTATCTGTGTAACTATCTGTGTAACTATCTATCTGTATCTATCTGTGTAACTGTCTATCTGTATCTATCTGTGTAACTATCTATCTGTATCTATATGTATCTATTTTCTGTACTTATCTGTATCTATCTGTGTAACTGTCTATCTGTATCTATCTGTGTAACTATCTATCTGTATCTATCTGTGTAACTATCTATATCTATCTGTGTAACTATCTATCTGTATCTATATGTATCTATTTTCTGTACCTATCTGTATCTATCTTTATCTATATCTTATCTCTCTATCTGTATCTATCTATATATCTGTATCTGTCTATCTGTATATATCTATCTGTATCTATCTATATTTCTGTATCTATATCTATCTGTATATATCTGTCTGTATCTATATATCTATTTGTATCTATATATCTGTATCTATCAATATATCTGTATCTATCTATCTATCTGTATCTATATATCTGTCTATCTATATATCTATTTGTATCTATAGATCTGTCTCTATCTATCTGTATCTATCTTTTTGTATCTATATATCTATCTATATCTATATATATATATATCTGTATCTGTCTATCTATATCTATCTATATATATATCTCTATCTGTATCTGTCTATCTATATATCTATGTACATGTGTCTATCTGTATCTATTTATATATCTGTATATATCAATATATCTGTATCTATCTATTTGTATCTATATATCTATCTGTATCTATCTATATCTATATATATATATCTATCTGTATCTGTCTATCTATATATCTGTATCTATATATCTGTCTGTATCTATCTATCTGTATCTGTCTATCTGTATCTATATATCTATCTATCTGTGTCTATCTATATATCTATCTGTATCTATATGTATTTATTTATTTGTACCTATCTGTATCTATCTTTATCTATATCTATCTATCTATATATCGGTCTGTATCTTTCTATCTATCTATCTATCTGTATCTATCTATATATCTGTATCTATATATCTGTCTGTATCTATCTATCAGTATCTATCTATATATATCTCTCTATCTGTATCTGTCTATCTGTATCTATCTATATATCTGTATCTATATATCTGTCTGTATCTATCTATCTATCTGTATCTATATATATATATGTATCTGTCTATCTGTATCTATCTATCTAGCTGTATCTATATATCTGTATCTATATATCCGTCTGTATCTATCGATAGACAGATATATATATATATATATCTGTCTGTATCTATATATCTGTCTGTATCTATATGTATCTATTTATTTGTACCTATCTGTATCTATCTTTATCTATATCTATCTATATATCTGTATCTATATATCTATTGGTATCTATATATATATTTATATCTGTATCTATATATCTATCTATCTATATCTATCTATCTGTATCTATCTATATATATCTGTATCTATTTGTATCCATATATCTATCTATCTGTGTCTATCTGTATCTATATATCTGTCTGTATCTATCTATATATATATGTATCTATATATCGATCTATCTGTATCTATATATCCGTCTGTATCTATCGATATATATATATATATCTGTCTATCTGTCTGTATCTATATATCTGTCTGTATCTATCTTTCCGTAGACATGTATAAATCTAGATAGATATTTGGGCCTGGGGCCTCCCTGTGCTGTCCGGAGCATTCCGTGGCGCGGTATTTTGCGTGCCCCCTCCTCGCTGAGGTTTATTACAATTTAGCGTAGCTTAGGCTCCATAGCGCGCGGCAATAGAAGGAAAATGAATCCAGTAATAGTTTATATGCGTTTTAATCAAGTAATTCGGCCGCAGCAGAATGACACTCGGGGTCGGCGCGGTGCCCTTGAATACCAAACAGACTGGGGAGCAGGCTTCGGAAAATGAGAAAGTCATTTACAGCTCAGCTGGAGACCGAGGAGCTGGACGCACAGATTTGGTGGGGGGGTTACAGGGAGGGGGGGCACCTGGGTCTTGGCTTTTCTCTGTTTTTCCAACACCGAATGAACTGGCCAAGTGTGACGCCAGAAAGTGCGCGAACGCAGATTGCAAAGCGAGCGCTATAAGCTCCCTGAGCCCCGGCGAGGGGCGAAATCTCACGATTTCTATTGATTTCAGCTACGAATCTCATCTGCTCAAGAGACGCTCAGACAGCAGGGGCGACCATGGCGGGTGGACAGACTATAACTCTCACAATCCTCAGCCAGTCATGCTTGGCTGGGTGTCTTTACCCTGAGTAAATTGTAAGCTCAAGTGAACAGGGTCCTCTTTTCCCATTGTTCTATGTGCCCTTATCCATTGTACAGCGCTGCGGAAACTGTTGTTGTTTATGTTATTGTTTAGTAATTATTTGCTGTTTATTAATACTTAATTCTACGCAGAGTATTAAATTCTTCTTAAGTGTCTTGTGGAAACTGATGGACACGATTGAACATCCCAGAACCCCCAAATTATCAGCTCCTTAACCCCACAGCACCACCTCATCGCACCCCATTATATACTCATGTAATTCCCTCACTAGTTTGGTCCCTTAAAGCTTCACCCCTTTTCTCACCTCCAAACCTGTTGGGGTCTTTTATCTATATTTCAAATCACTTTGATGAGGGACATTAAAAGAGAAAATCCCGGTGTGTGAATAGGGACTGCGCCTCATAAATTGGGATACTTGGAGGGTATGTCTTCCTATTCAATTTGCTTTTCTTTAACCCCTTCTTGTCTTTTCTCTCTTCCTCTGGACATCAATGTAAATCTTCCTATTTTTAAACTGCTCTATTCTTATTTAATAATATTTATATGTTTTCCTAATATTTTGTTCGTAGATATTAATTATTATTGTTATTATTATTAATTTTTCTAATACTTAGACTAAACACTAAGGGCCCTATTACATTCTTAACGCAAAAACGCACGCAGAACGCGTGAATTATTGCGCAAAGCGTTAAACATTAATGCGCATAAAACAACGCTGGTATTACAATCCACGCACATTTTTTCAGCCGTCAAAAAATAACGTGCGTAATACGGACGCGCAAAAACGCGCGCGCATTAACGTTGCGTGCAGAAATCAGTGTGCGGACTGTTTTTTTCACGCGATTCAGCCAGTCTGAATTAACAGCCACAATTGTCTCACGTTACGTTTTTGCGCCTGTCAAAGTCAATCTGCGCATATATGCTACAGCAATAAAAATGCACGCACAGCTTCTCCATTTTATTGGTTTGGTACACGTAGAATGTGTAGCTATACTTTGCTGCATTTTTTTTTTTGGGCTGGTGTATTTGGGTTCGGCAGGTTGATACAATTTGTCATTAATACCAGCATTTAGGAGTTGCTAAAATGATGCGCGCAAAGGCTGTGCGTTACAAACTGCGCATAGATTGTAATACCATCCGCGTACCAGCGCACAAACCCATTTGCGCTCACAATGTTAAGTATAGGACACGCGACGTACAGTAAACTCGCGCGGTGTTCGCGCAGGTTCACCCACGGTAGACGTATTCGTGCATTTGTTGCGCTGACATTGTAATATGACGTTCAGCGCAAAGGGTTTTGCCCCTCGCGTTAACGTTTCCGCGAAGAATGTAATAGGGCCCTCACGGTATACTCTTTCTAACACCCTGTTCATCCTTTACCTGTTGCATAAATTAAAATTACATAATATAGAAGTACACAATCCTGCACTTTCACTCATTGTACAGCGCTGCGGATTATGTTGGAGATTATCAATAATAGTAATATTAATAGTATCCTGAGAATCCCTGCAAAGTCGATTTTTTTTTTTTTTTTGCTGGTGGCATGATGGTTCCAGTGCAGGTTGACCTGTTCCAGCTCACTGTTTAGAGGCAGGACCCCTGGTTGTTTTTGGTGATATCATCCAAGTGAATCAAATCTTTTTCTGTGATTTCCCCAGACCCTCAGCCCCTTCCCATGATTCCCCCCCCCCCCCCATTCCTTAGATCCATCAAGCAGTGTTTCCACAGCTGCTGGGCATCAATCATCATCTCTACTTGCGGTCACTTCACTTTCCACTTTCCACAGGTCCTCTCATCACAAAGTGTCCAAAATGTATCACCTACAAAACATCCGAAGACGGGGGGGGCTCTATGACATCATTCACCTCCCAAAACAACTGGGATGTCTAATAGTAATCATACTGACAACATAGTCCACAGCTCTGTACAATGTGTGTAACCTTATTGACTCCTAGTGTAAGTGTTTCAGAGATTATTAATTATACCAAGAGTAGATACATGGAATAGCCTCCCAGTGGGAGCAGTAACAGTGATATAGAAAGGGTAGTAGATACATGGAATAGCCTCCCAGTGGGAGCAGTAACAGTGATATAGAAAGGGTAGTAGATACATGGAATATCCTCCCAGTGGGAGCAGTAACAGTGATATAGAAAGGGTAGTAGATACATGGAATAGCCTCCCAGTGGGAGCAGTAACAGTGATATAGAAAGGGTAGTAGATACATGGAATAGCCTCCCAGTGGGAGCAGTAACAGTGATATAGAAAGGGTAGTAGATGCATGGAATAGCCTCCCAGTGGGAGCAGTAACGGTGATATAGAAAGGGTAGTAGATACATGGAATAGCCTCCCAGTGGGAGCAGTAACAGTGATATAGAAAGGGTAGTAGATACATGGAATAGCCTCCCAGTGGGAGCAGTAACAGTAATATAGAAAGGGTAGTAGATACATGGAATAGCCTCCCAGTGGGGGCAGTAACAGTGATATAGAAAGGGTAGTAGATACATGGAATAGCCTCCCAGTGGAGCAGTAACAGTGATATAGAAAGGGTAGTAGATACATGGAATAGCCTCCCAGTAGGAGCAGTAACAGTGATATAGAAAGGGTAGTAGATACATGGAATAGCCTCGCAGTGGGTTCAGTAACAGTGATATAGAAAGGGTAGTAGATACATGGAATAGCCTCTCAGTGGGGGCAGTAACAGTGATATAGAAAGGGTAGTAGATACATGGAATAGCCTCCCAGTGGGAGCAGTAACAGTGATATAGAAAGGGTTGTAGATACATGGAATAGCCTCACAGTGGAGCAGTAACAGTGATATAGAAAGGGTAGTAGATACATGGAATAGCCTCCCAGTGGGAGCAGTAACAGTAATATAGAAAGGGTAGTAGATACATGGAATAGCCTCCCAGTGGGAGCAGTAACAGTGATATAGAAAGGGTAGTAGATACATGGAATAGCCTCCCAGTGGGAGCAGTAACAGTGATATAGAAAGGGTAGTAGATACATGGAATAGCCTCCCAGTGGGGGCAGTAACAGTGATATAGAAAGGGTAGTAGATACATGGAATAGCCTCCCAGTGGAGCAGTAACAGTGATATAGAAAGGGTAGTAGATACATGGAATAGCCTCCCAGTAGGAGCAGTAACAGTGATATAGAAAGGGTAGTAGATACATGGAATAGCCTCGCAGTGGGTTCAGTAACAGTGATATAGAAAGGGTAGTAGATACATGGAATAGCCTCCCAGTGGGAGCAGTAACAGTGATATAGAAAGGGTTGTAGATACATGGAATAGCCTCACAGTGGAGCAGTAACAGTGATATAGAAAGGGTAGTAGATACATGGAATAGCCTCCCAGTGGGAGCAGTAACAGTGATATAGAAAGGGTAGTAGATACATGGAATATCCTCCCAGTGGGAGCAGTAACAGTGATATAGAAAGGGTAGTAGATACATGGAATAGCTTCAAAGTGGGAGCAGTAACAGTGATATAGAAAGGGTAGTATATACATGGAATAGCCTCCCAGTGGGGGCAGTAACACTGATATAGAAAGGGTAGTAGATACATGGAATAGCCTCCCAGTGGGAGCAGTAACAGTGATATAGAAAGGGTAGTATATATTTAGTAGAGATACTTGTGACATACAGATCCAGGTTTATTGTTGATCGAGATGTTATTTGTGTGAAATAATAGACTGCGATAAAAGCAGGTTATTATGGGAAGTGAGTGTAAAGCAGAGCCTCTCATTACAGCTTCCAATTAAAATCAATAGCATATAAATGGCAAATAAAGTCTCTCCTTGAATATTAATGTGAAGAGAACATGCAGCAATAATTACAGCAACAATGGCCTTTATTTATTTAGCCGTTTCTTCTCATCTGTGAGCACCATGTGTCGTATTATTATATATGTTTCTAATGAGAATGAAAGAAACTACAACTCCCATAGTGCTCAGCCTCGTGGGAAATGTAGTTCCAAAACATCTAGAGGGCCGAGGTTGCTGACTCCTGCCTTAACCCCCCTGTTTTGAGTTCTGGATCCTGAGCCAGAGTAAAACCACACCAGGCACCGTTCGGCTGTGTCGGGTGCGTGATAATGTGCGTCATGTCACGGTGGGGGCAGTGTGGACCCCTAACCAGTTAATTTTCCGCAGAATAGGGCCTTTCCCACCAATAACCTGCAAAGTATTTGTTTGTGGGATCATTAAGGTGACAGATAGGATGGATCCTGTTGTTCCTTTTTGGGAGTTTACATTCTCGAGGTGGCGGCACCACAGGAGACGTGTTGGCATGAAGAATGAGGCCCTGATGGACCAAATCCATGCCTGGTCTTCCTCCGCAGCCACAGACATCACCGCTGCCTCTGCGCTCCCAGGCCTCTGATAATGATGTTTCTCGGCCTCCTGTAGTGGTGGGATGGAATTCCACCAAAGTACAGGTTTTCTGTGACCTGTATTTCTGCAAACACCCCCCCCCCCTTGCTGCCTTGTCCAGCCACATTTGTAAGCAAGCAGGGGCCTCCAGTCTGCAGCCCTGAGTCATTGACCCGGGGCACGGGAGAACGTCAGCAAAAAACTCCAGGATACAGGGAAACCCAGGACATGGTGCGCAACCTTTCACCTGCCATCTTGTTTAGCCTAATTACTGCTCAGCCTGTATCTGGCCTTACACGACACGAGGTGACGACCGCACGCAGGCCCGCGCCATGTCCCGGCCACACGGCATACGCTTACAAAGAGCGACAGATTCTACAGCCATCAAGAACAAGTTTCCTTAAGATAATCAGCCCCTCTGTAACACCTAAACTTAAACTCCTAAATTAAAACCTCCGTCCCTCTTTTCTCTCCTAATGTTCTTCTTTTTAGGGTCCATACGTTCAGTATGTGCAGGTGTCTTTTTACGGGCCCCTCCATATATTCAGGGTCTGCGGGTATCTTTTTAGGGGCTCCTCCATATATTCAGGGTGTGTGGGTGTCTTTTTATGGGCCCCTCCATATATTCAGGGTCTGCGGGTATCTTTTTAGGGGCTCCTCCATATATTCAGGGTGTGCGGGTATCGTTTATGGGTTCCTCCATATATTCAGGGTGTGTGGGTTTTTTTTAGGGGTTCCTCCATATAGTCAGGGTGTGCGGGTGTCTTTTTAGGGTCCCTCTATATATTCAGGGTGTGGATGTGTTATTTTAAGGGTCCCTCTATATATTCAGGGTGTGGATGTGTTATTTTAAGGGTCCCTCTATATATTCAGGGTGTGGATGTGTTATTTTAAGGGTCCCTCTATATACAGTGGCTAGAAAAAGTAGGTGAACCCTTTGGGATTACGTGGAGTTTTGCATGAATTGGTGATAAAATGTGCTCTGATCTTCATCTAAGTCACAACAATTTGAAAAACACAGTCTGCTTAAAATAATACAACACAAAAATTATATGTTTTCATGTGTTTATTGAACATAACATGTAAACATTCACAGTGCAGGGTGGGAAAAGTATGTGAACCCCTAGCCTAATGACTTCTCCAAGAGCTAATTGGAGCCAGGAGTGAGCCAACCTTGAGTCCAATCAGTGTGATATTATTGGATGTGCTGCTGAAAGGTGTCCTGCCCTTTAAAAACACACATCAGTTTTGGGTTTACTGGTTTCAAGAAGCACTGCCTGATGTGAACCATGCCTCGCAGAAAAGAGCTCTCAGAAGACCTACGATCAAGAATTGTTGACTTGCATGAAGCTGGAAGGGGTTACAAAAGTATCTCCAAAAGCCTTGATGTTCATGTGTCCACGGTAAGACAGACTGTCTATAAATGGAGAAAGTTCAGCACTGTTGCTACTCTCCCTAGGTGTGGTCGTCCTGTAAAGATGACTGCAAGAGCACAGCGCAGAATGCTTAATGAGGTAAAGAAGAATCCTAGAGTGTCAGCTAAAGACTTACAGAAATCTCTGGCACATGCTAACATTTTTGTTGACACATCTACAATAAGGAAAACATTAAACAAGAATGGAGTACATGGGAGGACACCACGGAGGAAGCCATTGCTGTCCAAAAAGAATATTGCAGCACGTTTGAAGTTTGCAAAAGAGCACCTGGATGTTCCACAGCACTACTGGCAAAATATTCTGTGGACAGATGAAACCAAAATTGAGTTGTTTGGAAAAAACACACAACACTATGTGTGGAGAAAAAAAAGGCACAACACACCAACATCAAAACCTCATCCCCACTGTAAAACATGGCGGAGAGAGCATCATGGTTTGGGGCTGCTTTGCTGCCTCAGGGCCTGGACGGATTGTTGTCATTGATGGAAAAATGAATTCCAGAGTTTATCAAGACATTTTGCAGGAAAACGTAAGACCATCTGTCCGCCAACTGAAGCTCCGCAGAGGATGGGTGATGCAACAGGACAATGACCCAAAGCATACAAGTAATTCAACAAAAGAATGGCTTCAACAAAACAAAATACGCCTTCTGGAGTGGCCCAGTCAGGGTCCTGACCACAAGCCGATTGAAATGCTGTGGCATGACCTTAAGAGAGCGATTCACACCAGACATCCCAAGACTATTGCTACATTGAAACAGTTTTGTGAAGAGGAGTGGTCCAAAATTACTCCAGATCATTGTGCAGGTCTGATCTGCAACTACAGGAAACGTTCGGTTGAGGTTATTGCTGCCAAAGGAGGGTCAACCAGTTATTAAGTACAAAGGTTCACATACTTTTCCCACCCTGCACTGTGAATGTTTACATGTTCTGTTCAATAAACACATGAAAACATATAATGTTTGTGTTGTATTATTTTAAGCAGACTGTGTTTTTCAAATTGTTGTGACTTAGATGAAGATCAGAGCACATTTTATCACCAATTCATGCAAAACTCCATGTAATCCCAAAGGGTTCACATACTTTTTCTTGCCACTGTATTCAGGGTGTGGATGTGTTATTTTTAGGGTCCCTCTATATATTCGGGGTGTGGATGTGTTATTTTTAGGGTCCCTCTATATATTCGGGGTGTGGATGTGTTATTTTTAGGGTCCCTCAATATATTTGGGGTGTGGATGTGTTATTTTTAGGGTCCCTCTATATATTTGGGGTACACTCCTTTATAAACGCTGTCCCAGCACAGACACAGTCTCCTTCCAGTCACTTCCATCGCTCTCGCACTTTTGGCCGCTGAATATGGAAGAAGGTCCAGCCGCCGCGTACTGGAAGGTGGTGGAGAGAATGGGACAAATTTCTGATTTGCAACACTCTGGGAACATGTTCATTGTCGTTGTTTAAGCGCAAACGTTGAAACGGAGCAAAGTGAAGATTGCAGGCCGGGGCCGATGGAAAGCAGAAAATAAGAAATTTTCTGGCCATAAGTGGCGACGCTGATGGTGATTCTTGAGGCATTGGACCATGGACGTCACTTAGCTCGGTGATTACTGTGAAGCTGGGCAAGAGGCTTACTTCTTAATTACTGTTACACATTATGTCAGGGTAACACTCGCAGCCGCGCTCCAAGCCACGCACATCGCCAAGACATCAAGGGAGAGGCGAGCTCCAAAGCCAAACCGCTGGATAAGAAGGCCGCAGTGCTGAATCATCTTACCCCTCCCCGGCGTTACTGCCAGGGTGGTCGTCGGGAGGAACTCTCATCATAACAATCCAGCTCCCTGCTAGCCCTCCACCAAAACGACCCGAGGAAAGGGCGAATTACGCACCGTGGAGTCACAGCGCAACTCCTGTGGTCCTGGCCCGGCCTGCGAGGTATCTGCATGAGATCTTATGAGAAAACCTCATTCCTTGTTTCGCAACAATGAATTCGTTGGTGGAAAAGCAAGGAGCCGGTTATTATTTACAGCGTGAATTTCCCGAATCGTGATGAACGGCTTGCGGAGAACAAAAAAAACGAGAAATCCGCACATAAATATATATATATACAAAAAGAAAGCTAAAGGCGAAATGCAAAGCTGTAATGGAAAATTCCTGGTTTTAACAGACGCTATTCATTTGCCATGAGAGGTAACCACTGCAGGGACCATGACTGCCCCCCACTTCTTCCCAGGACCCCTTATTCTCCCTTCTGGCTGCTTTCCCAGCATCAGGTTAAAGGCAGAAGGATGTGGGCAGCCTGGACAGGAGGCAAACATCCTACCCCAGAGACAACTGGATTGGCACCAGCATATTTTGGGAGATTATTTACTAGTAGAATGTGGTTTAGGGTAATAAAGCAGGCTGGATGGAGTAGAGGTAACATCACTGCTCTATATCTGTGGAGACACAGGTTCGATCCCAGCAAGAGCACCTCTCCAGTAAGTGTCCTTGGGCGAGACACCTAACAGTACATACTCGCCTCCCAGGACATACTGAAAACAAGAGAAATGTCAATGTATTCTTCCTGGTAAAATCCTTTCTACAAAAAAAAAAGAGACCTAATACAGAGGCTTATTTACTAACAGAATGTATCTCCGGGTGATAAAGCTGGGATTATGTCCTGTTAGAGCTGCTGTGTTTCTATATCCTCAGACTGGATCATGTCGGAGAGTCACACAGATCCGGTTCTCTCCTGTCCTTTTTTTCTCTCTGCCTGTCCTGTTCAGGCCTCTCTGTCAGTGGGTTCCTGCCCAGGTCACCTCTCTGGGCTCCCCAGCCTTTGAAAGTGCTAAGTATGACTGCAGGGGGTCACAAGTCAGGGAAACCCTCCAGGGAAGATTGACTTTACTCATCCCTGAAAAGGCAACTGTTCCATTGAGGAGGTGGAGGAGGCCAGGGGCTTCTTTTTGGGATTTGTTGTTTTGATTTCCACTTGACCTCTTGTCCTGGCGCTGTACACCACTGGCTCCTATCTATGGCATCTGGCCTTTAAATCATGGTGATGGGAGTGGAGGCGTCAACTTAACCCCTTCATTAACCCCAATCACCAGCCATGAGACCGCGCCACCGCATGAGAATCACTTATCAGGTATTACTCCCCAAAACAACAGCAAAAACACAAAACCCCCAATCACCAGCCATGAGACCTCGCCAACCCCCTGGAAATAACTTATCAGGTATTACTCCCCAAAACAACAACAACAAAAACCCCAATCACCAGCCATGAGACCTCACCGACCCCCTGGGAATCACTTATCAGATATTACTCCCCAAAACAACAAACAAAACCACAAAAAACCCCAATCACCAGCCATGAGACCTCACCAACCCCCTGGAAATCACTTATCAGGTATTACTCCCCAAAACAACAACAAAAACCCAAAAAACCCCAATCACCAGCCATGAGACCTCGCCGACCCCCAGGGGAATCACTTATCAGGTATTACTCCCCAAAACAACAACAAAAACACAAAAACCCCCAATCACCAGCCACGAGACCTCGCCGACCCCCTGGGAATCACTTATCAGGTATTACTCCCCAAAACAACCACAAAAAAACACAAAAAACCCCAATCACCAGCCATGAGACCTCGCCGACCCCCTGGAAATCACTTACCAGGTATTACTCCCCAAAACAACAACAAAAACACAAAAAAACCCAATCACCAGCCATGAGACCTCGCCGACCCCCTGGGAATCACTTATCAGGTATTACTCCCCAAAACAACAACAAAAACACAAAACCCCCAATCACCAGCCATGAGACCTCGCCGACCCCCTGGAAATCACTTATCAGGTATTACTCCCCAAAACAACAACAAAAACACAAAAACCCCCAATCACCAGCCATGAGACCTCACCGACCCCCTGGGAATCACTTATCAGGTATTACTCCCCAAAACAACAACAAAAACACAAAAACCCCAAATCACCAGCCATGAGACCTCGCCGACCCCCAGGGGAATCACTTATCAGGTATTACTCCCCAAAACAACAACAAAACAACACAAAAACCCCCAATCACCAGCTATGAGACCTCACCAACCCCCTGGAAATCACTTATCAGGTATTACTCCCCAAAACAACAACAAAAACCCAAAAAACCCAAATCACCAGCCATGAGACCTCGCCGACCCCCAGGGGAATCACTTATCAGGTATTACTCCCCAAAACAACAACAAAAACACAAAAACCCCCAATCACCAGCCATGAGACCTCACCGACCCCCTGGAAATCACTTATCAGGTATTACTCCCCAAAACATCAACAAAAAACACAAAAAACCCCAATCACCAGCCATGAGACCTCGCCGACCCCCTGGAAATCACTTATCAGGTATTACTCCCCAAAACAACAACAAAAACACAAAAAACCCCAATCACCAGCCATGAGACCTCACCAACCCCCTGGGAATCACTTATCAGGTATTACTCCCCAAAACAACAACAAAAACCCAAAAAACCCCAATCACCAGCCATGAGACCTCGCCGACCCCCAGGGGAATCACTTATCAGGTATTACTCCCCAAAACAACAACAAAAACACAAAAACCCCCAATCACCAGCCACGAGACCTCGCCGACCCCCTGGGAATCACTTATCAGGTATTACTCCCCAAAACAACCACAAAAAAACACAAAAAACCCCAATCACCAGCCATGAGACCTCGCCGACCCCCTGGGAATCACTTATCAGGTATTACTCCCCAAAACAACAACAAAAAACACAAAAAAAACCCAATCACCAGCCATGAGACCTCGCCGACCCCCTGGGAATCACTTATCAGGTATTACTCCCCAAAACACAACAAAAACACAAAACCCCCAATCACCAGCCATGAGACCTCGCCGACCCCCTGGAAATCACTTATCAGGTATTACTCCCCAAAACAACAACAAAAAACACAAAACCCCCAATCACCAGCCATGAGACCTCACCGACCCCCTGGGAATCACTTATCAGGTATTACTCCCCAAAACAACAACAAAAACACAAAAACCCCAAATCACCAGCCATGAGACCTCGCCGACCCCCAGGGGAATCACTTATCAGGTATTACTCCCCAAAACAACAACAAAAACACAAAAACCCCCAATCACCAGCCATGAGACCTCACCGACCCCCTGGAAATCACTTATCAGGTATTACTCCCCAAAACATCAACAAAAAACACAAAAAACCCCAATCACCAGCCATGAGACCTCGCCGACCCCCTGGAAATCACTTATCAGGTATTACTCCCCAAAACAACAACAAAAACACAAAAAACCCCAATCACCAGCCATGAGACCTCGCCGACCCCCTGGGAATCACTTATCAGGTATTACTCCCCAAAACAACAACAAAAACACAAAACCCCCAATCACCAGCCATGAGACCTCGCCGACCCCCTGGGAATCACTTATCAGGTATTACTCCCCAAAACAACAACAAAAACACAAAAACCCCCAATCACCAGCCATGAGACCTCACCGACCCCCTGGAAATCACTTATCAGGTATTACTCCCCAAAACATCAACAAAAAACACAAAAAACCCCAATCACCAGCCATGAGACCTCGCCGACCCCCTGGAAATCACTTATCAGGTATTACTCCCCAAAACAACAACAAAAACACAAAAAACCCCAATCACCAGCCATGAGACCTCGCCGACCCCCTGGGAATCACTTATCAGGTATTACTCCCCAAAACAACAACAAAAACACAAAACCCCCAATCACCAGCCATGAGACCTCGCCGACCCCCTGGGAATCACTTATCAGGTATTACTCCCCAAAACAACAACAAAAACACAAAAAACCCCAATCACCAGCCATGAGACCTCACCGACCCCCTGGGAATCACTTATCAGGTATTACTCCCCAAAACAACAACAAAAACACAAAAACCCCAAATCACCAGCCATGAGACCTCGCCGACCCCCAGGGGAATCACTTATCAGGTATTACTCCCCAAAACAACAACAAAACAACACAAAAACCCCCAATCACCAGCTATGAGACCTCACCAACCCCCTGGAAATCACTTATCAGGTATTACTCCCCAAAACAACAACAAAAACCCAAAAAACCCCAATCACCAGCCATGAGACCTCGCCGACCCCCAGGGGAATCACTTATCACGTATTACTCCCCAAAACAACAACAAAAACACAAAAAACCCCAATCACCAGCCATGAGACCTCACCGACCCCCTGGAAATCACTTATCAGGTATTACTCCCCAAAACATCAACAAAAAACACAAAAAAACCCAATCACCAGCCATGAGACCTCACCGACCCCATGGAAATCACTTATCAGGTATTACTCCCCAAAAAAAAAAAAAAAAAAAAAAACAATCACCAGCTATGAGACCTCGCCGACCCCCTGGAAATCACTTATCAGGTATTACTCCCCAAAACAACAACAAAAACACAAAAAACCCCAATCACCGGCCATGAGACCTCACCGACCCCATGGAAATCACTTATTAGGTATTACTCCCCAAAACAACAACAAAAAAAACACAAAAGCCCCAATCACCAGCCATGAGACCTCGCCGACCCCCTGGAAATCACTTATTAGGTATTACTCCCCAAAACAACAACAAAAAAACACAAAAACCCCAATCACCAGCCATGAGACCTCGCCGACCCCCTGGGAATCACTTATCAGGTATTACTCCCCAAAACAACAACAAAAAAAACCCCAATCACCAGCCATGAGACCTCGCCGACCCCCTGGAAATAACTTATCAGGTATTACTCCCCAAAACAAAAACAACAAAAACCCCCAATCACCAGCCATGAGACCTCGCCGACCCCCTGGGAATCACTTATCAGGTATTACTCCCCAAAACAACAACAAACCACCAAAAACCCCCAATCACCAGCCATGAGACCTCGCCGACCCCCTGAGAATCACTTCTCAGGTATTACTCCCCAAAACAACAAAAAACACAAAAACCCCCAATCACCAGCCATGAGACCTCGCCGACCCCCTGGGAATCACTTATTAGGTATTACTCCCCAAAACAACAACAACAAAAACCCCAATCACCAGCCATGAGACTCACGACCCCCTGGGAATCACTTATCAGGTATTACTCCCCAAAACAACAACAAAACCACAAAAAACCCCAATCACCAGCCATGAGACCTCACCGACCCCCTGAGAATCACTTATCAGGTATTACTCCCCAAAACAACAACAAAAACACAAAAAACCCAATCACCAGCCATGAGACCTCGCCGACCCCCTGGGAATCACTTATTAGGTATTACTCCCCAAAACAAGAACAAAAACAAAAAAAAAAACAATCACCAGCCATGAGACCTCACCGACCCCCTGGAAATCACTTATCAGGTATTACTTCCCAAAACAACAACAAAAAACACAAAAAACCCCAATCACCAGCCATGAGACCTCACCGACCCCATGGAAATCACTTATCAGGTATTACTCCCCAAAACAAAAACAAAAAAAAAACCAATCACCAGCCATGAGACCTCGCCGACCCCCTGGAAATCACTTATCAGGTATTACTCCCCAAAACAACAACAAAAACACAAAAAAACCCAATCACCAGCCATGAGACCTCGCCGACCCCCTGGGAATCACTTATTAGGTATTACTCCCCAAAACAACAACAAAAAAAACACAAAAGCCCCAATCACCAGCCATGAGACCTCGCCGACCCCCTGGAAATCACTTATTAGGTATTACTCCCCAAAACAACAACAAAAAAACACAAAAACCCCAATCACCAGTCATGAGACCTCGCCGACCCCCCTGGAAATCACTTATCAGGTATTACTCCCCAAAACAACAACAACAAAAACCCCAATCACCAGCCATGAGACCTCACCGACCCCCTGGGAATCACTTATTAGGTATTACTCCCCAAAACAACAACCACAAAAACCCCCAATCACCACCCATGAGACCTCACCGACCCCCTGGGAATCACTTATCAGGTATTACTCCCCAAAACAACAACAAAACCACAAAAACCCCCAATTACCAGCCATGACACCTCGCCGACCCCCTGAGAATCACTTATCAGGTATTACTCCCCAAAACAACAACAAAAACCCCCAATCACCAGCCATGAGACCTCGCCGACCCCCTGAGAATCACTTATCAGGTATTACTCCCCAAAACAACAACAAAAACACAAAAACCCCCAATCACCAGCCATGAGACCTCGCCGACCCCCGGAATCACTTATTAGGTAACTCCCCAAAACAAGAACAAAAACAAAAAAAAAAACAATCACCAGCCATGAGACCTCGCCGACCCCCTGGGAATCACTTATCAGGTATTAATCCCCAAACAACAACAAAAACACAAAAAACCCCAATCACCAGCCATGAGACCTTGCCGACCCCCTGGAAATCACTTATCAGGTATTACTCCCCAAAACAACAACAGAAACACAAAAAAAAACAATCACCAGCCATGAGACCTCACCGACCCCCTGGGAATCACTTATCAGGTATTACTCCCCAAAACAACAACAAAAACACAAAAAAACCCAATCACCAGCCATGAGACCTCGCCGACCCCCTGGGAATCACTTATTAGGTATTACTCCCCAAAACAAGAACAAAAACAAAAAAAAAACAATCACCAGCCATGAGACCTCGCCGACCCCCTGGGAATCACTTATCAGGTATTAATCCCCAAAACAACAACAAAAACACAAAAAATAAAACAATCACCAGCCATGAGACCTCGCTGACCCCCTGGGAATCACTTATCAGGTATTACTCCCCAAAACAACAACAAAACAACACAAAAACCCCCAATCACCAGCCATGAGACCTCGCCGACGCCCTGGAAATCACTTATCAGGTATTACTCCCCAAAACAACAACAAAACAACACAAAAACCCCCAATCACCAGCCATGAGACCTTGCCAACCCCCCGGGAATCACTTATCAGGTATTACTCCCCAAAACAACAACAAAACAACACAAAAACCCCCAATCACCAGCCATGAGACCTCGCCGACCCCCTGAGAATCACTTATCAGGTATTACTCCCCAAAACAACAACAAAAACCCCCAATCACCAGCCATGAGACCTCGCCGACCCCCTGGGAATCACTTATCAGGTATTACTCCCCAAAACAACAACAAAAACACAAAAAAACCCAATCACCAGCCATGAGACCTCGCCGACTCCCTGGAAATCACTTATTAGGTATTACTCCCCAAAACAACAACAAAAACACAAAAAACCCCAATCACCAGCCATGAGACCTCGCCGACTCCCTGGAAATCACTTATCAGGTATTACTCCCCAAAACAACAACAAAAACCCCAATCACCAGCCATGAGACCTTGCCGACCCCCTGGAAATCACTTATTAGGTATTACTCCCCAAAACAACAACAAAAACACAAAAAACCCCAATCACCAGCCATGAGACCTCGCCGACCCCCTGGGAATCACTTATCAGGTATTACTCCCCAAAACAACAACAAAAAAACACAAAAACCCCCAATCACCAGCCATGAGACCTCACCGACCCCCTGGGAATCACTTATTAGGTATTACTCCCCAAAACAACAACAAAAAAAACTAAAAAACAATCACCAGCTATGAGACCTCGCCGACCCCCTGGAAATCACTTATCAGGTATTACTCCCCAAAACAACAACAAAAACACAAAAAACCCCAATCACCAGCCATGAGACCTCACCGACCCCATGGAAATCACTTATTAGGTATTACTCCCCAAAACAACAACAAAAAAACACAAAAACCCCAATCACCAGTCATGAGACCTCGCCGACCCCCCTGGAAATCACTTATCAGGTATTACTCCCCAAAACAACAACAAAAACCCCAATCACCAGCCATGAGACCTCACCGACCCCCTGGGAATCACTTATTAGGTATTACCCCCCAAAACAACAACAACAAAAACCCCAATCACAAGCCATGAGACCTCACCGACCCCCTGGGAATCACTTATCAGGTATTACTCCCCAAAACAACAACAAAACCACAAAAACCCCCAATCACCAGCCATGAGACCTCGCCGACCCCCTGAGAATCACTTATTAGGTATTACTCCCCAAAACAACAACAAAAACACAAAAACCCCCAATCACCAGCCATGAGACCTCGCCGACCCCCTGAGAATCACTTATTAGGTATTACTCCCCAAAACAACAACAAAAAAACACAAAAACCCCAATCACCAGTCATGAGACCTCGCCGACCCCCCTGGAAATCACTTATCAGGTATTACTCCCCAAAACAACAACAACAAAAACCCCAATCACCAGCCATGAGACCTCACCGACCCCCTGGGAATCACTTATTAGGTATTACTCCCCAAAACAACAACAACAAGAACCCCAATCACCAGCCATGAGACCTCACCGACCCCCTGGGAATCACTTATCAGGTATTACTCCCCAAAACAACAACAAAACCACAAAAACCCCCAATCACCAGCCATGAGACCTCGCCGACCCCCTGAGAATCACTTATCAGGTATTACTCCCCAAAACAACAACAAAAACACAAAAAACCCAATCCCCAGCCATGAGACCTCGCCGACCCCCTGAGAATCACTTATCAGGTATTACTCCCCAAAACAACAACAAAAACACAAAAACCCCCAATCACCAGCCATGAGACCTCGCCGACCCCCTGGGAATCACTTATTAGGTATTACTCCCCAAAACAAGAACAAAAACAAAAAAAAAACCAATCACCAGCCATGAGACCTCGCCGACCCCCTGGGAATCACTTATCAGGTATTACTCCCCAAAACAACAACAAAAACAAAAAAAAAACCAATCACCAGCCATGAGACCTCACCGACCCCCTGGGAATCACTTATCAGGTATGACTCCCCAAAACAACAACAAAAACACAAAAACCCCCAATCACCAGCCATGAGACCTCGCCGACCCCCTGGAAATCACTTATCAGGTATTACTCCCCAAAACAACAACAGAAACACAAAAAAAACCAATCACCAGCCATGAGACCTCACCGACCCCCTGGGAATCACTTATCAGGTATTACTCCCCAAAACAACAACAAAAACACAAAAAACCCCAATCACCAGCCATGAGACCTCGCCGACCCCCTGGAAATCACTTATCAGGTATTACTCCCCAAAACAACAACAAAAGCACAAAAAAAAAATCAATCACCAGCCATGAGACCTCGCTGACCCCCTGGGAATCACTTATCAGGTATTACTCCCCAAAACAACAACAAAACAACACAAAAACCCCCAATCACCAGCCATGAGACCTCGCCGACGCCCTGGAAATCACTTATCAGGTATTACTCCCCAAAACAACAACAAAACAACACAAAAACCCCCAATCACCAGCCATGAGACCTCACCGACCCCCTGGGAATCACTTATCAGGTATTACTCCCCAAAACAACAACAAAACAACACAAAAACCCCCAATCACCAGCCATGAGACCTCGCCGACCCCCTGGGAATCACTTATCAGGTATTACTCCCCAAAACAACAACAAAACAACACAAAAACCCCCAATCACCAGCCATGAGACCTCACCAACCCCCTGGGAATCACTTATCAGGTATTACTCCCCAAAACAACAACAAAAACACAAAAAAAAAACCAATCACCAGCCATGAGACCTCGCCGACCCCCTGGAAATCACTTATTAGGTATTACTCCCCAAAACAACAACAAAAACACAAAAAACCCCAATCACCAGCCATGAGACCTCACCAACCCCCTGGGAATCACTTATCAGGTATTACTCCCCAAAACAACAAAAAAACACAAAAAAAAAAACAATCACCAGCCATGAGACCTCGCCGACCCCCTGGGAATCACTTATCAGGTATTACTCCCCAAAACAACAACAAAAACACAAAAACCCCCAATCACCAGCCATGAGACCTCGCCGAACCCCTGGAAATCACTTATCAGGTATTACTCCCCAAAACAACAAAAACACAAAAAAAAAACAATCACCAGCCATGAGACCTCGCCGACCCCCTGGGAATCACTTATCAGGTATTACTCCCCAAAACAACAACAAAACAACACAAAAACCCCCAGTCACCAGCCATGAGACCTCGCCGAACCCCTGAGAATAACTTATCAGGTATTACTCCCCAAAACAACAACAACAAAAACCCCAATCACCAGCCATGAGACCTCGCCGACCCCCTGGGAATCACTTATCAGGTATTACTCCCCAAAACAACAACAAAAACCCCAATCACCAGCCATGAGACCTCGCCGACCCCCTGGAAATCACTTATCAGGTATTACTCCCCAAAACAACAAAAACACAAAAACCCCCAATCACCAGCCATGAGACCTCACCGACCCCCTGGGAATCACTTATCAGGTATTACTCCCCAAAACAACAACAAAACCACAAAAACCCCCAATCACCAGCCATGAGACCTCACCGACCCCCTGGGAATCACTTATCAGGTATTACTCCCCAAAACAACAAAAACACAAAAACCCCCAATCACCAGCCATGAGACCTCACCGACCCCCTGGGAATCACTTATCAGGTATTACTCCCCAAAACAACAAAAACACAAAAACCCCCAATCACCAGCCATGAGACCTCGCCGACCCCCTGGAAATCACTTATCAGGTATTGCTCCCTAAAATAAAACAAAATAAACAAGCGATTACATCCCGTCTCCTACATCCAATCCGCTTCTCATTGCTAATTCATGCCGGCTTGTCGTGTCACAGGGGTCACAGGTCGTTCCTTTTCTCTGTTTCAGGTTTTATGTAATCCATTTTTTTTAAAAAATCAATTTTTAAAATGTTCTTTTAAATTTAAACAGAAAAAAGGGTAACGAGGTCAAGAATGGGCTAAACTCTCCGGCGTGACCTAAGGAGGGCCCATAAGGAAAAACTGCGCATCCATATGTCGCAAATGTTTGCTGTACAGACAGGAATTGGCGATTTGTAGCTGCGACGCCGGAGGATTTGGCTGAAGAAGACGATTGATGCCATGTAAATTATATCTGATTTTATATAAAGGTTTATATCCCGATTCTGAACATCCGGGAACTCTCCAGGCCCTGTATATATATATATATATATAATGTAGAGGGTTTTATCCCATGCTCTTCCACCGTGGAAGCCGCCATCTTTAAGTCCTCATTGGTTGGAAGCTCCACGTCCTTCCTGCGTGATGCAGATGCAATGGATTCTCTCCAGGACATCAGCATTTGTGCGGGTGCCCTCAACCTGTTACCCGGAGGGCACGTGGCCAGGTAAGAGGGTCTTCCATGTGGGTCTTGCATGGCACTTGGTGCGCCTGACTCCACGCGTTGGGCGACATTTCCTGCGCTTTTTTAAAATACGCGTCAATAAATCAGCAGTATTTTCGCATTTTCTGCCTCCAAGCAAACCTTATATGTCCAGCAGCTCCGCCACGCTGCAGGTTCGTCTTCCCAAACACCCACGAGGTGTGACAAGCGCTCGCAGTAGCAGATTAGGGTTTCTGCTGTTCTGAGCAAGCAGAGAGGATCGATATCAAGTTACAGAGGTAAGAGTCCATACACTCAGGTGTATAACACATAAGACGTGTCGACGTATCTGTTTTTTAGGTAATAAATGTTATTATTGGACAAAATTTTGTTGGATTTAAAGAGAATCCCGATACAGGTCCCTATTCCATTCTTCACGCTAAAACGGGGCGCTAATGGGGATAATGTGCGCCTGCAGGTGTCCCCGTAGCGTCCCCAATTTAGCGCGATATTCCAAGGCAAGCACAGACTCGGCACCTTGCCCCGGTACGCAGCATTAACCGCTGGGATACTCGCTCAATGCCGCGGAGTGATCGGGGAGGGTGACTGGTAATGATTTGTCCCCAGTCTCACTCTGCTCGTGGCCAGAAGCAGCGGATCGGGCCGGTGTTCTCGCCGCAGGATGAAAGGTGAGTATCGGTTTTACTGGTGGGGTTTTGGGGGTGTTAAATGATTTTGTAAATGCCGATTCGTGCAGCGCCAGCTTTTAGGTGCCGCTAAACTTTTGCCTTGCATGTCCTGACGGTAACTAGCGCTGTAATACCTGACTTCTCAAAACACTAACTAATGATGCCGCCCCCACCCCCATGTTAAGTATCGGGTGCGCAAAGTACAGCAAGCTCGCGCAATCATTGATGCGCTAAGTGATTTTTATGGGTTTAGCGTCAGAAAGGCTTGCGATAAAGTCACTTATCGTGGTGGTAACACTTACACATCCGAACACTAACGTTATCGTTCACTAGGGAATAGAGTCCACAGTTGGCCGGAGCAAGAATGTATCAAAGGGACGATTGAACGGGAAAAGAATAGGCCGTAATGATGTAAGGGGATGTTCTATGCACCCTGTGTCTTGCCAGGACCCCTCTTATTGGCACCATATGGTAAGATTTAAGAGCTCCGGGTGTCCGCGGCGGTTGTGATGGGGCATGGCAGGCAGGAGGGGCGGCTGGGAGGGGAGAAGGGGGGGGTCGTTTAACACAAATCCCAGATATTTATTCCACCCACTGCAGATGTACATTAATGCAGACGCAAGAGAAGGGACAGATCTTTGGCCGGAGAGAGAGAAGGAACAGTTTCTTTTAACACGCTGGTGTCTGGCGTGATCGTGTCCCTGGAAAGACGTCCATTCAGGGGTATTCATGCATCTGCCTCGGGGGGACAATGGACGCCGGTTTATATACTGGCCGTCCACTTACACTGCGCCTTTAGAGTCTTTGTTTCCTTTCTCTCTTAATAAACTTTTTAGGCGAGTTCATCAATTCGCTTGAATAGCTGATGGACTCGTTTGTAAAGACCAGGAGGAAAAGAAAAATACCGGGAAAAAAAACCAAGAATAAAACAAAAATACTTTGACAGGCGGCGCTTTAAAGGGAGAGGGAGGGGGAAGTCTCATGCGTTTCGCCAGAAAATTAGATTTCGTAGTTTTGAAACAACATACTTTGTAACAAAAATAAATTAATTAATTAAAAAACCAATAGAAAAAAAACCTTAACAATATTTTTCCTATTTTCGCTAATTTTTCCATTCTGTTTCTTTTTAGAGAAAGTCAATAAATAAAAAAGGTATCAAGAGGAAATGTCATTAAATAAAACCCCATTACATCAGAAAAAGACACGAGAAAAAAAGATGCCTCTTTAAAAAAATACGCATTAAATAAAAAAGACGCCGAAAAAAATACCCGTCCCCGCTTTAAAAAAAAGATACTTAAAAACGTATTTTGGAAAAAAAGTGTATTGATTGAACGGAAACGTGTGACAGTCAGATCCCCCCCCCCCTCCTCATGTGTTACCGGCATTAACGGGAATAAATGAGGATACGTTTATATAGTTGTTAAATAATAAAAATATATACATATGTTTTTTCTGTCCGAGTGACAAGAAGCTGCGGCTGCTTTAACGTATCTCTCAGGTGTAAATATTATCCACGGCTTAGCAATTCAGTTTGCAGATTTGTATATTTTCATTTATCTCCGGAGATCAGGAAACTTTATTTTTTATCAATAAAGATCTTTTTAAAAGAAAAAAATTAAAGAAATTAAATAAAAAAAGACAAAGATACCAAAAAGGTGTTTTAGCTGATTTTGGAATATATAGATTTACAATGTGAGTACAGGTGATTTCGTGAGCCTGGGCGTATTGCCCTGAAATTGTATTTATTTATTTATTAACAGGGTTATTCAAAGAGATCCGAATGGCTGAAGAAAGGTAACCGAACGCTTTCCTGGTCATTCGGATATTCAGAGAGCAGGCAATTCGCCAAATCCTGGCGAATTGCCTGCACATTCGGTGCCTGTTCGGTGCCTGTTCGAGGGCAGTGAAATCCCCATAAAAAAGCAATGCTTCATCAATTCAGAGAACACAAACCAGCAGTGAAAGGTTCCCGAAATGCCCTGTCATTCGGTGGTTTGATTCGGCAAGTTAATTCAGGAGAATCCCATAGGCTTCAATGTTAAAAACATTCCCGTTTTAATTCAATATCTAATAAACCGTTCATTATAAAATTCTGCAGTAAAGAGTCTCTTTATTTATAGATTTTTTAGGATATTTGAAGCATTTTTCTGGATTTCTTTTTTTTTTAACGTTACTTCTTTTTTCTGTAACAGCCCTCTTTATTATCATTCATTGGATTTTATATGTAAATTTCAGACATTTTCGCTCAGTAGTTTCTTTGCAAACAGCGTTTCACTTTTCAAACATTCATGCAAACTTATAAACAGCAAATGGTGCAGCGCCACACAACATGCATCCACCACCAGGGTGCCCAGATAGCCAATCTCAGGATATAGTGGTTTCCCCTATACCATTACACACAATAATGAAAACAATAACCTGGATCGGCGCAAATACTGCTCTCTGGGATCCTGGATCCTCGCATATATATATAAAGGAGAAAAACAATAATAGTGCAACACTGTTTTGTAAAATATACTGTGAATGTAAGCGATGAACACCCCACTTACAAGTGTAGAGCCGTGCACTGGCTCTAAGTGGGTCCAGACATGTGGGTAATTGTCTTCAATTTCTTAGGTGACCCCCACCTTACAGCAAGATTCTCTCTTTTTCTTTGTTCGAGGTTTGGACAGTGGAAAGGATAACAGGAAGAGAAAATCCTTGTGTAGGTCCACAAATTAAAGGTCACAATTATATGTACAGTAGGAATTGTACTCACATTTTGTGGAGCTCACATAGCTCATGGATATAGGCCCATAGGTTTTTTTTTGGGGTGGGAGAAAAACCAGATGAAAAACCGCCAATGTTTGCAGGATTCAATGAAGCAGGAATCAGGATTGGAGATGAAAAAATTGTGGTTTATTTAAAATATAGTTAAAATTGCCTCCAGAACGCGTTTCGCCGCATCAAAAAACGGCTTCATCAGCTGGAATGGTTAGCATGGCCCTTGGACCCTTTTATAATGTCCATAAATGTTTTTAATTGTCCCCATATGTCCTGTCTGCTTCCCTGATTGATCCTTCCGGTTTCCGATAGTGGGCGCCGCCATTTTGCGCATGCGCGGTTTACTTCCGCGTTCCACTGCGTTCCAATGCGCCGATTTCACTTCCGCGTTCCACCGCGTTCCAAGCATTGCTCTCTTACTTCCGGTCGGCGATTCTCGGCCAGAGAGATGCAAAATTGTTCTTTTATTGATTGCAACGATTGGGGTTCCTTCAAAAACTTCCCATTTTCGCCATATACATATCAAAAGAGAATATTACATGCATTAACTCAATTCTAAAGGGGCTAAAACTATAAATTTATATGTGCACCCCGCAGGGTCTCCCAATTAACTCTTAGTATGCCTAATTAATGGGTATGGTAAATTATATAAAGGTGATAACTTCTCCACAAATATTATATATTTAAACACTATTCATACCTTCCCAAAAGGAGGTCCCCTACAACCTACACTCTCCAGAGAGTGGTCATACATTCATTATAATAGCTTCCTTTGCTAAAAAAGTGTCTTGTGCTTCAGTGCTTTAAGAGAATAATAGTGGTGTTATATATTTTCTAATAAATGGTGATCCCCATAGTTGTACCACTATAATTGCCTGTCTAGTAAAACTATGTGAATTTTTAATCATCTGTGTTTTATTTATATTAATAATGATACTTTATTAATTACAATGTATTTCAAATATTATCGTGAATTTAATATTAAAGTGCCTTATTGGTGCTTTTTAAGTGCTTATTGAATGTTAATCATAATTTACTTATAATTAGTGACTTTAAAAACTAGAGTTAATTATAGTAATTCTCTTTTTGCCATAACATTTAAGGTATTAATTGATATAAAATAGTGCAATATCTCTCATGTGCATAGTATAGACCTCATCTAAACTGAGACCGCCATTTAAAGTGCCATATTAGGAATTTGTGTTATCCAGATGTAGATAAAATTCTGAATCTCTTTAAAGAGAATGATGTTAAAGTGCTGTGTTGATAATTAATATGTGCTCATCGCTTAAATTCTTACAAAGCATTAATTTTAATATTGTTTAAAAATAGTAACTGATTCAATATATTATAAAATAATGTGGACCTCATTTATATGTAAAAAGTCATATTGTGACCCCAAGAAGTGCACAACAACTCACAAAAAATGGACTACCTCAAAGTCGTTATTTAACCCATTTGGTGCCATAGTGCCCATTTCATAAATAGTCCGCATCTCTTCTTGTCCCAGTTTGTTAACAATGTTGTCGTCCAAATCAGTTTTGTATATTTTTTTGATGGCCATGAATTTCAAACCCAATGGGGAACTCCCATGTCGAATTTTAAAGTGCAATGAAACTGAATGATTTTCGTAAGATTTTTTTATGTTTCTGACATGTTCCGAAACTCTTATGTTAAAAGCCCTTTTTGTACGCCCAATGTATTGGAGGCCACAGGGACATTCTAAAAGATATATTACACTTTTTGAGCAGCAGTTAAGAGCCTCTTTCATTTGTATCTTTTGGTTAGTTTTCTTATTAAAGAAACTCGTTCTACAGTTTTTCTTATTACGGTTGACCTGCAAGCCAAACATTGTCCACAAACATGGAAACCATTCTTTACACTGAATTGGTTATGGTTTATCTTTTTGTTCTTCGGTTACTATGTACCAAATTCATTTTCAAATTTTAACTCCTCTGAATACTATTTTTGGTTGTTCCCCCAGTATACCATTGAGGTCCTTATCTTTCCGAAGGACATGCCAGTGTTTCCTAATTATTTTCTTCATGTTTTGGGCTTTGCTATTGTAGTCACACAAAAATAGAACTTCTTCTTTGATCTTTTTTTTGGGTTTGTATTTAAGTAGGTTAGTCCGGTCCTCCTGTTTGAGTTGGTTAATAATAGTGTCTAGTTCCAGGGCATTATACCCCTTCTCTACAAAATCTTTTTTTTAGAAAAAACATTGCCAGTAATATAGAATCCGCACTAGGAGAATTCGATATATGGGTGGACAGACATGGACCCACTAGATCCAGTACACAGAGATCGGAAATAGATCTAGAAAGAAATTTAATAAAAGAAATAAAAATTAAATTAGAGATTGCCACCTTAGAAAAGTATCAAAGAGATAAAATAACACCTAGAGGTTTAAGATTCCAAAAAAACCCTAGCTCTGAGAAAGATGATCCTGATTTTATGTTAGGATGGAACAGATTATTGGAAACTTTTTCTGTGTCTATGATGGAGTATGTAATCCAAAAAAAAAAAGAAAAACTACCTAAAATCAATGAAGAGATTGAAAAATTGACTGAATTGATTGAAAAGAACCAATCTAAAGAGGATATCTCCAAATTGAGCAGAGAACTAGAGGGGAAATTAGAAAGAATAGAAAATGAAATATTAACCATTAAAAAACGAAAATACGAAAGAGATGTAGAGGATTACAGAAGGGGCAATGTACATAGATCTTATGAAGAAAAACGAGGTAACGATCTCATATGGGACAAAGAAAGAAGGGAAAGGGTTTCCTTCAACAATAGAGGGCCCCAACCAGAAAGATGGGATACCAGAGGTCATCCAAGAGGCAACAGGATGGATTATAAACCACAGGAACATCGTAATCCCTACAGATCAGAATACCAGCCCTATAGAAGGGACAACTACCAGGAGAGAAATAGAAATTATGGAGGATGGGCCCTAAGAAGTAGACCTGACACATATAATGATAGAAGAAATGCCCACAATGAGGAAGATAACAGCAGACCCCATTGGAGGGGTGACTACAGTAGACCCTATTGGAGGGGGGATCACGAAGTAAGAATAAGAGATGAATGGAGAATGAACAGATCACCCTCTCTAAGGAAAAAAGAAAGAGATCTTTCTGTAAAGAGAAACCATGATGATCGTAACCTCACCCCACCCAGAGACATTAGGAGAAGATCTGACCAGGAGACCGATACCACCAGTATCCCTCTAACCAACAGATTTCGAACCCTCAGTGAAAAACCAGAGGAGGAGGTTTTTTGGAGGGACCCCCTGGACAGGAGGGTAGACCAGGGGGAGCACAGAGACCTGGATATAAGATTAGGAAGAGAGGGGGAAAAGAAAAGATCTTGGGAAAAAACAGAAGGGGAAAGAGAGCAGGGAAACGAATCCTTAAGAGAAAAAAGGGAGAGAAGGTAGAAATGAGAGGGATTTTTAATTTGAGCCAGAGGGTCTTAACGAATACAGAAATTAAAGTTTTAAATAAAGGGTTGAAGTTTGCCCCCACTAAACAGATGGATAAGTTCAGTATGTACATAGATCTGCAACGTTTTAAAAGAAAACTAAGTTTAAAAAAATTTTTCTTGAGATCCCCAATAGAAAGGAACGCGCCAATAGACCCAGATAAATTCACACATACAGATTTAAAGAAAAAATCAAAATTTTATCCGCGACATACCATCACGGACGAAATCAAAATGTTTGAAAATTTGGTGTCTACCGACATAGACAGGATGGTTGTCAAAGAGAAAAATCACAACCTCACCATAGAGGAAAAAAAAGCGATAAAAAATCTTGATAGTGACGAGACAATCATAATAAAACCTGCGGATAAGGGGGGGGGATTGTTATTTGGTCTAAGGAAGCATACAATAAGGAGGCGTTACGCATATTGGAAGATCAGAAAACGTACACTAAACTTAAAAACAATCCTATAGTAACCATTAGAGAAAATCTACAGTCTCTCCTCCAAGGTGGTAAAGATAAAGGGATTCTTAATGAACGTGAGTTTCAGTATTTGATGATCGAGGACATCAAAACACCACATTTTTATATTTTACCTAAGATCCACAAGAATTCAATTGAACCACCCGGGAGACCTATAGTGGCAGGAGTCCATTCTATCACAAGTTGTCTGTCTGAATATGTAGATATCCTCCTCCAGCCCATTGTTAAAGAGATACCATCGTATCTAAAGGATACCATTAACATACTACAAATATTAGAAGAAATAAAATGGGAAAAAGATTACATAATGGTCGTTAGTGACGTTAACTCGTTATATAGTAATATACCCCATGCTATGGGTATACAAATAGTCAACGAAAGAATAAAGGATTCTAAGAAACTTGATGATATACAAGTGAGCTTCATCATGGAAAGTATCCAATTCATTTTAGAAAATAATTATTTTAAATTTGGAGATGATTTTTTCTTGCAGAAAAATGGAACAGCGATGGGGACTAAGTTTGCGCCCAGCTATGCGAACCTATATATGGCAGGCTGGGAAGCCCAGTTTGTCTACGGTTCGCATAGCTGGGCGCACAACATCCCCATCTACAAACGTTACATTGATGACGTGTTTTTTATTTGGAGAGGCAGTGAAGAAGACCTAGTCATTTTTTTAAATAGCCTTAACAGTCAAGCTTGGGGCATTACATTAGAAAATAAATGGAGTAGAGAGAAAGTAACGTTTCTTGATTTAGAAATTTATATCAGTGAAGGGTCTGTTAAATGTAAAACTTTTTTTAAAGAAGTCGACACCAACACTTATATTAATACAGATAGTTGTCATAACCCATCGTGGCTTAAAGGGGTGCCCAAAGGGCAATTTATTCGTCTAAGACGGAATTGCTCAGATCTCCATATTTTTGAGCAACAAGCCCAACATCTAAAAAAAGATTTTGTAGAGAAGGGGTATAATGCCCTGGAACTAGACACTATTATTAACCAACTCAAACAGGAGGACCGGACTAACCTACTTAAATACAAACCCAAAAAAAAGATCAAAGAAGAAGTTCTATTTTTGTGTGACTACAATAGCAAAGCCCAAAACATGAAGAAAATAATTAGGAAACACTGGCATGTCCTTCGGAAAGATAAGGACCTCAATGGTATACTGGGGGAACAACCAAAAATAGTATTCAGAGGAGTTAAAAATTTGAAAATGAATTTGGTACATAGTAAACCGAAGAACAAAAAGATAAACCATAACCAATTCAGTGTAAAGAATGGTTTCCATGTTTGTGGACAATGTTTGGCTTGCAGGTCAACCGATAATAAGAAAACTGTAGAACGGAGTTCTTTAATAAGAAAACTAACCAAAAGATACAAATGAAAGAGGCTCTTAACTGCTGCTCAAAAAGTGTAATATATCTTTTAGAATGTCCCTGTGGCCTCCAATACATTGGGCGTACAAAAAGGCTTTTAACATAAGAGTTTCGGAACATGTCAGAAACATAAAAAAATCTTACGAAAATCATTCAGTTTCATTGCACTTTAAAATTCGACATGGGAGTTCCCCATTGGGTTTGAAATTCATGGCCATCAAAAAAAAATACAAAACTGATTTGGATGACAACATTGTAACAAACTGGGACAAGAAGAGATGCGGACTATTTATGAAATGGGCACTATGGCACCAAATGGGTTAAATAACGACTTTGAGGTAGTCCATTTTTTGTGAGTTGTTGTGCACTTCTTGGGGTCACAATATGACTTTTTACATATAAATGAGGTCCACATTATTTTATAATATATTGAATCAGTTACTATTTTTAAACAATATTAAAATTAATGCTTTGTAAGAATTTAAGCGATGAGCACATATTAATTATCAACACAGCACTTTAACATCATTCTCTTTAAAGAGATTCAGAATTTTATCTACATCTGGATAACACAAATTCCTAATATGGCACTTTAAATGGCGGTCTCAGTTTAGATGAGGTCTATACTATGCACATGAGAGATATTGCACTATTTTATATCAATTAATACCTTAAATGTTATGGCAAAAAGAGAATTACTATAATTAACTCTAGTTTTTAAAGTCACTAATTATAAGTAAATTATGATTAACATTCAATAAGCACTTAAAAAAGCACCAATAAGGCACTTTAATATTAAATTCACGATAATATTTGAAATACATTGTAATTAATAAAGTATCATTATTAATATAAATAAAACACAGATAATTAAAAATTCACATAGTTTTACTAGACAGGCAATTATAGTGGTACAACTATGGGGATCACCATCTATTAGAAAATATATAACACCACTATTATTCTCTTAAAGCACTGAAGCACAAGACACTTTTTCAGCAAAGGAAGCTATTATAATGAATGTATGACCACTTTCTGGAGAGTGTAGGTTGTAGGGGACCTCCTTTTGGGAAGGTATGAATAGTGTTTAAATATATAATATTTGTGGAGAAGTTATCACCTTTATATAATTCACCATACCCATTAATTAGGCATACTAAGAGTTAATTGGGAGACCCTGCGGGGTGCACATATAAATTTATAGTTTTAGCCCCTTTAGAATTGAGTTAATGCATGTAATATTCTTTTTGATATGTATATGGCGAAAATGGGAAGTTTTTGAAGGAAACCCAATCGTTGCAATCAATAAAAGAACAATTTTGCATCTCTCTGGCCGAGAATCGCCGACCGGAAGTAAGAGAGCAATGCTTGGAACGCGGTGGAACGCGGAAGTGAAATCGGCGCATTGGAACGCAGTGGAACGCGGAAGTAAACCGCGCATGCGCAAAATGGCGGCGCCCACTATCGGAAACCGGAAGGATCAATCAGGGAAGCAGACAGGACATATGGGGACAATTAAAAACATTTATGGACATTATAAAAGGGTCCAAGGGCCCATGCTAACCATTCCAGCTGATGAAGCCGTTTTTTGATGCGGCGAAACGCGTTCTGGAGGCAATTTTAACTATATTTTAAATAAACCACAATTTTTTCATCTCCAATCCTGATTCCTGCTTCATTGAATCCTGCAAACATTGGCGGTTTTTCATCTGGGTTTTTCTCCCACCCCAAAAAAAAACCTATGGGCCTATATCCATGAGCTATGTGAGCTCCACAAAATGTGAGTACAATTCCTACTGTACATATAATTGTGACCTTTAATTTGTGGACCTACACAAGGATTTTCTCTTCCTGTTATCCTTTCCACTGTCCAAACCTCGAACAAAGAAAAAGAGAGAATCTTGCTGTAAGGTGGGGGTCACCTAAGAAATTGAAGACAATTACCCACATGTCTGGACCCACTTAGAGCCAGTGCACGGCTCTACACTTGTAAGTGGGGTGTTCATCGCTTACATTCACAGTATATTTTACAAAACAGTGTTGCACTATTATTGTTTTTCTCCTTTATATATATATGCGAGGATCCAGGATCCCAGAGAGCAGTATTTGCGCCGATCCAGGTTATTGTTTTCATTCATGCAAACTGTTTTGCTAATTTATTCACTCCATTCGTCTGCGGTGTCGGCTTTTTCCGGAGGCTTCGCTGCGTGTGATCGGCTCCTGCTCGGGTTTTTCCGGCGTCTTCATCGGGTTAATCCAGATGTTTTTACGGGTTTTCGGCGTGCATTCGCCGGGTTTTCAGCAGCTTTTCCCTGCACTTTGATAGCCCTGTGGTGCTTGCTGAATACACCGCAGGGTCGCCGAAATGGGAAAGTCGATTTGTACCGAATTGAAGAGATCGAAAAGTCACGAACGTGTGGTGACTTTTCGAATCTCTTTGAATAACCCTGTTAGTATTGTAGTGTTTGTGTTACAGTACTTGTTGTTAATTTATAGGTGATACACGCAGAATAGCAGCGCTCTCCTATATGTTTCAGTTTTGAAGAAAGTTTGCGTCAGCAAAGTGAAACATTGAGATTGAATAAAGATACTTAATTACTTCTAGAAGTCCCACAAATGCTGATGTTTGAGATGATTGTATTTGGCTGAGCGCTGCACCGGGAATATCTACAGAGAGATCCTGAGTGCCGCATTTGGATTAAGAAATACATAAAGATATACAGGGTTATTCAGAGAGCGGTGAAAAACAGGAGAATGACTGGAGAATGGAAAATTCTAGGTCAAAATTCTCCCTTTCATCTCACTTTCCAAATCGGCTATTTTGACCTAGAAGATAGATAGCAGATAGAGAGATAGATACAGATAGATAGATACAGATAGATAAATAGATAGAGATAGATAGATAGATACAAATAGATAGAGATAGATAGATAGATAGATACAGATAGATAGATACAGATAGATAAATAGATAGAGATAGATAGATAGATACAAATAGATAGAGATAGATACAAATAGATAGATACAGATAGATGGATAGATAGATAGATACAGATAGATAGATAGATAGATAGATACAGATAGATAGATAGATAGATAGATAGATACAGATAGATAATAGATAGATACAGATAGATAGATACAAATAGATAGATACAGATAGATGGATAGATAGATAGATACAGATAGATAGATAGATAGATACAGATAGATAGATAGATAGATAGATACAGATAGATAATAGATAGATACAGATAGATAGATACAAATAGATAGAGATAGATAGATACAAATAGATAGAGATAGATACAAATAGATGGATACAAATAGATAGATGGATACAAATAGATAGATAGATACAAATAGAGATAGGTAGATACAGATATATACAGAGATTGATACAGATAGATAGATACAGATAGATACAGATAGATACAAATAGATACAGATAGAGATAGATAGATAGATACAGATAGATAGATAGATACAAATAGATAGATACAGATAGATAGATAGATAGATAGATACAAATAGATAGATACAGATAGATAGATAGATAGATAGATAGATACAGATAGAGATAGATACAGATAGATAGATACAAATAGATAGATACAGATAGACATAGATACAGATAGATAGATAGATAGATAGATAGATGCAGATAGACATAGATAGATAGATACAGATAGATAGATAGATACAAATAGATAGATATAGATAGATAGATACAGATAGACATAGATACAGATAGATAGATACAGATAGACATAGATACAGATACAGATAGATAGATAGATACAGATAGATAGATAGATAGATGATAGATAGAGATAGATACAAATAGATAGATACAGAGAGATATAGATAGATAGATACAGATAGACATAGATAGATACAGATAGATAGATAGATAGATACAGATAGATAGATAGATAGATAGATAGATACAAATAGATAGATACAGATAGGCATAGATAGATAATAGATACAGATAGATAGATACAAATAGATAGATACAGAGAGATAGATATAGATAGATAGATACAGATAGACATAGATAGAGATAGATACAGATAGATAGATATAGATAGATAGAGATAGATAGATACAGATAGATAGAGATAGATAGAGATAGATAGAGATAGATAGATACAGATAGATATAGATACAGATAGATATAGATACAGATAGATAGATACAGATAGATAGATACAGATAGATAGATAGATAGATACAGATAGATACAGATAGATAGATTGATACAGATAGATAGATATAGATAGATAGATAGAGATAGATACAGATAGATAGATAGATAGATACAGATAGATAGATAGATAGATACAGATAGATACAGATAGATAGATAGATAGATACAGATAGATAGATAGATACAGATAGATACAGATAGATACAGATAGATAGATAGATAGATAGATAGATATAGATAGATAGATACAGATAGATATATAGATAGATACAGATAGATAGATACAAATAGATATAGATAGATAGATAGATAGATAGATACAGATAGATAGATATAGATAGATACAGATAGATAGATACAGATAGATAGATAGATACAGATAGATAGATATAGATAGATACAGATAGATAGATAGATACAGATAGATAGATACAGATAGATAGATACAGATAGATAGATACAGATAGATAGATAGATAGATAGATACAGATAGATAGATAGATAGATAGATACAGATAGATAGATATAGATAGATACAGATAGATAGATAGATACAGATAGATAGATACAGATAGATAGATACAGATAGATAGATAGATACAGATAGATATATAGACACATATCCATGGGCGATGTTTATGGGAGATGATTTCCCCGCAGGTCGTTTTAACGTTTTATTCTGTGTGTTCTTTCTTTCCGTCTCCTCGTGGTTTCATGAAGTTTCTCTGGTTCCGCTCGCAGTATTCGGCCGCCGTGGTCCTGGGATGACTTTGAGTCGGGGATTCAGAGATTCTGCCCTTTGAGCGCCAGCGATTAGATGCTTCTCGGTTTTCAATTTCGCTCCTTCCTGGGTCGGTCCATTGTTCCTGCGGCCGGCAGCTGTCGGCACTAATCTTTTGCTTGTTTTCAATCAGAGGGAATGCCGGGGCGCACCCCAGAGCGCTGGATATTAGCAGCCGGTGGGGTAAGGGGCGCGCTGAGAGCTGGAGGGAAAGGTCTCCATTGAACTCAGCATGCGCCTCGCGCGGCCAGGTAGCAGAAAGCCTCAGATCCCGCCACGCAGGGACTTATAGAAATCAAAGAGAAGGACTGCTCCCAGGTAGCCTGCCGCCTCGCCGCCCCACTCTGCACCGATCCGGGGGCAAAGGTTAAACTATCAGGGTTATTCAGAGAGGTGAAAGTAGGAGAATGATTGGAGAATGGAAAATTCGAGGTCAAAATAGCCAATTTGGAACGTGAGATGAAAGGGAGAATTTTTCTGCTTTCGCTATTTTTGACCTGGAATTTTCGCTTCTCCCGTCATTCTCCTGAGTTTCACCGCTCTCTGAATAACCCTGTATGTATTGACCCAACATCGCAGTCTAATCCCAAAATAATCTAAAACTGGAGACGCGGGCCCGGATTAACCCCTTATTATCCAGAGGAAATAAACATCCCATCAGTTTTAAGTTTAAAAAAAATGTTAGATTTATGAAATTCGGCTCAAAAAGTAAAATCAAAGAATCCATCAAAATTAAAAATCTCAGTTACAAAGTATCAGACGCGTTTCTGCTGCAGCAGTTTGCTTTTCGTTTCTGTCTTCTCAAAGGGGATAAAAAAGATAAAACTCTAAGAACTCTCTTGCGTCACTTTCCGTTCAATGCGGAATGTTCCATTTAAGGCTAGGGTCAGACGAACGCATGTTTCTCGTTGTCCGTGAAAAAGTACGTTCGAACGAATGGACATATTTTTTTCACGGAATACGCGATAGCGGTCATACGATGCGCATTTTCGTCTGTGATTTTGTACGGATCATCAATAAAACCCTTTTTGTGTCTGGACGTTATGTTGGTCGGACATTAGCAGCGTCTGACGTCTCCTAATCACGCACACACGCCGCTAGCGGACGCAGCGCACTCTGTACGTCAGTAGTAGCGGTTTGACGTTCTCGAAAAAATGTGTTCGTTTGCCACTTGCGTTGTGCGGCCGCACTTTCGTGCGGCCGTTCTTCGTATGCTGCCCGGCATTGGACGTCATTTGCTGCTAGCACGGTCGTGATTAAGTGCGGCTAAACGCACGTTAATACTGCGCTCGTCTGACCTCAGCCTAAAGCAGATTTTACCATTTTAAGAAAAAGTCTGCTTAATATTTAAGAAGCATTTATTAATATTTAATGAGGAGCAGATGTCAAACTCCGCCTCCATATACTGATGGCCTACAATACCCAGAATTCATGGAATGCAATTGATGGAAAATGGAATCATGGGAGTTGTAGTTCATAAAACATCTGAGGGGGCGGAGTTTGACAATCCCTAATTTAAGGTTTGTTGCCAGTGTGTAGAAATGCTGATTTATAGAAGTGCTGCCTCGTTGCACGTTTGATGTACGCAGGCGATTTTAAAATCAAAGATAAAAATGGCGTAAAATCTTCTCCAAAAATGTTGGAGTCAATATCACTCCGTCATGACCCATGCATCCTAATATAATCATATTACTTACCACATCGCACTTATAAAAATAAACAGTATAAAAATTCTATATATTTATATAAATAAGAAATATATATTATGATGCAGCGTGTAATAATCAGGACACATATTATTATGGGTTATTCAGAGAGCACTGAAATGTCAGGGATATTCTGTATCTACAGTGGCAAGAAAAAGTATGTGAACCCTTTGGGATTAGGTGGAGTTTTTCATGAATTGGTCATAAAATGTGCTCTGATCTTCATCTAAGTCACAACCAGGGGTCAAGTCCTGGGAAAAAAAGTGAGGGAACTCACCCACGAATTCCACAACCCCTATTACCTGAAGAAAATATATATATATCACGAGTATAGCAGCGCGTGCCGGTGATACCATTTTTATTGGGTTAACTTTACATTTAAAAGACAAGCTTTCAAGAGTGTAAACTGGAAACTATACTGATCAGTGAAAGGTATCACTACGTACAGATATACTCGTGATTGTGGCAACTGGACTAACGCATTTTATATATATATATATATATCTCCAGGCACAGACCCCCCCCTCAGAATTATATACACAGCGCTGAATCCCCAGAATAACATACACAGCACTGAGCCCCCAGGATAATATACACAGCACTGGTTATATGGATATATTTTCCCCAGTTCACATGGATATAATTGCCCCCAGCTCATATGGGTATATATTGCCCCCAGCTCGTATGAATAATGCCCCCCAGCTCGTATGAATAATGCCCCCCAGCTCTCATGGATAATGCCCCCAGGTCTCATGGATAATGCCCCCCAGGTCTCATGGATATTGCCCCCCCAGGTCTCATGGATATTGCCCACCCCCAGGTCTCATGGATAATGCCCCCCAGGTCACATGGAAATTGCCCCCCAGGTCTCATGGATATTGCCCCCCCAGGTCTCATGGATATTGCCCCCAGCGCTCATGGCTATTGCCCCCAGCTCTCATGCATATTGCCCCCAGGTCTCATGGAAATTGCCCCCAGGTCTCATGGATTGTGCCCCCAGGTCTCATGGATATGCCCCCAGGTCTCATGGCTATTGCCCCCAGGTCTCATGGCTATTGCCCCCCAGGTCTCATGGAAATTGCCCCCAGGTCTCATGGCTATTGCCCCCAGGTCTCATGGCTATTGTCCCCCAGGTCTCATGGAAATTGCCCCCCAGGTCTCATGCATATTGCCCCAGGTCTCATGGATATTGCCCCCCAGGTCTCATGGATATTGCCCCCCAGGTCTCATGGATATTGCCCCCAGGTCTCATGGAAATTGCCCCCAGATCTCATGCATATTGCCCCCAGGTCTCATGGAAATTGCCCCCAGGTCTCATTGATTGTGCCCCCAGGTCTCATGGATATTGCCCCCCAGGTCTCATGGCTATTGCCCCCAGGTCTCATGGCTATTGCCCCCAGGTCTCATGGAAATTTCCCCCCCGGTCTCATGCATATTGCCCCAGGTCTCATGGATATTGCCCCCCAGGTCTCATGGCTATTGCCCCCAGGTCTCATGGCTATTGCCCCCAGGTCTCATGGAAATTGCCCCCCAGGTCTCATGCATATTGCCCCAGGTCTCATGGATATTGCCCCCCAGGTCTCATGGATATTGCCCCCAGGTCTCATGGAAATTACCCCCCAGATCTCATGCATATTGCCCCCAGGTCTCATGGCTATTGCCCCCAGGTCTCATGGCTATTGCCCCCAGGTCTCATGGAAATTTCCCCCCCGGTCTCATGCATATTGCCCCAGGTCTCATGGATATTGCCCCCAGGTCTCATGGCTATTGCCCCCAGGTCTCATGGATATTGCCCCCCAGGTCTCATGGATATTGCCCCCAGGTCTCATGGAAATTACCCCCCAGATCTCATGCATATTGCCCCCAGGTCTCATGGATATTGCCCCCCCAGGTCTCATGGATATTGCCCCCAGCGCTCATGGCTATTGCCCCCAGCTCTCATGCATATTGCCCCCAGGTCTCATGGAAATTGCCCCCAGATCTCATGGATTGTGCCCCCAGGTCTCATGGATATGCCCCCAGGTCTCATGGCTATTGCCCCCAGGTCTCATGGCTATTGCCCCCAGGTCTCATGGAAATTGCCCCCCAGGTCTCATGGCTATTGCCCCCAGGTCTCATGGCTATTGTCCCCCAGGTCTCATGGAAATTGCCCCCCAGGTCTCATGCATATTGCCCCAGGTCTCATGGATATTGCCCCCCAGGTCTCATGGATATTGCCCCCCAGGTCTCATGGATATTGCCCCCAGGTCTCATGGAAATTGCCCCCCAGGTCTCATGCATATTGCCCCCAGGTCTCATGGAAATTGCCCCCCAGGTCTCATTGATTGTGCCCCCAGGTCTCATGGATATTGCCCCCAGGTCTCATGGCTATTGCCCCCAGGTCTCATGGCTATTGCCCCCAGGTCTCATGGAAATTCCCCCCCCCCCCCGGTCTCATGCATATTGCCCCAGGTCTCATGGATATTGCCCCCCAGGTCTCATGGCTATTGCCCCCAGGTCTCATGGCTATTGTCCCCCAGGTCTCATGGAAATTGCCCCCCAGGTCTCATGCATATTGCCCCAGGTCTCATGGATATTGCCCCCCAGGTCTCATGGATATTGCCCCCCAGGTCTCATGGATATTGCCCCCAGGTCTCATGGAAATTACCCCCCAGATCTCATGCATATTGCCCCCAGGTCTCATGGCTATTGCCCCCAGGTCTCATGGCTATTGCCCCAGGTCTCATGGAAATTTCCCCCCCCCGGTCTCATGCATATTGCCCCAGGTCTCATGGATATTGCCCCCCAGGTCTCATGGCTATTGCCCCCAGGTCTCATGGCTATTGTCCCCCAGGTCTCATGGAAATTGCCCCCCAGGTCTCATGCATATTGCCCCCAGGTCTCATGGCTATTGTCCCCCAGGTCTCATGGAAATTGCCCCCCAGGTCTCATGCATATTGCCCCCCAGGTCTCATGGATATTGCCGCCCCCGTGTCATGGATATTGCCCCCAGGTCTCATGGAAATTACCCCCCAGATCTCATGCATATTGCCCCCAGGTCTCATGGAAATTGCCCCCAGATCTCATGCATATTGCCCCCCGGTCTCATGGAAATTGCCCCCCAGGTCTCATGCATATTGCCCCCAGGTCTCATGGAAATTGCCCCCAGGTCTCATTGATTGTGCCCCCAGGTCTCATGGATATTGCCCCCCAGGTCTCATGGATATTGCCGCCCCCGTGTCATGGATATTGCCCCCCAGGTCTCATGGATATTGCCCCCCCCTGTGTCATGGATATTGCCCCCCCCCATGTCATGGATATTGTCCCAAGTGTCATGGATATTGTCCCCAGCTCACCTCTGCCTCTTCTGTGGCTGTGGCCCCACAAGTGGGGGCACATCTGCAAACTGCTGTAAGTCCTACACCGTTCACCTGAGTTGGATGTACATACCCTCAAATTAAAGCTGACAGTCTGCAGTTAAAGCACAATGTGTTTGTTTCATTCCAACTCCATTGTGGTGGTGTATAGAGACAAAGATGTTACAATTGTGTCCATGTCCCAATATTTCTGCACCTGACTGTATATCTATCTATCTCTATATCTATCAGGGTTATTTAGAGAGCGGTGAAAAGCAGGAGAGTGACTGGAGAATGGAAAATTCTAGGTCAAAATAGCCAAACCAGAAAAATTCTCCCATTCATCTCACTTTCCAAATCAGCTATTTTGACCTAGAATTTTCCATTCTCCAGTCATTCTCCTGCTTTTCACCGCTCTCTGAATAACCCTGTATATGTATCTAGCTATCTATATCTATCTGTATCTATATATCTATATCTATCTATCTGTATATATCTGTATCTATCTTTCTGTATCTATCTATCTATCTGCATTTATCTTTCTGTATCTATATGTATCTGTATCTATCTTTCTGTATCTATATCTATCTGTATCTATCTATATCTGTATCTATATATCTATATCTATCTATCTGTATATATCTGTATCTATCTTTCTGTATCTATCTATATCTATCTGCATTGATCTTTCTGTATCTATATTTATCTGTATCTATCTTTCTGTATCTATCTATATCTATCTGTATATATCTGTATCTATCTTTCTGTATCTATCTATATCTATCTGCATTTATCTTTCTGTATCTATATTTATCTGTATCTATCTTTCTGTATCTATCTATATCTGTATCTATCTATATCTGTATCTATATATCTATATCTATCTATCTGTATATATCTGTATCTATCTTTCTGTATCTATCTATATCTATATCTGTATCTATCTATATCTATATCTGTATCTATCTTTCTGTATCTATCTGTATCTATCTAGATCTGCATTTATCTTTCTGTATCTATATCTATCTGTATCTGTCTTTCTGTATCTATATCTATCTGTATCTATCTTTCTGTATCTATCTATATCTATATATATATATGTGTATCTATCTGCATTTATCTATCTGTATCTATCTATATCTGCATTTATCTTTCTGTATCTATATCTATTGTAACAGGGTCCTGGGCCCTGTTTATTCTAACCATGTCCTGGACCATGTTTTTGTGAGCCAGAGGCTCCAGAGGGCAGTATATCCCTGGTAGGAAGGGTTAACACCCTTCCAGCTAGCACACCTGTAGGCGTTTCCTCTTGGGTCTTCTTAGCAGGACTGAGAGGGGAGGATCTCTCTCTCAGTAGCAATCCACCCTGGGAGAGAGAGGTGGTAACTTCGCTGTACTCTGCAGGAAAGAGACTGGTGAGAATCTCTTATGCGTGATTTACTTTGTTTGTTTTGTACTGGGCCCGGGTAGCTGGCCCAGTAACCGGTAGTAAGGGCACTACGGAAAAGAGGTAGGCTCCTGACAGGAGTAGGCCGATTGTTTTGTTTAGTTTTGTTTGTGCATAAAAGGGGAAGCCTCCCCAACTGCTGAAAAAGACTGTGTTCTGCTTTATAATAAAAGTACACCTGAGCCGCAATCTCCTGCTGTCCGGGCCATATTTTGAGCAACCTACCACAAGTGGTGGCAGCGGTGGGATTCTCTCATTCGTACCGGCTCCGCTGTTACAATAGCCTTAAAGGTACAGGACCCGCAGAAAATGGAGGACGTTGTGAAGGCCCTGGTCCAAGCCACGGCGGTGCAGCAGGAAACAAGCAGGCAAGCTTTAGCAGCACAGCAGGAGTGCAATAGACTGTTGGCCCAGCAAATTGGGGCCCTGGCGGAGACACAAAAAATGGAGCATGCCCTGCTTAAGAATGTCCTGGAAAACGTTACTTCCCAGACAGTTCCTGCACTAGAAAAAGGTAATGGCACGATCCGGGCAAGCAACTGTCTGCAGAAGATGACTGCAGAGGATGATGTGGAAAGCTATCTACTGGCGTTTGAGAGAACTGCTACTCGTGAAGCCTGGCCTCCAACACAGTGGGCAGGGATCATCGCTCCTTTCCTCGTGGGGGAAGCACAAAAAGCCTACTACGACCTGGAAGAGGAAGCGGCTGCCGACTACCCACAACTAAAGGCAGAAATTTTGGCCAGGTTGGGAGTGACGGCAACTGTGAGAGCCCAACGCTTCTATAAATGGCGATTTAAAGAAGGTCTGGCCCCCAGATCCCAGATGTTTGACTTGATTCATCTGGCCCGGAAATGGCTCAAACCGGAGAACCAAAGCCCTGCAAAAATGCTGGAAACTCTGGTGCTTGACCGGTACCTGAGAGAACTTCCCCGTGGCCTGCGTGAATGGGTCAGTCAGGGAAACCCCACTACCTATGATGGCATGATAGCCCACGTCGAACGTTATCTGTCTGCAAAAGACTTGGAGAAATGTTCAATGCCGTACAGCTTGCTCCCGAGACCAAGAAACCGCCGGAATGAGCCTGAAGCGGAGTCTGGAGGGGGAGCGCGCCGACAGAAAATGGACTCTAGGGATCAAGTGTCTGTGAGAGAGGATCGCTTTGGGGGAAATTCCATAGTTTGCTTCGAGTGTGGCGGGAAAGGACATGTCAGGGCAATCTGCCCTAACCGCGCAGAACCAATGCAATGTGGACTGGGGGAAAATCCCCTAAACTTTTGTGGACTGATATCGGGCATGGTGGAAGGCTCAAACGCCTTTAGAATGACGGTGCAACTGAACAGCCAAGATACAGGGGCATTAGTCGACTCAGGCAGTGCCTTAACCTTGGTCGCAGGTGGTTTGGTCAAACCCAATCATGTACAAAACCATAAAACCATGGGGGTACTTTGTGTTCATGGGTGCACGGTACGGTACCCTACTGCCCCTATAGAGGTTGTTGTGCAGGGCAGACTGATTAAAATGTCAGCGGTAGTGGTAAAGCGGTTACCCTATCCCCTAATTATAGGCAGGAACTTTCCTGGCTTCCACACCCTGTTACAGTCACCGGGAACACCGGAAAAAGCCGACCCTGAAGTTGAACAAGGGGATGGTGATATCCTTAAGATGTTTCCCTTTACTGATCCCGATCTGTATGTGGACAACCCGAAAATAGGTAAAACCAGACGAGCATGCCGGGAGAGCAAACAGCGGTTTAATAGAGCTGTAAATGAGGTATTCTTGAATGAACGTGGAAAGCGAAACAGTAAAGGTGTAGCCACCCAATGTACCGAAGACGATATAGAGGTTGGACAAAGGGTGCATGACCTCGAGTCAGACGTTGAGACGGAGGTGGAGGACCCAATACCCTTGGATCTTTCCAGTAGTAGCTTTGGGAGAGACCAAGCAAACGATCCACTGTTGCAGGTCGCTAGAAGCAGGGTAGTAGAGGTGAATGGGGTGACTGTGCAGGGTAGCACCAAAGGTACCTACCCATATTTCCTCCTTAAGAACGATCTCCTTTATAGGGTAACTTCAGATGAAGGCCAAGAGATTGAGCAGCTGGTTGTTCCTTCCTCGTATACTCGGAAGGTGCTTAATTTTTCCCACTCTCACCTCCTGGGGGGACACTTGGGGGTAGACAAGACTCAGGAAAGGGTGCTCAGAAGGTTCTTTTGGCCCGGAGTATATGAGGAGATTAAAAGGTACTGCGCTTCTTGCCCGGAATGTCAGTTGTCATCCCCGAAACCCAGGTTAAGGGCCCCACTCATACCTCTCCCTGTTATCGATGTGCCCTTTGAGAGGATTGGCATGGACCTGGTAGGTCCGCTGGACAAAACTTCTCGGGGGCACCAATATATTCTGGTACTCCTGGATTACGCCACCAGATATCCTGAGGCCATTCCCTTGCGCAAGGCCAACGCCAAAACCATAGCGAAGGAGTTGATTCAGGTATTCTCGCGAGTTGGCATACCCAAGGAAATCCTGACCGATCAAGGGACGCCGTTTGTCTCCCGGGTGATGAAAGAGTTGTGTCAGTTGCTTAACATTCACCCTTTGCGAACCTCAGTCTACCACCCACAGACAGACGGGCTGGTGGAGCGATTCAATCGTACCCTGAAGGGGATGTTAAAAAAGGTAGTCAGTCGAGATGGGAAAGACTGGGACCTGCTGCTTCCGTATTTGCTATTTGCGGTCCGTGAAATTCCCCAAAGTTCAACGGGCTTCTCCCCGTTTGAACTTTTGTATGGGAGGCACCCCCGAGGCATACTAGATGTGCTGAAAGAGACTTGGGAGGAACAAGGTGTCCCCGGGGTCAGTACTGTACAGCACGTGGAACAAATCCAGGAGCGTATATCCCGGATTGTTCCCCTCGTTCGCCACCACATGGAACTGGCTCAGAGTACCCAGAAGCTCCACTATGACCAGAGGGCCGTGGTGAGAGAATTCAAAGCTGGTGACAGGATAATGGTTCTAGTCCCCACTGCCGAAAGTAAGCTTCTAGCACGTTGGCAGGGACCCTATGAAGTGTTGGATAAGATAAGCCCAGTGAATTATAGGGTCAGTCAACCTGAACGCCGTAAGAAAACGGCTGTGTTTCATATCAACCTCCTTAAACCCTGGCAGGATAGAGAGGCCTGTACTGTCGCTGTGGGCGATGCGGATTCCCTGTCCACTGGACAGTCTGTTCCAATTTCCCCTGAGTTAACACCCAAGCAAACAGAGGAGGCTATACAGCTGGTCGAGAGGAATGAAGACGTCTTCTCAGCAACACCGGGTAGGACCCAAGAAATTGCCCATGATATCGTTACAGAACATGGGGTCACTGTAAGGGTAAAACCGTACCGGATACCTGAGGCAAAAAGGGACGCTGTGAGGGCGGAAGTAAGAAAAATGCTTGAATTAGGGGTAATAGAAGAATCCCAGAGCAACTGGTCTAGCCCGATCGTCCTAGTACCTAAGCCTGATGGGTCTATCAGGTTCTGTAATGATTTCAGAAAGCTGAACGAGGTATCTAAATTTGATGCATACCCCATGCCTCGGGTGGACGAGTTGGTGGAGAGGCTAGCGAAAGCCAGATACCTCTCTCTCCTAGACCTGACGAAGGGGTATTGGCAGATACCTTTATCCAAGGAAGCGAGAGAGAAAACTGCATTTGCGACACCTGATGGGCTGTTTCATTATAGGATAATGCCTTTTGGCCTCCATGGAGCCCCAGCAACCTTTCAGAGGTTGATGGATAAGCTGCTTAGACCTCATGCCACATATGCCGCCGCGTATCTGGATGACGTCATCATCCACAGTTCCGACTGGGAAACGCATCTGATGAAATTGCAGGCAGTTTTGGACACATTTAGAAGAGCTGGGCTGACAGCAAATCCCCCTAAATGCACTATTGGTATGACTGAAGCCAGGTATTTAGGTTATGTGGTTGGTAGGGGAGTGGTAAAGCCCCAACTTAACAAAATAGGTGCCATACAACACTGGCCCAGGCCTCTGAGAAAGAAGCAGGTGAGAGCCTTTTTAGGGATCGTGGGCTATTACCGAAGGTTTATCCCCCATTTTGCCACAAGGGCTGCTCCCCTCACTGATCTTACGCGAGCGAAGAGTCCAGACATGGTACGCTGGGACAGCAAGGCGGAGGAATCTTTTGTTGACCTAAGGGAGGCTCTATGTACTCAGCCTGTGCTCATAGCGCCAGACTTTACCAAAGAGTTTTTCCTCCAGACTGATGCCTCTGCGGTTGGGTTGGGTGCTGTGCTGTCCCAGTTTGTTGACGATGAGGAGCACCCCGTTCTTTATCTGAGCAGGAAGCTGTTGCCCAGGGAGCAGCGCTATGCCACGATAGAAAAGGAGTGCTTAGCGATAAAGTGGGCTGTGGAAGCCTTACGGTATCATTTGTTGGGCAGGCGTTTCACCCTTGTCACTGACCATGCCCCGTTAAAGTGGATGCATACCAACCGGGACCGGAACTCGAGAATCACAAGGTGGTTTTTATCCTTGCAGCCGTTTAGTTTTGTGGTGAGACACCGTGCAGGTCTCCTTCATGGCAATGCCGATGCTTTGTCTAGGGCTCACGGCCTTACGGCGGAGGCCGCTTCCCACTCCTGTGTTAAGCTGGGGGGTGGGATGTGTAACAGGGTCCTGGGCCCTGTTTATTCTAACCATGTCCTGGACCATGTTTTTGTGAGCCAGAGGCTCCAGAGGGCAGTATATCCCTGGTAGGAAGGGTTAACACCCTTCCAGCTAGCACACCTGTAGGCGTTTCCTCTTGGGTCTTCTTAGCAGGACTGAGAGGGGAGGATCTCTCTCTCAGTAGCAATCCACCCTGGGAGAGAGAGGTGGTAACTTCGCTGTACTCTGCAGGAAAGAGACTGGTGAGAATCTCTTATGCGTGATTTACTTTGTTTGTTTTGTACTGGGCCCGGGTAGCTGGCCCAGTAACCGGTAGTAAGGGCACTACGGAAAAGAGGTAGGCTCCTGACAGGAGTAGGCCGATTGTTTTGTTTAGTTTTGTTTGTGCATAAAAGGGGAAGCCTCCCCAACTGCTGAAAAAGACTGTGTTCTGCTTTATAATAAAAGTACACCTGAGCCGCAATCTCCTGCTGTCCGGGCCATATTTTGAGCAACCTACCACACTATATATATATATGTGTATCTATCTGCATTTATCTATCTCTCTGTATCTATATCTATCTATATGTCTATTTATCTGTCTTTCACAGTGTCTTCCTGATTCTTTTTCCATAGTCTTTGCAAGTCGGCGCTGCGCTAGTTAATAATAGGGCTCTGCTCTGCGCCATGGCGTTCCCTGATGGTGGATCATGTCTCGGCTGCGGCCGCTGTTAATATGTTAAGTATGTTACAAGATTCCTGGACATTCGCAGCTTCCGCCGCAGCCGACCCCGGCCAACAACAAGCGCTCCTCACAAAAGGGCAGCCTTTACGTCTTTAGTTCAGCGCTAATCCTTTAACAAAGGCGTTATCTGGGCGTGCGGACCTCTTCCTCCTCTTATTAGCAGCTAATTAGAACTTTGAAATGTCACTTCCTTTCCCTGGATCCAACCCGCTCCCCTTTCCCCGCTGTCACAGGCAGGTTAACTAATCGGAAAGATAATTACAGCGTTGCTAATAAGTGTCCTCGACGCGTCCAGGTGGCCGCAACAGGCGCTGAGTCAGGTAGAGCAGCCTTTGTGTTCTCGGATGGTTTTGTTACAATAGGTTTCCAGGTCATGATCCGAGCGGGTCGGTCCTGGGAAGGGGCAAGGCACACGTTTCGGGAGCGGCTCTCTACCAGTTTTGGCTAAGAGCCGGTGTTCAGGTAGACGTAACAGTGACAGACATATAATGGTTGGAAAGGTCATACTCCGGCCATTCCAATGATGCCCCACTTGACCATGTATAGAGCCTATGGAACCAGAGATACAGTGGGTCAAAGGTCACTTATATCTTTTACAATGGGATTGCAGTTTAGGTGAGGCAAACCCTCCCTGTGCCCCCTCCCTGGATCCCCCAGTGGTCCTGTCTTATAGCACAGTGAGAAAGGTTTAATCCAATGGAGACTTTCTTTAGAATGTGGCTCATTCCAGAAGCTTCCATAGTTATCCTTTATATATATAGGATTATTCTGCTTTAGGTCCTTTTCATGGGACGGTATCTCAGACACAGGTTAGCACTTACAACCTTAGCGCAGGTTTTCCCAACACTGTCCTCAAGCAGCAATAACAGGCCAGGTTTGCAGGAACAGGCAGCTGTATCAATAGGCAAAATAGGCCTCGCTCAAACAGGGGCTGCAGATGGCAAACATTTTGTGTAATGTCAGTTCACAAATGGCTTTCATGCTGATTCTACAGGTGAGATGTGACCTGAGGAGCAACTGTGCAGCTGAGGTATGCACTGGGCAGCAGAAAAATTATTGTACAGGTGAGATATGCGCCAGGCACCATCGGAATGATTCTACAGGTGAGATATGCGCCAGGCACCATCGGAATGATTGTACAGGTGAGATATGCGCCAGGCACCATCGGAATGATTGTACAGGTGAGATATGCGCCAGGCACCATCGGAATGATTGTACAGGTGAGGTATGCGCCAGGGGAATGATTGTACAGGTGAGGTATGCACCGGGGGAATGATTGTACAGGTGAGGTATGCGCCGGGGGAATGATTGTACAGGTGAGGTATGCGCCGGGGGAATGATTGTACAGGTGAGGTATGCGCCGGGGGAATGATTGTACAGGTGAGGTATGCGCCGGGGGAATGATTGTACAGGTGAGGTATGCGCCGGGGGAATGATTGTACAGGTGAGGTATGCTCCGGGGGAATGATTGTACAGGTGAGGTATGCGCCGGGGGAATGATTGTACAGGTGAGGTATGCGCCGGGGGAATGATTGTACAGGTGAGGTATGCGCCGGGGGAATGATTGTACAGGTGAGGTATGCGCCGGGGGAATGATTGTACAGGTGAGGTATGCGCCGGGGGAATGATTGTACAGGTGAGGTATGCTCCGGGGGAATGATTGTACAGGTGAGGTATGCGCCGGGGGAATGATTGTACAGGTGAGGTATGCGCCGGGGGAATGATTGTACAGGTGAGGTATGCGCCGGGGGAATGATTGTACAGGTGAGGTATGCGCCGGGGGAATGATTGTACAGGTGAGGTATGCGCCGGGGGAATGATTGTACAGGTGAGGTATGCGCCGGGGGAATGATTGTACAGGTGAGGTATGCGCCGGGGGAATGATTGTACAGGTGAGGTATGCCCCGGGGGAATGATTGTACAGGTGAGGTATGCGCCGGGGGAATGATTGTACAGGTGAGGTATGCGCCGGGGGAATGATTGTACAGGTGAGGTATGCGCCGGGGGAATGATTGTACAGGTGAGGTATGCGCCGGGGGAATGATTGTACAGGTGAGGTATGCGCCGGGGGAATGATTGTACAGGTGAGGTATGCGCCGGGGGAATGATTGTACAGGTGAGGTATGCGCCGGGGGAATGATTGTACAGGTGAGGTATGCGCCGGGGGAATGATTGTACAGGTGAGGTATGCGCCGGGGGAATGATTGTACAGGTGAGGTATGCGCCGGGGGAATGATTGTACAGGTGAGGTATGCGCCGGGGGAATGATTGTACAGGTGAGGTATGCGCCGGGGGAATGATTGTACAGGTGAGATATGCGCCGGGGGAATGATTGTACAGGTGAGGTATGCGCCGGGGGAATGATTGTACAGGTGAGGTATGCGCCGGGGGAATGATTGTACAGGTGAGGTATGCGCCGGGGGAATGATTGTACAGGTGAGGTATGCCCCGGGGGAATGATTGTACAGGTGAGGTATGCGCCGGGGGAATGATTGTACAGGTGAGGTATGCACCGGGGGAATGATTGTACAGGTGAGGTATGCGCCGGGGGAATGATTGTACAGGTGAGGTATGCGCCGGGGGAATGATTGTACAGGTGAGGTATGCCCCGGGGGAATGATTGTACAGGTGAGGTATGCGCCGGGGGAATGATTGTACAGGTGAGGTATGCACCGGGGGAATGATTGTACAGGTGAGGTATGCGCCGGGGGAATGATTGTACAGGTGAGGTATGCCCCGGGGGAATGATTGTACAGGTGAGGTATGCGCCGGGGGAATGATTGTACAGGTGAGATTTATATTATTAAGTCGCCTCCTGCCGTAACAGTTTATTTCTGCGCGGGTTTAATCTGGGGGAGGAATGTTGTGGCTGATATTACACTAATCTGCTTTAAACAGTTTCCCTAGAAGAGGGGGGCATGCGGGGGCGTAGGGGGGGCATGGGGGGGGTGAGTAAAGGCTGACCAGTCTGATACAGGTTAAAATGCCTCAGACGCCTTACGTTTCAAAGGGCCAATTGTAGCATGAGGTAAGTGGCATTCTTTATCCTGGATGTATTGAGGAGCAGAAGGGAGGATCAGGCTGGGGTTTGCAGGGTTGATCAGGCTGAGGTTTGCGGGGAGGATCTGGCTGGGGTTTGCAGGTTGCACCAAGCTGGGGTTTGCAGGGTAGATCAGGCTAGGGATTGCAGGTAGGATCAGGCTGGGGTTTGCGAGGAGGATACGGCTGGGGTTTGCAGGTAGGATCAGGCTGGGGCTTGCGGGGAGGATCAGGCTGGGGTTTGCAGGTAGGATACGGCTGGGGTTTGCAGGGAGGATCAGGCTGGGGTTTGTGGAGGATCAGGCTGGGGTTTGCGAGGAGGATACGGCTGGGGTTTGCAGGTAGGATCAGGCTGGGGCTTGCGGGGAGGATCAGGCTGGGGTTTGCAGGTAGGATACGGCTGGGGTTTGCAGGGAGGATCAGGCTGGGGTTTGTGGAGGATCAGGCTGGGGTTTGCAGGGTGCATCAGGCTGGGGTTTGCAGGGAGGATCAGGCTGGGGTTTGCAGGTAGGATCAGGCTAGGGTTTGCAGGGAGGATCAGGCTGGGGTTTGCGGAGGATCAGGCTGGGGTTTGCAGGGTGCATCAGGCTGGGGTTTGCAGGGTGCATCAGGCTGGGGTTTGCAGGGAGGGGGATATTATTCCAGATGTAACGCTTAATTAAATTAATTCCCCCAACTCGGATCAGCCCAAAAATAACACACAGTGAGAAGAACCAACAGTGTCAATCCCCGTAGAGGAGGACAGACAGACATCCCTTTATATGTTATACTGTAACAGTGAATATTTATACAATGAGCACAGTGATTCAGCAACAACATATTCTACAGCGCAGTACATTGCTGTTTTATTTCTGTGGAGCTCTGTGATATGCTCATACACACCGCACATTACTGTGAGTTTTATTGCTGTGGAGCTCTGTGATACGCTCATACACACCGCACATTACTGTGAGTTTTATTGCTGTGGAGCTCTGTGATACGCTCATACACACCGCACATTATTGTGAGTGTTATTGCTGTGGAGCTCTGTGATACGCTCACACACACCGCACATTACTGTGAGTTTTATTGCTGTGGAGCTCTGTGATATGCTCATACACACCGCACATTACTGTGAGTTTTATTGCTGTGGAGCTCTGTGATACGCTCATACACACCGCACATTACTGTGAGTGTTATTGCTGTGGAGCTCTGTGATACGCTCACACACACCGCACATTACTGTGAGTTTTATTGCTGTGGAGCTCTGTGATATGCTCATACACAGCGCACATTACTGTGAGTTTTATTTCTGTGGAGCTCTGTGATACGCTCATACACACCGCACATTACTGTGAGTTTTATTGCTGTGGAAATCCCTTGATGTACCGGCATTTAAGATGTTGTTTCTGCATGTTGCTCTGGGTTCTCTGTAGATGAAAGGAAGCTCTGGGGGTTTTCTAATAAGAAGTTATTGAGGTGCTGGTGACTGAGGATCTGAGGTCTGGGATATCCCCAGGGGCCGCGGGGTTAAATCCTCTGGGTCTGCAGTCAGGGTTTAGACATTGCTGTTTCCACACACAGGCCAGAGGAGCCTGGACTCCCCTCCCATATTGTTCTGGGGATAATGGGGGGGCTTTTGTTGTATAATCAGGCCCCTGATGGGCCAGGAGACAGATACAGATTCTTGGCATTTGTCGGGTGAAATGAAAGCCGGATTAGGCAGAGGCGGCTGCACACTCCATGGCAAACGTAAGCCAAGTATTCCCCATTCACAGGCCCAACCAGGTCCGGGCCCTGATCCGGGACTTGTTTGTATTCCTAAAATGACTATTGATGGCCTGAAAGTGCAGCGAGCGGCACAGAGACATTCCAGAGGGAGAGATTATCTAAACTGAGAAACAGAAGTGACAGGCTACAACACATGGCCGCCTTCTGCAACCCCAACACTAACCCTAACCCCAATCTTACAGAGTGAACCTCATCAATCCATAATGCAAAGAGAAATATGACAGATGGATTGGTTGAGTGATAAATTGATAGATAGATAGATAGATACAGGTAGCTAGATATAGATAGATGAATAGATACATGGATACAGTAGATAAATATATAGATAACGATAGATACAGACTGAGAGATATAGATGTAGATAGATAGATACATGGATATAGATAGAGATAAATAGAGATATAGATAGATACATGGATACAGATAGATAGATAGATAGATACAGATAGATATGGGATAGATACAGATAGATCGATAGATAGAGACAGACAGATAGATATAGATAGATACAGATAGATAGAGACAGATATATACAGATAGATAGAGACAGATATATACAGATAGATAGATAGAGACAGACAGAGAGAGAGAGATAGATAGATATAGACAGACAGATAGAGACAGACAGACAGATAGAGACAGATAGATACAGACAGATAGATAGAGACAGATAGATAGAGACAGACAGACAGATAGAGACAGACAGATAGAGACAGACAGATAGAGACAGACAGATAGATACAGATAGATAGATAGATACATACATACAGATAGATAGATACATACAGATAGATAGATACATACAGATAGATAGATATAGACAGATAGATAGATACAGATAGATAGATAGATACAGACAGATAGATAGATAGATAGATACAGACAGATAGATAGATAGATAGATAGATATACAGATAGATACATACAGATAGATAGAGACAGACAGATAGATACATACAGATAGATACATACAGATAGATAGAGACAGACAGATAGATACATAGATACATACAGACAGATAGATACATACAGATAGATAGAGACAGACAGACAGATAGATACATACAGATACAGATAGATACATACAGATAGATAGAGACAGACAGATAGATACATAGATACATACAGACAGATAGATACATACAGACAGATAGATACATACAGATAGATAAAGACAGACAGACAGATAGATACATATAGATAGAGACAGACAGATAGATACATACATACAGATAGATACATACAGACAGATAGATACATACAGATAGATAGAGACAGACAGACAGATAGATACATACAGATAGATAGAGACAGACAGATAGATACATACATACAGATAGATACATACAGACAGATAGATACATACAGATAGATAGAGACAGACAGACAGATAGATAGATACATACAGATACAGATAGATACATACAGATAGATAGATAGATAGATAGATACAGATAGATAGATAGATAGACACAGACAGATATAGACAGACAGATAGATAGATGTAGCTCCCCTGTGCCATAAGACCCAGGACATACTTGAAAGTGAGAGAAATCTCATTGTATTCTTCCTGGTAAATCCTTTATAAATAAATAAATAGCCTGTGTTAAGAAGATGCTTCACTCACACTCACACTCAGAGCCCCCTCACATTCTGCCTCCAGATCCCCCTTAATCCAAGACATTCCCTGAGACTGTACAATTATACAAAGAGGAGGGCACCCCCCCCCCACAACCCCCCCCCCCCCCCTCCCAGGACAGCTCAGCTCCTCTGGGGTCTGCAGGGGTCACAGAAAGGTTCATCCGACCAATGTAATCACAGTAGAGAAACAACTTCACCCCTCTGTGCAGAGGATATGGGGGGGCTGACACCCCCTTACACCCCATGACATGAGCACTAGGAAATTCATGAAACCAATAAGTCATGGATATATCAGTCACGTGGTGTATGTACATGGCATTCTCTGACCCCTTTGTATGGTCTGACATGTGGTCAGGGGAAGTTTGGAATTTGCCCCCTGAGCACCAGCACCACTTGACCCCAGACTCAGCCTGTGTAGAGATAGTGTGTCAGACACAAAGGGTCACTCCAAGTGTTTGTGATCACACTCACAATCAGGCAGCACTTTGCACCTTGATCTCTTCGGTTACACACACCCTCTCCTTTAATGGTGTATCATGCCTGGCAGGGGCTGGAGGAGGCCAAGAACCCTGCTGTGACACCTGGATGTCCTCAGCATCATGTCCAGAACATTTACACACAAAATACCAGCAACCATGACACTAATAGAATCAACTCCAGACCTTTTACTGAATGATGAATTGATGAAGAAATAATGGAGTCGCCACACCTGGCCATGAAACAGCTTTTCATTCAATTGTCCAATTACTTTTGGTCCCTTGTAAAAGGGGGTGTGGCTGCTCTTAAGAGCTATAATTCCTAGACCCTTCCTTCAATTTGGATGTAAATCCCCTCAAATTAAACCTGAGAGTGTGACCTTTCACCCCAAATCCCTTATATTACTCTTAAACTCATTCTCGCCAAAACTGAAATTCTTGTTGTTTCTCCCTCCAAGGAAACCCCAATCCCACCTCTCTCTCTGCGAGTAAGGGAACGCTCATTCGCCCGACGCCTCAAGCTCGCTGCCTTGGTGTCACTTTCGATTTTTTATTATTATTATTATTATTAATTTATAAAGCGCCAGCATATTCCGCAGCGCTGTACAATAAGCACAGTACAGACAGGGTTACAATACATTGAACAACATTTGACAAACAGTACAGGAGGAGATGAGGGCCCTATTCCCGTAGGAACTCACAATCTAGGAGGGTTGGGGTTGGAAACAGGAGGAGAGGACTGTAAGGTGAGAGTGATTGATGGTTGCGTCAGTGAGTTGGGTGGTAGGCTTCCCTAAATAGCAATGTTTTCAGGGAGCGTTTGAAGGAAGAGAAGTTAGGGGAAAGTCTGACAGCACGAGGGAGAGCGTTCCAGAGAGTGGGGGCTGCACGTGAGAAATCCTGCAGTCTATCATGGGAAGAGGTGATGCGGGGAGAAGCTAGGCGCAGGTCACTGTTTGACCTTAGGGAGCGGGCTGGGGTGTATTTGGTGATTAGTGAGGACAGGTAGTGGGGCGCTGAGTTAGTGAGGGTTTTGTAGGTAAGGATAAGGATTTTGAACTTAATTCTGCAGTGGATGGGGAGCCAGTGAAGGGACTCGCAGAGGGGAGCGGCAGAGACAGAGCAGCGGGTGAGGTGAATTAGCCTGGCGGAGGCGTTCAGGATGGATTGTAGGGGGGAGAGGCGAGACAGAGGGAGGCCAGATAAGAGATTATTGCAATAGTCGAGTCGGGAGATTACCAGGGCGTGTATGAGTTGTTTTGTGGTGACAGCGGTAAGAAATGGCCGAATTCTGGAAATATTACGCAGTTGGTATCGGCAGGAGGAGGAAAGAGACTTGATGTGGGGGATGAAGGAAAGAGCAGAGTCCAGTGTAACTCCAAGACAGCGAACTTGGTTTGATGGGGAGATGGTGATACCCTCCACCGTGATAGAGAAGTCAGGAGGTGGGGAGGCATTAGAGGGAGGAATAAGTAGGAGCTCAGTCTTTGACATGTTGATCTTTAGGTGGTGGGAGGCCATCCAGGAGGAGATGCCAGATAAACAGTCACTGACTTTTGAAAGGACAGGGGGAGAGAGATCAGGGGTAGAGAGGTAGATCTGAGTGTCATCAGCGTAGAGGTGGTAATTAAAGCCAAAGCTGTTGATGATTTTGCCCAGGGAGGAGGTGTAGATGGAAAAGAGCAGAGGACCAAGGACAGAGCCTTGAGGTACACCAACAGATAGAGGCAATGAAGAGGAGGAGTTACCAGCAAAGGACACACAGAAGGACCTGTTGGATAAATAGGAGTCAACCCAAGCAAGTGCAGTGTCACCGAGACCCAGAGAGTTGAGGGTCTGTAGAAGGAGGGGGTGGTCAACAGTGTCAAAAGCAGCCGAGAGGTCAAGCAGGATGAGAATAGAATAGTGGCCGTGTTTTTTAGCAGTTAGGAGGTCGTTGGTGACTTTGGTGAGGGCAGTTTCAGTTGAGTGTAGCGGACGGAAGCCAGATTGCAGGGGGTCAAGTAGGGAATTGGAGGACAGGAAGAGGGAGAGGCGGTTGAAGACTAGTTTTTCTAAGAGCTTTGATGTGAAGGGAAGCAGGGATACAGGGCGGTAGTTGGATGGAGAGTTGGTGTCTAGGGATGGTTTCTTTAGTAAAGGGGTAACTAGCGCGTGTTTGAAGGCGGATGGAAAGGAGCCAGTGGAGAGAGATAGGTTGAAGATGTGTGTGAGAGCAGGGGTGAGGGAGGAGGAGAGGGGAGGAATTAGATGTGAGGGAATGGGGTCGAGCGGGCACGTGGTGAGATGTGAGGAGGACAATAAGGAATTGACTTCCTCCTCAGTGGTTGGGAGGAAGCGGCAGAGGGTGGCAGAGGGGACCTGTGGGAGTGGAGGTGGCAGATAACTATCTTGTGTAGGGATGTTGCTTCTGATAGTTAGAGTTTTACTGAGGAAGTAGTCTGCCAGGTCTTGAGCGCTGAAGGCAGCTGAGGGGGAAGGTGCAGGTGGGTAGAGGAGGGTGTTGAAGGTGGACCAGAGCCGTTTAGGGTTGGAGGACAGCGTAGATATAAGAGATGAGAAGAAGGATTGTTTGGCCAAGTGGAGGGCAGAGGTGTATGACCGGAGAATAAACTTGAAGTGAACAAAATCAGCTTCAGAGCGGGATTTCCTCCAGGCACGCTCTGCAGTGCGGGAGCATCTTTGCAGGTAGCGAGTTTGGAGGGTGTGCCAGGGCTGAAGCTGGCGGCGTGGGGCCTTGCAGAGTCGAAGAGGAGCAAGAGTGTCTAGAGCAGAGATAAGCGTAGTGTTGTAGTGATTAGTGGCAGCATCAGGGCAGGTGAAGGATGAGGTATGAGGGAGGTGGTGAAGTAGGTTGGAGAATTGATGGGGGTCCACAGCATGTAGATTTCTGCGAGTGTGTGTGCGGGGTGGGGGAGCAGGGTGTTTAGGAAGTCCAGATAGGTTGAAAGAGAGAAGGTGGTGGTCAGAGATGGGGAAAGGGCGACATTTGAACTCAGAAATGGAGCAGAGGTTGGAAAAGACCAGGTCAATAACGTGACCATCGCGGTGGGTAGGGAGGAGGGAGGATTGTGTGAGTCCAAGGGAGGACGTGAGTGAAAGAAGTTTGGAGGCAGCAGGAGCGGAAGGATCGTCAATGGGAATGTTGAAGTCCCCGAGAATTAGGCATGGAAGATTAGAAGACAGGAAGTGAGAAAGCCAGGTAGCAAAGTGGTCAAAGAACTGGGAGGTTGGTCCCGGTGGGCGGTAGATGACTGCCACCCTGAGAGCCAGAGGAGAGAACAGGCGGATGCAGTGTGTCTCGAAGGAGGAGAAGGAGAGGGATGAGGGTGGAGGGAGATGCTGGTAGGTGCAGGTGGGAGAGAGCAGGAGCCCGACCCCGCCACCATTTCTCTCACCCGGTCTGGGGGTATGGCTCAAGTGTAGACCGCCATGTGAGAGAGCAGCAACGGAGGCCGTGTCAGAGGGAGTTAGCCAGGTTTCAGTTAAAGCTAGGAGGTTGAAGGAGTTTGAAAGGAAGAGGTCATGGACGGCTGTGAGTTTGTTGCACACAGAGCGAGCGTTCCAGAGGGCGTAGGAGAAAGAGGACAGGCGCTGAGGGATGATGGGAATGAGGTTGCTGGGCTTGCAGGGAGGTGATTTATGTGCGATGGAGATAGGATGAGAGGGAAGTATTGGATGTGTTGTGGGGCCAGGGTTAGGGGATATGTCACCTGAATAGAGTAACAGCAGGAGGGTGAGAAAGAGAAGGTGGGAATGGGATTTGTGGGCGTGGGAGTGATTGGCAGCACGAGAGTTAGAGGGAGACCATGTTCTGAGGAAACAAAGGAGCTCATGTGAGGCCATCATGTGGGACGAGAGGAGGGAGGGAGAGATGCAGATAGTGTAGGGGTCGGTGGTAGAGGGGCAGGAGTTCCATTTAAGGAGAAAGGTAGAAGTAAAGAGGAGAAGCGTGAGAGAAAGCATGAAATAGACTTGCGTTTACCCAGAGTAAAATTGGGCCTTGCAGTTCCTTCCTCCAGTCCCGCAACTCCAGGAATCAACTCTAAGCGTCCACTTAAGACTGTTACTTGTGAATGTTACTTGATTCTGACCTAACATTCTCTCCCCACAGCCAGACAGTGACCAAATCCTGTTAATTTCAACTCAAGAACATCGCCCGTGTCGCCTCTTTCTGATGCAAGATACCGCGAAGGTGCTGGTTCAGGCTCTTATCATTTCACAACTTGATTACTGCAACTCGCTCCTTATTGGCCCCAACTCCCGTATTGCCCCTTTGCAATCTAATGAATGCAGGTGCCAGGCTTATTTTTCTCACCAGACACACCTCTTGTACCTCCCTTTCTGCCGGTCCCTCCATTGGCTTCCTGTACCTCCCCCCTCTGCCAGTCCCTCCATTAGCTTCCTGTACCTCCCCCCTCTGCTGGTCTTCGATTGGCTTCCTGTATCTCCCCCTTCTGCCAGTCCCTCCATTGGCTTCCGGTACCTCCCCCCTCTGCCGGTCCCTCCATTAGCTTCCTGTACCTCCCCCATCTGCCGGTCTTCCATTGGCTTCCTGTACCTCCCCCCTCTGCCAGTCCCTCCATTAGCTTCCTGTACCTCCCCCCTCTGCTGGTCTTCCATTGGCTTCCTGTACCTCCACCCTCTGCCGGTCCCTCCATTGGCTTCCTCTACCTCCCCCCTCTGCCGGTCTTCCATTGGCTTCCTGTACCTCCCCCCTCTGCCAGTCCCTCCATTAGCTTCCTGTACCTCCCCCCTCTGCTGGTCTTCCATTGGCTTCCTGTACCTCCCCCCTCTGCCGGTCCCTCCATTGGCTTCCTGTACCTCCCCCATCTGCCGGTCTTCCATTGGCTTCCTGTACCTCCCCCCTCTGCCAGTCCCTCCATTAGCTTCCTGTACCTCCCCCCTCTGCTGGTCTTCCATTGGCTTCCTGTACCTCCCCCCTCTGCCGGTCCCTCCATTGGATTCCTATACGTCCCCCCTCTGCCGGTCCCTCCATTGACTTCCTGTACCTCCCCCCTCTCTCGGTCCCTCCATTGGCTTCCTGTACCTCCCCCCTCTGTCGGTCCCTCCATTGGCTTCCTGTACGTTTCAGGATACAGTTTAAAATACTGACGCTCACGTTCAAATCACTCAATAACCCGACCCCCCCCCTTACATGTCTTCATTACTCCCCTAGCACGTCCCATCTAGACAACTCCAGTCAGCAGGTGATCTCCACCTGTCATCTGTCTACACCCACACTGCCAACTCTCTCCTCCAAGACTTTTCTCGGGCAGCTCCAGCCTTGTGGAATGACTTGCCTCGCCCTATCAAACTCTCCCCTGACCTTCAGGCCTTCAAGAAATCCCTCAAAACCATCTCTTCAGATTATTGTACCACATCACTGATGCAACTCATCCCTCTGCTCACCTACTCACACCGGATTGAAGCTGCTTCTAGGATCTCCTTAGGGAAATACAAACTGAATCCTGCAATCACTGAGTAGTGAATCATATCACCTGTGCTTCACATATCCTGCAAACCTGACCTGTTGAGGACCGCGGTTGGGAACCACTGCTCTAGACTGTAAGCTCCTATGAGCAGGGCCCATGTCTATCTGTATCCCTTTGTTTATTGTAAAGCGCTGCAGAAACTGTTGGCGCTATATTAATGATGATTAATAATAGCTTGCATATGTTTTGGTAAATACCTGAAAAAACTAAAATTGTGTCAGTGTCCAAATATATATGGACCTGTTATACAAGATTGTATTTTTATTTGCCAACAGGTAAAACCATGGAGGAATGGATGAATAAACAAAAGAGAGGAAGGGGAGGATAATGTTTTTTTATGGTTTCATTATGTTTTTGAGAGTTAAAGAACTTGCCAGCCATTCCCATTGGCACACATACCCACTGTGCCCTCAGACCCCCTGCCTGCTGGGGGGGGCAGCAATGAGGAGCACAGCTCTGAGACAATTTTCGTATTGCTATAGTTATCCCTAAGCCAAACATCTTCTTAAAGTCCCATTCATCTTATCATCTCCTCTACCAAGAGAAATTCAATAATAGCCCCCCCTGTGACAATGAGGATCAGGCAGGACAAGGAGTACAATCCCACAGCAGCAATGTGATGCAGCCAGCAGAGGTAAAAGCACAATGGCTGAGCCCCAATCCCTCTATCCTGCTCCTCCTGATGACAAGGAATAGAAATAAAAGGTACCTTTAAAGGATGTGAGCAGTGGCCAGGTATCTTCACCATGGCTGCAGGGCAGTGGCTGCTGCTGATTTAAAAAGCAGCACCATTTAAATTCCTATGAAAATTTGGAGAGCTGAGAGGAGAGAGCTGAGAGGTTAATCCCAGTTTAATGCATGATGCAGTCACAGGACCAGGGCTGGATGATTCTGTTATCTCCTCCTAACATTTGAGTCTTCCATATTCCACCCAGCCAAATATGTTGCAGAGAAGTGCAGATGGAGGCAATCCTAGAGCCTGAGGAAAATGTGTTATTAATATCTAAATAAGTTCCCAATACTGTCTGTAAATCTCCCCTTCACCATTCCAGATGAATTCCTTTGAAGTTTCACTGCCTCATCTCTTCAATGTATTTCTTTTTAAATCAGGCTTAATTCAAACTGGTAAATATATATATATTATACACACACACATACATATATATATATTTATTTAGTATACCACACACATACATATATATATATATATATATATATTATACACACACACACATATATATATATATATTATACACACACATAGGACATACTTGAAAACGAGAGAAATCTCAATGTATCCTTCCTGGTAAAATCCTTTATAAATAAATAAAATAAATATATTATACACACACATATATTATACACACACATATATTATACACACACACATATATATTATACACACACACATATATATTATACACATACACACACATATATATATTACACACATACTTTTATATATTATACACACACACATATATTATACACACACACATATATATTATACACATACACACACATATATATATTTACACACATACTTTTATATATTATACACACACATATATATTATACACACACACATATATATTATACACACATACATATATATATTATACACACACATACATATATATATATTATACACACACACACACACATATATTTACACACATACTTTTATATATTATACACACACACACACCTATATATTATAACATACACACATACATGTACATATATATATTATACACACATATATATTATACACACATACAATATTTATAAATCCTACACATATATACTTATTGCTTGTGCACTACACAAATATGTATGCATTTAATATGCACACATACAAACGTATTACTAATGCACTGTGACTATATATGCTGCAACGTTTTCATTATACCCAGGACATACTTGAAAACGAGAGAAATCTTTCCTGGTAAAATCATTTGCAAATAAAAATAAATAATACACACACACACATATATGCTTTGCTTTACACACACCTATAAATACTTATATATTATACACACATACATATATACACTTATATCCATTTCTTGTGCACTATACATAAATGCATGTATAGACACACATTCAGACATATATACGTATTTACTGTACACACATATATATATATATATATATTTCTTACGCACTTTACATATACAACATACTTGAAAACGAGAGAAATCTCAATGTATCCTTCCTGGTAAAATACTTTGCAAATAAATAAAATAAATATTTACTATAAACACACATTCACACATATATACGTATTTACTGCACATATACTAATTTCTTATGCACTTTACATATATATATATATATATATATATATATTCGTATTTACTATAAACGCATATATGTTTACTACACATCTATATATGTCTTAATAAACACTCGGTGGAGTAGAAACGTTGATGCTGTAACACTACAGGTCTATTCAAAGAAAGGTGAACCTCAGGAGAACGACTGGAGAAGTTAAAATTCTAGGTCAAAATAGCCAAAGCCGAAAAATTCTCCCATTTATCTCACTTTCCAAATCGGCTATTTGGTCTAGATTGTTCTCTTCTCCTGACAGTTCTCCTGGTTTTCACCTTTCTCTGAATAACCCTGTTAATCATGTAACTGAAATGAAGGTGAAGCCACAAATTGTTATAAAGACCCGTGAGTGTCTGCTATTTTTTCAGTGTGTAATAAATATATATATATATATACATCTGTATCATACATATCTGGAAACAAAATAAAAGCTGATATATGATCTATATGTCCCAAAAATCATTCTTACACATTTTATGAAGGACCATAGGACTCCTGGGAGCCAGTTAATCATCTTGTAAATATTAAAACATTAGAATAAACATCTCCACATCCCAGGAAACACATGAATCCCCCCCCCTGCCCCCATCACTGCGTGTTGTCACATTGTGTGTTTGTTTTTAAAAGGCTGCTGACACATTGTTGAATGTTAAACATTGAGCTTCCTGGTTATTAGCCACGTGTTTAATTCAGTGTAATGTGAATCCAGGAGCAGCATGGGATGAGCAGCTCCATACAGGAGTCTGTGAGGACAAATGACATGTAATAACTGTGTGTAATAATTATTTCCCCCCCCCTCCTCCTGGCCTGTTTACAAACAGAATGACCTGACACTTTGTAGCAGCTATTATATATCACATCAAAGAAGCTGCTGGATCAGGGTGTAAAGACATCTCCTAAATACCTTGCAAACAGCTCCCAGGGGGCTCATTGCAGGTCATGGTCTGTAAACCCAGAGGAAGCCTCTGCTGATTTAATGACTCTGCTAATTGAGCACAGGTTACAGAGTGTATGGAAATACACTTACTGCAAGCTCCATGCACTGAGCAGGGGTTACTGGCCTGCACTCCACATTCCCACTGCCTGCACCTAATACACAGGGTGTCATGTCTCCATATAATGCAAGGTACACTAATACACAGTCTGCACAGGGTGTCATGTCTCCATATAATGCAAGATACACTAATACACAGTCTGCACAGGGTGTCATGTCTCCATATAATGCAAGGTACACTAATACACAGTCTGCACAGGGTGTCATGTCTCCATATAATGCAAGGTACACTAATACACAGTCTGCACAGGGTGTCATGTCTCCATATAATGCAAGATACACTAATACACAGTCTGCACAGGGTGTCATGTCTCCATATAATGCAAGGTACACTAATACACAGTCTGCACAGGGTGTCATGTCTCCATATAATGCAAGATACACTAATACACAGTCTGCACAGGGTGTCATGTCTCCATATAATGCAAGATACACTAATACACAGTCTGCACAGGGTGTCATGTCTCCATATAATGCAAGATACACTAATACACAGTCTGCACAGGGTGCCATGTCTCCATATAATGCAAGATACACTAATACACAGTCTGCACAGGGTCATGTCTCCATATAATGCAAGGTACACTAATAACAGTCTGCAGCACAGGGTGCCATGTCTCCATATAATGCAAGACACACTAAACACAGTCTGCACAGGTGTCATGTCCCATATAATGCAAGACACTAAGAATACACAGTCTGCACAGGGTGCCATGTCTCCATATAATGCAAGATACACTAATAACAGTCTGCACAGGGTGTCATGTCTCCATATAATGCAAGGTACTAATACACAGTCTGCACAGGGTGCCATGTCTCCATATATATGCAAGGTACACTAATACACAGTCTGCACAGGGTGTCATGTCTCCATATAATGCAAGACACATAATACAACAGTCTGCACAGGTGCCATGTCTCCATATAATGCAAGATACACTAATACACAGTCGCACAGGGTGCATGTCTCCATATATAATGCAAGATACACTAATACACAGTCTGCACAGGGTGTCATGTCTCCATATAATGCAAGATACACTAAACACAGTCTGCACAGGGTGTCATGTCTCCATATAATGCAAGGTACACTAATACACAGTCTGCACAGGGTGTCATGTCTCCATATAATGCAAGATACACTAATACACAGTCTGCACAGGGTGTCATGTCTCCATATAAAGATGCAAGGTACACTAATACACAGTCTGCACAGGGTGTCATGTCTCCATAATAATGCAAGGTACACTAATACAACAGTCTGCACAGGGTGTCATGTCTCCATATAATGCAAGATACACTAATACACAGTCTGCACAGGTGTCCATGTCCTCAATAATGCAAGATACACTAATACACAGTCTGCACAGGGTGTCATGTCTCCATATAATGCAAGGTACACTAATACACAGTCTGCACAGGGTGTCATGTCTCCATATAAGTGCAAGACACACTAATACACAGTCCTGCACAGGGTGTCATGTCTCCATATAATGCAAGACACACTAATACACAGTCTGCACAGGGTGTCATGTCTCCATATAATGCAAGACACACTAATACACAGTCTGCACAGGGTGTCATGTCTCCATATAATGCAAGGTACACTAATACACAGTCTGCACAGGGTGCCATGTCTCCATATAATGCAAGGTACACTAATACACAGTCTGCACAGGGTGCCATGTCTCCATATAATGCAAGGTTGTCGTGTCTCCATATAATGCAAGGTACACTAATACACAGTCTGCACAGGGTGCCATGTCTCCATATAATGCAAGATACACTAATACACAGTCTGCACAGGGTGCCATGTCTCCATATAATGCAAGATTCACTAATACACAGTCTGCACAGGGTGTCATGTCTCCATATAATGCAAGATACACTAATACACAGTCTGCACAGGGTGCCATGTCTCCATATATAATGCAAGATCACTATAATAAGCAGTCTGCAGGTGTCGTGTCTCCATAATTGCAAGGTACACTAATACACAGTCTGCACAGGGTGTCATGTCTCCATATAATGCAAGGTACACTAATACACAGTCTGCACAGGGTGCCATGTCTCCATATAATGCAAGATTCACTAATACACAGTCTGCACAGGGTGTCGTGTCCCATATAATGCAAGGTACACTAATACACAGTCTGCACAGGTGTCAATGTCTCCATATAATGCAAGGTACACTAATACCAGCGTGCACAGGGTGCCATGTCTCCATATAATGCAAGGTAAACTAATACACAGTCGCACAGGGTGCCATGTCCCATATAATGCAAGTACACTAATACACATCTGCACAGGGTGTCATGTCCCATATAATGCAAGGTACACTAATACACAGTCTGCACAGGGTCATGTCTCCATATAATGCAAGACACAATACACAGTCTGCACAGGGTGTCATGTCTCCATATAATGCAAGACACACTAATACACAGTCTGCACAGGGTGTCATGTCCATATAATGCAAGACACACTAATACACAGTCTGCACAGGTGTGTCATGTCTCCATATAATGCAAGACACTAATACACAGTCTGCACAGGGTGCCATGTTCTCCATATAATGCAAGGTTGTCGTGTCCATATAATGCAAGGTACACTAACACAGTCTGCACAGGGTGCCATGTCTCCATATAATGCAAGATACACTAATACACAGTCTGACAGGGTGCCATGTCTCCATATAATGCAAGATTCACTAATACACAGTCTGCACAGGGTGTCATGTCTCCATATAATGCAAGATACACTAAACAACAGTCTGCACAGGGTGCCATGTCTCCATATAATGCAAGATTCACTAAATACAGCGAGTCCTGCACAGGTGTCGTGTCTCATATAATGCAAGATACACTAAACAACAGTCTGCACAGGGTGTCATGTCTCCATAAATGCAAGATTCACTAATAACACAGTCTGCACAGGGTGTCAGTCTCCATATAATGCAAGATACACTAATACACAGTCTGCAGCAGGGTGTCATGTCTCCATATAATGCAGAGATCACTAATACACAGTCTGCACAGGGTGTCATGTCTCCATATAATGCAAGATACACTAATACACAGTCTGCACAGGTGCCATGTCTCATATAATGCAAGATTCACTAATACAAGTCTGCACAGGGTGTCATGTCTCCATAAATGCAAGACACACTAATACACAGTCTGCACAGGGTGTCATGTCTCCATAAATGCAAGACACACTAATACACAGTCTGCACAGGGTCATGTCCCATATAATGCAAGACACACTAATACACAGTCTGCACAGGGTGTCATGTCTCCATATAATGCAAGGTACACTAATACACAGTCTGCACAGGGTGCCATGTCTCCATATAATGCAAGGTACACTAATACACAGTCTGCACAGGGTGTCATGTCTCCATATAATGCAAGACACACTAATACACAGTCTGCACAGGGTGTCATGTCTCCATATAATGCAAGGTACACTAATACACAGTCTGCACAGGGTGCCATGTCTCCATATAATGCAAGACACACTAATACACAGTCTGCACAGGGTGTCATGTCTCCATATAATGCAAGGTACACTAATACAGCATGCACAGGTCCATGTCTCCATATAATGCAAGGTGTCGTGTCTCCATATAATGCAAGGTACACTAATACAAGTCTGCACAGGGTGCCATGTCTCCATATAATGCAAGATACACTAATACAACAGTCTGCACAGGGTGCCATGTCTCCATATAATGCAAGATTCACTAATACACAGTCCTGCACAGGGTGTCATGTCTCCATATAATGCAAGATACACTAATACACAGTCTGCACAGGGTGCCATGTCTCCATATTAATGCAAGATTCACTAATACACAGTCTGCACAGGGTGTCGTGTCTCCATATAATGCAAGGTACACTAATACACAAGTCTGCACAGGGTGTCATGTCTCCATATAATCAAGGTAACTACACAGCTGTGCACAGGTGCCATGGTCTCCATAAATGCAGAGATTCACTAATACACAGTCTGCACAGGGTGTCGTGTCTCCATATAATGCAAGGTACACTAATACACAGTCTGCACAGGGTGTCATGTCTCCATATAAGCAAGGTACACTAAACACAGTCTGCACAGGGTGCCATGTCTCCATATAATGCAAGGTACACTAATACACAGTCTGCACAGGGTGTCATGTCTCCATATAATGCAAGGTACACTAATACACAGTCTGCACAGGGTGTCGTGTCTCCATATAATGCAAGGTACACTAATACACAGTCTGCACAGGGTGTCATGTCTCCATATAATGCAAGGTACACTAATACACAGTCTGCACAGGTGTCATGTCTCCATATAATGCAAGTACACTAATACACAGTCTGCACAGGGTGTCATGTCTCCATATAATGCAAGGTACACTAATACACAGTCTGCACAGGGTGCCATGTCTCCATATAATGCAAGATTCACTAATACACAGTCTGCACAGGGTGTCGTGTCTCCATATAATGCAAGGTACACTAATACACAGTCTGCACAGGGTGTCATGTCTCCATATAATGCAAGGTACACTAATACACAGTCTGCACAGGGTGCCATGTCTCCATATAATGCAAGGTACACTAATACACAGTCTGCACAGGGTGTCATGTCTCCATATAATGCAAGGTACACTAATACACAGTCTGCACAGGGTGTCGTGTCTCCATATAATGCAAGTACACAATACACAGTCTGCACAGGGTGTCATGTCTCCATAAATGCAAGGTACACTAATACACAGTCTGCACAGGGTGTCATGTCTCCATATAATGCAAGGTACACTAATACACAGTCTGCACAGGGTGTCATGTCTTTTAGGGAATGTCGGTTAAGCATTGTACAAAGCAAAGATTGTATATAGATAAAAGGTAAAAATGGTATCTCATATATAGTGCAAGCTATGAAACCTGCATCTAGTTCTGTGTAATACAGAGCATGCAGGCTGCATCTAATACAAGGAGCAGTGTAATACAGAGCATGCAGGCTGCATCTAATACAAGGAGCAATGTAATACAGAGCATGCAGGCTGCATCTAATACAAGGAGCAGTGTAATACAGAGCATGCAGGCTGCATCTAATACAAGGAGCAGTGTAATACAGAGCATGCAGGCTGCATCTAATACAATGAGCAGTGTAATACAGAGCATGCAGGCTGCATCTAATACAAGGTAGCAGTGTAATACAGAGCATGCAGGCTGCATCTAATACAAGGAGCAGTGTAATACAGAGCATGCAGGCTGCATCTAATACAATGAGCAGTGTAATACAGAGCATGCAGGCTGCATCTAATACAAGGAGCAGTGTAATACAGAGCATGCAGGCTGCATCTAATACAAGGTAGCAGTGTAATACAGAGCATGCAGGCTGCATCTAATACAAGGAGCAGTGTAATACAGAGCATGCAGGCTGCATCTAATACAAGGTAGCAGTGTAATACAGAGCATGCAGGCTGCATCTAATACAAGGAGCAGTGTAATACAGAGCATGCAGGCTGCATCTAATACAAGGAGCAATGTAATACAGAGCATGCAGGCTGCATCTAATACAAGGAGCAGTGTAATACAGAGCATGCAGGCTGCATCTAATACAAGGAGCAGTGTAATACAGAGCATGCAGGCTGCATCTAATACAAGGAGCAATGTAATACAGAGCATGCAGGCTGCATCTAATACAAGGAGCAGTGTAATACAGAGCATGCATGCTGCATCTAATACAAGGAGCGGGGTAATACAGAGCATGCAGGCTGCATCTAATACAAGGAGCAGTGTAATACAGAGCATGCAGGCTGCATCTAATACAAGGTAGCAGTGTAATACAGAGCATGCAGGCTGCATCTAATACAAGGAGCAGTGTAATACAGAGCATGCAGGCTGCATCTAATACAATGAGCAGTGTAATACAGAGCATGCAGGCTGCATCTAATACAAGTAGCAGTGTAATACAGAGCATGCAGGCTGCATCTAATACAAGGAGCAGTGTAATACAGAGCATGCAGGCTGCATCTAATACAATGAGCAGTGTAATACAGAGCATGCAGGCTGCATCTAATACAATGAGCAGTGTAATACAGAGCATGCAGGCTGCATCTAATACAATGAGCAGTGTAATACAGAGCATGCAGGCTGCATCTAATACAATGAGCAGTGTAATACAGAGCATGCAGGCTGCATCTAATACAAGGAGCAGTGTAATACAGAGCATGCAGGCTGCATCTAATACAAGGAGCAGTGTAATACAGAGCATGCAGGCTGCATCTAATACAAGGAGCAGTGTAATACAGAGCATGCAGGCTGCATCTAATACAAGGAGCAATGTAATACAGAGCATGCAGGCTGCATCTAATACAAGGTAGCAGTGTAATACAAGGTAAACATAATGCCTCCCACATGTTTCTGTACAGGACACGCTTGTACAGCCTGGCACTATACAGGGGGGGGGGGATGCAGACCATGACTTGCTGGTAGAGGTTTATAAAAGGATCTTCCAGGATAATAATAACCGGAATAATAATGTGTCAATGCAATCATTCTGCTCACAGTGAAATTAACCCTGTGTGCTCCAGGGAGGGCAGAGGAAGGGTTAATGCTGCTGCCTTTGCTGTGCAGTCTCTGTCCCCTGTGAGCTTTATCTCTGCCTCCTCCTGTCACACTTCATTTAGGGAGAGTTTATCATTTCCTCTGTTAATGTGGAATTGGCTTCTCCGGCTACTGGTTCCCAAAAGCCAGTGTTTGTCTTGTAATTGTTGTTATCTGTGTTTGTTGTTGTAAATCATTTGTCTCAGGTTTTCTCTAGTCACTTGTAAGCTCTGCCAGTTCTGAGCAAAGGCCTCTGCCCAGGTCTCTGGAGCAGCCACTCATTAAGCATGTGCCCCCCTCCCCTCTGCACCCTGACACCCCTCATTTGGATTAGCTCCCCTCCCCTCTGCACCCTGACACCCCTCATTTAGATTAGCTCCCCTCCCCTCTGCACCCTGTCAACCCCTCATTTAGATTAGCACCCCTCCCCTCTGCACCCTGACACCCCTCATTTAGGTTAGCACCCCTCCCCTCTGCACCCTGAAACCCTTCATTTAGATTAGCTCCCCTCCCCTCTGCACCCTGTCAACCCCTCATTTAGATTAGCACCCCTCCCCTCTGCACCCTGACACCCCTCATTTAGATTAGCACCCCTCCCCTCTGCACCCTGACACCCCTCATTTAGGTTAGCACCCTCCCTCTGCACCCTGACACCCCTCATTTAGATTAGCACCCCCCCTCTGCACCCTGACACCCCTCATTTAGGTTAGCACCCCTCCCCTCTGCACCCTGACACCCCTCATTTAGGTTAGCAACCCTCCCCTCTGCACCCTGACACCCCTCATTTAGATTAGCACCCCTCCCCTCTGCACCCTGACACCCCTCATTTAGATTAGCCCCCCTCCCCTCTGCACCCTGACACCCCTCATTTAGATTAGCACCCCTCCCCTCTGCACCCTGACACCCCTCATTTAGGTTAGCACCCCTCCCCTCTGCACCCTGACACCCCTCATTTAGATTAGCACCCCTCCCCTCTGCACCCTGACACCCCTCATTTAGGTTAGCACCCCTCCCCTCTGCACCCTGACACCCCTCATTTACGTTAGCTCCCCTCCCCTCTGCACCCTGACACCCCTCATTTAGATTAGCACCCCTCCCCTCTGCACCCTGACACCCCTCATTTAGGTTAGCACCCCTCCCCTCTGCACCCTGACACCCCTCATTTACGTTAGCTCCCCTCCCCTCTGCACCCTGACACCCCTCATTTACGTGAGCTCCCCTCCCCTCTGCACCCTGACACCCCTCATTTAGATTAGCACCCCTCCCCTCTGCACCCTGACACCCCTCATTTAGATTAGCACCCCTCCCCTCTGCACCCTGACACCCCTCATTTAGATTAGCACCCCTCTCCTCTGCACCCTGCCACTTTTCTGCTTGGATGGCACCCCACTTCTCTGCACCTTGTCACCCCTCTATTTGACTGGTACCCTTCCCCTCTGTACTCCCCGTCCCTGCACCCTTTTCCTTTGCACATTGCTACCCTCAGCTCGGCTTAGCACCCCTCTCCTCTGCACCCTGCCACTTTTCTGCTTGGATGGCACCCCACTTCTCTGCACCTTGTCACCCCTCTATTTGACTGGCACCCTTCCCCTCTGTACTCCCCGTCCCTGCACCCTTTTCCTTTGCACATTGCTATCCCTCAGCTCGGCTGGCACCCCTCTCCTCTGTACCCTGTCACTCCACAGCTTGGCAAACACCCCAGCACCCTCTGCCATCCCTTTCCTCTGCAACATTTTCATTTTCTGCTCCTCTATCCTGAGTTTTCTCCTTTTCTGAATCAGTCACAGCACCTGCCCTCCCTCTCCTGCCACTCTGCAGACCCTTTCCTGTCCCTGACCCTCTGCCACCCTCCCCTGCCAACCTAACACATCCCTCCCCAGCACCTCGTCCCTCATCACACTGTCACCTCTTTGCTGATCCCCACTATCCATCCCTGTGCTGAGCCTGGCTCTCTCCCATCCCCTGCCCACTCCTAAATCCCAGGCTGTTGTGTGTTTGATTACATTGGGGACCCTGGGTAATCCCTTGATTTAATGAAGTGCCTATTGCTTTCTCTTTAAACATACACTCAGAACATGGCCTTGTGGGTTTAATCTATGCAGATTGCTTTGATAAATTGGCTGATGTGACACAGCTCCTCACCCTGACCAGTTCCTTGGATGAGGGAGAAAGTGGGATGAGAGATGGATAGACAGTCACAATGCTTCTCCTTCTTACTCCTTCACCCACAGACCCTAATTAAATTTGGCATCTTCTGTCCACACAATCACACTCTCTTCCTCCTGCTCCTCAGAGCACATTAATGGCAAATTGACTTGTTACTGCTTGGAGATGTGACTGAGTGGCCACAACTGCTGTACTCCTGGTCACCCCTGGCCCTGGGCCACCTGAAACCAGATCTCATCACCCCCCCCCCCCGTGCTGTCACTTTAAAGGCTGGATTAGTCCAAACCATAAGCATATGTCCTCTCTGCACCAGGTCCATGCAAAGATACAGGACAAAAGGCCCCGGCATGTTAATGGTTAATGCTGCATCTTTTATTCTAGAGAAAAGCAAAACAAAACAAACAATAAACACATACAGGGTAATATTCAGAGAGCGGTGAAAAGCAGGAGAATGACTGGAGAATGGAAAATTCTAGGTCAAAATAGCCAAACCAGAAACATTCTCCCATTTATCTCACTTTCCAAATCGGCTATTTTGACCTAGAATTTTCACTTCTCCAGCCATTCTCCTACTTTTCACCGCTCTCTGAATATCCATGTAAATGTGCTTTCAGGCTGTAAATGGTTAATCAGAATCGCCACTAAAAGAAAGGGTAAACCTACTACAACTTGCTTATACGGAAGTGACTGTTTTTATACAAGTCACCAATTAAGTAAGAATATAAACACGGTTGTGGAAAACATCACAAAACCCACAAAAAGTCTCCTTCTAATTCTATAAACATAGGGTGCAGCTACTATAAATGTGAGGGAAAGAAAGAAAGAAAGAAAGAAAGAAAGAAAGAAAGAAAGAAAGAAAGAAAGAAAGAAAGAAAGAAAGAAAAAAGAGAAAGAAAGAAAGAAGAGAAAGAAAGAAAAAAGAGAAAGAAAGAAAAAGAAAGAAAAGGAGAGAAAGAAAGAAAAAAAGAAAGAAAAAAGAGAAAGAAAGAAAGAAAGAGAAAGAAAGAAAGGAGAGAAAGAAAGAGAGAAAGAAAGAAAGAAAGAAAAGGAGAGAAACATAGAGAGAGAGAGAGAGAGAAATAAAAGGAGAGAAAGAGAAGGAGAGAAAGAAAGAAAAAAGAAAGAAAAAAGAGGAAGAAAGAAAGAAAGAAAGAAAAGGAGAGAAACATAGAGAAAGAAATAAAAGGAAAGAAAGAGAGAGAGAGAAATAAAAGGAGAGAAAGAGAAGGAGAGAAAGAAAGAAAAAGAAAGAAAGAAAGAAAGAAAGAAAGAAAGAAAGAAAAGGAGAGAAACATAGAGAAAGAAATAAAAGGAAAGAAAGAGAGAGAGAGAAATAAAAGGAGAGAAAGAAAGAAATAAAGAAAGAGAGAAAATGAAAGAAAGAAAAAGAAAAGGAGAGAAACAAAGAGAAAGAAAAGGAAAGAAAGAGAAAGAAAGAAAGAAAGAAAGAAAGAAAGAAAGAAAGAAAGAAAGAAAGAAAGAAAGAAAGAAAAGGAGAGAAAGAAAAAGAAAGATAAAAATAGAAAGAGAAAGAAAGAACGAAAGAGAAAGTGAGTGATGGATGACATAATTTATTGATGAGTTCATGGCAAATCACTATATTTTAGACACAGTAACAATCTTTGTATCAAAGTGTAATTAATGAGAAGTAAAAGCTCTGGAGGAGATAAAGATGCAGAGAGTTACATTGTATCTGTCCATCATCCCGCAGGATTCTCAGGGTGTAAGGAAGGATCCCCTGATCTATCCCATGGATCTATCAGAGATCATGGAATAATGTGCAGGAAGTGGCTCCACGAGCAGGTAATGGGGGGGGGGGCTCCAAATAAAAGTAATTAGCGGGGATGATAAATCGGTGCATATTTAGCCAGGCTGGGGGGGGGCGATGGCCCCCGGGGCCCATTTAAAGATGAAAGTGGAAAATAAAGGGGCTGTATTTAATCTGCTTTAAACCCTTTCAGCTGAGCGGAGAAATTCAGCTTCTACAGAACCCCGAGGCTCTTACACCTCCCCAGCAACAGCCCCCACTCTGTACTGCGCTCCCTCACTGCAGCGCTATCTGCTCAACGAGGAATCCTCTGGAGGCTAGACACATCACCTATATTCCCCAAAACAAACACATATATTCCTCTTATTTTACACAGGAGGAGGAGCAATAAAATATCATCCCAAAACAATATAAAAAGCAATTAATACCCTAATAATGCAAAATCACAATAAAAAAGGCTGCACCTTATTTATAAAATATGTGCATTAATATCCAACGGTCTTCCTAATAAAACGTGATTTTATTTTAAAATATACATACTTTTACATGTGAAATTTTAATTTAAAAAAATATATATATATATCATTTACACATACAAATAATATATATATATCATTTACACATACAAATAATATATATATATAGTGTGTGTGTATATGTGTATCCTGGATTTCCAAATAGCTGGATCCTCAAATCCACAAGATTCACGGTCTAGTAAAGAAATAATTATATATTTTGTCGGTGATTTCTCTGTTTAATTATGTTTGCCCTGTAATATATTTGAATTTTTTTAATAAAAATTAATTTGCAAAAAAATCATAATCTTTTATCTGTTCTCTTAAAATGAAGGCATTTCAAACTTTCTTTTTACATTTTTATTTGTATTACTATAATAATAAAATTCCAGATTCTAAACTTTCAATTTTTTAAACAAAATATGACAAAAAAAACAAAAAAATCCCCCATTTTATTTCCTATAAATTGAAACAAACAAATAATCATTTTTAAAAATAACTTTTGCCCAGTCACATCTTCTTTCTATAACTTAAAGGCTGAGACAAAAAAACGAAAAACAATCAAACACAAGAAATGTTAAATTCTGTGTTTAACCCCCCCCCCCCCAAAGTCACATAGTTGTGTGTTTTTGTAATTCCTCCTCTGCTTTTCTCTTTTTCTTCCATTCACTGAGTTCTTTTTCAAAAGGACAATAATACAACAAAAAATAAACCTTTTTTTTAGGCGTGTTTTATCCTTTTTTGCCAATTTTAACCCTTCTGAACTCCCCACTTGACAGCAAAATGACTCCCAGCAGGGGGGCAGTAGCCATTTAGTGATCCCCTTTGATTAAATGCTCAGTTTGTGCTTAAGATTTGTTTCTCAAAGGAGGCTGATTCTCTTTTCATTTCACTCGAACTAATTCAACAAAGTGAAATTTCCTTCTCTTTAAATCGCAGAGCAGAGACTCTGGAGGAGGGAATACTCTCATTTTATTTGATATTTTTCGATTATTTAATATAATAATTTTAGTAAAAACTATATAAATATAGAAATATCACAATAAACAAGAAAAACCGATTTAAAAAATATAATAATAATAATAACAGCACAATAAATCTGTCCAAAATGACCAATTGTCATTTCCAAAAGGCCAGGGAGAGTTTGTTTTAGAGAGCATTATTCTGTCCATAGACAGTCTATAAAGTGACCCCCTTTTCTTTCTCCCCTTGAATCTTTTGTGCAGGGCCCTCTCCCCCACCCCCTTTGCCCCCCATGCCCCCTTCCTTTCCTCCTCTGTTTTTAGAGGGTGACTTTTTTTTGTTACTGTTTCCTTTTGTGTCGAAGGATCTTTTTCCTCTGATTCCTCAATAGACTGGGGGGGGGGGCTTTTGTGAGCCCAAGTTCATCTTCAAGTTTGGGATAAAAGGTGGTGGAAGAGGGGGGGAGTTGGTTTTGGCAAAGGAGCTGTCAGTGTGCAGCAGCCTCAGCCTTAGACAAATGTTTCATTAGGTCACTGAGGGCTTTATTTTATCTTTATTTTGTTATCCTGCCCCCAAAAGTGTCACTGGAAGCTTTTCATTTGTATTTTTATTTATAAATAACCAGTTTTTCATCCCAAGGTCTGAGGAGCTTAAAGACAATTAATTAAATGTCTCAATATTAAGGTCTGGGCTGTACAAGGACACATACAGAAATATTTATGTTTCAGGTTTGATCTCTGCAAACCCATTTTAAACCTTTTTCGATCAACCATAAAAAGATAAATGAATTATTTTGTAAGCTTTATACAATGTATTCAGATAGAATGTGACTGCCCCTCTCTGTAATATATAATTAAGAGTATATATATATATATATAAACTAATATATATTATTGCAGAAACCATAAGTACTAATATATTTATATATATATATATATACACACACACTAATTATTTGATGCAAAATAATGTTATATATTTATTTTGTAAATTGAATGTTTGTTTTGTATTAAATTATAACTGCCATATTTGTACAAACTGATTACATTATATATGTTGGACTTAGTTAATAAATGTTATATTTACTATATAAATTAATTACATTATAAATTTTATATTTTTAAATAAATGAATGACATTGATTCTAACTGCTATATAAATTATATCGAAACATTGCATTATAAATGCTATATTTATTATATCGATACATTGCATTAAAAATGTTATATTTATTATATCGATACATTGCATTATAAATGCTATATTTATTATATGATACATTGCATTATAAATGCTATATTTATTTTATGGATACATTGCATTATAAATGCTATATTTATTTTATGGATACATTGCATTATAAATGCTATATTTATTTTATGGATACATTGCATTATAAATGCTATATTTATTTTATGGATTAGCTAAATTAAAAATATTAGATTTTATATAAATTCATTTTATTATAAATGTTACATTTAGTATATAAATTAGTTACTGATATGTGTTATTGTTTATAGAGAATTTAATTACATTGTAAATGTTATGTTAATTTATTAAATTATAAATATGGTAAATGTAGGTATATATATATATATATATATATATTTATGCAGGTTTTTCGTAATGTTTACTCACTCCAACGTCGATTTGAAAAATTGGTTGAAAATGTTAGTTCAATTTTCTCCAAAATTTCAGATTATCATGAAATATTTATCTTCAGATTTTAAAATTACTTTATTGAAATATTTATTCTGAAAATGTTTTACCCGGGATTAAATGAGGTGAGTCCTGGGTCAGGCTCTGTATTGGCAGGTATCCACAACAAATAATCAAACTGACAAAAAAGGCAACATTGCCTTTTACAGAAACACTTCAATTTCACAGAAATCTCAAGACTGATCCCAGAGAACCACATTGTGTAACCAGGACTGCAATGTGTGTGTGTGTGTTTGTGTGTTTGTGTGTGTGTTTGTGTGTGTGTCCAGAAACATTCTCCCATTTAACTCATTTTCCAAATCTATTTGGTCTGCATTGTTCTGTTCTTCTGCCAATTCTCCTGAGTTTCACCTTTAGTGAATAGAGCGGTATATATGTTGTTACATTGCAGGTAACCTCAGGGACTTTGCTAATCAGATTGTGTATCTGACAATGTAACCACACTCAGAGGCCGCTATCCGAGTGTGTCACTCACTACACCCTATAAAGCCCTGTCACATTACACATAGTGACATTTTATAGATATCTCTGTCACACTGTGTCACATTGTAACTGAAGGTGTCACATTGTACCTGGACATTAAATGCGATGTTGCCCCATTGCATCGAAACCTGGTATGTTGTACCTGATGCTGTCACAATTTATCTGATGCTGTCACAATTTATCTGATGCTGTCACAATTTATCTGATGCTGTCACAAAGTAGCTGAGGATATCACATTACACCTGATGCCTCTCACATTGTATATGTAGCTGTCATATTGTTCTTGAAACTGTCACATAGTACTTGAGGCTGTCACGTGGCATCTGATGCTCTCATATTGCATGTGATGCCGTCACACTGTACCTGAAGCTGTCACAAAGTATCTCAAGCTATCACATTGTACCTGATAAATAGTATTTTCACCTGATACATAGTATCTGTAGCTGTCATATTGAACCCGATGCTATCACATAGGATCTGTAGCAGTCACATTGCCCTGATACATTGTATGTGTAACTGTCACATAGTATCTGTAGCTGTCACCTTGCACCTGATATATAGTATCTGTAGCTGTCACATAGTATCTGTAGCTGTCACCTTGCACCTGATATATAGTATCTGTAGCTGTCACATAGTATCTGTAGCTGCCTGTCACATTGCACCTGATAGTATCTGTAGCTGTCACATTCCACCTGCTGCTGTCACATAGTATGTGTAGCTGTCACACTCCACCTGTTGCTCTCCCCCTTTGTTGTGTCCAGCAGCCTGTGGTGCTCTGGGAGCTGTGATTGTGCCCTGGAGCCAGGCAGAGCTCCCCTCTGGATGGATTGAGAGCTCCCCTCTGGATGGATTGAGAGCTCCCCTCTGGATGGATTGAGAGCTCCCCTCTGGATGGATTGAGAGCTCCCCTCTGGATGGATTGAGAGCTCCCCTCTGGATGGATTGAGAGCTCCAGCCGGTGAGCTGTCAGCTCTGCTTCCAGGGAGCGTTTAAATTCATTTAGTGACAAACCTGGAGCTTTCAGCTTTTATGAATAAATGATGAGAGACTGAATGGTGACTGTGCCCGGGGGGATCCCTGTATGTGGGGGCTATGTGACTCTATACACAGCATGGGAATGCCTCCTGTGTTACACAGCCCCCCCTGATTACACAACTCCCATATTATACATCAATTACTGCACAGCCACCCCCCCCCATTACACAACTCCCATATTATACAACAATTACAGCCCCCCTGGATTATAACTCCCCCTTACACAAACATTTTATACACACACATCCCCCCTGTATTACACGACTCCCATATTATTCATGCCCCAGTATTACAAAATAACCCTCTACCACACAACCCCATATTAAACAACCTTATATTAAATAACCCCTATATTAAATAATACCTATATTAAATAATCCCCAAAATAAATAACCCTTATATTAAACAACCCCTATATTAAACAACCCCTATATTAATAAATAACCCCCGAATTAATTAATCCCTATATTAAACAAGCCCTTTTGTTATAAGCTTCTGTCTGCTCCCTGTATTAAACCAACACCTTACAGCAAACTGCACCTCTGTATTCCACACTGCCCAGACCTCTGCTTCTTCAATTTAAACAGACATACCCAATTCCCCCAAAAGATGCCAATATTACCCAGACCTAACCTGAAAGAGATTTTAACACTAGATTTCATTGATCCCACCTTTTAACACCTGCATCTCCTCCATCTTGCCCAATTATATATACTATGTGACTAACTCATTGCCATCACTCTCAAACTCACTCATATGACCCCCCCCCTTGCCAGTCACTGATTGGTATCGAGCCTTTCTCTCCCAGTTACCCATTATCAGGCCACCAGCAGCCATGCCCACCCAGAACTAATTATGTTTCCCCCCAGTCAACCCAGTCTTGGCCTTTGCTGTATCCATCATTTCCTTCATCTATCATAACTTTACAAAGCAGGAGAAAACCCACTCCCATGCACCTGCCCCCACAGCCACAATGCCACAGTGCATGCCCCACTGCCCATCACACAAACACACTGCCACAGGGCATGCCCCACTGCCCATCACACAAACACACTGCCACAGGGCATGCCCCACTGCCCATCACACAAACACACTGCCACAGTGCATGCCCCACTGCCCATCACACAAACACACTGCCACAGGGCATGCCCCACTGCCCACACAAACACACTGCCACAGTGCATGCCCCACTGCCCATCACACAAACACACTGCCACAGTGCATGCCCCACTGCCCATCACACAAACACACTGCCACAGTGCATGCCCCACTGCCATCACACAGAACACACTGCCACAGTGCATGCCCCACTGCCCATCATACAAACACACTGCCACAGTGCATGCCCCACTGCCCATCACACAAACACACTGCCACAGTGCATGCCCCACTGCCATCACACAAACACACTGCCACAGGGCATGCCCCACTGCCCATCACACAAACACACTGCCACAGTGCATGCCCCACTGCCCATCACACAAAAACACTGCCACAGTGCATGCCCCACTGCCCATCACACAAAAACACTGCCACAGTGCATGCCCCACTGCCCATCACACAGACACACTGCCACAGGGCATGCCAGCCCCACTGCCAATCACACAGACACACTGCCACAGGGTATGCCGCACCGCCCACACAAACACACTGCCACAGTGCATGCCCCACTGCCCATCACACAGACACACTGCAACAGTGCATGCGCCACTGCCCATCACACAGACACACTGCCACAGTGCATGCCCCACTGCCCATCACACAGACACACTGCCATAGTGCATGCCCCACTGCCCACACAAACACACTGCCACAGGGCATGCCCCACTGCCCATTACCCAGACATAATATATCACCAACAGCAACATTAAATATCAAGGAAGAGTAATCTGAATCTCGACATAATCCTGACCCAAACTCATGCCAAGGACTTTATTTTTGCACCAGGCAGGGCAAAGTGTGATTTAAATTTTATTGGTGCCCTGTTTTTGCACTGGGTTTTAGCATTTTGCATGAATGGCACCAGTTCTAGGAAACTCCTGTCAGACTTGGCTCAGATATTTGACACTATCTGACAATGTCAGAAAACATCTGCTCACAAATGTCAGCACCTACCAAAGCAGGCAAGAACTGACAGCACGAACCAGCCTCTGCCATCAACATCCAACGCCTGCCAACATCAGCAGCGGGCATCTTAACCCAAAATGAGAATATCTGCATCATCTGCCAGGTTCCAGAAGCATCTACCAATGACTGCCATGACTTGTTGACTTCTCCAGAGCTCCCAATATTGTCCAAACTCCATCATCTACCTGTATCCACCAATATTAACCATTTATCCTCTACTATCAAGTAATAGCAGTAAAATATCAGACCCCACAGCACTCAGTTAATGGAGGCCAAGGAATGCCACCCCTGACCAACCTGTGCCAATCCCTTTCAACAAACAACAGTTGTAACCCAGGCTGCAACATCATCCAGAATTTGCGCCAGTATTTCTTTTCCATGCACATAAATGGTATAACACATGGGTGCATGCTGGCACCCAGGTAGATGGGCACAAATTGACACACTATCTCATGGCACCACAAATTGACACACATCACACAATAACAGGACATGGTGTGACAGTAATTCAGTGCTGTGTGTCCTACCTTTGTCGCCCAGGATGCCATCGATGCTGTGCTTGGTTTTCTTCTCTCCATCCTCCTCTTTCTTGTCACAATCTTCATCTTCTTCTTTCTTCCCGAACTTGATCCGCAGGACGCGGCTAATCGAACTCACTAAACCTCGGACATAGAAAGAGACAGGAGGGATATAAATTGAAGTGATAGAGACAGGGCCTATCCTCAAAAATCCAAATCTGTCTGGAACTCTTACCCCAAATCCAACTGAGAGCCTAACCCCAAATCCAACTGAGAGCCTTACCCCAAATCCAACTGAGAGCCTAACCCCAAATCCAACTGAGAGCCTAACCCCAAATCCAACCAAGAGCCTAACCCCAAATCCAACTGAGAGCCTAACCCCAAATCCAACTGAGAGCCTAACCCCAAATCCAACTGAGAGCCTTACCCCAAATCCAACTGAGAGCCTAACCCCAAATCCAACTGAGAGCCTTACCCCAAATCCAACTGCGAGCCTAACCCCAAATCCAACTGAGAGCCTAACCCCAAATCCAACTGAGAGCCTAACCCTAAATCCAACTGAGAGCCTAACCCCAAATCCAACTGAGAGCCTAACCCTAAATCCAACTGAGAGCCTGAACCCCAAATCCGACTGAGAGCCTAACCCTAAATCCAACTGAGAGCCTAACCCTAAATCCGACTGAGAGTCTTACCCTAAATCCAACTGAGAGCCTAACCCTAAATCCAAATGAGAGCTTAACCCTAAATCCAACTGAGAGCCTAACCCCAAATGCAACTGAGAGCCTGAACCCAAAATCCAACTGAGAGCCTAACCCTAAATCCAACTGAGAGCCTAACCCTAAATCCAACTGAGAGCCTAACCCCAAATCCAACTGAGAGCCTAACCCCAAATCCAACTGAGAACCTTACCCCAAATCCAACTGAGAGCTTAACCCCCAAATCCAACTGAGCGCCTTACCCCAAATCCAACTGAGAGCCTTACCCCAAATCCAACAGAGAGCCTTACCCCAAATCCAACAGAGAGCCTAACCCCAAATCCAACTGAGAGCATAACCCCAAATCCAACTGAGCGCCTTACCCCAAATCCAACTGAGAGCCTTACCCCAAATCCAACTGAGAGCCTTACCCCAAATCCAACAGAGAGCCTAACCCCAAATCCAACTGAGAGCCTAACCCCAAATCCAACAGAGAGCCTAAATCCAAATCCAACTGAGAGCCTTACTCCAAATCCAACCGAGAGCCTAACCCCAAATCCAACCGAGAGACTTACCCCAAATCCAACTGAGAGCCTAACCCCAAATCCAACCGAGAGCCTAACCCTAAATCCAAATGAGAGCCTAACCCCAAATCCAACTGAGAGCCTAACCCTAAATCCAACTGAGAGCCTAACCCCAAATCCAACTGAGAGCCTAACCCCAAATCCAACGGAAAGCCTTACCCCAAATACAACTGAGAGCCTAACCCCCAAATCCAACTGAGAGCCTAACCCCAAATCCAACTGAGAGCCTAACCCCAAATCCAACTGAGCACCTTACCCCAAATCCAACTGAGAGCCTAACCCCAAATCCAACCGAGAACCTTACCCCAAATCCAACCGAGAGCCTAACCCCAAATCCAACCGAGAGCCTAACTCCAAATCCAACCTAGAGCCTTACCCCAAATCCAACTGAGAGCCTAACCCCAAATCCAACTGAGAGCCTAACCCCAAATCCAACTGAGAGCCTTACCCCAAATCCAACTAAGAGCCTAACCCCAAATCCAACTGAGAGCCTAACCCCAAATCCAACTGAGAGCCTAACCCCAAATCCAACTGAGAGCCTAACCCCAAATCCAACTGAGAGCCTAACCCTAAATCCAACTGAGAGCCTAACCCCAAATCCAACTGAGAGCCTAACCCTAAATCCAACTGAGAGCCTGAACCCCAAATCCGACTGAGAGCCTAACCCTAAATCCAACTGAGAGCCTAACCCTAAATCCGACTGAGAGTCTTACCCTAAATCCAACTGAGAGCCTAACCCTAAATCCAAATGAGAGCTTAACCCTAAATCCAACTGAGAGCCTAACCCCAAATGCAACTGAGAGCCTGAACCCAAAATCCAACTGAGAGCCTAACCCTAAATCCAACTGAGAGCCTAACCCTAAATCCAACTGAGAGCCTAACCCCAAATCCAACTGAGAGCCTAACCCCAAATCCAACTGAGAACCTTACCCCAAATCCAACTGAGAGCTTAACCCCCAAATCCAACTGAGCGCCTTACCCCAAATCCAACTGAGAGCCTTACCCCAAATCCAACAGAGAGCCTTACCCCAAATCCAACAGAGAGCCTAACCCCAAATCCAACTGAGAGCATAACCCCAAATCCAACTGAGCGCCTTACCCCAAATCCAACTGAGAGCCTTACCCCAAATCCAACTGAGAGCCTTACCCCAAATCCAACAGAGAGCCTAACCCCAAATCCAACTGAGAGCCTAACCCCAAATCCAACAGAGAGCCTAAATCCCAATCCAACTGAGAGCCTACTCCAAATCCAACCGAGAGCCTAACCCCAAATCCAACCGAGAGACTTACCCCAAATCCAACTGAGAGCCTAACCCAAATCCAACCGAGAGCCTAACCCTAAATCCAAATGAGAGCCTAACCCCAAATCCAACTGAGAGCCTAACCCTAAATCCAACTGAGAGCCTAACCCCAAATCCAACTGAGAGCCTAACCCAAATCCAACGGAAAGCCTTACCCCAAATACAACTGAGAGCCTAACCCCCAAATCCAACTGAGAGCCTAACCCCAAATCCAACTGAGAGCCTAACCCCCAAATCCAACTGAGCACCTTACCCCAAATCCAACTGAGAGCCTAACCCCAAATCCAACCGAGAACCTTACCCCAAATCCAACCGAGAGCCTAACCCCAAATCCAACCGAGAGCCTAACTCCAAATCCAACCTAGAGCCTTACCCCAAATCCAACTGAGAGCTTAACCCTAAATCCAACTGAGAGCCTAACCCTAAATCCAACCGAGAGCCTAACCCTAAATCCAACCGAGAGCCTAACCCTAAATCCAACCAAGAGCCTTACCCCAAATCCAACCGAGAGCCTAACCCCAAATCCAACCGAGAGCCTAACCCTAAATCCAATTGAGAGCCTAACCCCAAATCCAATTGAGAGCCTAACCCTATATCCAATTGAGAGCCTAACCCCAAATCCAACTGAGAGCCTAACCCTAAATCCAACTGAGAGCCTAACCCTAAATCCAACTGAGAGCCTAACCCTAAATCCAACTGAGAGCCTAACCCCAAATCCAACTGAGAGTCTAACCCCAAATCCAACTGAGAACCTTACCCCAAATCCAACTGAGAGCTTAACCCCCAAATCCAACTGAGCGCCTTACCCCAAATCCAACTGAGAGCCTTACCCCAAATCCAACAGAGAGCCTTACCCCAAATCCAACAGAGAGCCTAACCCCAAATCCAACTGAGAGCCTAACCCCAAATCCAACTGAGCGCCTTACCCCAAATCCAACTGAGAGCCTTACCCCAAATCCAACTTAGAGCCTTACCCCAAATCCAACAGAGAGCCTAACCTCAAATCCAACTGAGAGCCTAACCCCAAATCCAACAGAGAACCTAAATCCAAATCCAATTGAGAGCCTTACTCCAAATCCAACCAACAGCCTAACCCCAAATCCAACTGAGAGCCTTACTCCAAATCCAACCGAGAGCCTAACCCCAAATCCAACCGAAAGCCTAACCCCAAATCCAATCGAGAGCCTTACTCCAAATCCAACCGAGAGCCTAACCCCAAATCCAACCGAGAGCCTAACCCCAAATCCAACCGAGAGCCTAACCCCAAATCCAACCGAGAGCCTAACCCCAAATCCAATTGAGAGCCTAACCCTAAATCCAATTGAGAGCCTAACCCCAAATCCAACTGAGAGCCTAACCCTAAATCCAACTGAGAGCCTAACCCCAAATCCAACCGAGAGCCTTACCCCAAATCCAACCGAGAGCCTTACCCCAAATCCAACCGAGAGCCTAACCCCAAATCCAACCGAGAGCCTAACCCTAAATCCAACCGAAAGCCTAACCCTAAATCCAACCGAGAGCCTAACCCTAAATCCAACCGAGAGCCTAACCCTAAATCCAACCGAGAGCCTAACCCCAAATCCAACTGAGAGCCTTACCCCAAATCCAACAGAGAGCCTTACCCCAAATCCAACAGAGAGCCTAACCCCAAATCCAACTGAGAGCCTAACCCCAAATCCAACTGAGCGCCTTACCCCAAATCCAACTGAGAGCCTTACCCCAAATCCAACTTAGAGCCTTACCCCAAATCCAACAGAGAGCCTAACCCCAAATCCAACTGAGAGCCTAACCCCAAATCCAACAGAGAGCCTAAATCCAAATCCAACTGAGAGCCTTACTCCAAATCCAACCGACAGCCTAACCCCAAATCCAACTGAGAGCCTTACTCCAAATCCAACCGAGAGCCTAACCCCAAATCCAACCGAAAGCCTAACCCCAAATCCAATCGAGAGCCTTACTCCAAATCCAACCGAGAGCCTAACCCCAAATCCAACCGAGAGCCTAACCCCAAATCCAACCGAGAGCCTAACCCCAAATCCAACCGAGAGCCTAACCCCAAATCCAATTGAGAGCCTAACCCTAAATCCAATTGAGAGCCTAACCCCAAATCCAACTGAGAGCCTAACCCTAAATCCAACTGAGAGCCTAACCCCAAATCCAACCGAGAGCCTTACCCCAAATCCAACCGAGAGCCTTACCCCAAATCCAACCGAGAGCCTAACCCCAAATCCAACCGAGAGCCTAACCCTAAATCCAACCGAAAGCCTAACCCTAAATCCAACCGAGAGCCTAACCCTAAATCCAACCGAGAGCCTAACCCTAAATCCAACCGAGAGCCTTACCCCAAATCCAACCGAGAGCCTAACTCTAAATCCAACCGAGAGCCTAACCCTAAATCCAACCGAGAGCCTTACCCCAAATCCAACCGAGAGCCTAACCCCAAATCCAACCGAGAGCCTAACCCCAAATCCAACCGAGAGCCTTACCCCAAATCCAACTGAGAGCCTAACCCCCAAATCCAACTGAGAGCCTAACCCCAAATCCAACTGAGAGCCTAACCCCCAAATCCAACTGAGCGCCTTACCCCAAATCCAACTGAGAGCCTAACCCCAAATCCAACTGAGAGCCTTACCCCAAATCCAACCGAGAACCTTACCCCAAATCCAACCGAGAGCCTAACCCCAAATCCAACGAGAGCCTAACCCCAAATCCAACTAGAGCCTTACCCCAAATCCAACAGAGAGCCTAACCCCAAATCCAACAGAGAGCCTAACCCAAATCCAACTGAGAGCCTTACTCCAAATCCAACCGAGAGCCTAACCCCAAATCCAACCGAAAGCCTAACCCCAAATCCAATCGAGAGCCTTACCCAAATCCAACCGAGAGCCTAACCCCAAATCCAACCGAGAGTCTAACCCCAAATCCAATTGAGAGCCTAACCCTAAATCCAATTGAGAGCCTAACCCCAAATCCAACTGAGAGCCTAACCCTAAATCCAACTGAGAGCCTAACCCCAAATCCAACCGAGAGCCTACCCCAAATCCAACCAAGAGCCTAACCCAAATCCAACCGAGAGCCTAACCCCAAATCCAACCGAGAGCCTAATCCTAAATCCAACCGAAAGCCTAACCCTAAATCCAACCGAGAGCCTAACCCTAAATCCAACCGAGAGCCTAACCCTAAATCCAACCGAGAGCCTTACCCCAAATCCAACCGAGAGCCTAACCCTAAATCCAACCGAGAGCCTAACCCTAAATCCAACCAAGAGCCTTACCCCAAATCCAACCGAGAGCCTAACCCCAAATCCAACTGAGAGCCTAACCCCAAATCCAACGGAGAGCCTTACCCCAAATCCAACTGAGAGCCTAACCCCAAATCCAACTGAGAGCCTAACCCCCAAATCCAACTGAGCGCCTTACCCCAAATCCAAATGAGCGCCTTACCCCAAATCCAACTGAGAGCCTAACCCCAAATCCAACTGAGAGCCTAACCCCCAAATCCAACTGAGAGCCTAACCCCAAATCCAACTGAGAGCCTTACCCCAAATCCAACTGAGAGCCTTACCCCAAATCCAACCGAGAACTTACCCCAAATCCAACCGAGAGCCTAACCCCAAATCCAACCGAGAGCCTAACCCCAAATCCAACCTAGAGCCTTACCCCAAATCCAACAGAGAGCCTAACCCCAAATCCAACAGAGAGCCTAAATCCAAATCCAACTGAGAGCCTTACTCCAAATCCAACCGAGAGCCTAACCCCAAATCCAACCGAAAGCCTAACCCCAAATCCAATCGAGAGCCTTACTCCAAATCCAACCGAGAGCCTAACCCCAAATCCAACCGAGAGTCTAACCCCAAATCCAATTGAGAGCCTAACCCTAAATCCAATTGAGAGCCTAACCCCAAATCCAACTGAGAGCCTAACCCTAAATCCAACTGAGAGCCTAACCCCAAATCCAACCGAGAGCCTTACCCAAATCCAACCGAGAGCCTAACCCTAAATCCAACCGAGAGCCTAACCCTAAATCCACCAAGAGCCTTACCCCAAATCCACCGAGAGCCTAACCCCAAATCCAACTGAGAGCCTAACCCCAAATCCAACGGAGAGCCTTACCCCAAATCCAACTGAGAGCCTAACCCCAAATCCAACTGAGAGCCTAACCCCCAAATCCAACTGAGCGCCTTACCCCAAATCCAAATGAGCGCCTTACCCCAAATCCAACTGAGAGCCTAACCCCAAATCCAACTGAGAGCCTTACCCCAAATCCAACCGAGAACCTTACCCCAAATCCAACCGAGAGCCTAACCCCAAATCCAACCGAGAGCCTAACCCCAAATCCAACTGAGAGCCTAACCCCAAATCCAACTGAGAGGCTAACCCTAAATCCAACCGAGAGCCTAACCCCAAATCCAACCGAGAGCCTTACTCCAAATCCAACCGAGAGCCTTACTCCAAATCCAACCGAGAGCCTAACCCCAAATCCAACGGAGAGCCTTACTCCAAATCCAACCGAGAGCCTAACCCCAAATCCAACCGAGAGCCTAACCCCAAATCCAACTGAGAGCCTAACCCCAAATCCAACTGAGAGCCTAACCCCAAATCCAACCGAGAGCCTTACCCCAAATCCAACCAAGAGCCTAACCCCAAATCCAACCGAGAGCCTAACCCCAAATCCAACCGAGAGCCTAATCCTAAATCCAACCGAAAGCCTAACCCTAAATCCAACCGAGAGCCTAACCCTAAATCCAACCGAGAGCCTAACCCTAAATCCAACCGAGAGCCTTACCCAAATCCAACCGAGAGCCTAACCCTAAATCCAACGAGAGCCTAACCCTAAATCCAACCAAGAGCCTTACCCCAAATCCAACCGAGAGCCTAACCCAAATCCAACTGAGAGCCTAACCCCAAATCCAACGGAGAGCCTTACCCCAAATCCAACTGAGAGCTTAACCCCAAATCCAACTGAGAACCTAACCCCAAATCCAACTGAGAACCTAACCCCAAATCCAACTGAGAGCCTAACCCCAAATCCAACTGAGAGCCTAACCCCAAATCCAACTGAGAGAGCCTAACCCTAATCCAACTGAGAGCCTAACCCTAAATCCAACTGGGAGCCTAACCCCAAATCCAACTGAGAGCCTAACCCCAAATCCAACTGAGAGCCTTACCCCAAATCCAACTGAGAGCCTAACCCCAAATCCAACTGAGAGCCTAACCCCAAATCCAACTGAGAACCTAACCCCAAATCCAACTGAGAGCCTAACCCCAAATCCAACTGAGAGCCTAACCCCATGGTTCACCCCCATGGCCCTTGCTCACCTGAGGGCACCGAGCTCCGGTCACAGTGCCCGTCTTTCAGCAGTCGGTCCCGGATCTCCCAGCTGAACATCCCCGGGTTCTCCCTCTTGTATTCCTCGATCTTCTTCTCCACATCGGGAGTGGCGACCTGCTTCAGTGGCCAAGAGGGGGGCTTGTTAATGGGGCTCAGAGACTGACAGAGTGACACACAGAGACAGACAAACTGACACAGAGACAGACTGACTGACACAGAGACAGACAAACTGACACAGAGACAGACTGACTGACACACAGAGACAGACAAACTGACACAGAGACAGACTGACACAGAGACAGACATACTGACACAGAGACAGACAAACTGACACAGTGACAGACTGACTGACACACAGATACAGACACACTGACACAGAGACAGACACACTGACACAGAGACAAAGTGACACACAGAGACAGACTGACTGACACACAGAGACAGACACACTGACACAGAGACAGACACACTGACACAGAGACAAAGTGACACACAGAGACAGACATACTGACACAGAGACAAAGTGACACACAGAGACAGACATACTGACACAGAGACAAAGTGACACACAGAGACAAAGTGACACACAGAGACAGACAAAGTGACACAGAGACAAACTGACACAGAGACAGACAGACCGACACACAGAGATAGACATACTGACACAGAGACAAAGTGACACACAGAGACAGACAAAGTGACACAGAGACAGACCGACACACAGAGACAGACAAACTGACACAGTGACAGAAATACGGAAAGACTGGCTTTAAGTGTAATTTTTCTCTACTCGGTTTTGACGTCACTTTGCGCAATGACGTCACTTTGCGCAGCGCAGCACATGAGGTTCCTTTCTGCACTGTATTATGACACTCTGCACGTGTGAGGGGGTTCTAGACAGTGCATGACGTCATCCTGCCCATTAGAGGAGGAGACTGCAGTGTATGACATCACCTGTCCAGTAGACGGGGTGGGGCTCTGAAGACCGTGCATGACGTCATCCTCCACATTGGAGAGGAGGGGGCTGCAGGCAGTACTCACCCTGGGCTTGCTGCCACCGATGGCCCCCGGGCGGATGGAGCCGGTCTCCTGGTACCTGCACAGGATTTTGGAGACGCAGCCATGGGAGACGCGGAGCTGCCGGGAGATGACGCAGGGTCTGATGCCATGATGTGCCATTTCCACGATCTTATGACGGATGTGGTTGGGCAGGGGTCTACCATTAATGAAGACCCCCCCGAGCTGGTTAACCCTTCCCTGGCCGAGAGGAGTGGACACTGAAACAAAAAGGGCATCAATTACACATTTCACACAAACATGTCATGAATCTACCCCCTGTGCACCTGCTGACCCTATAAACACCCCCTGTGCACCTGCTGACCCTATAAACACCCCCTGTGCACCTGCTGACCCTATAAACACCCCCTGTGCACCTGCTGACCCTATAAACACCCCCTGTGCACCTGCTGACCCTATAAACACCCCCTGTGCACCTTCTGACCCTATAAACACCCCCTGTGCACCTGCTGACCCTATAAACACCCCCTGTGCACCTGCTGACCCTATAAACACCCCATGTGCACCTGCTGACCCTATAAACACCCCCTGTGCACCTTCTGACCCTATAAACACCCCCTGTGCACCTGCTGACCCTATAAACACCCCCTGTGCACCTGCCGACCCTATAAAACCCCCTGTGCACCTTCTGACCCTATAAACACCCCCTGTGCACCTGCTGACCCTATAAACACCCCCTGTGCACCTGCCGACCCTATAAACACCCCCTGTGCACCTTCTGACCCTATAAACACCCCCTGTGCACCTGCTGACCCTATAAATACCACATGTGCACCTGCTGACCTTATAAACACCCCCTGTGCACCTTCTGACCCTATAAATACCCCCTGTGCACCTTCTGACCCTATAAATACACCCTGTGCACCTGCTGACCCTATAAATACCCCCTATGCACCCGCTGACCCTATAAATACCCCCTGTGCACCTTCTGACCCTATAAATACCCCCTGTGCACCTTCTGACCCTATAAATACCACATGTACACCTTCTGACCCTATAAATACCCCCTATGCACCTTCTGACCCTATAAATACCCCTGTGTACCTTCTGACCCTACCCCCTGTGCGCCTTCTGACCCTATAAATACCCCTGTGTACCTTCTGACCCTACCCCCTGTGCACCTTCCAGTCCTCTATAAATACCCCCTGTGCACCTCCCAGTCCTCTATAAATAACCCCTATGCACCTTCTGACCCTATAAATACCCCCTGTGCACCTTCTAACCCTATAAATACCCTCTATGCACCTTCTGACCCTATAAATACCCCCTGTGCACCTTCTAACCCTATAAATACCCCCTGTGCACCTTCTAACCCTATAAATACCCCTATGCACCTTCTGACCCTATAAATACCCCTATGCATCTTCTGACCCTTTAAATACCCCCTGTGCACCTTCTAACCCTATAAATACCCCCTGTGCACCTTCTGACCCTATAAATACCCCCTGTGCACCTTCTGACCCTATAAATACCCCTCTTATTATTATCATTTAATGTGAGATATATGGAATAGAAATTAGAGGAATCACGTGGAACTGAGGAGGAAACTCCAAAAATCCCCCAATCTCCCCCATATCCCTAAAACTCACCAAGCGCCTTTATGCTTGAATCCCCCCCCCAAAAAAAAAAATCCTCCAAACCCACCCTGAGAGATTCACTAAGATTCAGCGAAACGAGGAGAATAAACACGAACCGAATCACCGATTTCAAAACCGAAAACACCGAAATGGAAAAGAAATAAACACCCGGGGAGAAAACGGGTTTATCTTCTCAAGGTGTCACCCAAAAAAGCAGCCTAAAATAACAAACAAAAAATGGGCGAAAATTGCAACAATTTCAAACTTTGTGTTAAATTACCAAAAGGGGGGAGAAGATTTTATATCAGAGCCCCCATCCAGGACAAAGAATCCCCCCCCCCGGAATATCCAACTCATTTATTATTATAATTAGGAATGTATTTTTTTTATATAATTCCCAGAAAAAGCAGCAGAAATACCACAGGTTTATATTATTTCTTATTGATCACAATATATAACAGAATGATAATAATAATAATAAATGATATCAGAATCTGATCTTCCTCTATTCGGAGCCATAAACTAAACAGCTGCCCCTTCCATGATTCCCTGATGCCCCCAAAGCCAGGATCTTTTTTTAGAAATCTTTCCCCCTTTTCTTGTAAAGGTTTTGAGTCAGTGATAAAGCTTTGCTGCTGCTTTTCAGTTTCTTCATCTTTCTGTCCTCACTGTGTAAACATAATAATCAATATTATTATTATTATTATTATGCTGTGTTTGGGGTTTTTCTGCATTATTATGGCTTTATTATTTAAGCACTTGGTTTCTCATTCTGTTGTATTTTATTAAACTTGTCTTGTTTTTGACATCCCATTTGTCTTGTCATTTCAGACACAGAGATCAAACCAGTGTCGAAACGTCACTTTCCGCCTCCCCTTCATTTATCACAAACATGGAACCGGTGACATTATATTATTATAACGATGGAGAATTTCTTACAATTGATTTTATTAATTTAGTAACATTTTTGTGCATTTATTGAGCATTTTCTTATAATTGCCATTAAGCAGCTCCATTCACTCACAGGGAAACCATTTATACAATTATTTCGTTATTATTCTAAGTGAATATTTTAAAGTAACTGCGTCTGGTTTTTGTTTTAGTTTTAGTAAATTACATTTTCTTTTCACCTGTTATTCTCTCCCAGCCTCCAAAACCGAATGGACAATCTGTGTGTCACTGCAAACTGTTTATCTTGTTACATATATCCAAGAAGCTCATCTGCCTGTCATTATATTGTGTGATATTATTATTATTAAGTATAGGCACTATAACACACTAATAGTAAATAGCTGTGTGTTTTGTTAAAGGGGCACATAAGGTCCTGTTATACAATCGGTCTGTCGGAGGAGGGGGGTGTTTATTATTATTATTATTATTATTGCTATACGTAAGATTGTTATAAAATCGAATTATATATATATATATATCTCCTAGATTATAATTTCCCTTGGGAATAGGGCCCTGTTTCCTCTTGTGCTGATTTGTCAAAATGTTGTTCAGTCTCAATATTGTATCCCTGTCTATATTGTGCCCATTGTTCTGCGCTGCGGAATATGCTAGCGTTATATAAATAAAGAATAATAATAATATATTATACTAGATTAATAGCAATAATATAATCGACGGTTTGAGTGTTTCCTCTCCCTTCATTTGTCCTTATTTATTTTGACGTCCTTCCTCATATAAATTCCTGGGACCTTCTGTGTTTCTTCTAAAATTATTTGTTGTTAATATTGTATAATATTAGTGTTGCTATTGTGATCATTGCATAATTCATATTCTTCTTATTGTTATCAATAACAACATTAATAATAATCAGTTTATACTCCTTGCTTTCACAGATTAATGGTGCAATACAGGACTTTCTTAGCCCCCCCCATCTGCCCATAGAGCCCAACTATCACCATTTATTGATTTATAATGGTAAGATTAGCATTAATTATTATCATTTTTAGCAGTAGTAGTATTTGCATAATTCATGTTAGATAATTATAATTATTATTACTATTGCATTTGTACAATTCATAAACTGTTTTTTACACCCTTTGTTCACTGATTGATGGTGATACAGGACTTTCTGTGTCATTTTAATAATTGTTAAAGTAGTATATGTTTGCAATTATTCTTCCTCTTATTATTATTATCATCATTCAAATTTCAAATCATCATCTTATTACTGTTATTAATATTATTAACAATAACTTTGCTAATTATCTGTTTTTTTTCCCACCCTTTGCTGTCACATTTTGGTGGTAATACAGAACTTTCTGTGTCCCCCTCCCTCTATTAACTCTGCCATTGAGCCATTAGTGATTTTATAATGGCGATACTTATTATAATTTTTATTATAATTGTTAGCAGCAGGATAGCCTATAAGTCATGTTTTTATTACTATTGCTGCACTTTTAGAAGTCTTGATAGTAATATTAATAATAACAATAATAAAATACTTTTTACAACTCCTTTTGGACTCTCAGAGTGGTATTGCAGGACTTTCTGTGACCCCCCCTCCCTTTATGAGTTCTACTCATGCAGCCCAGCTATACTGCCATTGGTATATTATAAAATGGTAATATTTGTTATATTATAAATATAATATAATGGTAATATTTAATATAATTATCATAACGTTTAACACAAGTTGTATTTTATAAGTCATGCTATTATTATAGTCGTACTTTTATAGTTAAAAACAATGCTAGTTATAATAAAATGTTTTTGCACCATCTGGTTTTCCAGACTGATGGTGATACAGGACTTTCTGTGTCTCCCCCCCCCCTCTGTATTAGCTCTGCTCATGGAGCCCAGCTAAATGCCATTAGTGATTTATAATGGCGATACTTGTTGTTATAATAACTTTGAGCAGCAGAAGTATTTGTATAAGGTTTTTTTAATTATTATTATTTTCTAAAATAATAATAGTAATAATAATAATGCGAAGTTTTTTTTACACTTCTTGCTCTCATAGAGTGATGGTAATAAATGACTTTCTGTGTCCCCCCTCTCTGTATTTGCTCTGCTCATGCAGCCCATATCTGCTATTAGTGATTTTAAATGCTAATCCTTAGTATAATTTACTTGCAATACCACAATACAAAAAGAAAGTGTCTCGATCCTTATTTTCCTACAGAACACCACAATTATGGAATAACCTCCCAGACACCATCAAATGTTCCCCCAGTCTAAAGTCACTTAAGAGCTCCCTATTAACATACCTCAATACGAAATGCACCTGTAAACATGTAACACAGTGACTATATACAGAATGCACCTGTAAACATGTAACATAATGACTATATACAGAATGCACCTGTAAACATGTAACACAGTGACTATATACAGAATGCACATGTAAACATGTAACACAGTGACTATATACAGAATGCACCTGTAAACATGTAACATAGTGACTATATACAGAATGCACCTGTAAACATGTAACATAGTGACTATATACAGAATGCACCTGTAAACATGTAACATAGTGACTATATAGAATGCACCTGTAAACATGTAACATAGTTACTATATACAGAATGCACCTGTAAACATGTATCATAGTTACTATATACAGAATGCGCCTGTAAACATGTAACATAGTTACTATATACAGAATGCACCTGTAAACATGTATCATAGTTACTATATACAGAATGCACCTATAAACATGTAACATAGTTACTATATACAGAATGCACCTGTAAACATGTATCATAGTTACTATATACAGAATGCACCTGTAAACATGTAACATAGTTACTATATACAGAATGCACCTGTAAACATGTAACACAGTGACTATATTTTCTGTTAATCTGTATATTTGGGCTATTTTTAATATTTTTATTTATTACTTTGTATTTCTGTAACACTGTAACCATTTAATGCTGCTGAACCCAGGACATACTTGAAGACGAGAGAAATCTCAATGTATCCTTCCTGGCAAAATACTTTATAAATAAATAAATAAATAACTTTTAGCAGTAGCCGTATTTGTTTAAATCATGTTACTATTATTATTATTATTATTATAGCTGTACCTTTCTATTTAATAATCTGTCATTAATGATTTATAATATTAATACTTATTTTTATAATCTCTAGCAGTATTAGTATTTTGTTATTGTTATTATAGCTATACTTTTGTAATTATTATTAATAATAATAATAATAATAATGATAAGGTTTTTACACTTCTTGCTCTCACATAGTGATGGTAATACAGGACTTTCTGTGCCCCCCCCCCTCTGTATTAACTCTGCTGATGGAGCCCAGCTATCTGCTATTAATGATTTATAATGTTGTTATTATTATTATTATTGTTATTATAACTTTTAGCAGTATTAGTATTTGTATATGTTATTGTTATTATAGCTATATTTTGTAATTATTAATAATAATAATAATGATAAGGTTTTTACACTTCTTGCTCTCACATAGTGGTGGTAATACAGGACTTTCTGTGCCCCCCCCCTCTGTATTAACTCTGGTCATGGAGCCCAGCTACTGCTATTATGTTAATAACTATTATTATAACTTTTAGCAGTATTAATATTTGTAGATGTTATTGCTATTATAGCTACACGTACTTGAAAATGAGAGAAATCTCAATGTATCCTTCCTGGTAAAATCCTTTATAAATAAATAAATAAATAATAATGATAAGGTTTTTACACTTCTTGCTCTCACATAGTGATGGTAATACAGGACTTTCTGTGCCCCCCCCCTCTCTGTATTAGCTCTGCTGATGGAGCCCAGCTATCTGCTATTAATGATTTATAATGTTAATACTTATTATTATAACTTTTAGCAGTATTAGTATTTGTTTAAGGTATGTTGTTATTATTATGCTTTTCTAATTAATAATAATATGCTTGTTTACACTTCTTGCTCTCACATAGTGATGGTAACACAGGACTTTCTGTGCCCCCCTCCCTGTATTAGCTATCTGCCATTAGTGTGTTAATAAATGCTCAGTAACTAATGTAATGTCTATACAATTTTCTGCCTGGGCAAGTGGGGAGGCGACAAGGCTTCCCTAATCCCGGGGAGAAATCTCCCATTTGTTTTAATATCATGTAATATAGATCTAGCAGATTAGTGCAATTTTACAGCTTCGGAAAGTGAATGAGTTGAGGCAAAAAAAAAGAAAAGCCCCCTAAGAGAGGACAGGAGGAGTGGGTGCAGGGAGGGCAGGGAGAGAGGAATGGGGGAATATTTGGGGATTTAGTGAGTGCCTGGGCTCTGCAGGTCTCATTATAGCAGAGGGCTCTCTCAGCCCATTCCTCATGCAGGAGGCTCCTACAAGTGATGCTCACACACTCCTTAATATTCCTAGTCATGTTGTGCAAATATGGTTTGTAATCCTTTGATCCCCCTCTTTGCTGTCTGTTTTACTTTCATTTGCTACACAAAAGTACTCGAACAAATCCCCCCAGCTTGTGTGTTTTGCTGTTTTCGTGGCTTTTTACAGTTTTATTCCAGCCACTTGATCACGAATTGTATAAATCTGGATTTTTAATAAATGCATGAGCTCTCCGACCATTATGTACAAGATGAGGCCCCCCTCCCCACCCCCCAAAAAATGAGTAAAGGGAAAATGCTTGAAGTGGATGAGGCAGTGAAAGGATGGAGATGGCTGCAAGTCTTTGCCTGGAATTGCAAAGAGGTATTAGGAGCAGGAGCCTGGACAGCTGCAGGGCCTTTAATTACCCCCAGGAAATGTGTCCAGGGAGGAATCAGCCAATATTTACTGGAAACATATTTAATTTACAGGGGGAGGGGGTGAAGCATGTTTTGGGGAGATTCCACAGATTCTGGGCTTGAACCGTTTCAAAACTTGTGAGTGGGGAAAAAGGGAACAGAGACAAAAATGAAGAAGAGGAAAGAGAGGAAGGAAGGAAAAAAAGAGAGAGAGAAAGAGAGAAAGAAAGAAAGAGAGAAAGAAAGAAAGAGAGAAAGAAAGAGAAAGGAAGAGAGATAGAAAGAGAGAAAGAAAGAAAGAGAGAAAGAAAGAAAGGAAGAGAGAAAGAAAGAAAGAGAGAAAGAAAGAGAGAAAGAGAGAAAGAAAAAGAAAGAAAGAAGAGAAAGAGACAAAGCGTGAGAAAAGGAAAGAAGGAGGAAATAAGGAAGAAAAGAAAGAAAGAGGTGGAAGAAGAGAGAAAGAAAAAGAAAGAAAGAAAGAAAGAAGAGTGAGAAAAGAAGGAAGCAGAGAGAAAGAAAGAAAGAAAAATAAAGGAAGGAGGAATTGAGAGAAGAGAAAAGAGGATATATAATATAAATATAAATTCGATAGGCGTGTTATACAGATGCGAGTATAGCTGTGTGTAGTGATACCTTTTTCATTTATATATTATATTAACAGGGTTATTCAGAGAGCGGTGAAAAGCAGGAGAATGACTGGAGAAAGAAACATTCTAGGTCAAAATAGCCGATTTGGAAAGTGAGATGAAAGGGAGAATTTTTCTGGTTTGGCTATTTTGACCTAGAATTTTTCATTCTCCAGTCATTCTCCTGCTTTTCACCGCTCTCTGAATAACCCTGATAGTGTCTACAAGGGTTATGGTGGAGGACTAAAAGTGAGATAAAAAGCCTCCACGCAACTAACTATATATATATATATATAGAGAGAGAGAGAAATGAAGAAAGAACAGAGTACAGAAAAAGAAAGAGAGAGCTAAAGTGTGAGCATATAGAGAGCAGAGAAAAGGATGGAAAAGACAGAAAGAGAGAGGGAAGCAGAGCTCTGGACCCTCAGAGAAGCAGTTTGTGGTCACATCCCAGCAGTGGCTCATTCCCTCAGGTTCCTCAGAGGTTCCTTTCCCAGAGTTGTCATATAATGGGTTTAAGTGAAATATGAAGAGGGAGAGGTGACAGCTGCCTCGTTAAAAAGAAAGGAAGAAGAGGGAGAGAAAAGAAAAAAGAAAACAACAAGCTTTAAGTAATGACTCGATGCAATGAGAGATCAGTGACTCCGAATCTGGAATAAAAACTGCCCCCCCCTCACAATCATTAAAAACCAGAGAAAAACAGCAGAATTCCCTTAAAGCTGTGAATAAAGAACTTACCGTGATACAAAGTGACAGTGAGAGCATCTCCCACCAGCAATGCAAACCTCCCCAGCAATCTGACCCTGTAACCCCTCTCTCTGCAGCTCTAATGCTCAGGGGGGTCATGTGGAGCTTTTGTTTTTATTTTGGGGACCTGGTCTTGTTTTTTTTTCTCGGGGGGGGGGAGACCTACCTTCCAGGGGGAAGCCAGTGCGTGGATAATTCTGTCCTGGGGCTGGGCGCATCATCCTGGGAAAACTGCCTGGCAAAGCTGCCATCCGCTGGGCACAGGAGGGATACAACGTGTCTGTGGATGGGACGAGCAGATGCCAGAGGGAAGCCAAGGTCTGGGAAGAACAACCAAGTGCAGGGCACAGGCTCCTTGCTGAGCTCCTTCCAAGTCCTCACGATGAATGCAATTTAACAACAAGAAAGTGCTGCTAGAAGCAACATAAGGTGTAAACAGAAAAGAAAAAGAAGAATGAAAAGTTCAGAGTTGGCTGGAAATGCCAGGGGAGGGCAGAGCTGCTGCTGCCCAGCTGGTGAGGGCAGGCTGGAGGATGAGCTGATGTGCCTGTTGTACCTTGCTAAGTGCAGTTGTTTGTGAGTCTCTGTGTGTGTTTTTTTAGGGGCGACTAATGTCAGCTGGGAGGCTTGTAAGTTGCAAAAAAGTGGCCAACTTTAGTTCCCTGGGTAGGAAGGGGAGTCTCTCACCAGTGATAGGCTGTGTCCTCTGCTTCTTTTATTCCTGCAGAGGGAAGGGGCACTCTGATACTCTGCTGGACCAATAGAAACACAGCATCCAGTGGGCACACATTGGGGTATTGCCTTCTCCTCTCTCTCCTCTCTCTCCTCTCTTTCCTCTGCACTTGGCCTCGTTTTGAAAGAAAGAAAGAGAAAAAAATAGATAATTTTATAACTCTGTTAAAAACACACATGAATAAATGTCATGATAGAGAAAGAGGCAAAAAATGGAATAAACAGAGAGAAAATTCTATAAAATGTGTAAAACCTGGCATTGCTTCCCCCAGTGATGATTCTTTTTTTTTGGGGGGGGGGGGTTCTTTTGCAACTTTATAAATGAAAATCTCTTTTCAAAGTCATATCATTATATTTATTTATATTCACTCCATGGAGTACCCAGATTTATAAAATTATTATTATATTATTATTATTATAGGAGAAGCAGGGGGGGGGATGGTACGTGTGATATATATATATGTATATGTACATTTATGCATCTTAAATTATTTATATATATTTATATAATATATTTACATATTTTTATACATATATATATATTATATGTATATAATAATATATTATTATTATATATTACATATATATATTTGTTACATTTTCACATTAAATTAATTACATATTGATTATATTTTGAAGGTAATTTATTATATTTATTTTATTTCATTTAAAAAAATATATATATATTTTTAAATGTATTTTTTTCCCCTCCATGCCTTAAGCTGCAGCGTTTTACAAGCCGAATTCCTGGCAGCTAAGAGGTGTGATAATGTAATGTAATGTAATAATAAGAACAATGTGTCCCTGACACATGTAATAACAACAATATACCCCTGACACACCGGTCCCTGTGATGCACAAAACGAGAAGACACTGTTATAGACATTTCACTTAAAAGGGATGTTCTTAAAAAAAACACTTTTGATTCCCTGAGCTAAAAATGCAAACAATTATTAAATTTCACGTTTTTTTATTTTATTTAAAAAACGTATTTATTTTTTGCTTCTTTAAAAAGAAAAAGATTTTTTTTAAAAATGTATCTATTGTATCCTGCAAGCCCAAATCACATCTGCAGGAGGAGTGAGTGACACTTCCATCCAGCCCAGTGATAGCAGGAGCTGCAGGATGTGAAATACAGGGAAATCAGTAAAATTATTGGATTTTGCATGAAAAAAACACTCAGCAGGCAAACGGTTAAATGATCTGATATATTGTATTTTTATTTACTATATTTATATTTAGGTACATTTTTGACTGCCTGTGTTTCAGGTGTTCAGGAGATTTGGAGAGGGGTTTCAGAGCCCCCCTAAACCATTGTCCCTGTGGACAGACAGGGCACTCAGGGAAGGTGTCTATTTTGGGGCTTTTCTCAAAAAAAATTCCCTCTCAGCAGGGGATGACGCCAAATGCCCAAAGCATTGTTTTCATATGTAAAAAAGGCTTTTCTTAATATTCACAGGAAAAAATAAAGAGATAAAAAAACTTCCTTTTTTCGGTCTTCTTCCAGACAATATCTATCTCCTTCTTGCTTTTAATGTGCAGATCTGGGGGAAAAAGAGAGAAAACCTGAATGGTGCAAAGGAATGGGATAAAAGGCAGCACTAAATCACCCCCTGAGCCCCCACAAGCACATCCAGGGCTGAGAGCTTCCCATGTAGCACAGGGAAAGGTGACACAAAGCCTGAGGGGTCTGAAAAGCAAACAAAAATAAAAGTATATATGTGTATGTGGATAAAATACACAAAATCACACAATTTACTTTAATCTGGTTTTATTAATAAGAATGACACATTTCCAGCTGTGTTGCGGTGTTGTGTATTCTTCACAGTTTACACACAGCAATAAGCACACATATTCACAGACAGCAGGATTTTTCATGAGTCTGAGTGTATAGTATGTGTGTGTGTATTTGAGTGTATAGTGTGCTGTATGTCTGTGTTTGTATGCCGGATTTGTGAGTGTATAGTGTGCTGTATGTCTGTGTTTGTATACTGGATTTGTGAGTGTATAGTGTGCTGTATGTCTGTGTTTGTATGCCGGATTTGTGAGTGTATAGTGTGCTGTATGTCTGTTTGTATACTGGATTTGTGAGTGTATAGTGTGCTGTATGTCTGTGTTTGTATACTGGATTTGTGAGTGTATGTGCTGTATGTCTGTGTTTGTATGCTGGATTTGTGAGTGTATAGTGTGCTGTATGTCTGTGTTTGTATGCCGGATTTGTGAGTGTATAGTGTGCTGTATGTCTGTGTTTGTATGCTGGATTTGTGAGTGTATAGTATACAGATATGTGTTTATATGTCTGTGTTTGCATGTTGTAATATGCTTGTATATGTGTATGTGTGTGTGTGTAAGTATGTGATTGTGTGTGAACGTTTGTGGTAATCTGTTAACAGCTTCAACATTTTCTGTTCCAAGAAAAAGACACACATATACACAATCTATATATTATACATTGTATGTGACAATGCACTGACACACTCAGCACACACACACACCAACTCGTATATTTTACACATAAATAAACCCAAGACCGTGTATCTTACTGATAGATTAACACACACTGGAATCCACACACACAGACACAGATAGACTAACAAATAGACACAAACACACTGTAATCAAACACACACACGGTATACTCGCTCACACATACACTACTCACACACAATCCACTCACAAACACATACACACTATTCTCACACACTATTCTCATACACACTATACTCACACAATCCACTCACAAACACATACACACTATTCTCACACACTATTCTCATACACACTATACTCACACAACCCACTCACAGACATAGACACACTATATATGTACTTGCACATATAGAAACAGACGTCTCACACACTCTACACACACATAGACATATAGCCAAACACACACAGACTACACTCACACAGACACACTATACTCACACACAAACAGTGACACACTATAACAGACGCATTATGTCACACACATAGAGAAACTATTGACACACACACACACTATACTCACACAGTAAGCAGTGACAGGAAAGATGCTCCCCTGCTCAGATCCGGGTGACACATGGATGTGGAGACATAATACACCCTGTATAAGGGGTCACTGATGCTCAGACAGGTTTCGGAAATTACTGATGAAGTGGATCTAATTTAATTTGAGTCGGGTGTGTGTGTGTGTGGGGGGGTTGTGTGTGTGTGTGTGGGGGGGGGTTGTGTGTGTGTGTGTGGGGGGGGGGGGGGTTGTGTGTGTGTGTGTGTGGGGGGGGGTTGTGTGTGTGTGTGTGGGGGGGTTGTGTGTGTGTGTGTGTGGGGAGGGTTGTGTGTGTGTGTGTGGGGGGGGGGTCCAAGCTGTAAATGTTGCCCCTCTCTGGCTCCTTTCACGACGCTGTCTCTGCAGAATTTCGGTTTTAGTAACTGCCTGTCAAGGTGATATTGTGTTACCCGGGATCAAACAGGCACATTAGCCTCCAGCAGCAACACCAGAAAAACCTGTAAAAAATGCCTCCAAATATTTCACACCTAAGGGGAAAAAACGTACCCCCCCCCAGCAGGCAGATAAAGCAGAGCGCGGGTGACGGTGCTGTCTGCGAAAGGGTTAAAGTTGTTTATTTGTAAACAGAACGCCGGGCAGTGTTACTTTGTTCCAAAGTGTCCCGCGCGCTGCAGCCAGGCTTCCCCATCACTGAAGCCACGTGTGACGTCACCTGGGTGACGCAGCTCAATAAATGCACCTTGCAATCCGTGTGTGAGCTTCTCCAGGTCAGCACAGGGCACTGCCTGATGGTCTGGTAATACCCCCAGTCTTCCTCCAGTGCAGTCCATTAATCTCCAGCCAGCCTCTCTCCAACCTCTCTCAGCCTCTTCCCACCCTATCTCCAGTCTCTCTCTCTCAAGTCTCTCTCCAGCCTTTCCCCAGCCTCTCTTCTCCCCAGCCTCTCTCCAGCCTCTCCCCAGCCTCTCTCTCCAGCATCTCCCCAGCCTCTCTTCTCCCCAGCCTCTCTCCATCCTCTCTCAGCCTCTCCCCAGCCTCTCTCTCCAGCCTCTCCCCAGCCTCTCTTCTCCCCAGCCTCTCTTCTCCCCAGCCTCTCTCCAGCCTCTCTCAGCCTCTCCCCAGCCTCTCTCTCCAGCCTCTCCCCAGCCTCTCTCTAGCCTCTCCTCAGCCTCTCTCCAGCCTCTCTCAGCCTCTCCCCAGCCTCTCCCCAGCCTCTCTCCTGCCTCTCCTCAGCCTCTCTCCAGCCTCTCCCCAGCCTCTCCCCAGCCTCTCTCCAGCCTCTCTCCAGCCTCTCCCCAGCCTCTCTCCAGCCAGCCTCTCCTCAGCTTCTCTCCAGCCTCTCCCCAGCCTCTCTCCAGCCTCTCCTCAGCTTCTCTCCAGCCTCTCCCCAGCCTCTCTCCAGCCTCTCCTCAGCTTCTCTCCAGCCTCTCCCCAGCTTTCGTTCGCTCCGTGCTGGCATTTTAATGAGCCTTTTAATTTTTTTCTTCTTTTTTTTCTAATTTTGGGATTGTATTGTAGGATCAGAGACTTGTCAGCTCCCTGGGATCCCTTTGCAAGGAGGACACAGGGCAGAATAAGCAGCAAAGCTTTCCTGGAGGAGGCCAATTTCACAAATCATTTTCTCAACAATTAAGGAGTGTGGAGGGTGAAATGGCAATTGGACATGTAGAGATGGGGGTCACCTGGCAAGGCAGGGGGCAGGAGGAGCCCAACCGCCCCCTCCCAGAGCCTACAAAAGGTTTAAATCTCTTACCAAAAATGCAGCTTGGTGGCAGTGATCCATATAATCACACCATTTAGCCCTCATTTTTATTTTTGGCATTATTTGAGCTGGTTAAGGGCTGGGTCTTGTTGATTTAAAATTATTTTCAATTAATAATGTCACACCTCGGCACAACCTAGCAGCCCCCTCCACCAGAAACAGGAGATTATCACTCAAAACAGCATTCCCAGCATCAATTCTACAGTGTCTTCAGTTTTTCCTATTTTATTTTATAATTATATTTTGCCTTATATATATATTATATATATATATATATATATTTTATTATTAAATACACACACACCGATTAGTGGTCTTTTTTTGTTGCTTTTGGACTATATTAAAATTTTTGTCTTTATAATTAATCTATAAAAGATCTAAAAAGACTCTCTTAAAAAAAATCTATCAAATCTATGAAAATATATAGAAAGGACTGAAAACCCAACGAGTGTCATTGGCTGATTGAGTTTTTTTTTAATACCACAACTTTTATGTAAAAAGAGAAAATATGAAATAAATAAAAAATACAACTACAAATATAGCATTTTTTTTAAAAAGTGAAAACTATTGGGATTTTTTAAAAGAAAGAATTAGTCCTAAAAATCTGAGGGGCCAGAATGTCACTAAACAGGAGTTTCATTTCGCTGTATTGAATTTAACTCATTGTGTTACAGAATAATGATAATAATAATAATTATAATAATAATAACTGTAATAATAATAATTATTATTTTATTATTATATAACAATATTACATTAAAAGATTTTTATGCTCTCTCTATATTCAAAATGAAATTACAAATTCTGTAACTGAACTGAAGCTAATGCAACATTATTGTTATTCCAGGGAGTGTGAGGATCAGCAGGAATTTGTGATTTAAGGATAAATTGGTAAAGTATAGGTAACCCCCCTTTAAACTCTCCTCCATTTCCCAAGAAAATATGAATTCGACCTTCAAGACGTGTCATTTATAACAAGTCACTGTTTAGTGAATAAACCCTCAGAAGAATAGATTGTGAATATTGCTACTGTGTGTGCAATGCATATTATTTTTATAAAATTGATTTATACTGGTTCCGGGCATTTATAAATTCATGTGGATTTATCAGGGTTTGTTTATAGTAAACATATTAATAAATATATGTATACATTTTATTTTTTTTTCTTTATTTTTTACTGCAAAAAATATTTGAAGCTCCCAGTGTGTGTGTGTGTGTTATTGTGTTGGTTGCACTGGATGCGAAGCTCCCAGTGTGTGTGTTATTTTTGTGGTTGCATTGGATGTGAAGCTCCCAGTGTGTGTGTTATTTTTGTGGTTGCATTGGATGTGAAGCTCCCAGTGTGTGTGTGTTATTTTTGTGGTTGCACTGGATGTGAAGCTCCCAGTGTGTGTGTTATTTTTGTGGTTGCATTGGATGTGAAGCTCCCAGTGTGTGTGTTATTTTTGTGGTTGCATTGGATGTGAAGCTCCCAGTGTGTGTGTGTTATTTTTGTGGTTGCACTGGATGTGAAGCTCCCAGTGTGTGTGTTATTTTTGTGGTTGCACTGGATGTGAAGCTCCCAGTGTGTGTGTTATTTTTGTGGTTGCACTGGATGTGAAGCTCCCAGTGTGTGTTATTTTTGTGGTTGCACTGGATGTGATGCTCCCAGTGTGTGTGTTATTTTTGTGGTTGCATTGGATGTGATGCTCCCATTGTGTGTGTGTTATTTTTGTGGTTGCACTGGATGTGAAGCTCCCAGTGTGTGTGTTATTTTTGTGGTTGCACTGGATGTGAAGCTCCCAGTGTGTGTGTTATTTTTGTGGTTGCATTGGATGTGAAGCTCCCAGTGTGTGTGTGTTATTTTTGTGGTTGCACTGGATGTGGAGCTCCCAGTGTGTGTGTTATTTTTGTGGTTGCACTGGATGTGGAGCTCCCAGCGTGTGTGTTATTTTTGTGGTTGCACTGGATGTGGAGCTCCTAGTGTGTGTTATTTTTGTGGTTGCACTGGATGTGAAGCTCCCAGTGTGTGTGTTATTTTTGTGGTTGCACTGGATGTGGAGCTCCTAGTGTGTGTTATTTTTGTGGTTGCACTGGATGTGAAGCTCCCAGTGTGTGTGTTATTTTTGTGGTTGCACTGGATGTGGAGCTCCCAGTGTGTGTGTTATTTTTGTGGTTGCACTGGATGTGGAGCTCCCAGTGTGTGTGTTTTCCTGTCCTTAATGTGACAGATTCTTGAAGCACTCTGTGTCTGCACCCCCTGGATCTCTCTCTGCAGTGCATTGTTTCCTTTATTATTTTGATATTATTTTTATTGTCATGAGCACACTGAGGGAAGCTGCTGATAATGTGTGTGTAATGAGAATTAAGTTATCTTCACAGAAATGCTCTCCAGGGGCAGGAGAGAGTAAAGCATCCTGCACAGGCAACCTGTGTGGACCTCAGGCTCAGGAGAGGTAAAGGGACAGGAGCAAACTGCACCACTGAGTGCCCTGGTGGGTAAAGGAGCTGCATGATATGGGGGCCTCCAGTCATACCACCCAAACAAGGACACTCAGACACTGGCAGCCAAAAAGCAAGGATGGTATGATAATGGGCAACTGGTCTAGCACACATGGGCTTCCAAAAGCCAGCTTGCACAGGTTATGGGCAAGTGATCTAGTGCCCAAGGGCTTCCAAAAACCAAGGATGCTATGATAATGAGTAACTGGTCCAGGGCACATGGACTTCCTAAACCCAGGGCACTCAGGTAATGGGCAAGTGGTCCAGGGCACATGGGCTTCCAAAAACCAGGGCACACAGGTAATGGGCAACTGGTCCAGGGCACATGGATGTCTAAAAACCAGGGCGCTCAGGTAATGGACATCTGACCCTAGGCACTTGGACTTCCAAAAAACATGGTGCTCAGGTAATGGGCAACTGGTCCAGGGCACTTAGGTAATGGGCATCCAAAAACTCAGCACCTGTGCAATGATCATCCAAAAGCCTGGGTACCCGCACAATGTGCAACGGATCCAGGGCGCCTGGGCATCCACACTAGAGTACCAAGCGAATGGGTAACCATCCTATGGTATCCTTTCAATGGGCAAACAGTATCAATGTATTGGCATACATACAAGGTCATCTAGGCTGTGGGCAACCATACCAAGGCACTCAGGAAATGGGCATAAGCCAGGATAATCAGGGTATGGGTATTCAAACCATGACTCCCTGGCGATGGGCATCCACATGCGGGCATCCAGGCTATGGGCTACTCTATCTGGCCACTCAGGCAATGGTGGCATTCAAACCCAAGGCTTCCAAGACATGGGCAACCATACCAGGGCACCCAAACAACAAGCGTCCAAGCAAGGGCATTAATTCTAAAGCATCAGGCAAATTAGAATCGTAGTGTTAGGCTCATCACTGGCACTCAAATGGTTAAGAGCCCCCCAAGGGCTGCCATTTGTAGGGGCCCTTCCGTGAGAGCCCCTAATGGTGCCACACAGCATTCCCATCCACAGCCTTTGTTGGGGTTTGTATAGGAGATTAAGGACCTTCTAAGAGGCTGCTCTGATGGCGCGGGGGGGGGGATGGGGGGGACTGTAATTAGAAATCAATCTGATTGGGGATGAAAAGAGGGTCCCCTCTAATTATTCTACATATTCCTCTTCATGTCAGAGTAGTTGCCACTTTCTTTCTCTTTTCTCAACAAGAAATAATTGTAAAAGTATCTCAACCTGACTGGAGAGCGAAGCAAGAGCCCCCCCAAACCTCTCCCCCTATTCCCCCAGACAATGACCTGCACCCCAGGGGGTCAGACAGCGAGTTAAAGGGAGCGCGCACATCAAACCCAAATACTAGGGAACTCAGCAAGAAAATAAAACTCCCATCTCCCTTCCCCGAGCTGCAGCAAAAAGGGGATTATGCGTTATCTGGGGGTATCGCTGACCGCGTCCTGATGAAGGGGGCCGATTCGCTAAACAGCGAGCTGCGACTCAACTGAATTAATATTATCATTATTAAAATAATTTAGGAAAAATACTTGTAAAATCTAAACTGAAACAACTGATTATGCGACCCCCCATTCTCCATTTGTAGAATTTACTCTTTCTCTGCACAATTTATTGCTACGCGTTGCCAGTAGCTGTTTAGCGAATCCACCCCAAAGAGTATGTTGTAGTGTTGTGTGTTCACATGTGGGGGTGAAGCAGCGCTGCTAGAGATAGTACACATTTTGCACACTTTTTGAGCAGTAGATTGTGTTATATATAAGATTTTCTGGATGTTGTCACAATGTATACAAAGTGTATCCAATGAGGGGGTCTGTTCACTAAACAGTGATCTCCTGTGAGATAAAATATGATCTTCAAAAAGGGTTCAGAGCAAACCACATGACTCTGTTGTGCGTGGCGAATTATTTACATTTAATTTCCTTCATTCTAAATTAGGTTTTCATCACCGTAGGGAGAGCGTCGGCCAATAACGAGTTAATAAACCTCTACATTCTGGTGAACTGAGGGAAACCCAACTTACAGGCGACGAGCAAAAAATCCCCAAACAAACACATAATAAAAACAACCAAAACGCAGTCAGTTTTCCCAAAATCAAAGTGACTGCTGCAGATTACCTTTTGCTATATCATTCCCAGAATTTGTCGTTTAGTGAATCTGCCCCTTATACGCAGGCTGTGAGCACATAGGGTTAACCCCCGCGTGTGTTTATAGGGTGATGCACAGATCTCAGAGTTTTCATCGCTGCTTTTCTTTATACGTACAGGTGAGCATCCCATAATCCTAAAATCCGAACTTCGGAACACTCCAAAATTGGCGACTTTTTTTCACCGCCGACGCGATATGACGCCACTGGTGGAAAATTCCACTTCCTGAGGTCATGTGATGGGGAAAAACTGATTAAAACCCTGTATAAAACGCCTTCATGCTGTGCGTATAAGGTTTGCGAAACATAAAGGGATTTCGTAGTTTATTATCACTATTATCGTTATTTATATAGCGCCAACAGTTTCTGCAGCGCCGTACAATAATGAATGTGAATGAGACGAAATTAAAACACGCATAGGAACAGATACAAGAGGTGCAGAGGACCCTGCTCGGAGGAGCTAACAATCTAGTGTTTAGACTTGGGACTCATCCTCAAGATTTCTCATTATTATTTGCAAATGTCCCAAAATCCCCTACAAACCCCAAAGCCACAGCCCGTCTGGCCCCCAGGGCTTCCGACAACCCGCGCTGGGTTGTTGTAAATACTTATTGATCCCTGCAGGCTTTGGGGGGCGCGGGGGGTCCTCGTGGATGGCAGACAGAGGGTTCGGACCCCCCAGTTGGGTGCAGTCGCTCTTCGCAGGCCGGTCCTCGGCGGCGCCGGGCCTCGTTTTCCCACAGGGGCCTCGGGATCGTTTATTTTACAGGTGTAGAAGAGTTTCCCTTTTATCATAACATAATGACTGTCACTACATAATTCCATTCTCCAGATTTCCGAGCCGCTCTGAACCCAATTCTCCAAACCTCTATTAATTCCCCGGCCATAAAAAGGAAATCTGCGGAATTCTCCCTTTATAGCAGCTGTTAAAAGGGATCAAAACCGGCGCTGAAAGAGATTCTTCATTTCTTTCCGTGCGGCTCTTATAAAGTACCAAGGAGATGTGGATTATATGCCCTTTACAGCCGCGCTGCCTCAAAATTCACATTTCTCTCTTTTCTTTCTTTAACGGAAATATCCGCAGACTAATCGCTCCGCGCATTTACATATTTATTCCGGAATATTCTGCAGGATTTAGAACATTCATGTACTCCCTGAAATAGCATTAATGAAAGATTACAATTAATTTCTTTTAATCTAATATTATTATTGTAAGACGCCAACATAATCCACAGCGTTGTACAAATATGACACTTAATGTACATAGTGTCATGCAGCACATTCTGTGTATGTTACAAAAAAATACATATATGTTGTGTAAGGGATTAGAATATGTGTACAGCTCTTTTCACGCCCCCCCCCCAACATGTCACACTGGGGACAAGAGAGATCCTGGTGTGTCAGGAAACAGCGCAGGAGGCGGGGCCAGAGCCGAGGCAATACCCAGACTTTATAGATGATGTCACAACCCATCGAGGCCTTTAATTTCAATAAAATGTCACTTAAGAGCAAAGTGTCTTATTTACAGCGAGAGATTGATAATAGCATTTATTATAGTTTATTCACTCATTGCTGGGAGATTTATAGTCTTTTCCTACACAGATTTAAACAAGAAAAAAAGTCACCGACTAGACATGAAGAAAAAAGATTTTACCTGCAGGAGATAAAAGAATCCTCTAAGAAAAACAAAAATGCGTTTCTGTAGATACTTAAAAAATGTTTGGCTCTTCCTAGAAAACAGAAATATTACAGATTGTATAATAAATATGTGATAACAGAATATTCCGGATATAATAGTTACTATGGGATAACAGAATATTCCGGATATAATAGTTACTATGGGCTAGCGGAATATTCCGGATATAATAGTTACTATGGGATAACAGAATATTCCGGATATAATAGTTACTATGGAATAACAGAATATTCCGGATATAATAGTTACTATGTGATAACAGAATATTCCGGATATAATAGTTACTATAGGAATAACAGAATATTCCGGATATAATAGTTACTATGTGATAACAGAATATTCCGGATATAATAGTTACTATGGGATAACAGAATATTCCGGATAATAGTTACTATGTGATAACAGAATATTCCGGATATAATAGTTACTATAGGAATAACAGAAATTCCGGATATAATAGTTACTATGAGATAACAGAATATTCCGGATATAATAGTTACTATAGGAATAACAGATATTCCGGATATATTATACAGAATATTCCGGATATAATAGTTACTATAGGAATAACAGAATATTCCGGATATAATAGTTACTATGAGATAACAGAATATTCCGGATATAATAGTTACTATGTGATAACAGAATATTCCGGATATAATAGTTACTATAGGAATAACAGAATATTCCGGATATAATAGTTACTATGAGATAACAGAATATTCCGGATATAATAGTTACTATAGGAATAACAGAATATTCCGGATATAATAGTTACTATGAGATAACAGAATATTCCGGATATAATAGTTACTATGGGATAACAGAATATTCTGGATATAATAGTTACTATGGGATAACAGAATATTCCGGATATAATAGTTACTATGGGATAACAGAATATTCCGGATATAATAGTTACTATGGGATAACAGAATATTCCGAATATAATAGTTACTATGGGATAACAGAATATTCCGGATATAATAGTTACTATGGGATAACAGAATATTCCAGATATAATAGTTACTATGGGATAACAGAATATTCCGGATATAATAGTTACTATGGGATAACAGAATATTCCGGATATAATAGTTACTATGGGATAACAGAATATTCCGGATATAATAGTTACTATGAGATAACAGAATATTCCGGATATAATAGTTACTATGAGATAACAGAATATTCCGGATATAATCGTTACTATGAGATAACAGAATATTCCGGATATAATCGTTACTAAGGGATAACAGAATATTCCGGATATAATAGTTACTATGAGATAACAGAATATTCCGGATATAATAGTTACTATGAGATAACAGAATATTCCGGATATAATAGTTACTATGGGATAACAGAATATTCCGGATATAATAGTTACTATGGGATAACAGAATATTCCGGATATAATAGTTACTATGAGATAATAGAATATTCCGGATATAATAGTTACTATGGGATAACAGAATATTCCGGATATAATAGTTACTATGGAATAACAGAATATTCCGGATATAATAGTTACTATGTGATAACAGAATATTCCGGATATAATAGTTACTATGGGATAACAGAATATTCCGGATATAATAGTTACTATGAGATAACAGAATATTCCGGATATAATAGTTACTATGGGATAACAGAATATTCCGGATATAATAGTTACTATGGGATAACAGAATATTCTGGATATAATAGTTACTATGGGATAACAGAATATTCCGGATATAATAGTTACTATGAGATAATAGAATATTCCGGATATAATAGTTACTATGGGATAACAGAATATTCCGGATATAATAGTTACTATGGGATAACAGAATATTCCGGATATAATAGTTACTATGGGATAACAGAATATTCCGGATATAATAGTTACTATGGGATAACAGAACATTCCGGATATAATAGTTACTATGGGATAACAGAATATTCCGGATATAATAGTTACTATGGAATAACAGAATATTCCGGATATAATAGTTACTATGAGATAACAGAATATTCCAGATATAATAGTTACTATGAGATAACAGAATATTCCGGATATAATAGTTACTATGGGATAACAGAATATTCCGGATATAATAGTTACTATGGGATAACAGAATATTCCGGATATAATAGTTACTATGGGATAACAGAATATTCCGGATATAATAGTTACTATGGGATAACAGAATATTCCGATATAATAGTTACTATGGATAACAGAATATTCCGGATATAATAGTTACTATGGGATAACAGAATATTCCGGATATAATAGTTACTATGAGATAACAGAATATTCCGGATATAATAGTTACTATGGATAACAGAATATTCCGGATATAATAGTTACTATGAGATAACAGAATATTCCGGATATAATAGTTACTATGGGATAACAGAATATTCCGGATATAATAGTTACTATGAGATAACAGAATATTCCGGATATAATAGTTACTATGAGATAACAGAATATTCCGGATATAATAGTTACTATGAGATAACAGAATATTCCGGATATAATAGTTATTATGGGATAACAGAATATTCCGGATATAATAGTTACTATGAGATAACAGAATATTCCGGATATAATAGTTACTATGAGATAACAGAATATTCCGGATATAATAGTTACTATGAGATAACAGAATATTCCGGATATAATAGTTATTATGGGATAACAGAATATTCCGGATATAATAGTTACTATGAGATAACAGAATATTCCTGATATAATAGTTACTATGGGATAACAGAATATTCCGGATATAATAGTTACTATGGGATAACAGAATATTCCGGATATAATAGTTACTATGGGATAACAGAATATTCCGGATATAATAGTTACTATGGAATAACAGAATATTCCGGATATAATAGTTACTATGAGATAACAGAATATTCCGGATATAATAGTTGCTATGAGATAACAGAATATTCGGATATAATAGTTACTATGGGATAACAGAATATTCCAGATATAATAGTTACTATGAGATAACAGAATATTCCGGATATAATAGTGAATACATTTTTGCAGTTTTTCGTTCCGTGCAGAGTCTTGCTGTCGTTACGTGTCCGTGTGGAATATTTTCTCTTCGTTGCTGCAGACCTGGTGGAAATTGGAGCTGATGGATCTGAGGTTCGTTTCATCCCCTCTTATTATGGCTGCATGTATAACAGTATGAGGTCACATTATTCCATTTGTAGGTGTCGCTCCGTGTTTCTATCACAATAAATAGATGATTTGTGCAGCAATCAGGGGCCGAACGGACGAGACGAGCATTGTGAGGCTCAACTAATCCCCAGGTGCGCGGAGATCCAGTTACAGGCGCAGACAGAGCTGGAGATACAGTTATCGGATGATACAATTATTTAAAAAAAAACTTTTATGTAATGTGTGTTTATACAATTCTCTGTAACATCAGAATTAATCCATCCCATAATATGAAATGATAAGAATGATTCAGCACTAAAATCCACGTTTCCTGTCCCATACATTGAAGTCACGACCATCATGCATTCCAGTGTCGTATCCAGAACTCCCCACCTGGGGGGGGGAGGGGGGCACATGACCGAAATCTACAAAGATTAACACAGCGAACTGTTAAATTACAACTTTATATTTCTAAACTGAATTTTAATTTGATGGAAGGCGGGCCGGTCCGGTATATTTAATTATATATATAATATGTATTAAATTATAAAATATGGCTGAAAAATGGATTCACATGAAATTATTTATATGTCACTTTATTTATTCATTTTTTTTCCAAACCGTAACACATTGTTTCGTAAATGTGACTATTGTACTGCAGGAACTATTTTAATCACGCGTGCCCTATGTGTATTATCAGCAGTATCAGCATTTTAATAAGCATTCATTGCTATGTTGCTCATAATGATGGTGGAGGTCAACCTGAGGCCAACCAACAGTCAAGAAATGCACTGTATGAAAAATTACAAAAATGCAATTTAATTAGAGCGGAATACGCCTCGACTTGAGCAAAATACTTCTTTCTTCAACAACTTGGATAAAACGAGAAAATAAAACAAAACAAAAAATGCGCCTGAGCAGACACAGCTTTACAGCAAAAATGATTTAATGGGAAACAAATGGTTTTAAATCCTTTGATTTATTTGAACATAAGAGAAAATCCATTTTGCGCATTTACCAATACGTTTATTAATAAAACATTTTAGTTACTGATAATAAAGAGCTTTTCTTAAAAACTGAAAATATGTACAAGAACTTAAAAAATGCAAATTAAATTCATCATTGTTTTGAAACGTCCAGAGCAGATTGTGCCGTCACAAAACTAAACAAAAGTTTGCAACAACAAATAAAAGTTTGTGCTAAAAGCAGGAAGTTACAGAAAAATATTTTCCATTGTAAAATCACACTTTTAATTGTTTGTTATTGTTAGCATGTGACAATGTTTATTCAATGATTTAATCCAAAATGTGTAAAAATTACAATGTTATAAAGATTGCATAGAAAGCAGAAAAAAATACATGTATCACAGATAATGCGAGGAATGGGATTTATATGGTAATACGCAATTCATTAGTTAAACAGATAAGATATGACTAGAAAAATGGATAAAAGGGAATCGGAAAGATAAATGACAGAAAGAGAATGATGGATAAATAGAAAGGTAGCTAGATAATAGGTAGATAGATAAAGAAAGAAGCAAAAAAAAAATGGTTTAGATAGATATAGTGCATAGTTCCAGATAGACATATAGATCCCAATAGATATATATTGATTCCAATAGATATTGATCCAGATAGGCTGATACATCCAGATAGAAAAATATAGATAGATTCAGATAGATGACTAAATATATATTTACATGGGTAGATTGTTGTGTGGATAGATATACAGATAAAGAGATAGATACAAATAGATAGATGGATAGACAAATAGGTAGATTGATACAAATAGATAGATACAGATGGATAGATAAATATATAAATACAGATGGATAGGCAGATATTGATAGATATATAGAGATAGATACAGATAGATACAGATAGATAGATACAGATAGATAAATATAGATAAATACAGATAGATAGATACAGATAGCTAGATAGATACAGCTTTATATAGATATGTCGATAGAGGTAGATAGATACAGACTGATACAGATAGATAGAGATAGATACAGATAGATACAGATAGAGTGGTCACTTAGTAATCATTTTAGCCTGGATTCCAGCTCTGCACAAAGAAAAGAATATAAATTGTTACTTAGGCCTTTATTTATATTTTTATCGGAACCTTTCCTTTAATCACGGTTACCGTACATTGTCGTTATGTGTGTAACACCCAGAGCCCTACATTAACATGGTGCACCATGACACACAGTCTGTGGGTTTATACACCCAGTACCAGGTTAGAATAGGAATGCGCAAGAGTGAGTAATGCGGCTTTCACACCAGATAAAGGATCCTCAGAAATGTGGCCCTGTGCTGCCGGCCCTCCCTGATCCAGCGCTGGGGGTTTGGGAAGATACTTGTACCTGTCACCAGGGTTTGGTACAAATAAACAGCAGTATGATTAGAACACACGGAACACAAGGCAGGGATAATTACTTGTGTCTGTTTTACATGGAATGATCTAAGGCAGTAATTATTGTGTCACATTATGAAGCGTGAATCATGTCATGCCTGCATGGACTCGCTCCCCAGCCCGGCTACACAATACAAAGGGAGCGGGAGAAATGGCGGTTAATCCATGTATATATAGATTGCTAGCACAAAATTAAATCCAGATTAATGGGCTCAGTGCCAACCAAGTGCGATAGTCTATGCTCTTATGCAATAAAAATGATATTTAATGATGTACCAGTGATTCTGGTAGCAGGTACAAATCCACCACATCACTCTATATAGGTGTGACCTGGATCCACAATGACATTTTGAATAATTGGAACACAAATCTGAGCTTTTCTGCAGTATTTGGAAAGAGGGGGCAAACGTAGTGCCCATTGTCGTGCCTTTTCCTGTCTAACTCAATGTGATCAATCATAGATTAAAGCACCTACTGCAGTATAGAAGAAACACGGTTCCAGCTCTCTGTATGGATGGTCCATCCTTCAACCTTTCGAATGATGTAATGAGGGTCTATAATAATATTTCTGAGACCCAGGACATTTGTGAAGTTTTCATGCATCCCTCTAGTTTACACTTTTTGCTTGGCTTGTTTTACTATGATTGTTTTTTATTATATATTTTATCTTTGTAACATTATTCTCCTCCCTGTTTATTTCATGGGACCCACTGACCTTTTTCCTGAAGGTCACTCTCTCCAGTACAGTCTCTGGGATGCGGGTTCCAGGTACCGACCTTCCCAACAATGCGTCACTCAAGGTAAATTAATGGATCAAGTGTACTAATGAGAATAATTACTAGATGCATGCGATTCGGTTTGGAGCTATATGGAAATAGTCCAAAATATCGGCAATCCGGCGATTTGGATCGATATGAATTCTGACATGCAGATGTCCGAATCAAATCGTTTTCTGAATAAAACCAATTCAAATCAATCCGAAATTATCCGATTATAATGGGCCAGGTGTGAATATAATCGAAAAAAAATCAGATTTAATCAGAAGAGTAAAAAACTAGAGGAAGAAAACAGTAACCCTAACCCTATTCCTAACCTAACACAACACCTAACCCTAGTGCTAATCATGAGTCTAGAAACTGTAACCCTAACCGTGTTCCTAATCATATGACACACAGTAATAGTTGCCTTAAGCCTAGCCCTAACCTGACCATAGCACTATAACTAACTCTAGCCCTAACCAAACCCAAGCACTACAACTAACTCTAGTCCTAACCCTAACATTAGCTGTCTTCCTAATCATATGACACATGGTAACAGTTGCCTTAAGCCTAGCCCTAACCCTAGCACTATAACTAACTCAAGTCCTAACCCTAGCCATAACCTAGGCTAACCCTAACTCTAGCCTTGATCCTAGCCCTAACCCAAGCACTATGACCAACTTTAGCCCTAACCCTAAGCTAACCATAAGCTAACCCTAACCCTAACACTATAACTTACTCTAGCCCTAACCCTAAGCTAACCCTAACCCTAGCACTATAACTAACTCTAGCCCTAACTCTAATCCTAGCCCCCCTAACCAATTTGTTTACGTATTATACATAAATGTTCCGAATATCGGAAATTATCGAATATATTGAATGTTTCTGACTTTCCGAATTGGTCCGACACCGAAATACTGGACGCTTCAGATATTCCAAATCAGCTGATTCCGATATTTTCAGATTCCAAAACAATCTAAACCGAAACTAGCCAAATTTTTCTTTGAAGCACATGTCTGGTAATTCTAGCTTATTGAGTAAAGGAGGGAAGACAAAGCCTTAAGAAATCCAACCCGGTAAAATAAGCTTTTTAGCAAATATTTACTCAATTTCTGCTGACTAAGACTGATTTTCTTTAGCAGGGAGGCTGCAGAATCCTTATGTTTCTGATTCATGGCAGGGGTGGGACTCTGCATGGTGTGCAGGCAGCAGGGCGAACAGATGGCATGAGATCAGCTTACAGAGGGAGAGAGGAAGTTGTGCAGCTCTGCTATTGAACAGAAAGGGAGCATCAGCTACTTAATTGTTCGGCTAAAAAATGGCAAAACTTAATTCTTTTTATGTGTTTCGCAGTTTTAAAGTGAATCGCGATGTGTTTGTTAGTATATGGAATCTATTTATAGGATAATTGAACACAGTGAGATGAGGTGTTAGACTCTGGTCCCCCAGATTTGTATTACCTACAATACCCAGAATTCTTTGAATGCAATAAATAACTAGAGGATCATGGGACGTGTAGTTCAGAAACATCTCTGGGGCTGGAGATTGAGATCCCTGCTTTAAAGAAACTGATAGGGGTTGCTAAAAAGAGAGCTTCCAGGCTATAGGCACCCCAAGATGTTTTAGAACTACATGTCCCATGATGCTTAGTCACAGATAAGCCTGGCCGAGCATCAGGGGACATGTAGTTCAGAAACATCTGGGCTGCCAAGGTTCACCATCACTGCTTTAAGCTGGGATGTTGCACCCCGGAAGCCTTGTTTGGGCTTTATGTGCATCTCTAAGGTAACTGTCAGCACCGGCATCGCGTCCCGTACCCTCTGACACGCAGCGAGTCGGAAAGCCAGGGCTGCGGATCTCAAGGAAAGTCTCTGGGATAGTTTCTGCCGTGCCCTCGCAAACTGAGCAGCAAAATTCCATGCAAAATCAGATCCCGAGGATATTCCAGAGGTATAACCAATGGAACAATCTGCTCCGTGTTGGCGGAACAGACGTTTTTGTGTTTACGCTGTCCCGCTGCTGATGTGTGCGCCTTGCGAGACATTCTCTCTGCTTGATGCAGAAAACATGTAGTTACCGGCACCCCGGGCCAGGCAGGCAGCGCGGCCCCACTTTACTGGACAGGACACGTCTCATTATACCTCCGCCGGCTCTAACCGTGTGTCTGGCGTTCTGCTCCGAAGGTTCTGCACATTTATATAAATATCGACAGAGCAAAAAAAAAAAACACAAATAAACTTTTTTCCAGCTTTGAATCTTTCAGGGTTATTCAAAGAGAATCGAAAAGTCAGCGCACGTTCGGTGACTTTTCGTTCTCTTCAATTCGGTGCGATTTGGTGATCCCATTTCGGCGATCCTGCGGTGTATTCAAGCACAGGGCCGTTGTAGTAAAGGGAAAACCCGCCGCAAACCCGACGAACACTCACCGCCACCCTGTTGAACGCTCACTGCAAAACCCGCCGAATACTCTCTAAAAGATGCAAAACAGCTGGATTAAGCACGCTGAATACGCAGGAGAAACACGAGCAGCCACCGATCACAGCGCAGAGCAGCCGCCGGAAAAACCCGACACCGTAGACAAATGGAGTGAAAAAAAACCCAGTTTGTATGAATGATTGAAAAGTGAAACGCTGTTTGCAAAGAAACTACGGAGCGAAAATGTCTGAAATTTACATATAATCCAATGAATGATAATAAAAAGGGAAGTTACAGAAAAAATAAAAAACGATTTAAAAAAACCAGAAAAATGATTTTTACAAAAAAATCCCAAAAAATGCCTAAAAGATCCTTAAAAAATCTATAAATAAAGAGATTCTTTACTGCAGAATTTTATATTCAGGGATTCGCCTGAATAAATCTGCCGCATGAAATCACTGAACAGCAGGGCAATTCGGCAACCTTTCACTGCTGGTTTGTGTTCTCTGAATAGATGAAGCATTGCTTCTCTATGGGGATTCACTGCCCTCGAACAGGCACCGAACAGGCACCGTATGTGCAGGCAATTCGCCAGGATTTGGCGAACTGCCTGCTCTCTGAATAGCCAAATGGCCAAGAAAGGTAACGAACGCTGGATTTCACTGTTCAGTTACCTTTCGGCCACAATTCGCCTCTCTTTGAATAACCCTGATTGTGTTTGCATTGAGCTGTGTGAATTAAACAGAAGTGTTAATATAAAGAGCGTCCATTGAGGTTTAATATTATTATAATTATTGTTATTATTATTATTTATGTAGCGCCAACAGTTTCTGCATTTATGTTCTGGGTGTGAGAGATTTCCATTTAGTATGGGAAATTATATCAAATTATGGAAAATCTAACGAGTTTGCTTGAGCGGAGTCACCAGTGACAAACAATGAGCGTCCGTCCTTACTGCTGGTCTAAACTCCGCAGCCTGTCACTTGGTCAGAATGAGCGAGCCCTACGGCACGCCACAAATGCTCAGAGAGTGTCACCTGGTGGACAACCGCGGAGCTACCTGCATCACTCACTCTACACCGACGAATATTCCATTATTACACAGTAACTATTATATCCGGAATATTCTGTTATCTCATAGTAACTATTATATCCGGAATATTCTGTTATCCCATAGTAACTATTATATCCGGAATATTCTGTTATCCCATAGTAACTATTATATCCGGAATATTCCGTTATCCCATAGTAACTATTATATCCGGAATATTCTGTTATCCCATAGTAACTATTATATCCGGAATATTCTGTTATCCCATAGTAACTATTATATCCGGAATATTCCGTTATCCCATAGTAACTATTATATCGGAATATTCTGTTATCCCATAGTAACTATTATATCCGGAATATTCTGTTATCCCATAGTAACTATTATATCCGGAATATTCTGTTATCCCATAGTAACTATTATATCTGGAATATTCTGTTATCCCATAGTAACTATTATATCCGGAATATTCTGTTATTCCATAGTAACTATTATATCCGGAATATTCTGTTATCCCATAGTAACTATTATATCCGGAATATTCTGTTATCCCATAGTAACTATTATATCCGGAATATTCTGTTATCCCATAGTAACTATTATATCCGGAATATTCTGTTATCCCATAGAAACTATTATATCCGGAATATTCTGTTATTCCATAGTAACTATTATATCCGGAATATTCTGTTATTCCATAGTAACTATTATATCCGGAATATTCTGTTATCCCATAGTAACTATTATATCCGGAATATTCTGTTATTCCATAGTAACTATTATATCCGGAATATTCTGTTATCCCATAGTAACTATTATATCCGGAATATTCTGTTATCCCACAGTAACTATTATATCCGGAATATTCTGTTATTCCATAGTAACTATTATATCCGGAATATTCTGTTATCCCATAGTAACTATTATATCCGGAATATTCTGTTATCCCATAGTAACTATTATATCCGGAATATTCTGTTATCCCATAGTAACTATTATATCCGGAATATTCTGTTATCCCATAGTAACTATTATATCCGGAATATTCTGTTGTTATCTCATAGTAACTATTATATCCGGAATATTCTGTTATTCCATAGTAACTATTATATCCGGAATATTCTGTTATCCCACAGTAACTATTATATCCGGAATATTCTGTTATCTCATAGTAACTATTATATCCGGAATATTCTGTTATCCCATAGTAACTATTATATCCGGAATATTCTGTTATCCCATAGTAACTATTATATCCGGAATATTCTGATATCCCATAGTAACTATTATATCCGGAATATTCTGATATCCCATAGTAACTATTATATCCGGAATATTCTGATATCCCATAGTAACTATTATATCCGGAATATTCTGTTATCCCATAGTAACTATTATATCTAGAATATTCTGTTATCCCATAGTAACTATTATATCCGGAATATTCTGTTATCCCATAGTAACTATTATATCCGGAATATTCTGTTATCCCATAGTAACTATTATATCTGGAATATTCGGTTATCCCATAGTAACTATTATATCCGGAATATTCTGTTATCCCATAGTAACTATTATATCCGGAATATTCTGTTATCCCATAGTAACTATTATATCCGGAATATTCTGTTATCCCATAGTAACTATTATATCCGGAATATTCTGTTATCCCATAGTAACTATTATATCCGGAATATTCTGTTATCCCATAGTAACTATTATATCCGGAATATTCTGTTATCTCATAGTAACTATTATATCTGGAATATTCTGTTATTCCATAGTAACTATTATATTCGGAATATTCTGTTATCTCATAGTAACTATTATATCTGGAATATTCTGTTATTCCATAGTAACTATTATATCTGGAATATTCTGTTATCCCATAGTAACTATTATATCCGGAATATTCTGTTATTCCATAGTAACTATTATATCTGGAATATTCTGTTATTCCATAGTAACTATTATATCTGGAATATTCTGTTATCCCATAGTAACTATTATATCCGGAATATTCTGTTATCCCATAGTAACTATTATATCTGGAATATTCTGTTATTCCATAGTAACTATTATATCTGGAATATTCTGTTATCCCATAGTAACTATTATATCCGGAATATTCTGCTATCTCATAGTAACTATTATATCCGGAATATTCTGTTATCCCATAGTAACTATTATATCTGGAATATTCTGTTATTCCATAGTAACTATTATATCCGGAATATTCTGTTATCCCATAGTAACTATTATATCCGGAATATTCTGTTATCTCATAGTAACTATTATATCCGGAATATTCTGTTATCCCATAGTAACTATTATATCCGGAATATTCTGTTATCCCATACATAGTAACTATTATATCCGGAATATTCTGTTATCCCATAGTAACTATTATATCTGGAATATTCTGTTATCCCATAGTAACTATTATATCTGGAATATTCTGTTATCCCATAGTAACTATTATATCCGGAATATTCTGTTATCTCATAGTAACTATTATATCCGGAATATTCTGTTATCCCATAGTAACTATTATATCCGGAATATTCTGTTATCCCATAGTAACTATTATATCCGGAATATTCTGTTATCCCATAGTAACTATTATATCCGGAATATTCTGTTATCCCATAGTAACTATTATATCCGGAATATTCTGTTATCCCATAGTAACTATTATATCCGGAATATTCTGTTATCCCATAGTAACTATTATATCCGGAATATTCTGTTATCTCATAGTAACTATTATATCTGGAATATTCTGTTATTCCATAGTAACTATTATATTCGGAATATTCTGTTATCCCATAGTAACTATTATATCTGGAATATTCTGTTATTCCATAGTAACTATTATATCTGGAATATTCTGTTATCCCATAGTAACTATTATATCCGGAATATTCTGTTATTCCATAGTAACTATTATATCTGGAATATTCTGTTATCCCATAGTAACTATTATATCCGGAAAATTCTGTTATCCCATAGTAACTATTATGTGTGTGAGTGTGTGTATCTGTGTGTATGTGTCTGTCAGTGTGTATCTGGGTCAGCGCTGGTGCTAGACTATTTAGCGCCCCCCCAAAAAACCACTGCACATTACTGTGGAGCTCTGTGATACTCTCATAAACACTGCACATTACTGCCCACAGCTCACATGGGTATATATTGCCCCCAGCTCACATCATGGGTATATATTATTGCGCCCCTATACCTGTTTGAATCATGTACATAGACAGTGACCAGGAGCCGAGCCGAGGAGACAGAGCAGCTTCGCCTTCTCTTTTTCTCTGAAGCAACTGTGCCTGACATCACGTGAGGGCACGCGTGCTGCCGCCAGCCCCAACACGTGCCGGCGGCGCCACGTCAGCCGCTGGTGTGCTGTGGCGCCTAGCCTGGTGTATGCGAGTGTGCAGCCCGCGGCCGGCGAGTAAATTGTGGCGCCCAGCTGCCCCGCGGGACGCGGACACAATTCTATTTTTTAAAGTGGTCAGGCCTGGCTGCGCCCTAGGCGGGCACTGCGCTCTAGGCTGCCGCCTAGCTCGCCTAGAAGCCGCACCGACCCTAATCTGGGTGTATGTGTCTGTCAGTGTGTGTATCTGGGTGTATGTGTCTGTGTATCTGGGTGTATGTGTCTGTCAGTGCGTGTTTCTGTGTGTATGTGTCTGTCAGTGTGTGTATGTGGGGTTTGATTTTAAGGCAGTGGTGCTGCAATGTAGAAGAGCATCAGTGTAATATGAAGGGGGTATTGTTCTGATTCAGGGGTTTGTATAGTTATGGGTAAAACGGGGCATTGCTATGAACCAAGGGGGTAATAATGTGAGGTGAAGATTGCTTTGTTGTGATACAGGCAGTATTAGTGTGAGGTACGTGGGACATTGCTTGGAGTTCGGTGGTATTGATGGATTTTTGTTCATTTATTTTTGCTGAAAAGAAATAATAATTATTATTTATTTAAAACAGCCTTAAAATGTCATTAATTATGAGGTCGATACCTTTGGAGATTAATATGATGCTCCATACCATTAAGAGGTCAATATAGTGCTCCATACCTTTGGAGGTCGATATGGTGCTCCATACCATTAAGAGGTCAATATGATGCTCCATAATGTTAAGAGGTTGATATGATGCTCCATACCATGAGGTCGATATGATGCACCATACCATTGGAGGTCGTATGATGCTCATACCATTGGCGGCCGATATGAAGCTCATACCATTGGAGGTCAATATGATGCTCCATACCTTTGGAGATTAATATGATGCTCCATACCATTAAGAGGTCGATATAGTGCGCCATACCTTTGGAGGTCGATATGGTGCTCCATACCATTGGAGGTTGATATGATGCTCCATACCATTAAGAAGTCGATATGATGCTCCATACCATTAAGAAGTCGATATGATGCTCCATACCATTGGAGGTTGATATGATGCTCCGTACTTTTGGATGTCGATATGGTTGATACCTTTGGAGGTCCATACCGTTGGAGGTGAATATGATGCTCCATACCATTGGAGGTCAATATGATGCTCCATACCATTGGAGGTCGATATGATGCTCCATACCATGAGGTCGATATGATGCTCATACCATTGGAGGTCAATATGATGCTTCATACTATTAAGAGGTCGATATGATGCTCCATACCATGAGGTCGATATGATGCTCATACCATTGGAGGTTGATATGATGCTCATACCATTGGAGGTCGATATGATGCTCCATATCATTGGAGCTTAATATGATGCTCCATACCATTGGAGGTCGATATGATGCTCCATACCATGAGGTCGATATGATGCTCATACCATTGGAGGTCAATATGATGCTTCATACTATTAAGAGGTCGATATGATGCTCCATACCATGAGGTCGATATGATGCTCATACCATTGGAGGTTGATATGATGCTCATACCATTGGAGGTCGATATGATGCTCCATATCATTGGAGCTTAATATGATGCTCCATACCATTGGAGGTCGATATGATGCTCCATACCATGAGGTCGATATGATGCTCATACCATTGGAGGTCAATATGATGCTTCATACTATTAAGAGGTCGATATGATGCTCCATACCATGAGGTCGATATGATGCTCATACCATTGGAGGTTGATATGATGCTCATACCATTGGAGGTCGATATGATGCTCCATATCATTGGAGCTTAATATGATGCTCCATACCATTGGAGGTGGATATGATGCTCTATCTCATTGGAGGTGAATATGATGCTCCATACCTTTGGAGATTAATATGATGCTCCATACTATTAAGAGGTCGATATGATGCTTCATACCGTTGGAGGTCGATATGATGCTCCATACCATTGGAGGTCGATATGATGCTCCATACCATTGGAGGTCGATATGATGCTCCATATCATTAAGTGGTCGATATCATGCTCCATACCGTTGTAGGTTGATATGATGCTCCATACCGTTGTAGGTTGATATGATGCTCCATACCATTGGAGGTCGATATAATGCTTCATGCCGTTAAGAGGTCGCTGTGATGCTCCATACCGATGTGTCTGTGTTGTTTTGGACTGGACCAAACAATGAACCAATTAAAATTTTGTCCCCTTCATTGTTTCTATATTATATATATACAGTATATAATAAATATTCGCCATTTATCAGGACCATCATCACTTGTGTTATACTGATCAGACCCCTCTGACTGCTCTCCCTCCCTCTCCTCCGCTGGTCGACCTGTCCATGTATCAACCCTCAGTGCCTGGGGAGCTGGGTCTGGTCTGTGATCTTTTAACAGACAGTAGTTACTAGAAGTTGTAAATGTTACCCTGACAGGGGTAGGTTTCCCTCCTGAGATGTAATAAATATCTTATATATCCAGATTTATGTGCCGCCACACATCGCTCGGTGCGCACTGAAGCAGATGTTTACAAGGTGCAGGACCATCTGCTAATCCTTCAGACCTGGGATAACCACGCGTGCTGCTCCACCTATAATGTGCATGGAAAAGTCCTGCTTGCTACACTCTATGGGAGACCCCAGTAAAGCTGTGTGATTGGGAGTCTCCTGCTCTCCAAAAATCAAACCATCCCTGAGGCTTTGGGCGACAGAGTAAAAGTGGCAACATGTCTCATGTGACCTCTAGAAACTTCAAGGTCGCAGAGAGCAACTATAAGCTGCTTTCCTGATGGTATAAGTCCCCAAACCCACCATGCAAGAAACCCTGAAGTGTTTGCTCTGTGGGCACTTATCTTGTATGTTTGGTGGGGATGTCCTGTGACTACTCCATGCTGGTCAGACGTCTACCACCACATCAAATATATACCATGAATGGATGTTACTCCTTCCTCTCGAAACCTTGTAGCATAGACCACCACAAGCAACTCCAAGTGAGCAAGCTGAGTTACTAACGACTTTATGTAGCTATAGAAGACCCATAGGGGAAGCCAAGGGAAACCACTTACTGTTCCATCATGTCCCCAGCTTAGAATTTTTGGGCTGAATCTCTTCTGAAAGCAACCAAGGCGCTCATTCTCATATTTTGGAGAATCCTGTGAATTGGGTTAATATGAATCTATTAGAACATCAGAAGAATTACATTTCTCATTAGAACGTAGAAATGATAAACAAATGGGTGATGAAGGAATGTCTTCATCTAGAATGAGAGATCTGTGATGTTCTGGGATGCTTTGCCCACAGCCGCGTACCCTTGTCCTCTTCTCACCCATGCGTTACAATCTTGGGTCTCTCAGTCACACATTTGATGATGGGGAATGTTCCAGTGACGCTGTCCAGTGGCGTTACAAGGGGGGGGGGGGGTGCGGCCTGCACAGGGTGGCACCATGCGTTACCACACCGGGTGACACCAACCCTAGTGACGCCACTGACGATGTCATTTATTGTATGTTTATTTCTCTCTGCTTTATACAATTCATACTCTTAAATATCTTTCTGTAGAGGTTACACTGGTCTGCGCTGGTTTTGTAATTTCGGGTCACGCCGGCCCATTGTCCCGTTTAACCTGTGAGATGCTTGTTGCGCGTCCGTTACATAACAGAAAAAATACATTTTAAACATAAAAGTGGTTAAAGCACATTCATTGTCACTCAGTACTGACACGCCTAGAATTTGTATATCCGAACCGGAGAACCTTCTGTATCGGATTCGGTTACAGTCTTAGTTTATTTCTGGTTTTAATCTTAGTTTTAATCAATATATACAGGGCGTAAATTGTGCAGAATAGCTTCATGGGCTTCCGGGATTGGGTTTAACATGAGATGTCTTCTTAATAGTGGTCAGGATCAGTAGAAGTGGCAGGGGCAGACGCCAAGGACATACAGGTCTATTCAGAAAGAGGTGAAACTCAGGAGAATTGGCCGAAGTGCAAATTCTAGGTCAAAATAGCCAAACCAGAAAAATTCTCCCATTTATCTCACTTTCCAAATCGGCTATTTGGTCTAGATTGTTCTCTTCTCTTGCCAATTCTCCTGAGTTTCACCTTTTAGTGAATAGATCTGATGGTAAACATGAGCAGGACTTTAACAAGAAAAAAGTTTTCCTCTGCGTTCATTTCTATACAACTCCATGTGAAACAAAACACAATCAGAGGTTTTGGTTTACTTGAATGGTCATTGAAGTGTAAGCTCACCTGCCCCTTCAAGACACCTCTAGTAAGGCGAGCCCTACCTAATGAATCCAGAAGCCGCTCCTGAGTAACCGCACACTCTCTCGCTGTTTCTCAGCCAAGAGGCAAAATGGTGGGTTTTATTTATACACTCACCAAATACTTCCACTTTAGGGTTAAAAACAAAAACATGGACAGGAACAGCAGCAAAAATGACCGAACTGGTGTTACAGCAAAATATAAATACATGGGCGCGACACCGCTTTTTCTGTAAGTATATTTTGCTGTAACACCAGTTATGTCATTGTTTTGCTGCTGTTCCTTTCCATGTTTTTGTTTTTATCCCCAAATTATTATTTGGTGAGTCGATCTATCTATCTATCTATCTATGTATCTGTATCTATCTATCTCTGCCTGTATCTATCTATATATCTATCTGTATCTATCTATCACTGTATCTATTTCTATCGATCTATCCATCCATCTGTATCTATCTATCTCTATATTTATCTCTGTCTGTATCTATCTATCTCTGCCTGTATCTATCTATATATCTATCTGTATCTATCTATCACTGTATCTATTTCTATCGATCTATCCATCCATCTGTATCTATCTATCTCTATATTTATCTCTGTCTGTATCTATCTATATATCTATCTCTGTCTGTATCTATCTATATATCTTTCTGTATCTATCACTCTATCTATCTATCCATCTGTATCTATTTCTATCGATCTATCTATATCTATTTATCTCTATGTATCTATCGATCTATCTCTATGTATCTATCTATATCTTACTATCTGTATCTATCTATCTATCTATCTATCTCTATATCTATCTCTGTCTGTATCTATCTATCTATATATCTATCGGTATCTATCTATATCTATTTATCTCTATGTATCTATCTATATCTTACTATCTGTATCTATCTATCTGTATCTATCTATCTATCTATCTCTATATCTATCTCTGTCTGTATCTATCTATCTATATATCTATCGGTATCTATCTATATCTATTTATCTCTATGTATCTATCGATCTATCTATCTCTATCTTTCTATCTGTATCTATCTATCCATACATCTATCTGTATCTATCCATCCATCTGTATCGATCTATCCATCTATCTATCTGTATCTATCTCTCTGTATCTATCTGTCTGTATCTATCTATCTATCTATCTGCATCTATCTCTCTATCTATTTCTATCAATCTCTGTATCTATCGATCTATTCTATATCTGTATCTATCTCTCTGTATCTATCGATCTATTCTATATCTGTATCTATCTCTGTATCTATTTCTATCGATCTATCTCTGTATCTATCGATCTATCTATCTGTATCTATCGATCTCTCTGAATCTATCGATCTATAGCTGTTTCTATCTATCTATATCTATCTATCTGTATCTATCTATATCTTTCTGTATCTATCACTCTGTATCAATCTCTATTGATCTATCTCTGTACCTATCTATCGATCTATATCTATCTATCTGTATCTATCTGTATCTATTTCTATTGATCTATCTATATCTGTTTCTATCTATCTATCGATCTATATCGATCTATCTGTATCTATCTATCTGTATCTATCTATCTATCTGTATCTATCTATATCGATCTATCTGTATCTATCTATCTGTATCTATCTGTATCTATCGATCTATCTGTATCTATCTATCTGTATCTATCTATCGATCTATATCGATCTATCTGTATCTATCTATCTGTATCTATATATCTATCTATCTGTATCTATCTATCTGTATCTATCTATCTATCTATCTATCTCCAGTGTTGCAGTTCCAGCAGGCGCCGGCGTTTCACAGAGATCTAAATCTAGAGATCGAGTGACAGGTGAAGCCGTTCAGTGAAGTTTCTGCTGCCGCTGTTTGGATTCTGCATTTGTGAAACTCTGGCTTTATACAGATTTGTGCCATTGTTTGTGGAAGTTGCATTTCCTGAATAACCCCCCCAGGATGCTCCGCACGCCGCATCCCCTAAAACTCCCAGAATTTGATGTAAAGAAGGAGAAGCACAGATAAGCAGCGTCACCCTGTGTCTGTGTGCTGCGCGGGGAAGCGGAGGCCTATCGGCAGCGCTGCAAAGGAGTCATACCGTTACTTTGGGCACAGAGGTGAGATCACTGGCGTCGGGCGCTCTGACACCTGACTGCGCAGTTTGGAAAAGGGTAGATTTATAGGAGCCCAGGGTGTCATCATGGCTAAAGTCTGGAGTGGATACACAGCGTGACCGGCCTCGGAGGATTCCTCGCGGATTGCTAGTGAGATGTTCAACAGCTGAGGAGCAGAAGCTCAATCGTCGCTTGTCTCCCCTCGCAGCGAAACGCGCCGCACCTGCTGCAATCTGTTTACACTGACAACTCGCTTTATTCCATAATAAAAAGCTGAGGGGATAAAGAATACAATAACTGTAAAGGGGGCAGTAAAATGATGAGCAATAAAACGCATGCCACTGCTTTGTTGTCATTTAGGGGGTATTTAAAAGAATCGCTGCCGAGGAGCAACATAATCACCGTGCGTCCTGTAACGGCGTCTTTATGCGCTCCCTGAGAATGTGTATATTTATTTTATTATCTCCAGACTGCAAGTTATTACACGAAGACCCCCTCACCAATTCTATACCGAGGCTATTCCACGTACTACCCTTTCTATATCACTGTTACTGCTCCCACTGGGAGGATATTCCATGTATCTACTACCCTTTCTATATCACTGTTACTGCTCCCACTGGGAGACTATTCCATGTATCTACTACCCTTTCTATATCACTGTTACTGCTCCCACTGGGAGGTTATTCCATGTATCTACTACCCTTTCTATATCACTGTTACTGCTCCCACTGGGAGGTTATTCCATGTATCTACTACCCTTTCTATATCACTGTTACTGCTCTCACTGGGAGGCTATTCCAGGTATCTACTACCCTTTCTATATCACTGTTACTGCCCCCACTGGGAGGCTATTCCATGTATCCACTACCCTTTCTATATCACGGTTACTGCTCCCACTGGGAGGCTATTCCATGTATCTACTACCCTTTCTATAGCACTGTTACTGCCCCCACTGGGAGGATATTCCATGTATCTACTACCTTTCTATATCACTGTTACTGCTTCCACTGGGAGGCTATTCCATGTATCTACTACCCTTTCTATATCACTGTTACTGCCCCCACTGGGAGGCTATTCCATGTATCCACTACCCTTTCTATATCACGGTTACTGCTCCCACTGGGAGGCTATTCCATGTATCTACTACCCTTTCTATAGCACTGTTACTGCCCCCACTGGGAGGATATTCCATGTATCTACTACCCTTTCTATATCACTGTTACTGCTTCCACTGGGAGGCTATTCCATGTATCTACTACCCTTTCTATATCACTGTTACTGCCCCCACTGGGAGGCTATTCCATGTATCTACTACCCTTTCTATATCACAGTTACTGCTCCCACTGGGAGGCTATTCCATGTATCTACTACCCTTTCTATATCACTGTTACTGCTCCCACTGGGAAGCTATTCCATGTATCTACTACCCTTTCTATATCACTGTTACTGCCCCCACTGGGAGACTATTCCATGTATTTACTACCCTTTCTATATCACTGTTACTGCTCCCACTGGGAGGCTATTCCATGTATCTACTACCCTTTCTATATCATTGTTACTGCCCCCACTGGGAGGCTATTCCATGTATCTACTACCCTTTCTATATCACAGTTACTGCTCCCACTGGGAGGCTATTCCATGTATCTACTACCCTTTCTATATCACAGTTACTGCTCCCACTGGGAGGCTATTCCATGTATCTACTACCCTTTCTATATCACTGTTACTGCTCCCACTGGGAGGCTATTCCATGTATCTACTACCCTTTCTATATCACGGTTACTGCCCCCACTGGGAAGCTATTCCATGTATCTACTACCCTTTCTATATCACTGTTACTGCTCCCACTGGGAGGCTATTCCATGTATCTACTACCCTTTCTATATCACGGTTACTGCTCCCACTGGGAGGATATTCCATGTATCTACTACCCTTTCTATATCACTGTTACTGCCCCCACTGGGAGGCTATTCCATGTATCTACTACCCTTTCTATATCACAGTTACTGCTCCCACTGGGAGGATATTCCATGTATCTACTACCCTTTCTATATCACGGTTACTGCCCCCACTGGGAAGCTATTCCATGTATCTACTACCCTTTCTATATCACTGTTACTGCCCCCACTGGGAGGATATTCCATGTATCTACTACCCTTTCTATATCACGGTTACTGCTCCCACTGGGAGGATATTCCATGTATCTACTACCCTTTCTATATCACTGTTACTGCCCCCACTGGGAGGCTATTCCATGTATCTACTACCCTTTCTATATCACGGTTACTGCTCCCACTGGGAGGATATTCCATGTATCTACTACCCTTTCTATATCACGGTTACTGCCCCCACTGGGAAGCTATTCCATGTATCTACTACCCTTTCTATATCACTGTTACTGCCCCCACTGGGAGGATATTCCATGTATCTACTACCCTTTCTATATCACGGTTACTGCTCCCACTGGGAGGCTATTCCATGTATCTACTACCCTTTCTATATCACTGTTACTGCTCCCACTGGGAAGCTATTCCATGTATCTACTACCCTTTCTATATCACTGTTACTGCCCCCACTGGGAGACTATTCCATGTATTTACTACCCTTTCTATATCACTGTTACTGCTCCCACTGGGAGGCGATTCCATGTATCTACTACCCTTTCTATATCATTGTTACTGCCCCCACTGGGAGGCTATTCCATGTATCTACTACCCTTTCTATATCACAGTTACTGCTCCCACTGGGAGGCTATTCCATGTATCTACTACCCTTTCTATATCACTGTTACTGCTCCCACTGGGAGGCTATTCCATGTATCTACTACCCTTTCTATATCACGGTTACTGCCCCCACTGGGAAGCTATTCCATGTATCTACTACCCTTTCTATATCACTGTTACTGCTCCCACTGGGAGGCTATTCCATGTATCTACTACCCTTTCTATATCACTGTTACTGCTCCCACTGGGAGGATATTCCATGTATCTACTACCCTTTCTATATCACTGTTACTGCTCCCACTGGGAGGCTATTCCATGTATCTACTACCCTTTCTATATCACGGTTACTGCTCCCACTGGGAGGATATTCCATGTATCTACTACCCTTTCTATATCACGGTTACTGCTCCCACTGGGAGGATATTCCATGTATCTACTACCCTTTCTATATCACTGTTACTGCCCCCACTGGGAGGCTATTCCATGTATCTACTACCCTTTCTATATCACAGTTACTGCTCCCACTGGGAGGCTATCCATGTATCTACTACCCTTTCTATATCACTGTTACTGCTCCCACTGGGAGGCTATTCCATGTATCTACTACCCTTTCTATATCACGGTTACTGCCCCCACTGGGAAGCTATTCCATGTATCTACTACCCTTTCTATATCACTGTTACTGCTCCCACTGGGAGGCTATTCCATGTATCTACTACCTTTCTATATCACTGTTACTGCTCCACTGGGAGGATATTCCATGTATCTACTACCCTTTCTATATCACTGTTACTGCTCCCACTGGGAGGCTATTCCATGTATCTACTACCCTTTCTATATCACGGTTACTGCTCCACTGGGAGATATTCCATGTATCTACTACCTTTCTATATCACGGTTACTGCTCCACTGGGAGGATATTCCATGTATCTAATACCCTTTCTATATCACTGTTACTGCCCCCACTGGGAGGCTATTCCATGTATCTACTACCCTTTCTATATCACGGTTACTGCTCCCACTGGAGGATATTCCATGTATCTACTACCCTTTCTATATCACGGTTACTGCCCCCACTGGGAAGCTATTCCATGTATCTACTACCCTTTCTATATCACTGTTACTTCCCCCACTAGGAGGATATTCCATGTATCTACCCTTTCTATATCACGGTTACTGCTCCACTGGGAGGATATTCCATGTATCTACTACCCTTTCTATATCACGGTTACTGCCCCCACTGGGAAGCTATTCCATGTATCTACTACCCTTTCTATATCACTGTTACATGGAATATCCTCCCAGTGGCGGGCACAACAGTGATATAGAAAGGGTAGTAGATACATGGAATATAGCTTCGCAGTGGGCAGTAACCGTATATATAGAAGGGTAGTAGATACATGGAATATCCTCCCAGTGGGAGCAGTAACCGTGATATAGAAAGGGTAGTCGATACATGGAATAGCCTCCCAGGGGGGCAGTAACAGTGATATAGAAAGGTAGTAGAATACATGGAATATCCTCCCAGTGGGAGCAGTAACCGTGATATAAAAGGGTAGTAGATACATGGAATATCCTCCTCCCTGTGGGGGCAGTAACAGTGATATAGAAAGGGTAGTACATACGGAATAGCTTCCCAGTGGGGGCAGTAACCGTGATATAGAAAGGTAGTAGATACATGGAATATCCTCCCAGTGGGAGCAGTAACCGTGATATAGAAAGGGTAGTAGAATACATGGAATAGCCTCCCAGTGGGGGCAGTAACAGTGATATAGAAAGGGTAGTAGATACATGGAATATCCTCCCAGTGGGAGCAGTAACCGTGATATAGAAAGGGTAGTAGATACATGGAATTATCCTCCCAGTGGAGCAGTAACAGTGATATAGAACGGTAGTAGATACATGGAATATCCTCCAGTGGAGCAGTAACAGTGATATAGAAAGGGTAGTAGATACATGGAATAGCCTCCCAGTGGGAGCAGTAACAGTGATATAGAAAGGGTAGTAGATACATGGAATAGCTTCCCAGTGGGGGCAGTAACCGTGATATAGAAAGGGTAGTAGATACATGGAATAGCCTCCCAGTGGGAGCAGTAACAGTGATATAGAAAGGGTAGTAGATACATGGAATAGCCTCCCAGTGGAGCAGTAACTGTGATATAGAAAGGGTAGTAGATACATGGAATAGCCTCCCAGTGGGAGCAGTAACTGTGATATAGAAAGGGTAGTAGATACATGGAATAGCCTCCCAGTGGGGGCAGTAACAGTGATATAGAAAGGGTAGTAGATACATGGAATAGCCTCCCAGTGGGAGCAGTAACAGTGATATAGAAAGGGTAGTAGATACATGGAATAGCTTCCCAGTGGGAGCAGTAACAGTGATATAGAAAGGGTAGTAGATACATGGAATATCCTCCCAGTGGGGGCAGTATCTACTACCCTTTCTATATCACTGTTACTGCTCCCACTGGGAGGATATTCCATGTATCTACTACCCTTTTTATTTCACTGTTACTGCTCCCACTGGGAGGTTATTCCATGTATCTACTACCCTTTCTATATCACTGTTACTGCTCTCACTGGGAGGCTATTCCAGGTATCTACTACCCTTTCTATATCACTGTTACTGCCCCCACTGGGAGGCTATTCCATGTATCCACTACCCTTTCTATATCACGGTTACTGCTCCCACTGGGAGGCTATTCCATGTATCTACTACCCTTTCTATATCACTGTTACTGCCCCCACTGGGAGGCTATTCCATGTATCTACTACCCTTTCTATATCACAGTTACTGCTCCCACTGGGAGGCTATTCCATGTATCTACTACCCTTTCTATATCACAGTTACTGCTCCCACTGGGAGGCTATTCCATGTATCTACTACCCTTTCTATATCACTGTTACTGCTCCCACTGGGAGGCTATTCCATGTATCTACTACCCTTTCTATATCACGGTTACTGCCCCCACTGGGAAGCTATTCCATGTATCTACTACCCTTTCTATATCACTGTTACTGCTCCCACTGGGAGGCTATTCCATGTATCTACTACCCTTTCTATATCACTGTTACTGCTCCCACTGGGAGGATATTCCATGTATCTACTACCCTTTCTATATCACTGTTACTGCTCCCACTGGGAGGCTATTCCATGTATCTACTACCTTTCTATATCACGGTTACTGCTCCACTGGGAGGATATTCCATGTATCTACTACCCTTTCTATATCACGGTTACTGCTCCCACTGGAGGATATTCCATGTATCTACTACCCTTTCTATATCACTGTTACTGCCCCCACTGGGAGGCTATTCCATGTATCTACTACCCTTTCTATATCACGGTTACTGCTCCCACTGGGAGGATATTCCATGTATCTACTACCCTTTCTATATCACGGTTACTGCCCCCACTGGGAAGCTATTCCATGTATCTACTACCCTTTCTATATCACTGTTACTGCCCCCACTGGGAGGATATTCCATGTATCTACTACCCTTTCTATATCACTGTTACTGCTCCCACTGGGAGGATATTCCATGTATCTACTACCCTTTTTATATCACTGTTACTGCTCCCACTGGAGGCTATTCCATGTATCTACTACCCTTTCTATATCACTGTTACTGCCCCAACTGGGAGGCTATTCCATGTATCTACAACCCTTTCTATATCACTGTTATTGCTACCACTGGGAGGCTATTCCATGTATCTACTACCCTTTCTATATCACTGTTACTGCCCCCACTGGGAGGCTATTCCATGTATCTACTACCCTTTCTATATCACTGTTACTGCCCCCACTGGGAGGCTATTCCATGTATCTACTACCCTTTCTATATCACTGTTACTGCTCCCACTGGGAGGCTATTCCATGTATCTACTACCCTTTCTATATCACTGTTACTGCCCCCACTGGGAGGCTATTCCATGTATCTACTACCCTTTCTATATCACGGTTACTGCTCCCACTGGGAGGTTATTCCATGTATCTACTACCCTTTCTATATCACTGTTACTGCCCCCACTGGGAGGCTATTCCATGTATCTACTACCCTTTCTATATCACTGTTCCATGTAGTTTTCTCTGGAATAAAGGACATATTTTCTCCTTATTAATAATTTATTGCCACTGTCACTTTAAGTAATATATATATATATATATATACGGTATATCAATATATATGCATTTCCCTCGGGAAAGAATGAATCTTATTCCCACCTTTTATTTTTAATGTTAACCCTTCCAGCGCCGAGCGCGCGGCCTGTGGTTTTCTCCTCTCTTGGGTAACGAGATAATCAGACGCCTTCTTTCCAGAAATGACCGCGGCTCAGAAAACTAATTTGTCCTAAAAAAGCCACATTTACAACCAGTCACAACTGGCCGCGATATGGAGCCGAACTGGTTTGGTGGAAAAAACGGGATGTGAGTCAGAGAAAAACCCGATGTCTCTTCTCTATCTGATATCACAATGTTAACCCTCGGTGTGTGGGGGCGGAGAGACTTCCTGCTGCTGTATGACCTGCGGCTGCTAGTTTATATTGTGGGACGAGAGCCCATGAGATGTTCAGTGGCTCAATGCTTCCACAGGACTCTGGACTTTGCCAAACCCAAAGACACAGGTGTAAGAGCCCCTCCATGTCTCCAATGACTGGCCCACCAGGAAATGGTCTGTAGTAAGTAGAGGTACAGACTGAACGCTCTCTCATCAAACCACTTTCCATCACCTTGCTGTGTCACCAGGAATTCAGCTCATTGTAAGTCGCCACCTGCTGGACGCGGGAGGAATCAACGTGACAAAAACAGTCGCTGCATGTAAATATTACTTTATTTATACAGCCAGTCTTAACATAATGTAATATTTCACTCGAAAAACTAGTGTCAGTTTACTGATGTTAGTTTTAGGGTTAGGGTTAGTTTTAGGGTTTGTTTAAGGGTTACACTTATCCCTAAACAGCAGACTCTGCTCTATTTTCTTTTAGATTTTAGCCAACAGTTTCTGCTCCTTCTTCTTTAAACATGTGATACAGTCACCCTAACAGTCACCCTAACCCTGAAAGCAGCACAACTAGCAACATTAACCCTATGAGTAACCCTAAAACTAAGATCAGAGTCGATGCAGCATGTGCTGGAGTCAGTAAAATGATGTTAATATGGTGCTATATTTTCCTATAAAAACACCCCAAGAAATGTGATTTTTTTTTTAAACCACCGTCTTACAGTTGTGTTCAAAATTATTCAACCCCCAATGCTGTAAAGGGTTTTAGGGAATTTAGTGACATTTGTAATTGTATTCAGAATGAAATCCTACAAGGACTTTTTAAAGAACCATATGCAACTAAAATGACATCAATTGGTTTTGTAATACAGTAGTAAATGTTTCTTTTGTGAATTCTTCATTGACACAATTATTCAACCCCTTAAAGACTACCACTCTGAAGAACAGAGGTTCATTCAAGTGTTTTCAATCAGGTATTGAAAACACCTGTGGATGTCACGGAGCAGCAATAAAGCATAATAAGCACCAATTAGGCAGCTTTAAAATGACTGTGATACTCAGCTCCTTCTAGACATTTACTGGTGTGTTTACAAACATGGTGAAGTCAAGAGAATGGTCCAGGAAGACAAGAGAAGAGGTTATTACTCTTCACAGGAAGGGCAATGGCTAAAAGAAGATTGCAAAGATGTTAAACATACCAAGAGAGACCATAGGAAGCATCATTCGCAAATTCAAGGCAAAGGGCACTGTTGAAACGCTACCTGGTCGTGGCAGAAAGAAGATGCTGACTTCGACTGCTGTGCGCTACCTGAAGCGTAGAGTGGAGAAAAGTCCCCGTGTGACTGCTGAGGAACTGAGAAAAGATTTGTCAGATGTGGGTACTGAAGTTTCAGCTCAGACAATACGGCGCACACTGCGTAATGAAGGCCTCCATGCCAGAACTCCCAGGCGCACCCCCTTGCTGTCTCCAAAGAATAAGAAGAGTCGACTGCAGTATGCCAAAAGTCATGTGGACAAACCACAGAAGTTTTGGGATAGTGTTCTGTGGACTGATGAAACAAAATTAGAACTGTTTGGGCCCATGGATCAACGCTATGTTTGGAGGAGGAAGAACAAGGCCTATGAAGAAAAGAACACCTTGCCTACTGTGAAGCATGGCGGGGGGTCAATCATGCTTTGGGGCTGTTTTGCTTCTGCAGGTACAGGGAAGCTTCAGCGTGTGCAAGGTACCATGAATTCTCTTCAGTACCAGGAGATATTGGATGACAATGTGATGCAGTCCGTCACAAAGCTGAGGCTTGGGAGACGTTGGACCTTTCAACAGGACAATGATCCCAAGCATACCTCCAAGTCCACTAGAGCATGGTTGCAGATTAAAGGCTGGAATATTTTGGAGTGGCCATCGCAGTCACCTGACTTAAATCCGATTGAGAACCTCTGGTGGGACTTAAAGAAAGCAGTTGCAGTGCGCAAGCCTAAGAATGTGACTGAACTGGAGGCTTTTGCCCATGACGAATGGCGAAGATACCCGTAGATGGCTGCAAGACACTTGTGTCAAGCTATGCTTCACGTTTAAAAGCTGTTATAACTGTAAAAGGATGTTGTACTAAGTACTAAGATTGAATGTCACTTGGGGGTTGAATAAAACTGATAATGATGTGAGCACAGAAAAGACATTTGTGCTTATTTCATTATAAATGTTATGTTATATTTGTCTGACCTACACGTGCCTCTTTGATTTAATTGTAAGCAAGATGACTGAATGATCAAAATCAATGTCAAACTGGCCAAAACACTCAATTTCAGTGGGGGTTGAATAATTTTGAACACAACTGTAATTACTAGGAAACTTTTTTATGGAGATGCTTCCTCCCCCGTCCAGGAGGGGGCGACATTACCATGGGATACCTAGAACACTCCCTGTGAATAAGGGACGCAGGAGATGGAGCAATGCATTTTCTTTTAATTAGATCACTGAAATGGGAAGCTGGAGAGGAGGGGGACCCCGGCACGTAGTTCAATAAAGGGGCCCCCAGATTTCTGATGCCTCTATGCCCATTGCACAGTATTATGGGAATTACACCGCGCTGTGGAACTTGTTGGCGCTTTATAAATACGTGTAACTGTAACTATACAGTCCAGTGACATTTGGGGGAGAATCACACTTTGGCACCCCCTCCCTGTAGCTCCAGAGGAGCTGAAAAGGACCTTTGAGTTGTCTCCGGCAGTGGATGGGTTAATGCATTAATGAATCTGTTTGACACGTTATTAAGCGGATACAGTGAAAATAAAACAAGATTTTCATAAGTGCTAAGTCGAGCGCGGCTTGGTGCTCAGGGGGAAGTCGCCGCGGCTCTAACACGTGTTTAAATAAATTGCACGATTAGGATATTAACATAAAAGCCGCGAAAAGAAAAAAAAAGATCAAAAAACGTGTCGGGAATCATTGTATCGAAACCTCCTGCAGGAAAATATGTATCCGATGTATCAAAGCCTACGATTCCAGCAGAGTCTCAATACGATTCGGGGTTTTAAAAGGGAAATGTTTGGCTTAAAAAGAAAAAAAAAGAGATGTTTTATTCAATCTTTATTTAAAGTGCACGGATCCGACATCAGCCCATACTGGGGGCCTCGGGGGCCTGGTGCGAGGTCTGCGGATCTCTGCACAGGGTGAGATAAGGGTGACGGGGTACATGGGGTTTGCAATAAGGCTGGCAGGCTGGCTCGATAGCAAACAGAGGTATAAAGCCCTAAAATACTGTTTTAACTCCTTCATGACAAGTGACTGGGAGACTGCAGTACCGCTGGCATCCTGTGCCTTTTGTGGGGGCGCTCTCTGTTGTCCTTGCACGTTTTTATAATGTATCTCATGCAGGTTTCAGGTAAAAAGGGAGATATTTGAAACAGGTCTTTATTTATTAATTCAGATCTTATTTGTTGCTGTCGCTGATCTCTATTAACCCTTTCTGCCCTGCTCTACTCTCTGGGTCGTGTGCGGAGGAAGACGAGGCTGAGAAGACAAATGGGTGCTGATTGAATAGCGAGGTGTGGTCCTTCAGAGATTTCCCCCATCCTTTTTCTCCTCCATCTGATCTCAGAGCAAGCGTCATACACTGAATGATACAGAGCTCTTGAATTTTGCCCAAAATATCTGAAAAATTCAGAATAATTCCGCATTTAACGCCACAGTGCGCAGACCTGGGATCACATGAAGATATTGGTATTGCAAAGCAAGTCTAAAAATGAGGCGCTCCTCCATAATACGAGATTTGAGGGTCTCTGCCCCTCTCCGTCCTCTGGCAGTTTGGTGCAATTTGGGCCTTTTCAGGCAGATTTTGGACACGGATCAAAAAATGTCACAAAATAGTAAAATATTCTCCTTAAAATTATTTTTTTTAAAAAACCTTAAAAGCTAAACACAATCCCAGTAACGTGAAATAACTCCAATTGCGCCCCCCCCCTCGCACAATGAGGGTGTATTGGCTGATTGAGGAGGACACGGTCACAAGGCCTTAATTCAATTAGATCCTTCCTCTTCACTTGACCTTTGCCCGGGCACAGACCAAGCCTTCCTCATAAACTCCTGGATTGGTAGGAAATCTGAGGCACCGCCACCACTGCGGGAAATCAGAAAACAAATGGTTAAATAGAAGATATTACTATATAAAACACATTCATATAAACCTCAGGTGCCAAATGCAGTTTGGGGGTCTTATAGTTATTATTAGGGTTAGTTTTATAGTTATTAGGGTAAGGTTTAGTGTTATAGTTATTGTTAGGGGGAGGGTTATTTTTATAGTTATTGTTAGTTTTATAGTTATTAGGGTGAGGGTCAGTTTTATAGTTATTGTTAGGGTAAGGGTTAGAGTTAGGATGAGGGTTAGTTTTATAGTTATTAGCGTAAGGGTTAGGGTAAGGGTTAGTGTTATAGTTATTAGGGTAAGGGTTAGTGTTATAGTTATTAGGGTAAGGGTTAGTGTTATAGTTATTGTTAGGGTAAGGGTTAGTTTTATAGTTATTTTTAGAGTGAGGGTTAGTTTTATAGTTATTGTTAGGGAGAGGGTTAGTTTTATAGTTATTGTTAGGGTGAGGGTTAGTGTTATAGTTATTGTTAGGGTGAGGGTTAGTTTTATAGTTATTAGGGTGAGGGTTAGTTTTATAGTTATTAGGGTGAGGGTTAGTGTTATAGTTATTGTTAGGGTTAGTTTTATAGTTATTGTTAGGGTGAAGGTTAGTGTTATAGTTATTGTTAGGGTGAGGGTTAGTTTTATAGTTATTGTTAGGGTAAGGGTTAGTGTTATACAGGGTTATTCAGAGAGCGTGAAAAGTAGGAGAATGACTGGAGAATGAAAAATAGCCGATTTGGAAAGTGAGATGAAAGGGAGAATTTTTCTGGTTTGGCTATATCGACCTCGAATTTTTCATTCTCCAGTCATTCTCCTGCTTTTCACGCTCTCTGAATAACCCTGCTGGTTATTGTTAAGGTAAGGATTAGTTTTATAGTTATTATTAGGATAAGGGTTAGTATTATAGTTATTGTTCGGGTAAGGGTTAGTTTTATAGTTATTGTTAGGATGAGGGTTAGTGTTATAGTTATTGTTAGGGTTAGTTTTATAGTTATTAAGGTAGGGTTTAGTTTTATAGTTATTATTAGTGTAAGGGTTAGTTTTATAGTTATTTTTAGGGTGAGGGTTATTTTTATAGTTATTGTTAGGATAAGGGTTAGTTTTATAGTTATTAGGGTGAGGGTCAGTTTTATAGTTATTGTTAGGGTGAGGGTTAGTTTTATAGTTATTAGGGTGAGGGTCAGTTTTATAGTTATTGTTAGGGTAAGGGTTAGAGTTAGGGTGAGGGTTAGTTTTATAGTTATTAGCGTAAGGGTTAGGGTAAGGGTTAGTGTTATAGTTATAATTAGGGTGAGGGTTAGTGTTATAGTTATTGTTAGGGTAAGGGTTAGTTTTAGAGTTACTTTTAGAGTGAGGGTTAGTTTTATAGTTATTGTTAGGATAAGGGTTAGTTTTATAGTTATTATTCGGGCAAGGGTTAGTTTTATAGTATTTAGGGTAAGGGTTAGTGTTATAGTTATTAGGGTGAGGGTTAGTGTTATAGTTATTAGGGTAAGGGTTAGTGTTATAGTTATTATTAGGGTAAGGGTTAGTTTTATAGTTTTTAGGGTAAGGGTTAGTGTTATAGTTATTATTAGGGTAAGGGTTAGTTTTATAGTTATTGTTAGGGTAATGGTTAGTTTTATAGTATTTAGGGTAAGGGTTAGTGTTATAGTTATTGTTAGGGTAAGGGTTAGTTTTATAGTTATTAGGGTAAGAGTTAGTTTTATAGTTATTGTTAGAGGAAGGGTTAGTTTATAGTTATTATTAGGGTAAGGGTTAGTTTTATAGTTATTGTTAGCTTAAGGGTTAGTTAAATAGTTATTTTTAGGGTGAGGGTTAGTTTTATAGTTATTGTTAGGGTAAGGGTTAGAGTTAGGGTGAGGGTGAGGGTCAGTTTTATAGTTATTAGGGTAAGGGTTAGTTTTTTAGTTGTTATTATTAGGGTAAGGGGGTTAGTGTTATAGTTATTGTTAGGGTGAGGGTTAATGTTATGGTTAGTGTTAGGGATAGTTTTATAGTTATTGTTCGGATAAGGGTTAGTTTTATAGTTATTAGGATGAGGGTCAGTTTTATAGTTATTGTTAGGGTGAGGGTTAGTTTTATAGTTATTGTTAGGGTAAGGGCTAGTTTTATAGTTATTAGGGTGAGGGTTAGTGTTCTAGTTATTGTTAGGGTTAGTTTTATAGTTATTGTTAGGGTGAGGGTTAGTTTTATAGTTATTGTTAGGGTTAGTTTTATAGTTATTAAGGTAGGGGTTAGTTTTATAGTTATTATTAGGGTATGGGTTAGTTTTATAGTTATTGTTAGGGTGAGGGTTAGTTTTACAGTTATTGTTAGGGTGAGGGTTAGTGTTATAGTTATTGTTAGGGTAAGGGTTAGTGTTATAGTTATTGTTATGGTAAGGGTTAGTTTTATAGTTATTGTTAGGGTTAGTTTTATAGTTATTGTTAGGGTAAGGGTTAGTTTTATAGTTATTGTTAGGGTTAGTTTTATAGTTATTGTTAGGGTGAGGGTTAGTTTTATAGTTATTGTTAGGGTTAGTTTTATAGTTATTGTTAGGGTTAGTTTTATAGTTATTGTTAGGGTGAGGGTTAGTTTTATAGTTATTGTTAGGGTTAGTTTTATAGTTATTGTTAGGGTAAGGGTTAGTTTTATAGTTATTGTTAGGGTTAGTTTTATAGTTATTGTTAGGGTGAGGGTTAGTTTTATAGTTATTGTTAGGGTTAGTTTTATAGTTATTGTTAGGGTGAGGGTTAGTTTTATAGTTATTGTTAGGGTTAGTTTTATAGTTATTGTTAGGGTGAGGGTTAGTTTTATAGTTATTGTTAGGGTTAGTTTTATAGTTATTGTTACTTCAAATTCTACATTTTAATATTCCCCTAAATTAAAGTGAATAAACTGAATTTTTCCTGATTTCTCTAAACCCCGGTTTCTCGCCGCACAGATTTATGTGAAGCAGAGACATGGGATTTTATCCTGATGAAGTGCAGCAGGTGCGGAGCCTCTCGCCCGCACTCCTCGCCCCGCGAATGTCATCACACAGAGTGACGCATCGCCCGTGTCTGTGTCCCCTCTGGAAGCTTCGCTCGTGATTAAAGACTCAATTCTCCATCCTTAGATACTAACACGGAGACGCGTTCGGCGGCCGATTCCTCCACCGGGGCTTCAAGTGAAGAAATGTCAAAAAGAGTCTTTCAATCCCACCCAGGATCTGGCACTATAAAGCGCAGCAACGTGCGCGCGGATCACTGAGGTGCACGGACCACTCACTTCCATAATTTTCTTGCCAAAGTCCAGATTTAATCCTTACATGTGGGTCACGTTACTACGTGCGAAATCAGATCATTAGCATCTTCACCACTTCTCCATCCATCACCACCTCCAGCAGATCATGGTCCAGCACGTTCACTGCATCGCGGCAGCTCCTTATATACCCTGGGTAAAGGAAAGCGGGAATATCCAGGCCCTCACCGGGGCGAAACGCGACGACACAGCCAAAACTGTAACACAAGTACATCTGGGATGGAAGACATCAGCACACCCAAATAAATGGGGGAGCTTGTAAGATGTCACCTACACACCCTGAATATATGGAGGAGCCCCTAAAAAGACACCCGCACACCCTGAATATATGGAGGAGCCCCTAAAAACCCACCCGCACACCCTGAATATATGGAGGAGCCCCTAAAAACACACCCGCACACCCTGAATATATGGAGGAGCCCCTAAAAAGACACCCGCACACCCTGAATATATGGAGGAGCCCCTAAAAAGATGCCCACACACCCTGAATATATGGAGGAACCCCTAAATACACACCCTGAATATATGGAGGAACCCCTAAAAACACACCCGCACACCCTGAATATATGGAGGAGCCCCTAAAAAGACACCCGCTCACCCTGAATATATGGAGGAGCCCCTAAAAAGACACCCGCACACCCTGAATATATGGAGGAGCCCCTAAAAACACACCCGCACACCCTGAATATATGGAGGAGCCCCTAAAAAGACACCCGCTCACCCTGAATATATGGAGGAGCCCCTAAAAAGACACCCGCACACCCTGAATATATGGAGGGGCCCCTAAAAACACACCCTGAATATATGGAGGAACCCCTAAAAAGACACCCGCACACCCTGAATATATGGGGGAGCCCCTAAAAACACACCCGCTCACCCTGAATATATGGAGGAGCCCCTAAAAAGACACCCACACACCCTGAATAAATGAAGGAACCACTAAAATGACACCCACACACCCTGAATATATGGAGGAGCCCCTAAAAACACGCCTGCAAACCCTGAATATATGGAGGAGCCCCTAAAAACACACCCACACACCCTGAATATATGGAGGAGCCCCTAAAAAGACACCCACACACCCTGAATATATGGAGGAGCCCCTAAAAAGACACCCACACACCCTGAATAAATGGAGGAACCACTAAAATGACACCCACACACCCTGAATATATGGAGGAGCCCCTAAAAACACACCTGCAAACCCTGAATATATGGAGGAGCCCCTAAAAACACACCCACACACCCTGAATATATGGAGGAACCACTAAAATGACACCCGCACACCCTGAATATATGGAGGAGCCCCTAAAAATACATCCACACACCCTGAATATATGGAGGAGCCCCTAAAAATACACCCACACACCCTGAATATATGGAGGAACCCCTAAAAAGACACCCACACACCCTGAATATATGGAGGAGCCCCTAAAAAGACACCCGCACACCCTGAATATATGGGGGAACCCCTAAAAACACACCCGCACACCCTGAATGTATGCGGGAACCCCTAAAAACACACCCACACACCCTAAATATATGGAGGAGCCCCTAAAAAGACACCCGCACACCCAGAAAATATGGAGGAACCCCTAAAAAGACACCCGCACACCCAGAATATATGGAGGAACCCCTAAAAATACACCCACACACCCTGAATATATGGAGGAGCCCCTAAAAAGACACCTGCACAAAATTGGGACTAGTTCCCCTGTTTAGGGACACTTGGGAGGTACGTAGCTATGATATATGTTGGCTGCAGTCTATAGCATCCCCTCTGGCACATGGCATCATGGAGGACCTGTAGAGGAAGCGCAGGATGGACACAGGACAGGCCGGGTTATTGTATGAGGTCATGTAACTCGCTCTAATTAGCGGAGTCTCCCTCAATAAAAGAGGTTTTTGTGCTGAGCCAGAGATAAGCGACTCGAACCAAGTCACATGAAAAGTTTTTATTTTTGGTGCTTGCTGCAAAAAAATCAAATTGTCCCTCAGAATAAATTGAATTTCCCGTCTCTGTGTTTCTTACGTCCAGTTTCCACAAACGAAGGAAAAAACGAGGATAAAGTGTAAAGCGGAAAAAATATACTGCAAGTTAAATCGAATCAAAGAACGAAAAATCAACTACAAAAAAAATAAACAAGTATAAAACCAGCCTAAAGTACCATAACAAAAAACACAAAGGAATTAAAAACGTTTAAAATCTTATCATAAACAAACAAGACGATGACGCGTTGCCGAAATCGCACGAATAAACTGCAACATTGTATCCGCATGAATTCTGATTACTCGGCTCGTTATTCACTAACGATTAAAAGGAACGAAGATACGGGAAATTTTAGGCCAAAATAGATCAATTTGACAAAAACAATCCCTGATATTCCTCCAGTGTGACTTTTTTGTTTATGATTTTGCGATTCTCCCCCGATTCCCCAATCAGCGAATCGTTCACTAATTTTCACGGATTTTTGGGCTGTTTTATTTATTTATTTATCTTTAGCCAAAATAGTGAAATGTGTTGAAATTTCATAATCAGTCACTTTCTCTGTAATCCCCATAACTCCAGGTTTAGCGAATGACCCCCACGTCTCCCTCTGACATTTCCAAGCAGCTAATTCGGTGATGTTTTAGCGCCTTGTCGTTTTTTTCTTTCTTTTTTTCGCAATTTATTGCCGTTTTCACACCTGTTCGAATCTGGAATTTACTGCGCAAATGGAACCATGTGTGCGAGGGGGCCACGAGCCGTGCGAGGCGGACAGACCCCCTGCTTAAGGAGACCCCGCGAGGCGAGACCCCCGTGTCAGAAGGCGGATTTATGGCGCAATTCTTAATATTTATGCGTGTTTTTCCCCAATTTAAAGTATCTGTTTGAAAAGTGAATCTCTGTGAAGTCGCCGGCAGAAAATAAAATACAACTGCTGTTAATCTTGTGGGTTTTCACTCCGAGAGATCATTTCTGACCCTGGAATAGAGTCATTACAGGCACCAACAATGTATTGAGGAAAAAAAATACATATAAATATATAGAAAAGCAGAAAAACTCTGCAGTCAATCCTTCGATGTCATGAAGGGGTTAAAACGCAATGCGTATATCCCAAAGAATTAAAAAAATATCAATATAGTGCCATGTATCCACGGAGTCTTAAATATGAAACAACAAACCTAAATGTGAATCTCATAGGCTTCAATGTTAAAAATATTCCCGTTTTAATCCAATATCTACTAAACTGTTTATTATTTTAATCTGTAACAGACCTTTTTCTTATTATTTATAGGACCTTCGATTTTATTTTCAGGCATTTTCGTGCAGTAGTTTTTGTGCAAACACAGTTTTAAAGTGGCAGTGTTCCCCCCCTCCATTCGGCAGTTTGTCGGCTTTTTCCGTCGGCTGGTCGGCTCTCTGTTCGGCGGATCGTTGGCTTTTTCCAGATGCGTTTGGCGTTTTGGCGGCGGATTGCCGGGTGAGTCAGTGTTTTTTCTGCTGCGTTTCGGATCAATCAGGATTTTTCGTATTGGAGGGTTATTGGCGGATTTTCGATGATTTTTTGATACGTTCGGTGGCTTTTCCCGGCACTTCGGAGACCCTGCGGTGGATGCTGAATTCAACGCAGAGTCTGGGAATTTGACTCTCCAAAGTGCAGGGAGCAAAAGAGCTTTGACTAACCCTGATAGTAAGACGCGACAAGGCGCCAAAACATCTTCAAATTAACCGCATGGAAATGTCAGGGGGATACTGGGGGTCATTCGCTAAACCCTGCTTTGTGGGGAATAGAACTCATTCTGGGTCAGCAACCTAGACTCCCTTATGTTTTTGGAACTACATCTCCCATGATGCATACAGGGTTATTCAAAGAGATCAGAATTGCTGCTGAAAGGGAACCGAACGCTGAAATTCATGGTACGTTACCTTTCTTGGCCATTCGGCTATTCAGAGAGCAGGCAGTTCGCCAAATCCTGGCGAATTGCCTGCACATACGGTGCCTGTTCGAGGGCAGTGAATCCCCATAGAGAAGCAATGCTTCGTCTATTCAGAGAACAGAAACCAGCCGTGAAAAGTTGCCGAATTGCCCTGCTGTTCAGTGGTTTCATGCAGCAGATTTATTCAGGTGAATCCCATAGGCTTCAATGTTAAAAATATTATGTTTTAATACAATATCTAATAAATCATTGATTTTAAAATTCCGCAGTAAAAAGTCTCTTTATTTATAGATTTTTTAGGATATTTTAAGCATTTTTCGGGATTTATTTTTTAAATTTCCTTTTTTTTTTTTACTTTACTTCTTTTTTTGTAACAGCCCTTTTTATTATCATTCATTGGATTTTATATGTAAATGTCAGACATTTTCGTTCTGTAGTTTCTTTGCAAACAGCGTTTCATTTTCAAACATTCAAGCAAACTGTTTCTTTTTTTTTTCACTCCATTCGTCTGTTGCGTTGGGTTTCTCCGGTGGCTGCGCTGCGTGTGATCGGCTCCTGCTCAGGTTTTTCCGGCGTTTTCAGCAGGTTAATCCAGATGTTTTTGCGAGTTTCGGTGTGCGTTCGCCCTCATTTTGTGGTGAGTTTTCGTCGGGTTTGCGGCGAGTTTTCCCTGCATTTCGGCGGCCCTGTGGTGATTACTGAATACACCGCAGGGTTGCCGAAATGGGATCGCCAAATCGCACCGAATTGAAGAGAACGAAAAGTCACCGAACGTGCGCTGACTTTTCGATTCTCTTTGACTGAGCCACATGGGAAATGTAGTTCTCAAAACATCAAGGGGTCAAGGTTGCCGACCCCTGCCCTAGGGGAATTACACCGAACTGAAAAGAAAAAAAAAGGGGACGTCTCATATAGAAACATAGAAACATAGAAATGTCGGCAGATAAGAACCTTTCGGCCCATCTAGTCGCCCAATTACATGGATACTTTACCTGGATTTATCTTTTGTTTAGGATAGCCTTATGCCTATCCCATGCTTGCTTAAATTCAATCACTGTTTTGGCCTTTACCACTTCTACTGGAAGACTGTTCCATGTATCCACCACCCTCTCAGTAAAATAATGCTTCCTGATGTTACTTTTAAACCTTTGCCCCTCTAATCTAAGACTATGTCCTCTTGTTTTGCTACTTTGTTTCCTTTTAAATATACTCCCTTCCTCTACCTTGTGGATTCCCTTTACGTATTTAAATGTTTCTATCATATCTCCTCTGTCTCGTCTTTTTTCCAAGCTGTCTTTTTCATATTCTCCAAACAGGAGGTTAAATCAATAAAAATGTAGCAAAAATGTGTCTCATTAATAAAAATAATAAAAAAAGTCTGTTACAAGAGAGTTAAAAAAGTTTTTTGTTTTGTTTTAAAAAAATCTTTTAAAAAATACAAAAAATTCAAAAAGGTCATTTAAAAAATAAAACTTTTTTGTTGTAAAAAATAAGAATAATAAATGGTCTTTAAAACAAACAAAAAAAATATTCTATTTATTACATTGAATCCTATGGTATGGAAACAAATGAAAACGCTGAAATCCGGTCATTTCGCTGAAATTTCGGTGCAATTCGGCGTTCTGTGAATAGAGGAATTGATAGTTCTCGATGGGACAGTTTTGGTGCTGCTGAACCTCACTGCATCACACCGAGTCACTCCGCATTGTGTAATGTGACAGAATGCAACATATTTCATTGTCATTTCTCCTGTATTTGGTAAAATACTTTATTAATAAAATGTTTTGTGAATAGATGAAGTGACTGATACGGCGCCGTTCGCTGCTCGGTGCAATTCGGAAGTTTGTGAATAATCCTTACGGTGTTTATATAATAAATGTATCACCTTGTGCTCAGTGAGCAGATTAACCCCTTTGCTGCCTCTTGTTTGCCATCTGAATGTACTATGATTGGTTGGGGGGGGCAGGGGGTGCCTTGGGGTAATGTCTTTATAAATATGTTTATATATACCGATTTCTACAAATAATGCCCCCCCCCCGTGAGTCCCAGACTTGGAAACCACATCTTAATCCTCTCGCCAGCTGCAGACTTCAAAGCGAGCAGCTCGGTCAGAGCCGGCGAAGGTCTGCAGGACCCGGCCGGGACCGGCCCAAATTGGAAGATTGTGATCGTGTTCTTGTCTTAAAATGACCACAAGGAAGCCTTTGGTTTGTTCAGAAGCTTTAATCATCGTGCCGGCCGGGCTCAGAACAGAGGAGCTTTGTACTGCGCCGCTGTGTGCGCTGCCTGAACGGCAGTGAGGCGCGAGAAGCCCGCGGACTCAACGACGACGTATGGGAAAGGAGGGGAGAGACCACTGAGCAGGGCACGTCTATTATATGCAGGTAAAGGGGCTTTTAATGACAACGCGCGATGACATCATAACCTATCGGGCAGTTTATGTCAATAAAAGCCATATCAGGGTTTCGTCCGGCGAGTTTCTTACTGTAAAAAAAATGAAACTTTAGAGAATAAAGCGGATATAAATTCTGATTACGCCAGCTAGCAGGGCCAGTGACTTCCATTCTCATCATCCCCAGGCGGCTCATTGATAGAGATTCACTGTATGAAAGACACACGCTTAATATTATCCTCAAAGAAATAGTCATTTCAGCCAAACAGCGGCTCATTATTCCCGGCGCTCGGGGCGTCTCCCCTCTGGCAGGGTAATATTTCAGACAGGCGGCCCCCCAGACTGCGTGCCAGCGTGTGTGCGTGTCGCAGCCCCACAATGCATGGGTGCATCAGAGACCCCCAGCATGTCAGATTTGGGTCGGGGCTCCGGAGCATGTGATTGCGCCGCTGAGCGCGGTATAAACTCCTGATTGTCCTGACCTGGTCACAGCCTAATTCCTGATATTTATGAGACACATGATAGAGAGATGTCAGAATTACCATCAAAGCCGCGTTATTAAAGGCACGCTCTGTGCGCGCCCGCTTTGTGGTGCGCACCGTTAAATCGGGTTTTTCAGGCCAAAGGGAAGAAAGTGCTAAAAAAAAACGAAAACACAAGGCCGATATGGAAAGATGGTCTGTCTACTGATTACCGCGGTCCGACGTGAGCGCAGGCGCCCGCGGCAAGAAAATAAGGAGGCGATTTATCCGTTCCTTTCCCGCCCCGGGGCCAAACGCACAGGCGGATTAATCACAAGCGCCGGCCTGTTGTCTTTCCTCGGAAAATAGAGAAAAAGTAACCAGCGCAAGTTAAATATTAATCTGTGCGGAAAGCGTCGATCCGCGGCCTCATACCACGTCCTGGGCGCGCGGGAAAGCCCAGATACGCGCGTTTTGGGGAAAAGATGGGCAGAAAATGCAGAGGATTCATTTTTTTGTATAATTGCTGCCATTCATTCACTGAGAGACGACATGTAACACCGAAACATGGTGCAACCCGTCTCCAAAGGTTATCTGCAGCACTTCTGGTGAGAACCTGTTACTGCAGGGCTCAGCGACATCAGTCCTCCCGTTGTTTTGCAACTACATCTCCCATGATGCTCAGGTGCTTATTAGATTGGCTGAGCCTTATGGCAGATGTAGTCCCAAAACATCTGGTGGACGCGGTTGATGAGCCCCTTCTTACTGGGAATGGGGGGGGGGATTATCTTGCTCTCCAGGAGGGGGCGCCGTGCGAGCCTGTCTACTCACCCATGCACACCCTAAGCCAGGGCTGTCAAACTCTGGGCCCTCAGATGTTTCTGAACTATAACTCCCATGATTCCTTGGCCATCTAAGGCATTGAAAGAATTATGGGACTTTAGGTGGGCCATGAGTTTGCCAGCCCTATAAGCAAAGCCTCTTATCCTCTCACAGGGGCCACCACCTCTCCCGGAGGCCTAGGTGCACAAAGCATCACTGGAAAGACACAGATTAGGTGGAACGTGGTGAACATATCACACTCATAAAGCCTGGTCACATCGTCTTGGCTTCCTGACCCCAATACGAGCAGCGTCTTGCACAAGGAAAGGCTTTGTGATATAACAAAACAAACAAAGCGCTGTTTGGTAAATAAAGCCTCGTTACATTATATCCTGCGTATCCAATGTATTTTCTGTATGTTACTTTGTGTCAGTCCAGGCGGTGCTCACTGAGTGTCAGGCAGGACAACCAGAGGTTACATTTACCCCAACGACGCAGTGGAAAAAAAAAGAGTTTGGGATTAAAAAGGATTTTTAATCTTTTGGGAATAAACCTTCATATAATATATTTGGGGTTTGCAAATTATATTTTAGTCCCAAACACCAAGCGGGGCCACATGGACTCCAGGATAAAGTCAAAACTCACTGTCACTCATCCCTTACACCCCATTGAGCTTCTGATCCATTTCTCCCACCCCATTTGCCTCTGACTCACCTCTCACCCTCTTTCTGTATATTCCCATCCATCTAACCCCTTTATAAATCTTGTCCAATCTTCTCCCTCCATTGGGCCTCTGCAGTTTTAACTTCCACCTCCCTCTCGCTTTCTTAAGTATATTCCATACCTTCTCAACCCATTGTATATCCGTCCCAACCCTCACACACCCTTTTGTTTTACCCTTTCCTCTCACCCCATTGTCTCTGTCCCATCTCTGTCATTCCCTTAGTGTATCATTTTCATCCTTCCAATCCTTTTATGCAGTTTCTCTGTCTTTCCCACCCCATTGTGTATCTTTTCATTTCCTCTCACCCCTTTGTGTCTTCTACACCCCTTTAGCCTTTTTTAGTATCATCCCCATTAATTTCACTCCCTTTGGGTATTTTGCCTATCCCTCTCCCTGCTTTTACTATAACGCCCATTCCTATCACTCCGTTGTGCCTCCACCCCATCTCTCACCCCATTGGGCATCTACCCCATCCCTCTGACCCCATGGTGCCTCTGCTCCATTCTCACCCCATTGTGCCTCTGCTCCATTCCTCTCATCCCATGGTGCCTCTGATCCATTCCTGTCAACCCATTGTGCCTCTGCTCCATCCCTCTTATCCAATTGTGCCTCTGCTCCATCCCTCTCACCACATGGTGCCTCTGCTCCATTCCTCTCATCCCATGGTGCTTCTGCTCCATCTCTCTCACCTCATGGTGCCTCTGATCCATTCCCATCAACCCATTGTGCCTCTGCTCCATTCTCACCCCATTGTGCCTTTGCTCCATCTCTCTTATCCCATTGTGCCTCTGCTCCATCCCTCTTATCCCATTGTGCCTCTGCTCCATCCCTCTTGCCCCATGGTGCCTCTGCTCCATTCCTCTCGCCCCATGGTGAATCTGCTCCATTCCTCTCACCCCATGGTGCCTCCACTCCATTCCTATCACCCCATTGTGCCTCTGCTCCATCCCTCTCATCCCATGGTGCTTCTGCTCCATCCCTCTCACCCAATGGTGCCTCTGATCCATTCCTATCAACCCATTGAGCCTCTGCTCCATCCCTCTTAGCCAATTGTGCCTCTGCTCCATCCCTCTTACCACATGGTGCCTCTGCTCCATTCCTCTCACCCCATGGTGCCTCTACTCCATTCCTATCACCCCATTGTGCCTCTTCTCCATCCCTCTCATCCCATTATGCCTCTGCTCCATCCCTCTCACCCCATGGTGCCTCTGCTACATCCCTCTCATCCCACGATGCCTCTGCTCCATCCCACGGTGCCTCTGCTCCATCCCACTCACCCCATGGTGATTCTGATCCATTCCTATCAACCCATTGTGACTCTGCTCCGTCCCACTCATCCAATGGTGCCTCTGATCCATTCCAATCAACCCATTGTGACTCTGCCCCATCCCTCTCACCCCATGGTGCCTCTGCTCCATCCCTCTTACCCCATGGTGCCTCTGATCCATTCCTATCAACCCATTGTGCCTCTGCTCCATTCTCACCCCATTGTGCCTCTGCTCCATCTCTCTTATCCCATTGTGCCTCTGTTCCATCCCTCTTATCCCATTGTGCCTCTGCTCCATCCCTCTCACCACATGGTGCCTATGCTCCATTCCTCTCACCCCATGGTGCCTCCATCCCTCTAATCCCATGGTGCCTCTGCTCCATTCCTCTCACCCCATGGTGCCTCTACTCCATTCCTATCAACCCATTGTGCCTCTGCTCCATCCCTCTCACCCCATGGTGCCTCTGCTACATCCCTCTCATCCTACGGTGCCTCTGCTCCATCCCACTCACCCCATGGTGATTCTGATCCATTCCTATCAACCCATTGTGACTCTGCTCCGTCCCACTCATCCCATGGTGCCTCTGATCCATTCTTATCAACCCATTGTGACTCTGCCCCATCCCGCTCACCCCATGGTGCCTCTGCTCCATCCCTCTCACCCCATGTTGCCTCTGATCCATTCTTATCAACCCATTGTGCCTCTGCCCCATCCCTCTCACCCCATGGTGCCTCTGCTCCATCCCTCTCACCCCATGGTGCCTCTGATCCAGCTCTCTTATCACATTGTGCCTCTGTTCCATCCCTCTTATCCCATTGTGCCTCTGCTCCATTCCTCTCACCCCATGGTGCCTCTACTCCATTCCTATCACCCCATTATGCCTCTGCTCCATCCTCTCACCCCATGGTGCCTCTGCTACATCCCTCTCATCCTACGGTGCCTCTGCTCCATCCCACTCACCCCATGGTGATTCTGATCCATTCCTATCAACCCATTGTGACTCTGCTCCGTCCCACTCATCCCATGGTGCCTCTGATCCATTCTTATCAACCCATTGTGACTCTGCCCCATCCCGCTCACCCCATGGTGCCTCTGCTCCATCCCTCTCACCCCATGTTGCCTCTGATCCATTCTTATCAACCCATTGTGCCTCTGCCCCATCCCTCTCACCCCATGGTGCCTCTGCTCCATCCCTCTCACCCCATGGTGCCTCTGATCCAGCTCTCTTATCACATTGTGCCTCTGTTCCATCCCTCTTATCCCATTGTGCCTCTGCTCCATTCCTCTCACCCCATGGTGCCTCTACTCCATTCCTATCACCCCATTATGCCTCTGCTCCATCCCTCTCACCCCATGGTGCCTCTGCTACATCCCTCACATCCCACGGTGCCTCTGCTCCATCCCACGGTGCCTCTGATCCATTCCTATCAACCCATTGTGACTCTGCCCCATCCCTCTCACCCCATGGTGCCTCTGCTCCATCCCTCTCACCCCATGTTGCCTCTGATCCATTCTTATCAACCCATTGTGACTCTGCCCCATCCCTCTCACCCCATGGTGCCTCTGCACCATCCCTCTCACCCCATGTTGCCTCTGATCCATTCTTATCAACCCATTGTGCCTCTGCTCCATTCTCACCCCATTGTGCCTCTGCTCCATCTCTCTTATCCCATTGTGCCTCTGTTCCATCCCTCTCACCCCATGGTGCCTCTGCTTCATTCCTCTCACCCCATGGTGCCACTACTCCATCCCCCTCACCCCATGGTGCCTCTGATCCATTCTTATCAACCCATTATGCCTCTGCTCCATCCCTCTCACCCCATGGTGCCTCTGCTACATCGCTCTCATCCCACGGTGCCTCTGCTCCATCCCACGGTGCCTCTGCTCCATCCCTCTCACCCCATGGTGCCTCTGCTACATCGCTCTCATCCCACGGTGCCTCTGCTCCATCCCACGGTGCCTCTGCTCCATCCCACTCACCCCATGGTGATTCTGATCCATTCCTATCAACCCATTGTGACTCTGCTCCGTCCCACTCATCCCATGGTGCCTCTGATCCATTCCTATCAACCCATTGTGACTCTGCCCCATCCCTCTTACCCCATGTTGCCTCTGATCCATTCTTATCAACCCATTGTGCCTCTGCTCCATTCTCACCCATTGTTCCTCTGCTCCATCTCTCTTATCCCATTGTGCCTCTGTTCCATCCCTCTTATCCCATTGTGCATCTGCTCCATCCCTCTCACCACATGGTGCCTCTGCTCCATTCCTCTCACCCCATGGTGCCTCTACTCCATTCCTATCACCCCATTGTGCCGCTGCTCCATCCCTCTCATCCCATGGTGCCTCTGCTCATCCCTCTCACCCCATGGTGCCTCTGATCCATTTCTATCAACCCATTGTGCCTTTGCTCCATTCTCACCCCATTGTGCCCCTGCTCCATCCCTCTTATCCCATTGTGCCTCTGCTCCATCCCTCTCACCCCATGGTGCCTCTGCTCCAATCCTCTCACCCCATGGTGACTCTACTCCATTCCTATCACCCGACTGTGCCCCTGCTCCATCCCTCTCATCCCATGGTGCCTCTGCTCCATCCCTATCACCCCATGGTTCCTCTGCTACATCCCTCATCCCACGGTGCCTCTGCTCCATCCCACGGTGCTCTGCTCCATCCCACTCACCCCATGGTGATTCTGATCCATTCCTATCAACCCATTGTGACTCTGCTCCGTCCCACTCATCCCATGGTGCCTCTGATCCATTCCTATCAACCCATTGTGACTCTGCCCCATCCCTCTCACCCCATGGTGACTCTGATCCATTCCTATCAACCCATTGTGACTCTGATCCATCCCTCTCACCCCGTGGTGCCTCTGATCCATTCCTATCAACCCATTGTGCCTCTGCCCCGTCCCTCTCACCCCGTGGTGCCTCTGCTCCATCCCTCTCATCCCATGGTGCCTTAGAGCAGCAGCACCTGAATGATGCACTAACGACCCTTTGTTAATACCGGTGATCAGCCTCATGAATCCTCAGACCTTTATAAGAAGACCAGGCCTCCATGAAACTCAGTTTCCACATCCATTAATGTTCAAAGAACTCGAGACTTTCCTACATGAAAGATGGTGTCCACTCTCACCCTATATCGCGTTCAGGACTGGCATTGGAGCGGTCCAGGAAGGGTTAAAGCTCTGCAGAATGTAAAGGGGGTCATTCGCACAAATCCTGATTCTTTTGCAAATCAATAACATGCTAATAATATTTTATAGCATTCTGTACAGACTGAGTTCCTCCTTGGTCCTGCCAATTACAGTGCAGACCTGAGATCTCCCCTTCCCAAATAACGCCGCCCCCCTGGCCCCGTGCGTCGCCTGTCCCTGCATACAGATGATCTTATAATAAAACCCGTGGTGTGTCACTATCTGCCAGCTGCGAGGAGGCCGAGCGCGCGGCCTAGCATGGCCTAGATACTAGGCTAGAAGCATCACGTGATGCCAGGCATCGCGCGCGCCAGATTCTGCATAAACACACCAAATAGCTGATCCGCGGAGCGACGGCTTAATTCAGATTTTATGCCAATATCTGCCCTTAATAATGTTATTCTAAGGCCCTGGAAGCTCGTTTATTTCCAGGAATAAATGCAGAGTCCTCTCAGGAACACGGGAAAAGAGAATGGTTCAATCAGGATATAAGGAAAGGTGGGATCTGTCCCCAGGAGCTTACAATCAGAGCATGAAAAGAGCAACAAAGCAGGAACAATAATGCTATTTTTTGTAATGTAGACTATAGGGTTATTCAGAGAGGTGCTTTTTCTTTCTCAGCACTTTGGTGAATCAAATTCCCCGACCCTGGGTTGACTTCAGAATTCACCGCAGGGTCCACCAAAGTGCAGGGAATAGAGGCCGAACGCATTCGAAAAATCGTTGAAAATCCCAAAAAAATCTGTCGATAACCCGCCGATGAGATCCGAAAAAAAATCAGGTCGATTTGAAACGTCGCAGAAAACCCGCTGAACGCGTCCGAAAAAAAAGCTGACGATTCACTGAACACAGCGTTGACCAGCTGTCGGAAAATGCCGACAAACGGGGTAAATAAAATGAGAAAGCAAACAAACAGAAAAAAGACTTTTCAAAATTTTAAACGCTGTTTGCACAAAAATTACTGAACGAAAATGCCTGAAACTAATATATAACGTCCTATGAAAAATAATAAAAAGATCTGTTACAGAAAAAAAAATCCCACCTTTTAAAAAAAAAAAAATCAGGAAAAAAAATTTTGCCCAAAAAAATCCTATAAGAAATAAATGAAAAGACTTTTTACTGCGGATTAAAATAATAAATGGTTTATTAGATATTGAATTAAAACAGGAATATTTGTTGCATTGAAGCCTATGGGATTCGCCTGATTGAACCTGCCGAATGAAACCACTGAACATCAGGGCATTTCACTGACATTTCTCTGCTGTTCAAAGTGAATAGATTAACCAATGCTTCTCTATGGGGATTTCACTGCCGCCGAACAGCACCGTATTTCACTGTGCCGGACAGGCACCGTATTTCACTGCCGCCAAACAGGCACGTATTTCACTGCCGTCGAACAGCACCGTATTTCACTGCCGTCGAACAGCACCGTATTTCACTGCCGTCGAACAGCACTGTACCTCACTGGCAATTCGTCTATTCAGAAAGCTGGCAGTTCGCCAAAATTTGGCGAACTGACAGCTTTCTGAATAGACGAATGTTGCCGTACGGGGAAACTCACTGTTCGGTGTAATTTCGGGGTCAGAGCGTCTCTCTCTGAATAACCCCCTTATCTCTTGCTGTGTTTACATAAATATTATTAACTTCTTTCCTGAACCTTTATATTTGTAAAGTGCCGTATCCCTAATGTGAGGGGGGGGGGGAGTGAGGGGGGGGGGGTGGGGGGAGGGGGGCAGGAGGTGATGGAGGGAAATGACTTTCCCATTCTAACTGTAATCGCGGGGTCAGTCTGAACACCTGCAGCCATTTATTAGGATTTAAAGAGACAGTACAGAGAGGAGATATTTCATTCTAATGATCCCATCCCGTAAAGTCGCCCTTTGAAAAGGCAGATATTGATCTCCGCGCACGTCCCACCACTCGCTTGTTTATCTTAAAACCCCACATTTCACAATATTACAGTCTTAAAATGAAAATATGTAAAAGGGAAGTGATGAAGCAGGAAACGGGTAAATGATGCTAAATATTCAAGGTTTTATTGCGGATTGTTACATCACAGACAAACGAGACGTCAACGTTGTTTTTTATAACTCGTTTCTTAAAAGATCTTTATTAAAAAAATCTAAGTTTTGTTATAATATATGTGTATATAATCCTCGTGTATTCTAAGAGAATGTCCAAAAAGGTTATAGTTACATTTGGTGGAAAATGAAGATCCATCGAGCCCCGTTACAGTAATGGCTGAAGTTGTTACACAGAATCAGTTCGGTTAAACCCGACATTATTTTCCATGTTATTCTCTATAAAATACATTGAATTGCTGGAAATAAATAGTTATGTAGGCAGAGCGTGGGGGATACCATATGTACTATCAAATCTGAATAATGTAACCCAGCGGTTGCCACCCTTGGTCCTAACAGGACAGGTTTTAAGGATTTCCCTTGGGGAAATGCAGACATAGGGGGTTATTCAGAGAGCACCGAAATGTTACCGACATGTCAGTGCTCTCGTTCCCCGCACTTAGCTGCACTTCGGGAAATCAAAGTTCCCCACCCTGCGGTGAATTCAGCATTCACCGTAGGGTCCCCGGAGTGCAGGGAAAGCCAGCCGCAAACACGCCGCAATCCCACTGAAAACCCGCTGGAACAGCCACAAAAAACATAAACACGTAGTAAAAAGCCGCCGAGCTGCCGATCACAGCGCAGACCAGTTGCCGGAAAAAGCCAATAAGCTGACGAACGGGGTAAAAAGAAAAAAAAACAAACAAAAAAAACAATACTATTGACAGTTTGAAAATTTAAATGCTGTTTGCAAAAAGCTACTGAAGGAAAATGTTTGGAATTTACATATAAAATCCTATGAATGATAATAAAAAGGTCTGTTACAGAAAAAAGAAAAAACAAATTGCCAAAAAAATCCTGAAAAATGCCTGAAAGATCCTAAAAAAAATCTAGAAATAAAGAGACTTTTTGCTGCAGATTAAAATAATGAACGGTTTATTAGATATTGATTAAAAACGGGAATATTTTTAACATTGAAACCTATGGGATTCGCCTGAATAAACCTGTCGAATGAAACCACTGAACATCAGGGCATTTCACTGACATTTCTCTGCTGTTCAATGTGAATAGATTAACCATTGCTTCTCTATGGGGGATTTCACTGCCGCCGAACAGGCACCGTATTTCACTGCCGCCGAACAGGCACCGTATTTCACTGCCACCGAACAGGCAAAGTATTTCACTGCCACCGAACAGGCACCGTATTTCACTGCCGCCAAACAGGCACCGTATTTCACTGCCGCCAAACAGGCATCGTATTTCACTGCCGCCAAACAGGCACCGTATTTCACTGCCGCCAAACAGGCACCGTATTTCACTGCCGTCGAACAGGCACCCTATTTCACTGCCGTCAAACAGGCACCGTATTTCACTGCCGTCGAACAGGCACCATATTTAACGGCCACCGAAAAGCACCGTATTTCACTGCTGCCGAACAGGCACCGTATTTCACTGCCGCCGAACAGTCACCATATTTCACTGCCGCCAAACAGGCACCGTATTTCACTGCCGTCAAACAGGCACCGTATTTCACTGCCGTCGAACAGGCACCATATTTAATGGCCACCGAAAAGCACCGTATTTCACTGCTGCCGAACAGGCACCTTATTTCACTGCCGCCGAACAGTCACCGCATTTCACTGCTGAACAGGCACCATATTTCACTGCCACCAAACAGCACCGTATTTCACTGCCGTCGAACAGCACCGTATTTCATTGCCGCTGAACAGGCACTGTTCTATGGCAGGGCTCAAAATTTCCACTCGCCTACTAGCATTTGGCGAGTGGAAATTAAGTGAGGGCGAGTGGAAATGCACATGCAGGCAACACAATAAATTATTTTGTGCTGCGTATTTCAGCGGTGCCACCGTGCAGCCCCTCCCTTCCACAGGCTGTATGGTGGCAGGGATCAGCTGCCTAACCTGACCAATATCGACTCTGTCACTGGCAGGGGGTTGGAGAGGAGCTTCCCTGCCTCCTCGCTCTGCTCACACTGGGCTCTGATGTCCGGCTATTAATGTTATTTTTGTAGCTTTATACGAAATATAACCTTTAACAGTGTAATTTCATAAGATAATTTAAGGGGGTGTGTGTAGGGGCGGAGTTAAGGGCCGGGTAGGGGTTAGGTGGAGCAACTGGTGGCGAGTAACTCTTATGGCCTGGTTAGTAGCTTGGGACTTGAAATTTTGAGCCCTGACGTATGGGATGTGTGAAACAAAGACCAGGCTGGTGATAATAACCCAATGGAATGGGACGGCAAGAACAGAAATGTCCCTGCAATTACAAGTCCAGTAGTGGAAGGTGATTTGTCATCTTCCTAAGTGAGGTACCATCTCAATGAGATCAAGCTGGCACCTGTAAGACCAGTGTTATGGCTGTATGGACCAGTAGGAAGACCACATGATCTCCCCGACTGGCCGGGTGCCTCCATACTGCAGTATCAGAGAGCACTACCGTCCTACACCTGTGATGCCATAATCCCATGAATGACTACAACCCAATCAACCCCCCTCCCACTCCAACCCTTAATGAGTCACAATGGCCCAGGATTATTAACGAGCGCACTCCGGATTCCTTCCTACATCTGGGACTCAAACATAGACATTGATCTCCTGATATATGAATAGCACGTCACCAGGTCATTAACTTTGCAATTTGCAGAGAACAACAGATTAACAAATTTATTACAAAAAAAAAGGTGATATGGAAAAACAATCGGTCACTAAGAAATGACATAATATACAGCTGTCACCTTCTACCCCTGAAGAGGCAAAATTAGTCACAGACAGAAGATGTTCCACATTAATGAGCCACGGAGAAGGCCTGAGGCTGGTGCCAGTTTTTTCATTTATATGGGCTGTGTTTCACATCCTGCACAGCAGGTGGCGCTGTAGCGAGCAGATAAAGCAGGAAGCACAGTTTCTCTCTTCTTCCTGCTCATCCTTAGTTGTAGTTTTGATGTTCCGGTCATTTCTAACACTGAACTAGTAATGTTTAAGGCCAATTATTCCACGAAATCCTGTTCCAGCCCTTTCTGCAAGAGGAATTGGCCTATTATCTTAAAGTGACCCTCCATCACATGCTCAGAGTTAACATTCCCCAGTACTATGGGAAAATGGTAGGGTTTTATTCGCTAAATAGTGATTTCTGGAGAAATGAAAAGCCCTAGAGCAGCAGTTCCACAAACCTGGTCCTCAGGTCCTCCTAACAGGCCAGGTTTGCAGGATATGTGAAGCGCAGGTGATATGATTTGCTGCTCAGTGATTGCAGGAGGTAATCCTGAAAACCTGTCTTCTTAAGGGGACCTGAGGACCAGGGGTGGGAACCACTGTGATAGAGGACATAGAAAGCAGCAAGGAGGTAGAATCCTTTTCCCAGCTTGGTTACTTCGTCCTAAATGTCTCAGTGACCCCCCACAATTCAGTATTTTTTTCGCATATCATCCCCCCATATGAAAACACCAGCGTCCAGGCAGTGACTGGTCTTGCGGTGTAAGGATCAGGTGAACGTCGTGAATCTTTATGACTCGGGAACTCAATGTTACCAGTGTCAGTTTGTATCCAGCTCATCAAATGTTTTCCTGAATCGCAGCTTTATCTCTGCAAATGAATGATTAAATCGGCCTTTTCATGTGGACACAGAGTGTCTTTGAGAGCCGCGATGCTCGAGGCATCCTGCGTGTCATCAATTCTCTAAGCCATATTTCCTTAATAAACTTCCTATTCATGTAGCCGGGCAGGCAAGAAAAAAGCAGTTTTGGGATAAAGTATTTATTTGCCTTGCCTGACTCCGGGCTGTCAGGGAGAAACACATATTTCTTTTATTTTATGTCTTCAGCGGGTGAGATAAAAGGCCGCGCTGCCTTAACGCCGTCTACCTTTAAGACGCTCAGTGCGACGGAAAATAAAGCCATGAGCGCCACTTTCCCTCTTCCATTCATGAGCTTGTTTACCGATTCCTTAAAATACGATGGAAAATGGAATCGGCTTTTATTCCCACCCTCGCGTTGTGAAAAGTTTGCATCAGAATAAGTGGACGTCTGGCGGGGAGTCCCGATGCCACAGCCATTGATAACTTCCCCAAAATATGCTATTAACACCAACCTGTCACCCCATTAAAGGAGCCGCGCGATAATTCTCTCTTCACTGCGACTGTTTCGGACACTTCCCACTAACACGTTGGCCTCTGTAAGGACATTCTCTCACATCGTCGCTCCAACTGCTGTCATCAGTGGAACGTATGGGCCTCTGCCATATACAGGACTGGGTTTCATTAAAGGTCGACTCCGTTCATGTAAGCCTGGAGGAGAAACACACACACACACACACACATATAATAACAACACACACTCTGCTCCTTGTGATCTTTCTGAACTAGCACTTGCTTCTGCAGGACTTCTTACGTTCCGCTCTTACTCCAGGTGCTCTTCCTCCTCTTGCACTTCCTTCTGCTGGTCTTCCTACGTTCAACTCTTATTCCTGGTGGTCTTCCTCTGCTTGACCTTTCCTCCTGTTTTTTATCATCTGCTCGACTCTTACTCCTAGTGGTCTTTCTCTACTAGCACTTGCTTCTGGTGGTCTTCTTATGTTCCGCTCTTACTCCAGGTGGTCTTCCTCTTGCACTTCCTTCTGCTGGTCTTCCTACGTTCAACTCTTATTCCTGGTGGTCTTCCTCTGCTTGACCTTTCCTCCTGTTTTTTATCCTCTGCTAGACTCTTACTCCTAGTGGTCTTTCTCTACTAGCACTTGCTTCTGGTTGTCTTATGTTCCACTCTTATTCCTGGTGGTCTTCCTCTGCTTGTACTTCCTTCTGCTGGTCTTTCTACGTTTAACTCTTACTTCTGGTAGTCCTCTGCTTGACCTTTCCTTCTGGTGGTCTTCCTCTTCTTGCCCTTTCTTACGGTGATCTTCTGACGTTCATCTCTTACTCCTGCTGGTCTTCCTCTCCTCAACTCTTACTCCTGCTGGTCTTCCTCTCCTCAACTCTTACTCCTGGTGGTCTTCCTCTCCTCGCGCTTTCTTATGGTGGTCTTCCGATGTTCAACTCTTACTCCTGGTGGCCTTCCTCTCCTCAACTCTTACTGCTGGTGGTCTTCATCTGCTTGCACATCCTTCTGGTGGTCTTCCTGCATTCAGCTCTTACTCCTGATGGTCTTCCTCTGCTTGACTTTTCCTCCTGGATGTCTTCTACTCAACTCCGCTCCCATTACACTTTGACACATTGTACTGACAGGAGGCAGCGCAGTCTCTCCGGCCCCGTTAATCTCTGGATTTCGACTCGCGGAGTGTGATTCTGGGGTTTCACTCTCCAAGTGTGGTGCAGGCACAGGAGTCACGGTGAACAGACAATGGGCGGCAGGTCACACAATGTTACATCCTCAGCCCCTGTCGTGCTCCCTGGGGGGTCTGGGCAGGGTGGTGTGCTGCTGGCTGGTCGGTTGCCAGCACTTCCTGATGGCAGACTGGCATCTGAGGGGGCGGGGCCTGGTGTAGTCACAAGGAGCCACCGGGTTTAAAAGAGGAAAGGAGGAGTGGCCTCATTGCCCTGACGTGGAGTTTGTTTCCAGCAGTGCTAAGTTTATTCCTTATTGATCACTGTTACCGACACATTTCTGTATGCGAATCCTTCTCCTGTTGACTGACCCAGCTTGTACTTTGACCACTCTACCTGAACGTTTGAATATTGCTGTTTGTGAGCGCTGGCAATTAACCCTATGCTTGCAGCTGGGTTTATTGCTCGCTGTCTGGGTTCTGTCCCATCTTGTCTTAGCGTATCGCTTGTGACCTTTCGAGGTACAGTTACCCAACGTACTACTCCTGTCTTTGTTCATGTGAAAACTGCAATTCAGAAAGATTGTTTATTTTTGCCATTTGCTTTGACTGCCCTGCACCTTGAATACTTCACGGACTCACGTCCCACGTATCATGTTTCTGAGCGTGTCGTAGGTAACCTGTTGGTCTTGAAACCTTCAGAGCCTAGAGGCAATTCAGTTAACCCTTGTGTCTCCTTGGCTATTAAGTTGCAGTCTGTTGTTTATGAACCATTTGTGTTTTTTAAGCAGATATTATTGCCCTCAAGGATCTCAACTCCGCTACTCGTGTGGCAGCGTTATCGCTACCATTACAGGGCCTGAGCCCTTAGACTGGTCAGATCAGCTCTGTATCATATCCAAACTCTCAGACTGACCCAACCATTAGTCCCCTGTGGAATCCCGCAGCCAACTGGATCCACCGAACAGAGCGCTGTGACGCGGTGACACCATTACTGCTCAGTTGGCTGTTATTAAAATGTAGAGCACACACGTTCAGATATCTCTTTCTCACACAAATTCCTAAAAAGCTGGTAAATTGATATTTATGAGCTGGAGAAGCAGTGTTTGCTAAGAGAAGACTCATATCAGTGCTGACAATGGAAGCGTTTCAATGGAGCGAAACGCGCCGGATGCAACATATTGTGAGAAACATTCAACATTCAGACCCTACAATATCAAAGGTTTTCCTATGATGGAGCTGTAAGTGGATCAGCAACAAAAAACCCTGATAAACATTAACAATGCACAGATACTTTATAATACAGAGAAACCGCCCAAAAAAACGTAATCTGCGGTTTAAATCCATAATCTCAACATTGAACAAAGGCAGAATAACTGCATGAAGCTTATATCTGCAACCTCAGCCCCCAGTTCTTCATGAATACAATTCCCAGAGGCTCAGCCAACCTGAGTGGCTGAGCATCATGGGAGATGTAGTTCCAAAGCATATGGAGGGCCAAGGTTGCTGACCCCTGGTTTAAAGTATAAGCTCACTTGCCTACTTCAAGGCAAACCTCATTTTGGTAAGTACTATCACAACCACAACAGCTGCTGCGACTCGAAGACAAAATACAAAGAGTCGGTTTCATTTATAAACATGACCAAAAAATCTTAACCTTAGGATAAAAGGAAATCATGTCGGGGCAGACGCAAATAAGAGTGGTCGCACAATACGAGAGCAGTTTAAAACCATAAATATCATTTTTGGGTCCTGTTTGAAGGTCTGAATAGGTTGAAGCTAATGGATTAGTGTATTAGGGTTAGGATTTACCTAGAAATCAGGTTTGCCTTAATGTTGGCAGGTGAGCTTACACTCTAAACTAAATGGCCTTTCATACCAAATAAAGTTTCTGTGTTCTCAAGTGGTGTTGATACATGCAGGGCCAGATTACATCTCAGGAGCCTGTAGGCACAAAAAAATCTGGAGCCCTTCCCCAACACAAAATAAAGTGCAAAAACCAGGGAAAATGCTTCAAAGCTATTCATTTGAGAAAAAAAACAGCTTAAATATTTATATCTTTTTTTACAACTATGTTCTTTAGTTCCGTTAGAGAAAGTAGCCCACAAGGTGGTGTGGGGGGGGGGGGGGTGCCACTCTCTGTAAAAGTTGAAAGCAAAAAAAAGAAAAGAAACCCGTGTTAAAAAAAAGAAAGTTATTATTATTTATATAACTATTTTTTTTTACATGTTTTTTCTTTTATAGAGAAGGTTATCAGGGAGGAGCCTTTCTGTGTATAACTAAAGAATTGTAAATTTTTTTTATAAAAAAAACAAATAATTGATTTTGATATTATATATAATAATAATAATAGAATATTATAAATTAAATTATAATAATATTATTATTATTATTATTATTCTTTATTTATAAAGCGCCAGCATATTCCGCAGCGCTGTACAATAAGCACAGTATAGACAGGGTTACAATACATTGAACAACATTTGACAAACAGTACAGGAGGAGATGAGGGCCCTATTCCCGTAGGAACTCACAATCTGGGAGGGTTGGGGTTGGAAACAGGAGGAGAGGACTGTAAGGTGAGAGTGATTGATGGTTGCGTCAGTGAGTTGGGGGGTCGGCTTCCCTAAATAGGAATGTTTTCAGGGAGCGTTTGAAGGAAGAGAAGTTAGGGGAAAGTCTGACAGTACGAGGGAGAGCGTTCCAGAGAGTGGGGGCTGCGCGTGAGAAATCCTGCAGTCTATCATGGGTAGAGGTGATGCGGGGAGAAGCTAGGCGCAGGTCACTGTTTGACCTTAGGGAGCGGGCTGGGGTGTATTTGGTGATTAGTGAGGACAGGTAGTGGGGAGCTGAGTTAGTGAGGGTTTTGTAGGTAAGGATAAGGATTTTGAACTTAATTCTGCAGTGGATGGGGAGCCAGTGAAGGGACTCGCAGAGGGGAGCGGCATAATATAATAATAATATAACATATACATTAAAATAATGTATCCTTCCTGGTAAAATACTTTATAAATAAATATAAAAACATTATTTTTTAGTTTTACAGAGGAAGACGCCCCACCAACCGCTGAATTTGTTTGTAAACAAGAAGAAGTTTGTGAAGAAAACATGGAAAAAAAAAAACAGCGTCCAATCTTGTTTTTTGTTTTGGTATCTGTGGAATCCGACATTCCACCAGCGATATGCTGGAAAATCCAGCTCTTCCTCTTATATATAAAGGCAAACGCTTCTAGAAAAATCTCTAATCAGTAGCGCCCCCTATTGATGTAACGCTAAAAGTGCTTCCCCTTCTCAGGAGGCCAAGGGATCAAAATCACACATCTATCCATAGTGATACATTGTAGACACACATGTAGAATAATATAGTTATTGTTACTGCAACAAAATAACTAATAGCTTGGAAGGTGATGCCAGGGCAGAGATGGCAGAGATGGCAGAGAGGGCAGAGATCCCACTGAAGCAAGAGAGGCACAGATTTTTTTTGTATAAAATATGTAACATGAATGCTATAGAAAAAACAGGACACATCAATCCTCTTGCTTCTTTCTTTCCCCTCCTTGACTCAGTCCCTTCCTTCTTCCGGCTTTTCCTCCTTCCCTCCCTCCCTTTCTTCTCTCTCTCCTTTCCTTCCTTCTTCCCTTTCCCTCTTCCTCCTGCTTTCCCTTATTTCCTATTTTCCTTCTTTTTCGCCCGTCTCTCATCTTGTTTCTTTCTCTCGCTCTCATTTATTATCATCATTTCTTCTCGCTTTCGATCGGGCACATATTATCCTATATGTTGATAATGCCTGTAGTTATGGCTTCCTGTATATTTTGGGGCTGTTTTAGGATTAGAGGATGCACTGTTCAGGAGGGCCACGAGATGGGGATGTTGCCTTTGTCACCGCTGCGCAGTAATTCCATTAAGAGTCTGAGATGCGCCTCCATTATCGTTTATTTATTCAGCCCCATAGTTTTCATATCACTGCGAGGAGCGAGAAGACACATCGTGTTATTATTATGGTTCCTACTTTTAATTAATTGCTGAAGCAGAATCCATCGCTGGCAGCTCTCACGATAACGTATGGCTGGGTTTGACAGTCGCCACCAACCCTGAATTTTATTTATTCTTCAGATGTCAAACTATTTGTATTGAAAAAAGGCGCGTCAAGTGCCGGCGATAAAAGACCTGATGCCTGGTCATGGATACAATGTCTCGTCTTGTCCATCAGTGATAATTATAAATAACAAATCACTGATACAGACTGTTGCATTAAGCTATTTTTCAAATTTAATTTTTTTTTTAAAAAAAACAACGAAAACTACACATTGCCTGAAATAGGAAAAGCAATTAAAAAAAGCCCTGGAATTGAACAGTGTGACCTTCAAATCACCTCTAAAGGGTCTTGGTGTCACGTCCTCCCGTGTTAAAAGAAAATCACTCTTCCCTTTCTGGTCTCCTATTCCTGCAGTGAACAAGACCGCTACAGTTTTGCTTTTCTCTGATAATGGTGCGATAATGGTTACAATCTTTATAGAGTCAAGACCTGGATGTTTCAACCCTCCGGTTTTCTGGCCAGTCCTGCTATGTACCGCCCTCTAGTCTGACCAATGGGAAGCCCCTATAGCAGGGGTGGGCAATTACGGCCCTCCAGATGTTTTGAAACTACATTTCCCATGATGCTCGGCTGCTCATTAGGTTTGTAGAGCCTCAAGGGAAATGTAGTTTCGAAACATGTGGAGGGCCGTAATTGCCCAACCCTGCCCTATAGGGTTTATAAGTCCTTTCTCTTGCTTATTTTCCTGCCCTTTCGGGTTTGTCTTCATTATTGAAATATGTTCGAGTAACTGAGCATGTTTGGAACTTGGGGCGGTTTTGAAATCTGCCCCAATAGAAGCTGTTTGAGACATGCTCAGTCTGGCAGAGGCAAAATTCAGCACTCAGTGTCTAAAAACCTCCCCAGCTATGATTGCCAACAGCTCCAAAATTTGATGGGGGCCAAGAAATGTTTCCACTACTGCAACGTGAGTTTAAAGCAGGGATTTCCAAACTCCGGCCCCCCAGATGGCCCTGAACCACAACTCCCATGCTTCTCCATCCATCTAATACAGTCAGAGATTTCTTGGGAGTTGTATTTCAGGGACATCTGGGGGGGCCGGAGTTTGGACATCTCTGGTTTAAAGGGACCCTCTACTTATCCTAACCACTTTATCTTTTTGAAGAGGTCAGGATGCGAGATGTGCCCCCACTCCGCCCCCACTCCTTACTGCCCCCTTCTGGTGTAATCACTGGGAGAAGCAGAGGAGTGTCCTCCACCCCAGCCAGGACCACCAGCAGCCAGGGTATTGAGTTTCCAGGCTGCCGGTCATGGGATCGGTCACTAGTGATGTCACACACAGAGCAGGCGACGTCACCCTCTGAGTCCAATCACTGTAGCAAGCGTTTTCAGAGCGGCAGCGATGGATCAGATCTGTGCATGCGAGGGGAGCTCCGATCCGTGGTACTGCGCAGGCGCTACGGAACTTGTGTACGTAAAGTGTGCTCGAGTCCCGTAGCGCTGCGCAATTTACAGATCCTACTCATAGAAAGCCCATGAACTGAAGAGGAGGAGCTGCAAGCGGCGACACTGGAGAATATGTGAGGAAAATCACCTAAAATAAAAAATATATAAAAAATAATTGTGCAGAGGCTGCCAGCAGAATCTGCTCAATTATTTAAGGGCAAAAAAATGGCTCAATTTTTAATAGAATATCCTTAATCATCTGTCAGTATAATAAATATCTAGAAAAATAATTTTATTGTTTTTTTTAAAAAAAAAAATTCTGTAGACCATATCATCGCAATACCTACATATAGCTAGAAAGTACATATATATATATGATTGGACGAGCCAGAATAAATTCTCTCAAGGGTAATTATATATTTATATAATATATATATAGAGAGAGAAAGAGAGAGATGCTTTTTGTTTCTTTGTGTATATATTTACAGAAATTGCAAAGAAACCTTAATAATAGATCACTTTTTCCGTGTTTTATGGCTTTTCTTAATTCATGCCTCCTTATCCGTGCCAGTAGAAATTAATACCATCCGTGGGTATTGCTGATACCTCGATGCCCGGCCGCAGTGTCTGCCCCGTGGCTGAAAACCAGCAGTGTATAAATAAAGTTGTGCTGCCAGCACGGGGCTTTATCCTGTCTCCATCTATTCGGCATTTCGCCAAATCCATACCACCCCGTTCCGAGCGCTGGACGTGTAATGAGGGATTGGGTCAATTAACAGATGTTATTGGAAGATTCCCTGGTCTATAAAGCCGTTCCCTCATACATTTCCGTGTTTACATGTCGAAAAGGTGTTTGTTATTTTTGTTTAAGGATTCACTGTACCTTAAAGGGCCAGTACCCCCAAAAAATGCAATGTCCATAGTGTGTTTATTTAGGCTAGGGTCAGACTAACGCAGTGCGAACGCGCGTGCAGCCGTACTTTCGCTAGTGGCGTGTGTGCGTGATTAGGAGACGTCAGACGCTGCTAATGTCCGGCCAACATAACGTCCAGACCCAAAAAGTGTTTTATTGATGATCCGTACAAAATCACGGACGAAAATGCGCATCGTATGACCGCTATCGCGTATTCCGTGAAAAAATACGTCCATTCGTTCGAACGCACTTTTTCACGGACGACGCAAAAAATATGTTCGTCTGACCCTAGCCTTATGTTGCTGATATCTTACACGTGCTTTGTTTTACTCTTGTATGTTTAGAAAACATTTCCCGCTATATGTGTCACTGGGTGCATCCATTGTGTGATATTTCCCTCTATATGTGTCACTGGGTGCATCCATTGTGTGATATTTTCCTCTATATGTGTCACTGGGTGCATCCATTGTGTGATATTTTCCTCTATATGTGTCACTGGGTGCATCCATTGTGTGATATTTCCCTCTATATGTGTCACTGGGTGCATCCATTGTGTGATATTTTCCTCTATATGTGTCACTGGGTGCATCCATTGTGTGATATTTCCCTCTATATGTGTCACTGGGTGCATCCATTGTGTGATATTTTCCTCTATATGTGTCACTGGGTGCATCCATTGTGTGATATTTTCCTCTATATGTGTCACTGGGTGCATCCATTGTGTGATATTTCCCTCTATATGTGTCACTGGGTGCATCCATTGTGTGATATTTCCCTCTATATGTGTCACTGGGTGCATCCATTGTGTGATATTTCCCTCTATATGTGTCACTGGGTGCATCCATTGAGTGATATTTCCGCTATATGTGTCACTGGGTGCATCCATTGTGTGATATTTCCCTCTATATGTGTCACTGGGTGCATCCATTGTGTGATATTTTCCTCTATATGTGTCACTGGGTGCATCCATTGTGTGATATTTCCCTCTATATGTGTCACTGGGTGCATCCATTGTGTGATATTTCCCTCTATATGTGTCACTGGGCGCATCCATTGAGTGATATTTCCTCTATATGTGTCACTGGGTGCATCCATTGTGTGATATTTCCCTCTATGTGTCACTGGGCGCATCCATTGTGTGATATTTTCCTCTATATGTGTCACTGGGCGCATCCATTGTGTGATATTTTGTGATGTGTCTTTCCATCACTTGCTCCTCACTGTGTGGCTTTGGCCATAGACTAGAACTCACATCATTGTATTGTGTGGGATGTATTCAAAGGACATCACTAGTGGGAGATTAGAAGGCTTTTAAGCTCCCTGTTTTATCTCATTCAGCTGCCAGCTCTTATCTCAGGTAGCCTAGAGAACACAATACACCTCCTGCTGCCTTATCTAAACATTCCCTCCTCCACCTCATTAATGGTTAAATACTGTATAAGATAAACCACAGCCACAAAGTAAAACGTTTGTAGAGATTTTGATAAATGTTGCATCATGGAAAAAAAATCCACAAAATGGAAACAGGAGATAAAAACCTGACTTTATTTTTCTTTTTACATGAAATTACTTCAAACAAAGAAAAAACAGCAGCTTGTATTTTATATTGTGCTTTTATAAAGTTTTATGTGTTTTATAATGTGCTTTATAATGTGTTTTATAAAGTGTTTTATAAGTGTTTTGTAATGTGTGTCATAAAGTGTTTTATAATGTGCTTTGTAAAGTGTTTCATAATGTGCTTTATAATGTGTTTTATAATATGGTTTATAAAGTGTTTCATAATGTGTTTCATAATGTTTTATAATGTGTGTCATAAAGTGTTTTAAAATATGATTTATAATGTGCATTATAATGTGTTTTATAAAGTGTTTCATAATGTGTTTTATAAAGTGTTTTTATTTGTAATGCACAATAATCTAGTTACACCTTAAGTAAGTGGTAGTGTCCCCTTAAAGGGAAATCCTCGTGTTTTTCGCAACATTTTATGCATCAATTTGTTGTAATAAAACAAGTATTTTCATTATTTCCTTCTATTATTTATTTCCAGAGGCTATAATTAGGCAAATATGCGGCTGCCTACTAGGGCCTCGCGCTCACAGGGGCCTCAAATGATGGAAACGATGTAGATTGACACCCCACGGAAATACACTGCTACATTCACAGACACATTTTACCTGGAGACATGCGTCCAATGTCTTAATTCATATTTATTGGGTTAATATTTGCCTTATTTGGATAATAACAGGAGGCAATAGACATGTGCATTAGTTTTAGTACTAAAACAATTTAGTCCGAATTTTGGGAAAATTTAGTTTTCGTATGACTCAAAAGATACGAACTGCTCAGTACAGAAAACGAAAGAAACTAAAATAAAATGCACTACATTTTAGTTTCAGTCCTTTTTATGATATTACATTGATGAGTGAAGGGACCAGAAATGAAGAGCGCAACATCGCAAAGCTACAGAAAAGGTTTGTATGTGTAATCCTTCCTGACCCCTACCCGAAAATCTGACAGTGATAAAGCTCCAGAATAATCACTCGCAGCACAGACAGCCAGCACAGGAGAGGACACCTTTACTTAAGCCTTGTATGTCTATGAGGCAGACAAGATGATAAAAGCAGCTGGAGATGGAAAACATTCAAATAAATCACACTGAAAGCTAATGACAGAGGAGGGCTGGATAGTAAAAAACCCTTTATAACAAGCAGCGCTGGAAGAAGAGAGGGACTTTATAAAATGTGTGTTATATCCCCTCCCGCTCTGCATAATAGGGGCTTAGGTCTGATACATTTTATATTATCCAGGAGCACTATCCCCCTTTCCTCATCTTAATACACATTTTATATAAAGTCCCTCTCCTCTCCCAGTGCTGCTTGTTATAAAGTTTTTTTTTTACATCTGATACATTTAGTATCCAGCTCTTACAGTTACTCTGTCATTATGAACCTTCAGTGTGATTTATTTGAATGCTTCCCTGCTTTATTTTTTATAAAAATAAATTTGCACCAGTCATCTCTTCTCTGAGCTTTCAGACCGATTTACGTTAATATTTTCCCTCTCCCCGGCTTTTTATAATCCTGTGTCTCCCCCACAGAGATAGAAAGTTTAAGAAAAAGTTCCCTCTCCTGTGCTGGATAAGCATTGCATTCCGAAGTTCTGCACCCTCCACATGCCAAAGCAGTAGGATGTTCTATACAGAGAGGGCATTAATTAATGCAGGAGGATGTTCTATACATTATACAGAGAGGGGTATTAATGCAGGAGGATGTTATATATATTATACAGAGAAAGGTATAAATTGAGGAGGATGTTCTATACAGAGAGAGGCATTAATTAATTCAGGAGGATGTTCTATACATTATACAGAGACAGGTATTAAATAATGCAGGTGGATGTTGTATACAGTATACAGAGAGGGGTATTAATTAATGCAGGAGGATGTTCTATACATTATACAGAGAGGAACCTCTTTTTTATAGCCCTTTAAATCCAGTGGCTGTGAGCGATCTGCTGCTTGTTATATTATCTCTCAGACAATGCATCAGGCTCAGCTGTTACAGTAACTGACTAACAGCGCTCAGAGTTTCAGTAAAACAAGGAAATAATATTGTTCTAAACCTCTTATCTATAAAAATATTATTTACTAGTTTTACTGAAACTCTGAGCGCTGTGATGAGCAGCAGTCAGTTACTGTAACAGCTTTGACTGACACATTGTGCTGAGAGTGAGAGATACTGTAACAAGCAGCGATCTCAGCCCTCTGAGGAGCCACTACAATAGTAATTGTATCCACTGTTTTTTGGATGAATGAAATTAGTTTTCATACTAAAAACGAAAACTACTGAAAACGAAAAATACTGAAAACGAAAATACTGAAAACGAAATTCTTTAGCAACTAAATAAATTGCATTTTAGGACTAATTCATTAGTTCAAAACGAAATTTTGTGCTGTGCACATGTCTAGGAGGCAACACTAGCAACTTGTGACGCCCGTTTATACATAATACACATATAACCCATGACCCGCGTTATCTGTACCAGCAGCAGAGAGAAACTAAAGGAGATTGCGGACGGATGAAATTTATTAGCAGGGTTTGATCCATCCTCTATAAACTACGCGTCCCGTGCAACATAATCTATTGATATAAATTGATATAAAATGTATCTCTGCGATGCGGAACCATTAGAGTCGCGGCGCGTAGGATTCCATCTGCTCCTTGGCTGACCATGTGCTGGAGACGCGCTAATCTATTGTTTTTCCATACTATTACGGGCGCAGAGCTTCATTCCCGGCTTTCAGGTTCTGCGTCTTTGGTTTTGAAGGTTAATGTGCAGAAAAGGAAAAACAACACGGCGCGGTCATTACGGCGACACCGTACGTTTTATCAGCATTATCGCACCCCCTGCTCTCTAACACTTCCCTTATGTTGTGTTAAAGAAATTGAATAAAGCGTCAGAACGTACAAACTTTATCGCAAATAAGTGTGCGACGGTAATACGCTCCTACGTGTGCGCGGAGGGGCAGGCGGAGGCCAAAATCATAAAATTGTGACAGTAATAGTATATACTGTACATATATAGTAAAATGCAAAGAATAATAAAGTAACGTTTATCTTTTCACATATCTATGTGTATATATTTATACAGTTTGATTTGTTTAAATGCAAACCCAAGGTTTTTGTTCTAGATCTTAAATGAATGAGTAGAAATTAATGAGAGTTTCAGGAAGAATACCTCCTCTTATGTTGAGCGCATACCATCACTGCATGTGCTGGAAGTGGCCATTGTTTTCTTTTTGGCACACGTCGACGTGGCGCTTTGTGTTGTTGCCAACGGTCTCAATACTGCTTCATTAAGGTTTCGGATCTCATTCCTAAAGGGATTATTCTTTCGTTCCCCGCTCTTTCAGAAAATCTAATCCCTTCACCCTGCGATGAGTTCAGCATTCACCGCAGGGTCCCCGAAGAGAAGGGTAAATCCGGCGCAATCTAAAAAAAAAATGATCAGATCTGATCTGATAGGCCGCTGTAAACTCGCCGAACGCGTCTGAAAATAGCCGATGATCCGCCGAACACAGAGCCGAGTAGCTGCCGGAAATAGCCGACAAGCCGACGGACAAAAAACCCCAAAAAACAAAATGATTAAAAATTTTAAACGCTGTTTGCAAAAGAACTACTGGACAAAAATGTCTGGAATTTACATATAAGATCCTATGAATGATAATAAAAAGGTCTGTTTAAAAACAAACAATAAAACATCAAAAATTATTTTGCTGAAAAAATCCTGAAAAATGCCTAAAAAAATCTTAAAAACCACAAATAAAAAGAAGCTTTTTTGCTGCAAATGAAAAGAATAAATTGTTTTTAGATGTTGCATAAAAACATATATTTTTAACATTGAAATCTATGGTATTCGTCTGATTAGACCTGTCGAATGAAAACACTGAACATCAGGGCATTTCACTGACATTTCTCTGCTGTTCAATGTGAATAGATTAAACATTGCTTCACTATGGGGGATTTCACTGCTGCCGAATATCACACGAACACCTGGGGGGGGGGGCAGAGTTTGACAGCCCTGCGCTATGGTTTTGGCTGCCATGGCTCTCCAGATGTTTTTTGGGAACTACATTTCCCGTGAGGCTCAGCCATTCTAATGAGTGGCTGAGCATCATGGAAGATGTAGTTCCAAAACATCTGGAGGGTCAAGCCTTCTGGCCCCTGAGCTGTCAGTCGTGCAGGGCTTGTTACTTTACACTCGTTCCTTCCGAAAGCACCACAATAAGATGTCCAGGCAGGAACGATTGGGGGAGTTTGGCCACAGATTCTATGAAATTACACCGTCCTCAAAAGCCGCTGGATTGTCATGATGTGCGCATGCGCCATCTTTCTGGAAGCAATGCCGTGCCGAGAGCAAGTCTTGGTGTTTGGTGTGAGTGCTATCCGTGTGGCTGTGTTGTTGTTATGGCTATGATGCCACCTAGCAGCCTCTTCCAGCATGCGCTGTGATGGGATGTGCTCAACATAAGAGGAGGTACGTCTCCTGAAACTATCATTAATTTATTTTAATTCGTTTATGATCTATGAACAAAAACCTAGCGTTCAGGTCTATGTGAATCATCCTGTTTATAAATAAGTGGTTTGCGTATGAACCTAAAATATATATATTCTTGTTTGAGAAAACGTACTTACAGATATATTAGATTATATATGATATATATATATATATACACACACACACACACTGTATGTTAGTTGTATGTGGATATATATTCACATAAACCCGAGGGACAGAGATAAATAAAACGCTGCGATTCCCGTGTCGTTCCGCGTTCACCCCGGTGTCTCATTTTGAATAATGAGGAACATTCTGTGTCAGTAAACGTGTGAATGTGATTGATACTTGGAACAGTGGAACAGTATGTAACATGTGGCCAGGCAGGGATTCCCGGCATAAATCAGGATTATTACCTCTCGCGCTGACCTAACATGCACTCTGTACATGCATGGATAGAATCCCTCCCAGGGCGCGCGGGCGTGAGATTCTGCAAGAGAATGGAGGTGACGCGCATCACAAATGGTTAATAAAATGTGAATTTATTACTCGCACCCTCATCGCGTGATGCATTAATTCTGTTGTTTTCGCATCGTGCATTTCGTGTTTTCTTTGCAGTTTCTGTTGACGTTTTGCGTCTTTGATCACGTCATGGAGTGTGGCATACCATGGCGCTGTGATCAGGAGAAATCCTGGGGTCCCTTACTGAAACCCCGTGTTTTTCATTAAACCTGATACAAACAAAACAGTTTGCCCCTGTTCCCTTTTACAAGGAGGGGGCGAAATGCCCGGTGGTCCAGCAAGGGGTTAAAAAAAGCAAACACTGGTTGTCTGGTGGGGGCTGGAGTTATAGACTGCTATCAACTGCTGGAGACACACGAGCCTTGGATCTAATATCAGTCATCAACTGACAGACTCACACGGCGGGCACATGTATCTGTCGTCAACTGCCAGAATGACACGGGACATGGGTGTAATATCAGCTTTCATCAACTGCCAGAATGACACGGGACATGGGTGTAATATCAGCTTTCATCAACTGCCAGAATCACTCAAACTCCAGGTTTAATATGAAACCAACGCCGTCATCATCAACTGCCTGAAATCATAAGTAGAATCATACGATTGTCACCAACTGCCAGATTCATTTGGGAAACTGGGAAAGCAGAGGAGAATAAGTGTGCTGTTTAATGGAGGTAGCGTTGCCCGCACAGTGAGGGGCATCGGGCAGTGATACAGGATTCCCTGGTTCTCATTAACCCATCGCTGTCCTGATCTGAGAGTCTCGGTTATCCTGAGCAGCCATTGAACGCGTCACTCTATTGACTGGCGCCCGCACGGCGAGTGGAAGCAGCTCCCAGTACTGCTCATATCCTCTCCAGGTCTGGCTGCCTGCACACAGGATTACCCGGCGCGCTCCGCGCGGCGTCCCTGGGAGAGATCCATGGGTTTTATTAGCTCTTGTAAATCAATCCGCAGGCTTTGCTCCGGGCGTGGATGCTCTGCTCTCCGCTCACATAATAACTCGCGCGCTGGTTGTCGGTGTGAGGGAAGGATTGGGAGTTTTCTTGTTGTTGTACAAACCATATTAAAGAACACGAGAGCTTTGCGTCTTCTACAAAACACGGGGGACGCGGGTCCGTCTGTGCATGAACACGCATCGCACCGGCTCCTGCTGCGCCTCTTCCTGCTCATTTACTCCGTGTTTCGTTCCACATGTTGCGCTTCTCGCGGATACATGTAACAGCTTCTGTTTAGTCAACGCGTTTCGCTTTGTATTCTTTGCTCCAGGCTCCTTGTATCTCCCGCGCCCCCAGTCAGCTGGATCTTTTATTCCTGATTTTCCATCTCACAGGTTATTTATCGCCTGATTCTCACCCCAAGACATCTAGCACCCGTTCCAGCTCTAGAACCTGGAAAGATGGCCATGTTTGTAGGCAGGAAACTCAACATATTGGAAAAGACGGATGTTTTTTTTCCAGTTTGCATTGGTTTTCTTTGATGACCCTGGCCAATCATTTGCACCCTCAAGGGGTTATTCCAAGAGCGCCGGACTGGCCCCGAAACGGCACTTTACAGTGAATTTCACCGTATGGTGACATTCAGGGGCCATTCAGTTATTAAAAAGCAGGTAATTTGCCAAATATTGGTAAATTGACAGCGAAATACAGTGCCTGTTCGGCGGCAGTGAAATACAGTGGCTGTTCGACGGCAGTGAAATACAGTGCCTGTTCGACGGCAGTGAAATACGGTGCCTGTTCGGCGGCAGTGAAATACGGTGCCTGTTCGGCGGCAGTGAAATACGGTACATGTTCGGCGGCAGTGAAATACGGTGCTGTTTGGCGGCAGTGAAATACGGTGCTGTTCGGTGGCAGTTAAATACGGTGCCTGTTCAGCGGCAGTGAAATCCCCCATAGAGAAGCAATGGTTAATCTATTCACATTGAACAGCAGAGAAATGTCAGTGAAATGCCCTGATGTTCAGTGGTTTCATTCGGCAGATTTATTCAGGAGAATCCCATAGGTTTCAATGTTAAAAATAGTCCCGTTTTAATCCAATATCTAATAAACCGTTTATTATTTTAATCTGCAGCAAAAAGTCTCTTAAGTTACTTATTTTTTAGGATCTTTCAGACATTTTTTGGGATTTTTTTCTGCAAAGTTTTTTTTTTTACAGTGTTTACTTTTACAGAGAAAGGTGTCCATCAGAGGTGGCCTCTCTCTGTATAAGGCTAGAAAAAAAGAAAAATTTCTTAAAAAAAATATAATTTACGTTTATTCATTTTTTAAAACTTTTACAGAGAAAGGTGTCCACCATTGGAGGGGTCCTTGCTCTGCAAAAGGCTTAAAAAAAAAAAAATCTATAAAAAAATAATTTACTTCTATATCGTTTTTTTTTTTAAAAAAAACAACATAATTTACATTTATTCATTTCTTAAAAACTTTTACAGAGAATGGTGTCCACCAGAGGAGGGGTCCTTGCTCTGCAAAAAGCTAAAAAAAAATTCCTAAAAAAAGTTTTTTTTTTTTTTACCTTTACAGAAAAAGGTGTCCACCACAGGGGGTTCACAGCTCTGTAAAAGCTAAAAAAAAAATTCTACAAAAAATTTTTATTTAGTTATTTATTTATTTTTAAAATTTGAATTTTTTTCTTTTTTACAATATTCTTATTACATTTTTCATTAAACTTTTACAGAGAAAGGTGACCCCCCCTCCCCATTTTAGATGCCTGTAGGCACATGCCTATTTATCCTAATTGTACATCCGGCCCTGGGAATGTCCAAGATTCGCCATGGGTTCCACCTGCAGAACGCTCGTGTTTCTCAGCCAATCAGGATCTCATGCTTTGTGTCCTGCTGCCGAACGAGTTAAGGCTGAAGCGTAATTATTTCTCCTTTCGCTTTTTAATGAATTTATTTGTTTAGGAGCACTTCGCAGGGTCCGTCAGTAGCCACTTTTACAAACATTTCATCCATCATTTCTACCTCCCCGCGATTCGTCTCCGCCATGTAACACAAAACTCGTTGGAGAGGTAGAATCTATTATGTCTGGCGCGCCGGTGACAGCCAGCAGCTTGTACCAGGGATCCGTTCTATTTGTTTCCCAAGATGCTTAACGGAGAAGGAAATTAATTCGTGTTTATTCTCCCTCTCAAATTCTCAGTTTATTCAATCCATACAGAATAAAAGTTAACTTTTCTAGTTTTGAGACTTTATTAAATGATAATTTATTAGTAATTTAATAATAATCATTTAAAAATGAATTAGTAATTTAATAATACATTTTTAAATGATTATTATTAAATTAGTAATTAATAATAATAATTTAATAATTAATTAATTAGTAATTTAATAATAATCATTTAAAAATGTATTATTAAATTACTAATAAATTAATTTTTAAATGATTATTATTAAATTAGTAATAAAATTATGAAATAATTATTAAAATTACTAATAAATGAATTATTAAATTATTATTATTAAATTACTAATAAATGAATTATTAAATTAATTATTAAATGAATCTCGGCTCTCAATAAAAAAATGTACCCTGTGCATATCAGGGCTGTCAAACTCCGCCCCCAGATGTTTCTGAACTACAACTCCCATGATTCTCTGGCCATCTATTGCTTTCAAAGGATTCTGGGAATTGTAGGCCATCACTACATGGGGCTCAGAGTTTGACAGCCCTGATGTATATGATCTGTCATCACATCTCATTTATAAGTCTTCAAAAAGTTAACATTTTCCGCATCCCTGAGGTTAAAACTATATAAAATTGAGCGAGGGTCAAGACGTCAAAACATAATTTTTGTGGAAAAGTGGTTAAAAAAACGACTTAAAAAAAATTGAGTTAACTTATTTTTCCTTTTTACGCAAAGTGGAAACGTCACAAAGATACTCGATGTGAAAAATGTAACCCTTTAAACCCTTGAAAAACGTAAATAGTATTGAGGGCGCGTTAAAAAAATATGTCTGCCATGATCATGTGATGTCAGCGTCCAATCAGGCCCTGGGATTATTGTGATAAAAGGAAGATATTCTGTTTTATTGCTCATTATTATTTATTTGGACGGGGCCCAAGAATTGGGACTGGTCTGCAGAAATCAGGACAGGCTGCGCCTCTTTTTTCTCACCTAGTGGAACTGTGGGTCTCCTTGCCCCTCCAGGCTCCGTGACAGAGATTCTCAGGTCCCCAACATATCGGTTTCAAATGCCCCAGACAGAGGTCTTCATACCCACCAGGCTCCAAGAGTTTCCCAAGCCCTGAAATAGGGGTTCATGTCCTCAAGGCCAAGAAACTGGGGTTTCCAACCCCCCCCCCGATTAAAGATGGGGTCAGATATCCTAAAGAAGCTTCAAGCAGAGGTCCCGAGGCCCAAAACAGGAGTCTCTGCGCCCCATAATGACGGAGCGAGTGGCCTTATTCCCTCCGCCTGCGTTACCCCAATGTGATTGGCCTCATTCCACTCCACCCTCCCTTCCCCCAGAGAGGCTGCCCCCGGCCTTTCAATCCCCCAAAGTGAGACCCCATTTTCCTGTCTCATCACCACCGGATGGCTTTAGGAGTGCCAGCCTCCGTCCTCTCCCATGGCGCGCCAGTGTCTCATACTGGAAGCGGCGCCAAGCTAAGAGAAGCTCCAGATTAAGGCTCAGCGGCTCATTGAACGACCCACAGGCTCAGCGCCTCAATGAACGAGCCACGAGCTCAGCGCCTCAATGAACGAGCCACGAGCTCAGTGCCTCAATGAACGAGCCACGAGCTCAGCGCCTCAATGAACGAGCCACAGGCTCAGCGCCTCATTGAACGACCCACGGGCTCAGCGCCTCAATGAACGAGCCTCAATGAACGAGCCACGAGCTCAGCGCCTCAATGAACGAGCCACAGGCTCAGCGCCTCAATGAATGAGCCACGAGCTCAGCGCCTCAATGAACGAGCCACAGGCTCAGCGCCTCATTGAACGACCCACGGGCTCAGCGCCTCAATGAACGAGCCACGGGCTCAGCGCCTCAATGAACGAGCCACGGGCTCAGCGCCTCAATGAACGAGCCACGAGCTCAGCGCCTCAATGAACGAGCCACAGGCTCAGCGCCTCATTGAACGAGCCACGGGCTCAGCGCCTCAATGAACGAGCCACGAGCTCAGCGCCTCAATGAACGAGCCACGAGCTCAGCGCCTCAATGAACGAGCCACGGGCTCAGCGCCTCAATGAACGAGCCATGGGCTCAGCGCCTCAATGAACGAGCCACGGGCTCAGCGCCTCAATGAACGAGCCATGGGCTCAGCTCGCTGCCTGCGCTGGTACCGCTGCAAGAAGCATTACTCAGAGGTCAGCGGTGGGAGGTGATGGGCCCCTGAACGCATCACAGGCTGTCACCCCCTGCTAGAGATAAGGCGTCACAACCCGCTCTCACTGTAAATTGTCTAAATCACATCGATATTGACAGAAATGGCCCGAGAGGTCATAATGTCACTCAATAAGCCAGGAAAAGGCCTAGAAGTTTCTGCCCCCCCCCCCTGCAGCAGGTCCCTTTTTCGCCGTTCAAAGTTGGCATGTTTGGTTTCTACAGGGGTCACGGTGACATCATGGCGGGCAGCAACCGGTCTGTGCGCCAATAAAACAAGGGGAAAATGGTATAAATAGGAATGTAGCTGCAGTACCTCAACATCGTCAGCAGAGGGCAGACATGTCACAGAAGAGCTGCTTAAACACCAGCACTGCATCCACACACATTGACACACAGCGACAGATACACAGAGACAGATACAGTGACAGACACACACAGCGACAGATACACACAAACACACACAGCGACAGATACACAGCGACAGATACACACAGAGACAGATACAAACAGTGACAGATACAAACAGTGACAGATACAGTGACAGATACAAACAGTGACAGATACAAACAGTGACAGATACACACAGCGACAGATACACACAAACACATACAAACAGTGACAGATACAAACACACAGTGACAGATACACAGAAAATAGTAGATACACACATAAACAACAACCAGTCACAGATAAACACAGGCGCAAACACACAATGAGAGATACACATAAACAGACACCTTGCACATCGCAGCATGACACCGCAGAACGACACCGCAGCACGACATCTCAGCACGACACTGCAGCATGACATCACAGCACGACACAGCAGCAAGACACCGCAGCACAACATCGCATAACAACATATTGTGGCACGACATCACAGCGTGACATCGAAGCACGACATCGGGGCACGACATTGCGGCACAACATCACAGCGCGACATCGCGGCACAACATCACAGCGTGACATCGCGGCACAACATCACAGCGTGACATCGCGGCACAACATCACAGCGTGACATCGCGGCACAACATCACAGCGTGACATCGCGGCACAACATCACAGCGTGACATCGCGGCACAACATCACAGCGTGACATCGCGGCACAACATCACAGCGTGACATCGCGGCACAACATCACAGCGTGACATCGCGGCACAACATCACAGCGTGACATCGCATCACGTGGCCAGATTATCCCCATTATATTCTGATCATGCGTCTGAGACAAATAACAGCGCTGAGACGTTAACGCGGCCCCTGGTGCTGCCCGACAAGTCCACCGCGATACCTGGTCCCTGTTTAATAGACACCGTGTCCCGTCTTAACGACCAAAACAGCCACACGGACCCGAGATATGTACGTTCTGATCTCCACACTGAGCCTCACACAGGAGCTGCTCCTGCCTGAACCTCAGCCAACCAGCAGATGGCAGCGCAGGAGCGCGCGGGCGAGCGGAGAGGGCCACGGTGTACCCTCCGTTATTGATGCAATGACCAGGCAAGCGTTTGCTGTTCCATACTGTGAGTGGAAATTAACCGGCCAGAGCCGTCAAGCGCGTCCGATGGTCTCATTTCCCAAATCGTCCATTGAGTAATTATTGACATTTCCACGTGGCCGCCCCGGCCGTTGCGCGCCACCGCTCTGATTTACGGGGATAAATACCCAATTTTACACGCTCCTTGTTCCCTTTGCGGCGTCGGAGAGACTGTGCCCCATGCCTATATTTTTAATAATATGCCATGATGACGGGTAATGTCACAGGCGATGGAAGGGTTAATGGACTTTTTTAAAGAAAAACTCAAAAAAATCTTCTGCTCCACTGGTTGAAATAATTGGTAAAATGGAAGCACAAGCGGCTCGAAGCGGAGCGGAGCGCGCATGCATCAACGGTGTCAATATTTTAGATGGGATGCCGCGGTGTGATCAATGGTGGCTCGTTCCAGAGGGTCTCATGTCTAGGATGCTGTATAGTCGCACGGCGCCCCCTTTATACATTATATGTCATTACACGAGACCTCACTGCGCGCCAAGCGATGGACAGGTGACAGCGGCGTCCTGCACGCTATCCGCCAGCGCCCCGACCCACCCCATCTAACAGCGTTATTCACTAATGCCCGAACTTGCCACCGAATGGTGAATTTCACCGTATCTGCAATTTCAGCTCAATTCGTCTTTTCACAAATTTCTCAATTCACCAAATACAGACAAATTAACATCAAAATACTGTGCGTTTATTTTCACTGTGATTCGGCGACATCGGAACTGACAGATAAACTATCGATTTGTCTATTCACAGAATGCTGAATCGCAGCGAAATTGCACCAAAATAACCTGATCTCAATTTGACAGGTGTAAATAGCCAAATCTAATACGTTACAATGGAATAAATGGAATATCTTTTATAAAAAAAAATTAAAAGACCTTTTTTGTATTTTTGGATGACATTTTTGTTGTTTTTTTATTTTTTAAATGATTTATTATTTTGTAACAAACCTTGTTATTATTTTGTAACAGACCATTTTATTATTGCTTAAAGGAACTTTATTATTTCGACACAGTTTTTACTACCCTCTTTATTTTTGAATTTTTAAAAGAACTTTTGTAGTGTTTGCATTTTTTACATAACTTTTAAGAGATTTTTTTCATTATTTTGTTACATACCTTTTTAATTTTTTAAAGGACCTTTTTATTATTTAGACATATTTTTTACTAGCCTTTATTTATTGATTATTTTTTAAATACCTTAGTTTTTTTTTGTATTTTATTAGACAATTGTTTTTATTTTTTTAAAAGTTGTTTTTTTTTCAAATTTTGCAACACACCTTTTTAATATTTTTTAAAAAGGACATTTTTTCTTATTTAGACACATTTTTACTACCCTCTTAATTTTTTAAAAGACCTTGTTGTGTTCTTTGCATTTTTTTTTCATACGGGGAATTTCCCTGTTCGGTGACACTTCGGGGCTAGATCGTCTGTCTCTGATTAACCCCCCATGTTCAGATTTCCTGGAAATCTCAGTATCGGTCCCTGCGATGTGTGCGGATCTGTCTCCCTGAGCTCCATTGACGCCGGCGGGATGTGTTATTGGATTCTGCTGTAAAAAAGCATCCACAAGGGGGCGCTCACCGCCCGGCCACATTTCATTGGATGAAACGCTGCGGAGTGTTGGAATTTACCGGAGACGGAAATATAAGAGAAAACCTGAAAAATCAGGAAGGTGAGGAGCCCCCCGTCCCCCCCCGTTACACAGTTTGCGGGATTCACTGTAATGCCAGGCAGCACGCCGTGGCGCCTTCGCCGCGCTCCGCCGTACGACACAGATGCAGCATTGTCATCAATTATAGACGGGAGGCTACAGGAAACAGATGGCGCGCTTTTTGCCAAAAACGCTGGCATCGGACTTTATAATCACACGCACAAATCCGGCTGCTAATTAGTCATTACGGAGCGGTATTAGGGCGAGCCGGGGGTTATATATAACCGCAAACCGCGAGGCGCGCCACCAGCCATGGCCGACGCCAGCCAAGCAGCATCTCGACAGGGGTTTCCAGATCGCTCGCGCTTGGCACGTGACGCAACCTAGTTTGTAAAGACGACTATAAATCAGTGTCAGGAAACAGACAGAGCCTTAAAGAGGATTCAGGACGTGGATCGGATCATCAGCAGCAGCGGCGCTGCTAATCGGCGCGGCGCTCTTAAAGGTATAGCATCTCGCGTTCCCTCTAAGCTCCCTCTAAGCATTGCAGCAGTTAAACAGGTCAATTAATGCAACAGCGACTCTTGGAGCCAATGGAAGAGCAGGATGGAAAGTTCCCTGTTTTTAACCATTTAGGTACTGGCTGCACCCAAAAGTGCTTAGGGGGAACAGCGCATCTTCTACGAGCCGGAGCAACACACAGCACTTTCATCATTTTGGGGTGTTTAGCTCTGCCTTCTCACAGGATGGAGCAGCTTTAGTGCAACCCCAGAATGGGCAACGAAATACAAAGTGATAAGAGGCCTGTATGTTACTGCGAGGAATGAAGAGTCAGACACGACCCTTACTGATGTGTCACATGATGCTTTTTATATTGTTTATCATTCAAAAGAACAAGAAATAAAATACAGACCAGCCAATCAGAGCTCGTCATTGTGTCACATGATGCTTTTCCGGATATGATAGTTAATATGAGATAACAGAATATTCCGGATATAATAGTTACTATGGGATAACAGAATATTCCGGATATAATAGTTACTGTGGGATAACAGAATATTCTGGATATAATAGTTACCTTGGGATAACGGAATATTCCGGATATAATAGTTACTGTGGGATAACAGAATATTCTGGATATAATAGTTACCTTGGGATAACGGAATATTCCGGATATAATAGTTACTATGGGATAACAGAATATTCCGGATATAATAGTTACTATGGGATAACAGAATATTCCGGATATAATAGTTACTATGGGATAACATAATATTCCGGATATAATAGTTACTATGGGATAACAGAATATTCCGGATATAATAGTTACTATGAGATAACAGAATATTCAGGATATAATAGTTACTATGGGATAACAGAATATTCCGGATATAATAGTTACTATGAGATAACAGAATATTCCGGATATAATAGTTACTATGAGATAACAGAATATTCCGGATATAATAGTTACTATGGGATAACAGAATATTTCTAGGTCAAAATAGCCAAACCAGAAAAATTCTCCCATTTATCTCACTTTCCAAATTGGCTTTTTGGTCTAGAAGTTTCCATTCTCCTGCTTTTCACCGCCAAAAAATCAGTAAACTTTTTCTGCGTGTCTGAAAATGTCTCCTCTTTTCATACAGGCTGCCGCCCCAAGCAGTTGTTTATGGATAGATTAAAGGAAAAGCATTTACCGTAATTTGAAATGTCATTTTTTGGTTTTTACATATTTCTATACATCCAGCTAGAAATCCGCCACTTCACGGGCAGGTTATGGGGACCTCCTAGGCACGATATTTGAAGGAATTTTTCATTTTAACCCTTATTTCATGGAATACTCACTGTCCCTTTAAAAACGTTTTTTTAAAACTTTTTGTCCTTGTTTCCTGTCCCCCAGGGCACTACCCGGACCCCCATACACCTTTTATGGCAAATATGTAGCATCTATGCCCTCTTGGAGGGCACTCCAAAAAAACGAATTTTCAGCCCCATTGACTTGCATGGGGGTTCGGGTTCGGTCCCGAACAAATGGGAAGTTCGGGTTCGGGCTCGAACCGAACTCGGGGAGTGTTCGGCTCATCCCTATATGGGATAACAGAATATTCCGGATATAATAGTTACTATGGGATAACAGAATATTCCGGATATAATAGTTACTATGGGATAACAGAATATTCCGGATATAATAGCTACTATGAGATAACAGAATATTCCGGATATAATAGTTACTATGGGATAACAGAATATTCCGGATATAATAGTTACTGTGGGATAACAGAATATTCTGGATATAATAGTTACCTTGGGATAACGGAATATTCCGGATATAATAGTTACTGTGGGATTAACATACTATTCCGGATATAATAGTTACTATGGGATAACAGAATATTCCGGATATAATAGTTACTATGGGATAACAGAATATTCCGGATATAATAGTTACTATGGGATAACAGAATATTCCGGATATAATAGTTACTGTGGGATAACAGAATATTCCGGATACAATAGTTACCTTGGGATAACAGAATATTCTGGATATAATAGTTACTATGGGATAACAGAATATTCTGGATATAATAGTTACTATGGGATAACAGAATATTCCGGATATAATAGTTACTATGGGATAACAGAATATTCCTGATATAATAGTTACTATGGGATAACAGAATATTCCGGATATAATAATTACTATGGGATAACAGAATATTCCCGATATAATAGTTACTATGGGATAACAGAATATTCCGGATATAATAGTTACTATGGGATAACACAATATTCTGGATATAATAGTTATTATGGGATAACAGAATATTCCGGATATAATGGTTACCTTGGGATAACAGAATATTCCGGATATAATAGTTACTATGTCATAACAGAATATTCTGGATATAATAGTTACTATGGGATAACAGAATATTCCGGATATAATAGTTACTATGGGATAACAGAATATTCCGGATATCATAGTTACTGTGGGATAACAGAATATTCCGGATACAATAGTTACCTTGGGATAACAGAATATTCCGGATATAATAGTTACTATGGGATAACAGAATATTCCGGATATAATAGTTACTATGGGATAACAGAATATTCCGGATATAATAGTTACTATGGGATAACACAATATTCTGGATATAATAGTTATTATGGGATAACAGAATATTCCGGATATAATGGTTACCTTGGGATAACAGAATATTCCGGATATAATAGTTACTATGTCATAACAGAATATTCCGGATATAATAGTTACTATGGGATAACAGAATATTCCGGATATAATAGTTACTATGGGATAACAGAATATTCCGGATATAATAGTTACTGTGGGATAACAGAATTTTCCGGATATAATAGTTACTATGGGATAACAGAATATTCTGGATATAATAGTTGCTGTGGGATAACAGAATATTCCGGATATAATAGTTACTATGGGATAACAGAATATTCAGGATATAATAGTTACTATGGGATAACAGAATATTCCGGATATAATAGTTACTATGGGATAACAGAATATTCCGGATATAATAGTTACTATGGGATAACAGAATATTCCGGATATAATAGTTACTATGGATAACAGAATATTCCGGATATAATAGTTACTATGAGATAACAGAATATTCCGGATATAATAGTTACTATGGGATAACAGAATATTCCGGATATAATAGTTACTATGGGATAACAGAATATTCTGGATATAATAGTTACTATGGGATAACAGAATATTCTGGATATAATAGTTACTATGGGATAACAGAATATTCCGGATATAATAGTTACTATGGGATAACAGAATATTCTGGATATAATAGTTACTATGGGATAACAGAATATTCCGGATATAATAGTTACTATGGGATAACAGAATATTCTGGATATAATAGTTACTATGGGATAACAGAATATTCCGGATATAATAGTTACTATGGATAACAGAATATTCCGGATATAATAGTTACTATGAGATAACAGAATATTCTGGATATAATAGTTACTATGGGATAACAGAATATTCCGGATATAATAGTTACTATGGGATAACAGAATATTCTGGATATAATAGTTACTATGGATAACAGAATATTCCGGATATAATAGTTACTATGAGATAACAGAATATTCCGGATATAATAGTTACTATGGGATAACAGAATATTCTGGATATAATAGTTACTATGATAACAGAATATTCCGGATATAATAGTTACTATGGGATAACAGAATATTCCGGATATAATAGTTACTATGGGATAACAGAATATTCCGGATATAATAGTTACTATGGGATAATAGAATATTCTGGATACAATAAAATGCATGTCTTTTTGTTCCAGACCCTTCCGTGGGGATTTTGAGGTGCCTGAGCTGATCGGAGGGTTACTTTAGATGCTCTTGTAATTCCGCAGCTGCTGGTGACGGTTTTCGGAGGGCGCAGTTTCTCCTGGGGGGGGGTTTGGCAGCTGTGTGTGATGTGATGAGCAGCTCCAGCCAAGCCACACCCTGTGCGCAGGGATCCTTGCGAGTAGGCGGAGATGTGTGCGCACCCTGTAATCTGCAGAGTCTTGGCACATGGGATACAGCATCTGGCCGGCTCCGTTGAGGGCTTCAATGCAGCCACTGCCACTTAGAGAGTCTTCTCAATCCTTCTAAGATCTCACCACGCCTCTGCTGCAGCATGTGTCTCATAATATAAATTGATACGGTATGAATTGCACCAACATATTCCAGAGCGCTGTACAAAGATGACATTTCATGCAGGTTTGATGGCTTTGACAGTTTCAGCGTATAAATATGGCGCCTCATAATGATAACACGGATTTTCTGTGTAAGGTACGATGATTCACTGACCACAGTGTAGGGGTCTTCAGGTTAGGACTGGGTGGTGCAGCATCACCTGGCTGAGAGTTATAGGAGTTACAATCCACAACAAGGCAAATCAGAACCTCTAAACCTCTAAGCCTCTCAGTGTCAGGGTGGCACCAGACGTGAGCCAAGGTGGGACCCAAAGTTTGGTTTATATCCCAGGCGCTGGGGTTGAATGGGTTAATAAAGGCGCTGGATACAATGAAGCAGGTGTATAAGTATATTGACGCAGTTGATAAACACACAGTGTCTGATAACAGCAGGTATTTATTATTATTCTTTATTTATAAAGCGCCTGCATATTCAGGTATGAAACCTGTAAGCACAACGGTGATCTTTGCAATATATATATATATCCAGGTACTGCATTATGCGGTGCACAGCGATGAACAGGTACAGCTGAACATAACAGTCTTTGGTAACCGCAGATACGGTACCTGGAACCTCAGTGGTGATCCACTTCAGAATCTGGATACTTGGAGATGCAGTTACAGGTGATAAACAGCAACAAACAGGAACAGGGATGACGTATAACACACAGGAGCTCTGGATGAACCTCTCCATAGAGAGGCAGGAGGAAAGGGTGTTACCAGGTCGTATATTAACTACACAGGTGAACTGGGCCAGGAATCAGCCTGGAGTGGAGGCGGACAGGTAGTGGTATTAGGGAAACTGCGGACCGGACTGACCTCAAGTAGGATCCAGGAATGGAAGCAAGATGACACTCAGAGTCAATCGTTTTCCAGCCCCTAAAACCATCAAAAGAAACTGTATTCCTCCATTCCAAAACAAACACTTGGTTCAACGTTCTCCCACCCTAAACATTCCAGATACAAGTCCCATAAACCCAGGACACAGCGCCCACTCCCATAAACATCAAATCCCTCATCTGCCCTATACCAGTAGATTCCCTAAACCCAAGATAAGAACCCCCACACCTTAATCCAATCAAATAATCACAGATTACCTAGAAAATCCCTAACACCCAAACCCAAGTGTGCCCAATCCCCGCACAAGTGTCCCTAATGCCTAAAACCCCAAACACAAGTGTTCCTTTCCCAAACACCCCAAAACTAAATATCTCCATTCCCTAACGCTTCAAAAATCAAGTAGCCCCAATTTTTATCACCCCAATCCCAGGAGTCTCTAATCCTTAACTCCCCAAACCCCGGTGTCCCCAACCTCTAACACCCCAAATCCAAGTGAATCTAATCCCTAGCTCCCCAAACACATGTTACTGATTTCTATCATATCAATACAAGCATCCTTAATCCCTAGAACCCCAAACCCCTGTCCATAACCCCTAACTCCTCAAACTCACGTTCCCAATTTCTAGCACCTCAGTGCAAGCACGTCCAAACTCCTACTGTCCCCTACCCCAGCACCCCAAATCCAAGTGACTCTAATCCCTAGCTCCCCAAACACATGTTACTGATTTCTAGCATATCATTGCAAGCATCCTTAATCCCTAAAACTCCAAACCCCTGTCTCCAATTTATAACAACCCAAGCCCAGGTGTCCCTAACACCCCAAACTCAAGTGTCCATAACCCCTAACTCCTCAAACTCATGTTCCCAATTTCTAGCACCTCAGTGGAAGCATGTCCAAACTCCTACTGTCCCTTACCCCAGCACCCCAAATCTAAGTGTTTACTGCTGCTACACCCAAATCCAAGTGTCTTCTACCCCAAGATCAAGTGTTCCCTATGCCTAGCACTCCAACCAAAATGTAACCTTTGCTTACACTGTAACCCCAAGCGTCTCTAATCTTTCACTCCCCAACCCCAAGTGTCCCCTATGCTTAACACCCCTAACCCAAGTGTCCTCTATCCATAACATGACTTGCTCCTATCCTACGCCTAAGGTTTTCACTATTCCTACACCCCAAACCTTGGTGTCCCCTATACTTATCACCCCAAAACTAAAGTGATCCCTATCCCTAACATAAGGTTTGCCTTCTTCCTACACCCAAACCCAAGTGCCCTTATTCCATAGCACCCGAATCCCAGTGTTCCCTGTTCTTAAATACACATGACCACAAATCCCCCAAATTCAAGATTGTTCCCAACCACAACCCAACTAAAACTTAACCCTAACGCCATAATCTTAACCCTGACTTTAGTGTCAGACGTGTTATAAATGAATACACATTTATACCCCCCAGTTAATAAACCCCTCTTGATGTGCTGCTCACTGAGCATAGTGTGACTTTATAAATGTGATGGTACCTATGGCCAGTCTGTAAGGGGGGCCGGCTTCTCTCCAGGTGATTGACGATCACTAAAACTGCCACATTAATTACTTATGAGGTAATAAAACACTTGTAACACAATCAAAGGACCCGTCCTCAGAGCAGGCACCAACCAATAAATCTGTGGTGCAGAGTATCGATCCGGTATCGGTGCATTACAGGATACAGTCTATTAGCTGGACACATTCTATTAGTTGGATACATTTTATTACATGTACATGTTCTGTTAGTTTTATACATTGTATTTGCTGATTACATTCTATTAGTTGGATACATTCTATCAGTTGTATAAATTCTCTCACATACATTCTATTTCCTGATACATTCTATTAGTTGGATACATTATGTTGGGTACATTATATTACATGGACACATTCTATACTTGGATACAGTCTATTAGATGGGTACATTATGTTGGGTACATTATATTACATGGACACATTCTATACTTGGATACAGTCTATTAGATGGATACATTCTATTTCCTGATATATTCTATTAGTTAGACACATTCTATTAGTTCGATACATTCCATCTGTTGGATGTATTCTATTAGTTGGATACATTCCATCTGTTGGATACATTCTATTAGTTGGATACATTCTATTAGTTGGATACATTCTGTGGGTTGGATACATTCGGTGGGTTGGATACATTCTATTAGTTGGATACATTCTGTGGGTTGGATACATTCTGTGAGTTGGATACATTCTGTGAGTTGGATACATTCTGTGGGTTGGATACATTCCATTACTTGGATACAGTCTATTACATGGATACATTCTGTGAGTTTGATATATTCTATTAGCTAGATACATTCTATTAGTTGGATACATTCTGTTAGTTGGATACATTCTATTAGTTGGATACATTCTGTGGGTTGGATACATTATATTACTTGGGTACATTCTATTAGCTGGGTACATTCTATTAGCTAGATATATTCTATTACATGGATACATTGTATTAGTTGGATAAATTTTGTGGGTTGGATACATTCTATTAGCTGGGTACATTCTTTTACATTCTATTAGTTGTATACATTTTATCAGTTGGATACATTCTATTAGCTAGATACTTTCTATTACAACTGGATATATTCTACTACATGTAGAAAAATAATTCAACTGAAAGTGAATTTGACGTCTAATAAGCGCTCAACAATGTTTCTAGGGAAAAGGGGGGCTCTATACTCTCGGGTAATCCCTGAAATTACCCAATACATAAAAACCAAAGAAAGAGAGGGGGAGAGAGTGGAGCACACACTTGACACAACAGGTATTGCGTGAATTCAATACATAAGTGACCCTGAAATCACAAAGTGGATACACAATTTTGTAAAAAGGTACTTAGCGTATCAATATGGGAACACCCAGTCAACGTTTTAGTCTCTATTGTTGGATATATTAGTGTCCGGAGCTTGTAAACGCTCTAGTAGTCGCCCCTAATAGGAAATGGGCTTCATCAGTTGTTATTTTATACCAATAAATGCCGCATTTTTATACTATTGGGCATTTAAACTTTCTGTGCTTTCACAATACTGGGCATCTTAACTCCCACTAAGGAGGGCAACAGAGTCAGAGGAGTGCTGAAGGGCTTTTGAAATGGTTGTGCCGATAGGAGGAACTAAAACAACCTAGAGGCGATATTGAATGGGTCATTTGGAGACCCCGTAAAGGGTGAGTGTGATTCTAACCCCCCCCTCCTCTATGTCACTTCCACTATATGGTTCTGGAATACTACACTAGATTGTGGTCTTCTGTGTTTTTTATCTTGTTTGAGGGTATATATAAAGAAGGCACTTGGGGAGGCTGAACAACCTAGAAGCCTGGACTACTAGAGCGTTTACAAGCTCCGGACACTAATATATCCAACGATAGAGACTAAAACTTTGACTGGGTGTTCCCATATTGATACGCTAAGTATCTTTTTACAAAATTGTGTATCCACTTTGTGATTTCAGGGTCACTTTGGTATTGAATTCACACAATACCTGTTGTGTGGAGTGTGTGCTCCACTCTCTCCCCCTCTCTTTCTTTGGTTTTTATATTCTACTACATGGATACGTTATATTAATTGAATACATTATATTAGATATAGAATGTATCCATGTAATATGATATTTATTGGTAGAATACATTCTATTAGTAGGATACATTCTATTAGCTGGATACATTCTGTTACATGGATACATTGTAGTAGCTGGATACATTCTGTTACGTGGATACATTCTATTAGTTGGATACATTCTAGTAGCGGGACACATTCTAGTAGCTGGATACATTCTATTAGCTGGATACATTCTATTAGTTGGATACATTCCATTAGATGGATACATTCTATTAGTTGGATACATTCTAGTAGCTGGATACATTCTATTATTTGGATACATTCTATTAGTTGGATACATTCTATTAGCTGGATACATTCTATTAGTTGGATACATTCTATTAGTTGGATACATTCTATTAGTTGGATACATTCTATTAGTTGGATACATTCTGTTACATTGATACATTCTATTAGCTGGATACATTCTATTAGTTGGATACATTCTATTAGTTGGATACATTGTAGTAGCTTGATACATTCTGTTACATGGATACATTCTATTAGTTGGATACATTCTATTAGTTGGATAAATTCTATTAGTTGGATATATTCTATTAGTTGGATACATTCTGTTACATGGATACATTCTATTACATGGATACATTCTATTAGTTGGATACATTATATTAGTTGGATACATTCTATTAGTTGGATACATTCTGTTACGTTGATACATTCTATTAGTTGGATACATTCTATTAGTTGGATACATTGTAGTAGCTTGATACATTCTGTTACATGGATACATTCTATTAGTTGGATACATTCTATTAGTTGGATATATTCTATTAGTTGGATACATTCTGTTACATGGATACATTCTATTAGTTGGATACATTATATTAGTTGGATACATTCTATTAGTTGGATACATTCTGTTACATGGATACATTGTATTAGTTGGATACATTCTGTTACATGATACATTCTATTAGTTGATACATTCTATTAGTTGGATACCTTCTGTTACATGCATACATTCTATTAGTTGGATACATTCTGTTATATGGATACATTCTAGTAGCTGGATACTTTCTGTTACATGATACATTCTTTTAGCTGGATACTTTCTATTAGTTGGATATATTCTATTAGTTGGATACATTCTGTTACATGGATACATTCTATTAGTTGGATACATTCTATTTGTTGGATACATTCTGTTACATGCATACATTCTATTAGTTGGATACATTCTGTTACATGGATACATTCTATTAGTTGCATACATTCTGTTACATGGATACATTCTATTATTTGGATACATTCTATAAGTAGGATACATTCTATTAGTTGGATAAATTCTATAAGTAGGATACATTCTATTAGTTGTATACAGTTTGTTACATGGATACATTCTATTAGTTGGATATATTCTATTAGTTGGATATATTCTATTAGTTGGATATATTCTATTAGTTGGATACATTCTATTAGTTGGATATATTCTGTTACATGGATACATTCTATTACATGGATACATTCTATTAGTTTGATATATTCTGTTACATGGATATATTCTATTAGTTGACCGGAAGCGAGCACATGAGATCCATCTTGGAGGTGACACAGAGGATGGAGACATGGTTGGGGCTTCCATCAGATCTAAAGGCTGTCAGCAAAGCGAGCGAGTGATTAAACGGATTTTAGTAAAAACTCCATGAGCCACTTCTTTGCTGACAAAGGAAAGATAATATGTGCGCGGCCCAATCTATTTGTATTCCTCTCTGAACTTGCGCAGACTAATGTTCCAGCAGAATTGCTGATAGAACCGATAGAGACATTAAAAGAAGAGGCATGTTATCACCAGCGTGGCGCGCGGCGCAGCTAATGTGGAGACGGTGCTGTGTCCCGGCGATACATACCAAATGTTATCCGGGTGTCGGAGACCAAACGCTCCGGCAGATATTATAGATACTGCTGTATCTTTCTTTCCGCTGTAAATACAAGGCCAGGAATCGTGTTCGTTTAACATTTAATTCAAGTGTCCGGCGGCTACGAGATTCAGTGTCATTGTTGCCATTGGAAAGGTCGTTAGTATATTAGATCAGATTCGGAGCAAAGATTTGCTAGATGAGAGAGTCCATTAAAGTGGAGCTGGGGTTTATTAAGCCATAGAGTGCAATATACCACAGAAAATGATAATTACAACTCAGAAAAAAACCCAACAACAGACAATTGTTGGTCAGGTACGTATTCCACCCCATCGAGTCAATCATTGGCTGTCATTCCAACTTTGAGCATCTTGGGATACATCTCCACCGTCCTTTCACCTGCGACTCGTTTAATCTCTGATTGTTCTTAATAAATTGCTCATGGTCTGTCAGGGTGGATGTATCTATTGGATTTGCAATCAATTTGAGGTCTTCAACGTTGACTGGAAAACTCTACAACATTTTGCTCCTTGGTCACAGGACTAGCGCCATTCTGCTCCTGAAAATGAGCCTTAATGCATCTCCTGCCGGATGAAACAGTAATTCCTGTAGAATTTGGTTCCATCAGCCTTGGCAGCAAAGTTGAACATTTTCAGGTGAAAAGTGTCATCACAACCTCACCCTCCAACCACCAAACTTCAGCAGCACAATGGACCCATCAGAGTATGGAGCAGTCTTGGTTTTACTCAACTAATAGAGCTTAATGGTCATTAAAGTAACAAACTATCAAATCGACGCTGAAAAACTCCCAGACCATGCGTGGAGGTAATACGGTCATGGCCTTTCAACCCAACAACATGTTAATGAATCAAGACAATAATTCAAAGTGACAACATTGGACCCAACACTTTGAGATTGTTGAGAAATTCTGCTATTCTGCAAATGTTACAAAGCATCAGCAGAGAGAGATAACGCTAATGTCCACACATAACTGTTAATGTACGTAAATAATGTTACATATATATATATATATGTAATGCTAATGCCCACACGTAACGCTTATATCTGAACGGTAAAGTCCATATGTACCTCTAATGTCCACACATAATGTTAATGTCCGCACATAATGATACACGTAATGCTCATGTCTACATTTAACACTAACGTGCGCATGTAGCATTAATGTCCGCACATAAAGTAACTGTCTACAATTAATGCTAATGTCTATTTGTGCCATTACAGATCGCAGATAACGCTAATGTCCTCGCATAGTGCTACAATCCACACAAAATGCTAATGTCCACACGTAACGCTAATGTACGCATGTAGCACTGATGTCCGCACATAATGCTGCTAATGTCCGAGCACGCCTTATCACCGCATACCATTATGGCAGCAATAAAGTCACCTTGTCAAGGTTAGACGTCAAAGTAAACGACAAAACCGAATAAAATTAAACACAAACACACCACATCCAGAAACCCAGAGGTGTAACCACCATTGCCATTGCGATAAGGCCTGTCACTCTTGGGGAGCCCAGCAGAACCTGCGATGCAAATACCCTATTTTGCATTATTGGTTATTGCATTCACTTTCCTATCACAAATTGATTGTTTCTCACTGAGGTTTTGTGTTTTGTCACAACACAATCCTTGTTGCTGCATCTCCAGAACTTTTGTCCAGACTCATACTGATAGTCCCTCGATCGGCACCATATAGTCTGGTCACAGATTTCCTCTGTGACCAGGACCTGGGTCCCCCAATTACAGGCGCTTATTCTGTGATTGTGAGACACTATGATCACATATCATTGGACTCCGCTCAATTAATTATGTGGCTTCTGATGGGAAGTGGTTACAGTAGAGGTTATTGAAGGGTTCCATGGCAACAAAGGTGAACGCGAGGCGCTGTAAAAGGTTTATTAAACCACCGAGTGTATTAAATTGGAGTGAAGATTATTAAACCAGAGGGTGTATTAAAATAGAGAGACTATTAAACAAGAGAGTGTGTTTAGCCGGAGCAAAGGTTTATTAAACCAGAGGGAGTATTAAAATGGAGAGTAATAAACCAGGACGGACATTAAAATAGAATGAAGCTAATCAGGCTGCAGATTAGGTTGTAGTTTACACATTCTTTTCCCAAAGATTCCGCCCTAAAACGATCCTTATTCCGTAGAGGGAAACAGGAAGACATAGCGGGTTATCCAGAGAGAGACGATCTGACCCCGAAATGTAGCCGAACAGGGAATTTCCCCGTATGGTGAAATTTTGAGGCCATTCGGCTATTCAGAGAGCAGGCAGTTCGCCAAAATCTGCAAGTACGGTGCCTGTTCGGCGGCAGTGAAATACGGTGCTGTTCGGCAGCAGTGAAATCCCCCATAGAGAAGCAAGGGTTAATCTATTCACATTGAACAGCAGAGAAATGTCAGTGAAATGCCCTGATGTTCAGTGGTTTCATTCGACAGGTTTAATCAGGTGAATCCCATAGGTTTCAATGATAAAAATATTCCCGTTTTTACTCAATATCTAATAAACCGTTTATTATTTTAATCTGCAGCAAAAAGTCTCTTTATTTATAGATTTTTTAAGATCTTTTAGGTATTTTTCGGCAAAATTTTTTTTTAAAGCGTTTTATCTGTAACAGACCTTTTTATTACCATTCGATCTTATATGTAAATTCCAGGCATTTTCATTTAGTAGTTTTTTTGCAGAAATACATTGTTGATATGTTTGTGTAAATTTACAGGAGCACATTACAATGTATGTTTGTTTACATATACAGGAATACATTGTTATGTTTGTGTACTTCTACAGGAATACATTGTTGATATGTTTGTGCACCTCTACAGGAATACATTGTTGATATGTCTGTATACATTTAAAGGAATAAATTTTTACCTGTTTGTTTACATTTACAGAAATACATTGTTTATATGTTTGTGAAAAATAAACAGGAATACATTATTATGTATGTTTGTGTACTTATACAGGAATACATTGTTACACGTTTGTTTACATTTCTAGGAATACATTGTTGCATGTTTGTGTACATATACAGGAATACATTGTTGATATGTTTGTATACATTGTCAGGAATACAATTGCATGTGTTTTTGCCAAGGCAAATGACCTAATTTTTGTTCTTGTTCGGCAGGTTTTTGTCCCCGCGGCCTTGTTAGGAGTTTATATGTGAAGCTCTATCATGTTCTGCAGGATGATCTGGCCTGCAGACCCCCTGACCTCTGCTGGACGAGGCGCCGAATCATATCCTGAAATGCAATGTCTATAAATAAAAATGGAAGGTTACGACTTGTTTATTTTTTGCCGATGGATTTGCTTTGTATCCTAATAACTCGCTGCTCATTTCTGATGTGAACACGACAGTAAGAACCCTGCAGCACATTTTGCGAAACCTTGCAGCTGGCTGACCGTCATGGGACATGTAGTTCTTTAACATTTGGGGGAATGCTACATTCAGACATGACAGTTTGCCGTTTGCAATAGTTTTTTTCCCTTTATTTTGGATCGTCTTTCTTTTATAAATCATTTAATCTCTCTCTGTCCCGGGGCCTACTCCCGGCCAGTTAGCCAATCAGCCATATGCGCAGAAGGAGCGGCACGGGTGCTGCCAGCTGAACGCGCAGTGATATGAAACAGATGGTATTTACCAGAGACAGCAAACCCTTCGCGTCCCTTTGTTAGGAAATATTTGCAAAAGATGATGCTGGAATTTTGCACTGAACGTTTATTTATTCATCTCATTATTAGCTCAACCCGCCGCGGCAGTCTCCGGGCATAATAAGGACGGCACAACGCTGAACAATAAGGTTAACCTGGTGCCATCCAAACGTAGAGTCACAGTTTCACATGGTCTAAATTCACATAGTTTATTGGCAACTATAATACTGGCAGATAGTTACGGTGAGTTTAAACCAGCAAAAGCCAGAGCGTATGGACTGACAACATTTGAGCCAACCTTGAACGTGAGGATTGAGGGATCGAGTCCATGATGCATCTAAACAACCCAATAGACATCACTACGTTACCCCCAATCATAGAGGGACCAGCACCCCTGAACATGTCAAACTGCAACATTAGGGGGTTCATTAAAGTTTGGGGCTGCTGTAGACATTCCAAATTCTGCTGCACTGGCTCCCCCACCCAATACCAAATAAATACGAGCATAAACCTGAATAAAAACAAACAGAACCCACTGAGGTCATTTATATCAATAAAAATGTAATTCAGAACAAAAACAAAAAGTCTTATTTACAGCGAACGATTACTAACGGCATTTATTATAGATAAACAACTACAACTTTTGGTGTATCAAGGATTAACCCCTTAGTGCCCTAGCGTAATATACAGGGTCCCGTTATATTGACGTTGCGGAACTGGGATTACCAGTAGTTTAGCGTTTCTTATAGTTTACAGACTCATTCCTGGGAATTATATTGCTGAGCAGCTCTTTTATACACCTGCACACCCAGAAAATATGGAGGAGCTCCTAAACAGAAATCTGCACACCCTGAATATATGCAGGAACCCCTAAAAATACACCCCCACACCCAGAAAATATGCAGGAGCCCCTAAAAAAGACACCCACACACCCTGAATATATGGAGGAACCCCTAAAAAGACACCCACACACCCTGAATATATGGAGGAACCCCTAAAAACACACCCGCACACCCTGAATATATGGAGGAGCCCCTAAAAAGACACCCACACACCCTGAATATATGGAGGAGCCCCTAAAAAGATACCTGCAAACCCTGAATATATGGAGGAGCCCCTACAAAGACACCTGCACGCCCTGAATATATGGAGGAGCCCCTAAAAACACACCCGCACACCCTGAATATATGGAGGAACCCCTAAAAAGATACCTGCAAACCCTGAATATATGGAGGAGCCCCTACAAAGACACCTGCACGCCCTGAATATATGGAGGAGCCCCTAAAAATCACACCCTGAATATATGGAGGAGCCCCTAAAAACACGCCCTGAATATATGGAGGAACACCTAAATACACCCGTACACCCTGAATATATAGAGGAGCTCCTAAAAACACACCCGCACACCCTGAATATATGGAGGAACCCCTAAAAAGACACCCACACACCCTGAATATATGGAGGAGCCCCTAAAAACACACCCGCACACCCTGAATATATGGAGGAACCCCTAAAAAGACACCCACACACCCTGAATATATGAAGGAGCCCCTAAAAACACACCCGCACACCCTGAATATATGGAGAAACACCTAAAAAGACAGAAATTATAAGAGGAAGAGGTTCTGAAGGGTCTGGATTCACCGGAGGGACTGTCCTTCCAAGACTTGGATCATTTAGATGAGCAGCTGATACAGTGAAGGGAAAACCCAGATTAATATAAAATAATTTCCATTTTTTTTGCAGTTGTCTTTAACCTAAAATAAGAGAAATGGCTGCAGGACGGCACAGGATGAGATTTATCACAAAAAAAAACCTCGCTCCGCTCTCCGTCTCCCAGAGAATGTCAAATCCCTTTTAGCTGAACCTCTTCAGCGTCGCAGTTATTTTAAGTGTGGTCTGTGCCAAGCACGGGGAAGTAGGTCACTCGACTGCAAGTGCAAGGAATTATGCAAAGGCTGGTAGGATGCGCAGAGATGGCGGAGGGAGAGGGAGAAGGGAAGCGCAGCCCGCAGGCGCGTTGTGTTTTATTTTATTTTGCACGCCCCCCCTCACTCGCTTAGATACCACAACACAACGGCGTGATTAAATATGATAGCACGCGCGCCCGATAAAACCGGCACCTCAATATCACTGAGAGGGAAGGAGGGACGCGTGAAATATGCAGCGTGACTGCAAACGCATTGTGATTATTTGCTGCGATCCTCGTCGACCTTCACATAGGTGCACGGCATATGCGAGTGATACATAATATCTGCCGTGGTTTTATTATCCTTCCCGTACACCTATTAAACCCTGTTTGGATGCACGGTGCAGCGGCGGATGTGAGATTACATACAGAAACCTAGTTATTTACAGGTTTCCGCCATGAAAAATGCAAAACAAAACATAAAAGTTTACAAAAAACACTGAAAAGGAAGAAAATCATTTTCTAACGGGGTTTATCTACTAAACGGTGAGCTTCCTGTGTGGTGGCGACCAACTTGCAAAAAATAAGGCTGAAACAGTCATTGCAGGAACAAAATGAATTAAAGATGTTTACAGTAACATTAAGCGATATGATTATTTTTATTTTCCCCAAATCAGCTTTTTATGACCCAAACCAGGAGCCATCCCCTACCTAGTCTCTTTAGGGGTTATTATTTAAAGAGCAGCGGGGATCTTTCCTTCGGTGCACTTCAGCCAGTTCGATTCGCCAACCTTGCGGTAAATTCAGCATTCACCACATGGTCCCGGAAGTGCACTGAAAGGATTCGCCGAACGCTGCCGATAAATCACCGAACACAGCTGAAAAAACAGCAAACGCATCCGATAAACTGTCGAACGCAGCCGCAAACCACTGAACGCAGCTGACGATCCGCCGAACGCTTCCGATCAGCCGCTGAACAGCGCTGAAAAAAGCCGACCAGCTGCTGAACAGGGGGTAAAAAAAAACAACACAATTTTTAAAAGGTATTTTAAACACAAATAATGCATGAAAATACCTGGAAATAATATATAAGAGCCGATGAATAACAATAAAAAGGTCAGTTACAGAGTTTACAAAAAAAAAACGACATTTAAAAAAAATCGGGATCAAAAAGCTCCAGAAAAATGCCCAATTTTTTTTCTAAAATATAAATTATCAAACAAACTTTTTGCTGCAAAATAAAATAAACAGTTTATTAGATATTGGATTAAAACGGGAATATTTTTAACATTGAAACCTATGGAATTCGCCTGATTAAACCTGCCGAATGAAACCACTGAACATCAGGGCATTTCACTGATATTTCTCTGCTGTTCAATGTGAATAGATTAACCATTGCTTCTCTATGGGGGATTTCACTGCCACTGAATTGCAGAGTATTTTGCTGGTAATTCGCCAATATTTGGCAAATTGCCGAAATTTGAATAGCTGAATGGCCACAAAATTGCACCATACAGGGAAATTCAGCATTCGGTGCAATTCGGTGACCAATTCAGCAGTCTTTGAATGACCCCTTTTTGAATAACCCCATGTTAAGCATAGGGAGCGCAAAATAGAAGCTTGCGCTGAAAAGTGCAATCTCCGAATCGCTAGCGGGTTTTTTAAGCGTTTGGATTGTAATATGGTCGTCCCGCGCTAGGGCCACTTAGCCTAATGTTAACGCTCACACAGCTGATCCCTAGCGTAAAGTGTGTAATACGGCACTAATTTAAAAAACTGAATTAATTAATTTCACGTAACGAAACCTTTTAACCAATCAGTGCTCTTTCTGTTTGTATCACATGACAACAGCTGAGACGCAGAGAGGCCTGGGAAAAAAATTATACATAAAGCAAAAAAACTAAAGAAAAGAAAAAGAAATACATTTAAAAAATTAATTTAAAAAAATTATCAAATGGTGGAAAGCAGATTAATGAAATCCACTTTTTTTGTGCTTTCTTACATATCGAATACATGTTTATGATGTCATTTTTAAAAGGCATTTATTCCACAATGCATTTTACATTTAAATCAGGGGTCAGCAACCTTGTCCCTCCAGATCTTCTGGATTTTCATTTCCCAGGATTCTCAGTCGCTGTAATGAGTGGCTGAGCATCATGGGAGATGTAGTTCCATAATTTCTGGAGGGTCATGGATGCTGACCCCCTGCTTTAAAGGGTGCTCTATATTTCTCGCTCGATTTGTTTCTCTGTGTAATTCCTCCCATACGTCATATTCTCGTCTGCGTGAAACCCGCAGGGCGCCGTGGTGCGTCCAAAGCGCCGGGCAGCCAGAGGAAACCGTCTAGCTTTCCTCGGCACAAGGCGGCACTTTGGCACAACACGCCAGAGGTTCCCAGACCTCTGCCCACGTCAGAAGGAACTTTTTTTGGCTAGTTTCCAGCTGCGTTTTAAAACGTGAAAGGTTAAGTGATTTTTTTCCCTTTTTTTTCTTTTCGCTTTTTCGTTACTTCTGTAAACTCTCTTTGGAAACCCACTGCTTTAATGTAATGTACAACGCATCGCACAAACTAAATTCAATTTCCTCCAGGCAATCTGCTTTAAAAAAAAATAAAGGTCACGAGTCATGAAGCCTTGCACCGCGGTTGCTCTGAGAATCCCCGGCTAAATGTCGATACTAAACTTAACTGCTGCTACTTTATACGGTCTCTGAATTAAAAGGGAAACGAGAAAGAGACTCGGCGGCTTCTCCGTCCGCGCGCCGAGATTTCCATTTTCACATAGCATGGGAACCTATTAGCCGACCTAGCCGTAGACTTTCTGTTCCCTCGCACCTGGTGAGAGGCGCATTATGTGGGATCTCGCCGCTTCCTCCACTCCCGCAGATAATTATTGAGAGGCGATAAACCTCAACCCCCCCCCCACCACCACCACCACATCCCCGACTGGGCCAGACAAATTCTGATCCGAAAAACTGAGAACAACAAACAAACACAGAGACCACCATTAATTAACGGCAGAGCCGGGGTTATACCTGGACTCAGAAGTTACTGTGTCTAAACTTTGTTATGGGAACTCAAAAAAACAAACCCACACACTGAAAACACACCCGCAAACCCTGAATATATGGAGGAACCCCTAAAAAGACACCCGCACACCCTGAATATATGGAGGAGCCCCATAAAACACACCCCCACACCCTGAATATATGGAGGAGCCCCTAAAAAGACACCTGCACACCCTGAATATATGGAGGAGCCCCTAAAAACACACCCTGAATATATGGAGGAACCCTCAACAGACACCCGCACACCCTGAATATATGGAGGAGCCCCTAAAAACACACCCTGAATACATGGAGGAACCCCTCAACAGACACCCGCACACCCTGAATATATGGAGGAACCTCTAAAAAGACATCAACACACCCTGAATATATGGAGGAGCCCCTAAAAAGACACCCGCACACCCTGAATATATGGAGGAACCCCTAAAAAGACACCCGCACAACCTGAATATATGGAGGAACCCCTAAAAAGACACCCGCACACCTTGAATATATGGAGGAACCCCTAAAAAGACACCCGCGCAACCTGAATATATGGAGGAACCCCTAAAAAAAACCCGCACACTCTACATATATGGCCGAACCCCTAAAAAGACACCTTCAGAGTCAGGTATTAGAGTCCAAACATTGTTATAGAGAGAGAGAGCGGGGCAGAGCAGACCCAGGTGGTCTGTTCATCTCCTCCCGTTGCAAATCTCATTTACTGACAAATAACTAGTTGAGGGGACCTGAGAGCGAGGGATAATAAGACTGGGTGTTGGCATTTTCAGTTTAGGATGAAGCTGCCCCTGGCTCTTTTTGAGGAAGCCCAGAGCAGTGAAAGGAGCTCTCTCGGCGGCCATCTTGGCGTTTCCCTTTTTTATATTCGATAAGAGAGAATTAACTCCTGAGAAATTGCTGAGGAAAGAATTGAGCATCAGGATCAGTTCTCACAGCGAACACAGCACTTTTTTTCTTTTAACATTATCGATAATCATCATGGCTGCCGCCTGCGTCTCTCTGTGCCCTGAGGGAACAGAATGGCTTCCCTGATCATGCCTGGAGATTTAAATTTCAGCTAAAATCTAATTTGTAACATGAAATGCACATGGATAAACGTATTGTAAATGATGTCATATGTTTTTACAAGAGATAACAAAGTTGCTCTTTTATTTTAGCGTTTCAAAAACCCCAAACTTTATCGATAAACATGGACACGCTGCAGGGTGACATTTTTAATGCACTCACCATCAACATGAGTAAATGATATGTGTCCAGGAAAACATGGCCGACCTGGCGACCCTACTTCTGATGCCACCAGGGAAAAAAGATGAGGGTGACTAGGACAGGTGGGAGGTATAGAATATACTGATATAAATATTAATAAATATGAATATATATTTAATAAATTCTTCAGAGTTTTATAAATTACATATTATATTGGTGGCTTTTACAGCTAACACACCTGTTTTTATAAAAGAAAGATGTGCTGGAGTTGGCGCTTCTTGTCCGGTTAGTGGTTCCTCCTGCTGCACCCCGTGGCTCAGAAGTGTGGATACCTTACAGGGTTACCATCCTCCGTGTCCCTCAAAAATATAAAATGACTCACATAGAGCAATATTGTATAAAATGGAGTGTAAACAAAGGAGAAGAATGTCGTACTCACATTTACTGGTGTCTTATCGATCAGACACCAGATTTGTAGGCAGCCGGTGACTTCATAAGGTGCACCGGATCACCTATCAGCCTCAGCCACCTCCTCGGCGAATATTGTGATGTATGGGTTGTTAGACTGTGTAAGAATATATGGTGTGTGTGTATTGTGAGGTATCGGCTGTTGTTGGTTGTGAATGATGCATTGCTTTTCTTCTGCCTTCCTACTTCCTGTTCTGCTCTGAGGTGATTTTTCACTTCCTGTTGTCAGTTGGGGGGAATGTTCTGGTAGATGTAAAATGGCGGCTGAAGCAGAGCAGTGTTATGAGGCAGCTCTGTGAGGAAACTGCTCTACACCGATTAATAAACTACAACTTGCTTATACGGAAGTGACTGTTTTTATACAAGTCAACCAATTAAGTAAGAATATAAACACGGTTGTGGAAAACATCACAAATATAAGCATCCAGGACCCGGGATAGGCGTAAAATGAAGCAAATTTTATTAGTAATAAGATATACAGTATACCAAAAGGCGTTTCGCATAAAATGCTTCATCAGTTGGTGCTACACCTGTTTTTACAGTCTCGCTGGCTTTATCACATGTAGCGCTGCTTAAAAAAACACTGTATTCTGGTGCATTGAACTATTGCTGCCACCAGAGGGAGACAGAGACATTGTGGAATATGCTGGACAAAACTGAACTACAACTACCATCAGCCTTTGCGTGAGGACAGGAAGGAGGTGGGATAGGAAGAGGAAAGAGATCAGCAGCCTCGTGCAAAGGAGAAGCAGAGTGAGTGGAACAGTGAAAGGTGGAGGACGCACGTTGGAGCTGTCAGGGATCGCAACCAGGCCGGAGTACAGACGCTGTCTTACTGGTGCTGGAGATCGGGACAGTGACCGTGTTAAGACCTACCTGTGCAGCGCTGAGAGGTCTGGAGGAAGAGTTAGATCTGGCAGGACCCCGAGTTAGGAGACCACGCTGATCGATTGGGAGTGCAGGCGGTGGATCGTTGTTCCAGTTGCGGAGATTTGGCAAGCAGGGAGCAGATTCAGTGGCACAGAGTCCCAGTGTACCGCGGAGAAGATCCTTTGATTGAGGCATCGGGTGCTGGACAGTCTCGTTCATCGGATGGGTGAGAGGCCTCCCAGGCCGCAGTTCCCAAATAAGAAACGCACGCTGCAATATTGTTTAAATCCACAGGGCCTCAACGGTGACTAGTCGAACATTGTTTTGTTTCATTCACTGGCCAGTTGAATACAGTACCCGGGTACCCGAGACACCACACATACACATTTTTGATCTATTATTCATGGGACTTACACTCCAGAACTGAGGGGGTTAACCGTTTCTTTTACCGCTGTGTTTTTTTCCCGCGTTACGAATTCTTGTCATTCAAATACCGTATATGCGTCTTATATGCTGCTTTATTGGGATCAGTAAAGAATATAATATATAAAAATCCACAACAGTGCTGGTGTATAGTTATTCCCTAGTGCGGTGAGACTAACCCAAGGTTATTACTCCTCCGGGAGTGAGCGCTACACACATATTTCTTACATTTCAAATCTATGCTGCTGCGCTGCGGTATATGTGGACTCTCAACAAATATCCATTATAATATAATATTTATATAGCACCAATACGCTGTGGGACACAACACTTTACAACTGGTTAGATACAAAGTAGAGACATTCTGGATGGGACGGATAGAGGTCCCTGCTGTTGTGTGTAACAATGTGTCACGTAATAAAGTGTAATAGGTATGTGAGGTTAAGTTTGTCTGGGTTTCAGGAGGATCCAGCAAGCGGAGCTTTATCCTCATCTCATGCGGCCACGGGAGCAGAAATCATAAGGAACTGAATTCACTGGGGGGAAAACACATCAACACGTCCATGGAGCCGGGGAAGATCACAACGCTGGTCTCCCCTGAGTGCGCGAGTGACAGCACTGTGTTCCTGGATGCTCGTCTGTCAGTTTCACGGTGTAATATATGTATCTGATGGAGAATTAGCTTTCACCGTACATGTCGGCTGCGGCGAGTACCTTTTTCTTCCCCCTGTTGCGCACCAGCCTGCTGTTATTTTTTTGATAATGCTGTTATTGAGGGAAGAAAAGGCCCGATCTCTCAGAACTCGCGGCTGTATCCCCCAGGGCCGCGGCCAGAATATTTTATACGCCTTTCGGGTTTTTAGCATTTTTTTTCTTCTTTTCCTATTCATGTTTGACAAAGAAATATTTCAATGGCGTCCCTCAGCTAGGTTAACCCGACCTTATTAAAAGGTGATTAGCGTTTCCCAATAAAGGTGCTGGAGCTATTTCTCCGCAACAACTCCTAACAAGTCCTCACCGTCCGTGAACCTTTGCAGCTTTCCCTCCCTCCAAGACGACACTTAAATAGTGAATTTTTCAGAGTCTTTCCTTTACTGTAGAATGTTCATAAGAAGTTCATAAGGTCAAGTGATGCCACTCGGTAATAAAGTCTTGCATGTGTTTATATAATCAATTCCGCTTCTTCTGCCCATCGGGTGGCCATTTTGTATTATGACTCCTGACGTGATTCTTCTTTGGAACATTATTCAAAGTGTCAATGCGAGAAACAGGAGTATAGGCAAGTCCTATAACTCTGACCTCAGATAGTCCCGTATCGTGTCTCAACTCTGTATCCTTGACCCTAGATACTGTCATGACTTGTCTTACCTCTAACCCAGACCATAGTATGTATGTCATGACTTGTCTCACCTCTATTACCAAGACCACAAATAGTACCATGGCTTGTCTCTCCTCTAAAACACAGACCACAGTTAATGCCATGACTTGTCTTATCTTTATAACCCTGACCACAGATAGTGTCATGACTTGTGTTATCTCTATAACCCTAACCCCAGATAGTGTCATGATTTGTCTTATCTCTATAACCCTGACCACAGATTGTGTCATGACTTGTGTTATCTCTATAACCCTGACCCCAGATAGTGTCATGACTTGTCTTATCTCTATAACCCTGACCCCAGATAGTGTCATGACTTGTCTTATCTCTATAACCCTGACCCCAGATAGTGTCATGACTTGTCTTATCTCTATAACCCTGACCACAGATTGTGTCATGACTTGTGTTATCTCTATAACCCTAACCCCAGATAGTGTCATGATTTGTCTTATCTCTATAACCCTGACCACAGATTGTGTCATGACTTGTGTTATCTCTATAACCCTGACCCCAGATAGTGTCATGACTTGTCTTATCTCTATAACCCTGACCACAGATAGTGTTAGGTATTTAAAAGATCTATCTCAAGAATAAATCACTAGAATGATTGCACACGAGATACTGTTTCTGCGTGTGTTATTCTTCTCCGATCGATGGAGTGGCGGCTGATACATAGAAGGCGAGGTGTGAAAATAGGTGTCCAGGAGTGACGATTGGTGTCGGGACTTGGAACCCTTACAGATAGTGTCATGACTTGTCTTATCTCTAAAACCCTGACCTCAGATTGTGTCATGACTTGTCTTATCTCTATAATTCTGACTACAGATAGTGTCATGACTTATCTTATCTCTAGCCCTGACATCAGATGGTGCCATGACTTGCCTCACCTGTTGCCCTGACCCCAGATAGTGTTATTATTATTATTTATTTATAAAGCGCCAGCATATTCTGCAGCGCTGTACAATAGGCACAGTATAGACAGGTTTACAATACATTGAACAACATTTGACAAACAGTACAGGAGGAGATGAGGGCCCTATTCCTGTAGGAATTCACAATCTAGAAGTGTTATGATTTGTCTCACCTGTAGCCCTGGCCTCAGATAGGACCATGACTTGTCTCACCTCTAGCCCTGAGCCCAGATAGTGACATGACTTGTCTCACCTCAAGCCCTGGCCACAGATAGTGCATAACTTGTCTCACCTCTGTAACCCTGACCGGGGCCGGCCTGACAATGGTGCAGAGCGGAGCAGCGGCGCCAGGCAGCAGAAATTCGGGGGCGGCAAATTTCAGCCCCCAGTGCCGCTGCTGCGCTCTGCACTAATTTTTTATGTGGCGGCGGCAGATCGTGCGGCCGCCACGCTCGTTCCTTCAACGAGCGGCAGCCGCATGAGTATCTGCCGCTCGCCTAAGATCCATCCTCCAGCCTGCCGCGATCGAGATCACGTGATCTCGCGAGACCGCGGCAGGCTGGAGGGTGGATCCCAGGCGAGCGGCAGATACTCATGAGGCTGCCGCTCGTTGAACGAAGGAACGCGGCGGCCGCAGCAGGATCTGCCCATCGGAGGGGCCTGGCAGAGGTGAGCCTGGGGGCAAATATATCCGTGAGCTGGCCTGGGGCAAATATATCCATGAGCTGGCCTGGGGCAAATATATCCATGAGCTGGCCTGGGGCAAATATATTCATGTGTGAGCCTGGGGGCAAATATATCCATGAGCTGGCCTGGGGCAAATATATCCATGAGCTGGCCAGGGGGCAAATATATCCATATGTGAGCCTGGGGGCAAATATATCCATGAGCTGGCCTGGGGGCAAATATATCCATGAGCTGGCCGGGGGGAAAATATATCCATGTGTGAGCCTGGGGGCAAATATATCCAGGTGTGAGCTGGGGCAATATACCCATGTGTGGGCACTGCTGGGTATGTGATGCTGGGCAATGCTGGGTATGTGAGACTGGGCACTGCTGGGTATGTGACACTGGGCACTGCTGGGTATGTGACGCTGGGCATGTGAAGCTGGGCACTGTTGGATATGTCATGCTGGGCACTGCTGGGCATGTAAAGCTGGGCACTGCTGGATGTGTCATGCTGGGCACTGCTGGGTATGTTACACTTTGCTCTGCTGGGCATGTGAAGCTGAGCACTGCTGGGTATGTGACACTGGGCACTGCTGGGTATGTGACGCTGGGCACTGCTGGGTATGTGACGCTGGTCTCTGCTGGGTATGTGATGCTGGGCACTGCTGGGTATGTAACGCTGGGCACTGCTGGGTATGTGACACTGGGCACTGCTGGGTATGTGACGCTGGGCACTGCTGGGTATGTGTCGCTGGGCTCTGCTGGGTATTTGACGCTGGGCACTGCTGGGTTTGTAACGCTGGGCACTGCTGGGTATGTGACGCTGGGCTCAGTTTTATACAGTTTTATACAGTTTTATCACAGAGCTCCACAGCAAGAAAATTCTAATGTACGGTGTGTATGAGTGTTTGAATTTTATTGCTGTGGCGCACTGTGTTACGCTCATAAAAGCTGCGTGTTTTTTTTTGGGGGGGCAGCATTTCAACCTTCGCTCCAGGCAGCACAATGTCTTGGGCCGGCCCTGACCTCGGATAGGTCCAGAAGTTAACGTCGCTCTTCAACCCTGACCCAAGGTACTATTATGAGTTGGCTTACCTCTGTAAACATGATCTCGATTAGGTTCATGACGTGTCTTATTCATATCTATCACATTTCAGCCCTGCCCCCTGCTGGTGGATGCAGGGTTTCCTCTGTTTTCTGGTGTTCTGGCTCTGCAGACCATCTCTATTGGGCTGATAGTCTGCGGTCACATGATCTGCTCAGCCCTATATATAGGGCCAGCAGCACTCTTGCTCCTCGGGTCTGGATTGGTCAATACCTATTAAGTTCCTGCTCCCTGTTTTGCTAAATTTTATTTCTGATTTCTCTGTGTATGACTTTCTGGCTCTGGCTCTTGGAATATTCTTACGTCTGTCCCCTAAAGTTATCTGTCTGGATTTATCATGTATGACCTGGCTTGTATTTTTGGACCTCTCTTCTGTATGTGCATAGTTAATGTGCTTTTGATCAGTAGACCTTTTGGTCACGAAATTAATTGCTACTGAGCAGTATCTAGTGTTTTCATTTTGTCTGACCTCCCCGGATGGGAGTGCTAGTATCAGCAGTCCTGTTTGTTGTATTTTCAAGTACCAACGAGTTCTGCCCCTTGTCTGTTCTGACCGCATGTATCAACATGACTTGGATGTACCAATGTAACCCTAATCTGACACAGTACCAGGAATTGACCTCTGTAAAGCGTTATTACATTGTATCCGCTATAGACACAGACCTTGAAATGATCTGTTGTATCCACAGTTCACCAACAAGTCTCATATTCGACTAATTCCCCATCGCCAAAATTGTGCCCAATATTAAACGATGTATCTCTGAATGAATCATATCGAAGGGAAAACATAAAACAAACTCATCGTGCAGGCGCGCACACACTGTAAGTGAATTAATATATGCATGGAGGGGCGCTCTGCCAGTAGGACGTATGTAACGTGACACGCACCGGGCAGGAGGCGTCCTTCATGTGCGGAACGTGATTTGATTCCATTAGACTTCATAAGACCCTGAGTTTGTTTGAGCCGGGCCCTTATGGTTTCCTCTTGTCTCTGCATGTCGCACTCTCCACGCTGCTTGCGTGGCTTGTTCTCTCCATTGTACAGCGCTGAGGAATATGTTGGCACTGAAAAAGAATTTCTAATAAAAGGAGCGTTTAGGTGCACACGCTCGACGTACACTTTAATATTGTTTGAGCCGCAACTTGAAAAAGGAAAAGATCTGGCGCGGTTATTCTGCCCATTGTGGGAGTCGGGGATTCATTGTGGCAGGCGTGAAACGCTCCTGAATAATTCATATTTTACTAAGCTGGCATTAAATAACACAAATATACCGCAAACGCTCGGCATCTCCGAGCTCGTTCTAATTTAAGAAGTCGTTTTAAGATACAGCTCATACATTAAAAGCAATTTATGTCCCGTTAATTACCTGACTCCGAAAGAGCCGTCCTCAGCGGTTTTATAATAGCCAAGTAACGTTGACGTATCACTCCTCGGGTATCTGGATATTCCTGCAGTTCACTTCAAGGAGTAGAAGTTTCAGGATGAACCTTGGCCCCCCCCCCTCCACGGCTGGCGACAAAACCCGTCCTGGGTGGTTTGGTTGTTCTGACCTATTTGCAATTGTAACAAGAATGCAAATCTGAGATTCCACATTGTATCTGTGTCTGCGTTATGAATCCGATGCTTCGTGGCGCGCAGGTTGCAAACGAAGCCTGACTCCCTCGGGGACGTCATTAAGTATCTCATGGTGGTGTCCAGCGGGATTCGGGTCGTGTACGATGCATACTTAAGGCCGACCTCATCTTCTGGATTTGTAAACGTTCCCTGCTTCGTGGAGCGTGAGCTTCAGACGCGCTCGTCTGGGAATACAACTGGACAGGAAGCCAATGGTATCACTTGAACGGCGAAGCCAATTTAAGATCCAGGGCTGAACTCCCTCCGGTTGCGTAAAGCGGCGCCCGGTGCTCTGAATTCCGTGTTAGTTGCCCCATTTAAAAAAGAAAGAAAATCACCTTTGGGAATGGGGCGATTGGTGCTTGTGATGCTTTGGGTTGTTAAGCTGTCCTGCGGTAACAATGTAACACGTTCAAATATAACAACAGAATCCGTTAAGATTCAGACATGTCCTATATCGGAAAAATACATTAAAATACATTAAAATGTAAAACTAGAACTAAAGTAGTATGAGAATAAAATGAAGCAACATAAAACATCACACAACAAAGTGTATCAACACCGTGTATTAAAACGTAAACCTTACAAAATCGAAATCTTACAATATATGAATATAATGCGATATATATAGCAATACAATACATCAAGGTTTAACAGCGTAAAGCGAATAAATAAAGCAACGGAGTGTATGGAAATACAGCAAAGTAATGCACGGAAATACATCAGTATAAATCCCTGCAATACATCAAAACCTAACAATGTAATTCATTAAATAACATAATTCCCTGAGAATAAGGTTTTCTGTTCCCGTCCACGGTGTTTGATCAGGCCAATCGCAAACCGTGCGATGCTTAACTCACAATCTCATTGGGTTTTTTATGTGTTTTATTTTAAAGATAACATAGTGGGTTTCGTTTTCACAAGATTCGTGTGTGCGGTGATTCTAGAAGGCCGGAGCACTTTCCAGCAGTTGGTGCTGTGCTTTGCAAGCTTTATTGTCCATGCCATTACGGCTAAAGGGCACTGGCCTAGGGCACTGGTCTAGGAAGGGGCCCTATGAGGACCCTCCTAAGCCTTAGTTAAGCCTGCCTCTCGGTGGGATCTACTCCACTGCAGATTAAAGTCCTGGAGAAATAGTATCAGCAGCCATCTTTAATCTGAGAAATGCGTTCTGCAAACAACAATGTCCCTCCGGGCAGTGCTTGTATTTGGATGTGGTTTACATGTGAACTGGCACAATGAGGGACGCAATGAAGATCTCGTATTGCCGTGGGCCCCAAGAGTTGCCAGTGCACCCCTGGTCCTTCTGAAAAATGCTGACTTAGCAAACAGCTCTGGGTTTGGACCCCAAGGCTCCAGGGTGGGAGACAGCAGCTTTTTTTGCCACGGGAATCCAGTGCTGGCATTGACATCTTTAATCTAAAACAAGGCTGGCAAACTCACAGCATCCCCAGATGCCGATGCCTACAATTCCCAGAATCCTTCCAATGCAATAGATGGCCACGGAATCATGGGAGTTGTAGTTCAAAAACATCTGCACAGGCCAGAGTTTGACAGCCCTACCTAAAACATAGCTCAGAAATAGTATTGGTTCTGCTGAACTGTCCTGTATCTGAGTTCATGTCTTAGTTTACACCTCGGACGCTGTCGCTGTGTAATGTGGTGCTAAACAGACACAGATCTAATCTGTTAGCCTGCCCCTCAGTTTAAAGAGAGGCCCTTCCCTAAACATCCATAAAGTCCCTAAACATGTTCTTTCTGCTACTGACAGCATCGTCATACACTTTAAATCTGTGAAAAAGCTTGTTACATTAATGACATGTGTTTTTCCCGTTTTAACTGAACATAACAGCTGATGCTACTTGTGTTTTAAAGCCGAGGATTTTGACTTCTGCTTTACCCAGACCTGGAGTACCCAATAGGAAGAACAGGCATTTGCCTAGGGCGTAATGTGTTCTTGGGCGGCATCTGAGCACTAACATAAGCTGCTGCAACATTATTTCACCTTACTTCAGCATGTATCACTGACTGGAGCACCACAGATGCTTCTGGTGAGCAATCACTCGGTACGTAGTGGGTGCCCCTTGCCTGTTAGCGCTGCCCCTCTGCAAAGAGAGACAGGCTGAAAACAGGAGTAACTGAGGGTCTCTTAAGCCCCCTTTCCCTCCCAGCACAATAGCTACAGAGAGAGGGAGGTCAGCTGGCTTGCTGCCCCCTTAATATAGATCTTGTATGTGCTTTTCTGCGTGCACCAGATGCTCGTATGCTCCCTCTGTCCACACATGGCACCCTAGGCAAATGCCTGGTGCGCCTTATGATCGTGCTGGGTCTGTATCAATGCAGTTTGCACAAGGTGTACCTTCACAAAACCACAAGTATCCTAATTTAAGGATTTATTCATCCTCGATTTATAAATATCCACGACATCTCAGCCCCTTTTTGACCTCCATATAACCAGTGTTTTCCTACACAGTGCATTGCTCTTCCTGCATTTATTATAGCCATTCTATAGACACTGTATACACTCTGAAAGCTTTATTTATTCTCATTATTCACAACGTTTTAATAAATTAATGTTTACCGTACATGTCGGCCGCCCCGCAACCTTTCAAAACAATTAAAAGCGGGGCTCTCGGAGCCCAGGTACGAGCCCGGCTCAGCTGTGAGAAAATTACAGATAATCATAATTGCGGGTTTTATACCGAGTTAGTGCGCAAAATAATTATACTTATTTTTAGTCACTTAAAAGAAGAAATGTAGATGCTCAGACGCTGCAGTCAGGTGTCTCATTATAGATCTAAAAAAATAAATAAAAGGGATTTTCGAGATTGCTCAGAAAATTCCAGTCGAGGAAGATTGTTCTGCAGCATTTATGAGGACATCGAAGTGACACGTTAGAAATTGCTTGTTTTTTCCGCAGAGTTTGTCACAGATGACAATCTTGTCAATTGATTTAGGAATAAATCTTCATCATATCTAGGGTTGGTTTTTCTTTTTTAAGACACGGTAAAAAGTGTGTTTTTTTTTTTTTACCAGCTACAAGATATTCTCTCCTAATCTCTGCGCTGTCGGCTTTGCAGGCTCCGAAATATCTCTGTGTTCCGTCGATGTCACAAGCCGTGTGATGTCGTCGCGTCTAAATTAGACGCCAGCAGCTGCCGAACGACTGTGACTTCCAGGCTCTGGTTTTACGGATCCTGGGTTGGTTAAAGCCCCGGGAACATTTCTATGGTTACAAACCACAGATCTCGCCTGATTTCACAAATCCATCAGCAGATGCGCAAAATTTCTGAAAATATCGCGAACGTCTGAGTTGAATGGAATCCAAAAAAAAGAAAAGAAAGAAAAACAACATAAAAAACCCCCAAAGAAATAAAATCTCGCAGCTTGTTGTAGCTGCATTGTGGTTTATTTCACCCGCGACGCCGCCGGTGAGATTATTTTTTGTTTGTTTTTAACATTTAAATAGTCGTACGCCAGCTTGGTTAAATATATCCATGCGTTACTATGAACGCGAAGGGCGGGTGCGGCGCAATCAATGCAGCGACCGATCCACGGAAAGAACGCAGAATAAACGCAGGTTTATTCGCTAAACAGTAAGGGCCACATTACAATCTTGTTGCTAAATAACGTTTGTCGCGGTGTCTACCGCATATTATAATCCAAAAGCAAAAGGGTTAAGTAACCCGTTTGCATTTGGTACCTTGCGCTTTTCAGCATGATGTTACTGTACTTTGCACTCCCTATACTTAACATGGGGAGCGCAAAGTGTTAATCAGCGCTGGATTACAAAGTCCTAACGCTGATTAACGCCTGGCTCTGGTCAGCGGAAAGTTAACCAGAGCCAGGACTTGGTGTTAACGGATTCCGCTTCTGCAGAACCCGTTAACACCTGCCTAAAAAACAAAAAAATTAAATCACATACTCGCCTCCTGTCCCGCGGCGAGGACCGCGGTGAGGACCGCCTCCTCCGTCCGGCTGGAGCAGGGAAAGACTGGGGGAAAAAGTCCCCCAGTCTCTCTCTGTGTATCCCTATGCTGACCGGCCGGATCTCGCGAGGCGAGATCCGGCTGGTCATGTGACCGCTGGCGTCTTGCTCAATGGAGTCTTATGGACTCCATCGTGCTCGCGGCTGTGCTCAGCGTTGCCGCGAGCACCCCAGGGTGTAGCGCCCGCTACCAATGCAGGCAGCATTTTTTGCACCTGCATTGTAATCCCCCGTTAAAACGGGGCAGTAGGGGGAAAACTGCTTGTAATTTAGCCCTAAGAGTGGGAAGAAATGTAAAAAACAGAACTTTAAGACCAGCACTCGAGCCAGGTTACTTCATGGGCTGTCACCCCCTGATGGCTGCCTGTGTCTCTGGTTCTATACATTCTATACGGTCAGTCGAGGTGTGATTCAAAAAGCCGGAGTCTGGCCTTTCAAATGATACGAGACACGACCATGTAAAATGTACCTAAATTGAAATGCAAGAGAAATATTTTTTTTTCAAATTTTGTTTGAAATTGCATATTTCCTTAGAAAAATGCAGAAACAAATACTCCATTCAAGAGTTTTTTTAAAAAAAAATATTGTCAAATATATAATCACAAAAGTTTGGATGATGTGGGGAAAATACGTTTACACAGTGAAAACAATTAAAATCTGACAACTTTTTTTGACGTATTTTGATTTGTCATTCTGGTGTGACATAACATATAAGCGTGTCAGGATGTGAACAAGAGCATTGCTGTGCAGCGTCACCTGATATGCACGAGGACAGACCCTGTGCAGCAATCTTCTGGGGAGAGTGAACGTGATGAGCGCAGCCTGCTCTACCCGTCACTGTTACTGCGAAACGAATACAAGCTTTTAGCCAAAATTGGAAGAATGCCCCTCCCGAAACGTGTGTATTTATCCGCCCCTGCCCCAGCAGATGAAGAATGAGCTATTCAAACCAGCTGGTTCCCCATCTGTGTCTGAGGTTATTCTGAAAAGAATACGGTTTTCAGACCCTGGTGTTAAAACATTAATGTAATCCCACCAAAAAATCCCGTACTCACCACAGATCCCTTGATGCAGAGAGCAGCGTGATCCGCCACTTCCTCGCTCCGCAGGCAAAGGTACAATAGGAACAAATAGTTCCCAGTAGAGATGTGCATTCGTTTCGGAAAAATTCTGAATTTGGAACGAAATTTGATAATTCGTATTCGGAAGTACTTCTGAATAACGAATCAATACGATACGAATTCGAAACGAAACGGTATATAACGAATTTATTTAGTTTTACACTGTGTCATCATAAAAGAAAAATTTGAATAACTGATATCAACTATCGAATTGATCTTAACTTACAATACAAGTAATAGGCAGCAAACGACTTTATGAAACAAATTAATTTTGTTTCACTGCTTAATTTGACTCAAATACTAAATCTGTGACTCAGTTTAAAATTTAACCCTAGCTTTTCTTTTAACAGCAAAATTTGATTAATTGGGGTTTTATCTAGAGATCCAAAATTCGAATTGATATCAACTATCGAATTGATGTATGAAATTCGAATCGATTCAAAATTTCAAATCGATTCGAAATTTCAAATCGATACGAAACGAAATTAGTTACGAAATTTCGAAAATTAAATGATTTAAAAACGTAACGAAACGAAACTAAACGAAACAAATTTTTCAGTAATGCACATCCCTAGTTCCCAATGTTCCTCTGCGTATCCCTCCGCCATCCCTGCAGGATCTCACTCACGTCCGTCTCGATGGAGTCCTATGGACTCCTGGAGGAGATAACAGCGTGGTACTCAGCGTTGCTGATATTACATGTGTCGTCTCGGAAGTATTGTGATACCTGCTGCTAGCAAGGAAGCTCAGTCGTAAAACGGACGTTAAAAGCGAGGCACAAATGGAAACAAAACGACAGACGCAAACATTTTCCGTGAAAATCTGACCTTTAACATCCGAGTTGGGATCTGGCTCCTGTTATTCTATGGAAGTGACACCAGTAAAAAGTTACGAGGGAAAAAAACGCATCAAAAATGCCACTGACGTAAATAAAACTCGAATTTATACTCCAAAAATGTAAATTAAACAAAATTCTACGATTTCGGATTTTGAAAATAAAAATATGTTTTTAGTGAATAGTTTGGGATTTTTTTAGGTTCATTCCCAGCATTTCTGTTTTATTTTTTGTAATTAAAGTTTCATTGACAGACATTGCGCTTTAACAATGTGTCGGCACGGCCATAATTTGGTGCATTATGTATATTAAACAGTTTGAACTGTGTAACTTGTCCAGCAAAAGACTGTGACACCCCCACCTTGCTGCCCACAAGGCCCCCTATGCACCCCAGAACTCTGGGCCAACACTCTCCTGCCGGCGCACCGAGCCTCGGCTTAGTCTTAGCCTCCTGGAGCTCTTGGGTGACCAAAGACTCAACAGACCCCCGTTTCCTATCTGTGCGGTCACTTCAGCAGCCTGCGGCCCCACTACACTGCTCTTTGGGGCTTTGGCTCGTCACAAGAGGAGCCTGGCCTGGAGTGATTACTGAGGGAGAGCCCCAATGGGATCTCCCACAAACAGCCGTCTATCCCCACGGAGTGGAACCGTGCCCATGGGCTAGGGCTAGGGGCAGTGGGACCAGAATGGGCATTGACTGGCGGCAGTGACACCAGAATTGGCTCTGACTGGTGTCTGGTTTGTGGGGCGGGAAGTCTGGGGAGGGCAAGATGTGCGGGCGGGGATTGCGGGCTTATCTGATTCTGTGTTGTATGAAATGCTGTACAGTTACCCATTAAAAAATCAATTCTCTTCAACCTACACTGTGTCTCGACAAGTGACTGGGTGGGCTGGGAGCTAATTCACACTTTCCCTCAAGCATCTCTAGAGCAAGGAAGATTTCAGCGACAGATCTACTCAATCGGAGTAGCAGGATCCGTCACAAAATTTAAAGGGAATCTCACCCAATATGGCTCCTTTGACTTGATGTGTCTCAGCACGATGTGATGCTTGTGGAAGTAGGTCGTGACTCATTTGATTGGCGTTAAATTCTGTCTCGATGATGTCATTAACAGGGGAGTAAAGTAAACATCCCCCAATGAGCCGATCCCACAGTCCGTGCTGGGGCCCTCGTGATGGTTTATGTCAGAAGAGCTTTGAGGCATTGAGAACCCAACTCTACAACCATGGATAAAGCAATACAACCACAGCAAGTAGATCCACAGACCTGACCTGTTGTAAAGTACCACATAGTGCAGTCTACATGTCTGGCTCATCCTTGGTATTGTGTTCAAACTTGTTTTTTCCAATGGGACTTGATGTCCTCCTGGAATAAGGTGTACAGAGACGGAAAGGTTAGATAGACGTCCATGTTGACATATTTTCTTTGCTTAAAGGTGTTAACTTGTGGTGTTTTTGAGGAACAAAATTTCTTTCTTCAGGTGCTGGATGAGACCCCATACATTCCTCTGCCAAACAGGCTGATAGAACAGGGGGTGTGAGGTGGGACTCCATACTTAAATTGTTCTTTGGAGACGTTGATAAATCCTGGAGTGTTAGGAGCTATTCGACATCCATGATCACTGAAGAGAGCCATGACAGGTTTGGAGATGTCAGATGGGACTTCATGATTATGTCATACTGCTGTACCAAACAATAGACATGGGCTCTCAGCTTGGCCTCATTGTCTTCATTGTATTGCCCTGCAGGCCAATAGCTTTTGGAGTGGTAGATTGAAGTCTATCTTTATGCTTTACTGATATTCAGGCTGATAAAGCTGAGAGTGAATGATAGGACCCTGTGTCTATGTTCTTCAACAGAACAAGCTGACAGAGATGTGACTCCTCGCTGATGTTCTACCTCTGTTGACGGTAATAGATCTTGCTGTACACTTTTCTTCTATGTCGTGGTGAAGAACAGGGCAGGTGGAAATGGGTTATTAGATGTAGCTCCATGTTAATTTGGTACTTCTGTCTACATTCTCCAGCAATATGGGCAGATGTTGATGGGGCTAGGACTCTATGTTGATGTATTTCCATTCAAATCTTTGCATTTGTGATGGAACTTATTGTCTACGTCGTAAGAAGAAAATGCTGGGAAGGCTTGTTAGATCTCCATATCTATGTTCTTCTGTCCACCAACCAACAAAGCTGGTGAACTGAGAGGGGACTCCATGTCTACTTCTGTACTTGAAGTAGACCTTGTCGTGTTAGATGGGGCACTACGTCTGTGATCTACTGGAAAACAAGCTTGACAGAGATATGGATGGTAGGTGGAACTCCATGGCTCCTCTTGGTATATGTGGTACACGGTAGCCAAGTTTAGTTTGTTCTTCGTTACAGGCTGACACAGCCGCCCTTAAGAATGCCGATAAGTCTTTGGGTGATGATTTAGTATCCTCACCCATCACCTACCCTCTACAGTAGCAGAAGACTGCTGCTACCAACATCTCTCCATGGTTACAACCAACCGCGAGAGAGTGAGAACCAAGCTGGAATCCTAATGCTCAGCTCCTGTCCTCTGCGAATATTATTCCAGTCCTTTTTGTGGATTTTACAAGCTCTTTAGCTGTAAATCGTTACCGCTGCCTTAATCCATCAACATGGCCCAAGATGCTCCATTTCCGAGCTGCTTTTAAAAGAGGCAACAGGGATCTCATTGCACATTGCTGTTGCTTAATGGAGACAGAATTGACTCCTCGATGATTTATCGGTGGAAACTCATCTGCGTTATAGCATTCTCCGCTGGAGCCGAGGCCGTCTTTACATTGCTTGCCCCGCCATTAAAATAATACAAATAACCTAAGAAAATCCTCCAATGGTTTTGGGATTGCTTTAATAGCATTTTCTCATTGCTCGGCTTTGGGAACAACACAGAGAACATAGAATTTAATCACTCTTTTATTTGAGTTAAAGCAGAGTTATTTCCCTTGTCTTCGCGCCGGTAGAGCCAGAATGGCGGTGGCTTCTGATTTTCCCATTGAAGGCAATGGCCCACAAAACGGGATTTATGGCACAGAACAGGTTGTGTACATAATCTAGACTGCAAATTAACGCTGACAAAAGGTCTGTTCACAAAATGTTAAACCAGCACTTATTCCTCAACGTGGGAGAGTGAGGGTTTGCAGCCGAGCTGTTTGCTGGTGGCTCTATTTCATGGGGACGTCAAGGTTTGGATATACAGCGTCTATCAAGGGCTTTCCAGAAACTCGACAGAGCTCTTAAATACAGGGATATTTGTCAGCCCGTACTTGTTACATATACTCAAAACAGCCGGCACGCCATATAGATTAAGGGCTTGTAAGAATGTGGGTCATGGTGGGTGGCCATGGCCAACGCGTTTCTAGGGAGCCGCACATCAGGTGGGGAAATTATAACTCACATATAGTGCACATCCTTATATTAAGGGAAGATATGCTGCCTGGCCAAAAAAAAAGCCAACACTGGGACTTACCTAAGCTAATATTGTGAGCCTTCCATTGGATAATTACCGCAGTGATTAATATGCTTCAGCCGGCAAAAAAATGAGGTCAGCTGATTGCCGGAAACTCCAGAGTTTTGCAAAACAATTGGCAAACAAGAGTGTTTTCTGAAAGATCCCTGTTTATTATCTGTATATAACATGTACAACCTGTCTGTGGGACATGTGTCTGGTGTGTGCTGGGGAGGGGCCTGGAAGTAACTATATTCGGGCACCCTGAAGTCACTGGGCTTCATACACATGTACTGGCTGTACCTCTGATGGTGACCCGGACGAGCTCGTGCAATGACACCTGCCAAGACGAAAACTGTCTCCGGTAAGTTTTGTTGTGCTCAAAGACCAGCAAGTGCAACAACACAAAATGCAAACTTCAACTGCGGTGTACTGACGGCTGAGTGACAGACAACAGAAGGCTGCGGTCAATGGAGTTTATTTGGTGCAAGGTCTTGTTACCAGTGGGGTACCCCAGGGGTCAGTACTTCCACCCATTCTCTTTAATATTTTTAATGGTGATATTGCAGAAGGTATTAATGGTAAAGTATGTCTTTTTGCTGATGACACAAAGATTTGCAACAGGGTTGACGTTCCTGGAGGGATCAGCCAAATGACAAATGATTTAGGTAAACTACAAAAATGGTGGGAGCTGTGGCAATTGAGTTTTAATGTGGATAAGTGCAAGATAATGCACCTGGGACGTAAAAACCCAAGGGCTGAATATAGAATATTTGATACATCTGAGGGTTGGGATTTAGGGGTTATTATTTCAGAGGATCTAAGGGTAAGTAGTCAATGTAATAGAGCAGCAGGAAATGCTGGCAGAATGCTTGGAAATGCTGGCAGAATGCTTGGAAATGCTGGCAGAATGCTTGGTTGTGTAGGGAGAGCCTGTATTAGCAGTAGGAAAAGGGAAGTGCTCGTGCCACTGTACAGAGCACTGGTGAGACCTCACTTGGAGTACTGTGTGCAGTACTGGAGACCGTATCTCCAGAAGGATATAGACATCTTAGAGAGAGTTCAGAGAAGGGCTACTAAAATGGTGTACGGCTTGAAGGAGAAAAGTTACCAGGAAAGGCTTAATGATCTTAACATGTACAGCTTGGAAAAAAGACGAGACAGAGGAGATATGATAGAAACATTTAAATACGTAAAGGGAATCCACAAGGTAGAGGAAGGGAGTATATTTAAAAGGAAACAAAGTAGCAAAACAAGAGGACATAGTCTTAGATTAGAGGGGCAAAGGTTTAAAAGTAACATCAGGAAGCATTATTTTACTGAGAGGGTGGTGGATACATGGAACAGTCTTCCAGTTGAAGTGGTAGAGGCCAAAACAGTAATTGAGTTTAAGCCGGCAGCATAGGATAGACACAAGGTTATCCTAAATAAAAGAGAAATCTAGAGAAAGTATCCATATAATTGGGAAGACTAGATGGACCGGAAGCTTCTTATCTGCCGACATATTCTATGTTTCTATGTACTGTGTCCCCAATACGACAGCAAAACTCTTAATCCCCCTGTTAGAGAATCGCTCTCCTTAGAGCTGCTCGTCCCAGCGCCAGTGGGTCGTTCATCTTCATTAAAGGAGGAATTATGACAAGTCACACTATTTAACCCTCTGAGAACCAGAAGGAACAGACGTTCTGTAATACAGAGGATAAAATACAGGAAAACCCGAGTGTAGCGCCAGAAACATGGGCAGATTGGACCCAAAGAGCCTCATGGATCTGCAGGATAAAGTCAAGACGTCCCCGCTCTCCCCACCGGCTCATGCAGACCTTTGGGTGGATCCAAGTTTCAGAACAGCGGAAACAATGTAACTCATCAGCATGTATGAAAAATGCTGAGCTTTATAGACCTCGAAGCTAACAGCTCTATTCAAAGGATTTCTTCAGAGGAGAAGGGAGAGGAAAGGAAGGGAAGGTGAACGAAAGGAAGGGAAGGAACAGAAAGAAAGATAAAGGAAGGGGAAGAAAAAGAAATGAAGGAGAAGGAACAAAGGAAGAAAGGGAGAAAGGAGGAAAGAGAAAGAAAGAAAGAAAATGAATGCAGTCAGAGATTTCTGGGAGTTGTAGTTCAGGAACATCTGGGGGGTCGGACTTTGGACATCCCTGCTCTAGTGGAAGGCTGGAAGCAATGACGGTAATGACATAGAAAACCATGCTGGGAACTACACGGGACAACACTGGCAGAAACTACGGTGGAAAAAATGGTTTAAAGTACTGGAAGCTACGGTGGCAGCTCTTTAAATAGAGGACTCAACGTAATTGCTCCATTACAGTTCTCCGAACTAATACCATCATTCTTTTAATAAATGATTGATTCCTAATACATAGAAAAAGGAAAGAACAAATTCCACCTTTTTTCAATGTATTTTCTCCTTTTGGATCAGCAGCAACACCTGAGATGGTGAAGGACCAGATGGGTAAGAGGTATCTATGGAAACAGCCCTGCGTTGCAGATAATCAATCAATAATCATTCTATGAAAACAGCCCTCAAAGAGCAGATAATCAATTAAAAATCAATCAAACAATGAAAATTAATCTCATGGCACAGTTAATTGACCGATCTATGACAACAGCCCTGTGTCACAGATAATATCAATCAATAATCAATCAATGTATGAAAACAGCCCTTTATGGCAAAGATAATCAATTAATAATCAATCAATATTTGGAAACAGCCCTCATGGCACAGATATCAATCAATAATCAACCAGTCTATAAAACAGCCCTCAAAGAGCAGATAATCAAATAAAAATCAATCAAACAAGGAAAACTGCTCTCATGGCAGAGATAATCAATCAAAAATCAATCAGGCTACAGAAACAGTCCTCATGGTGCAGAGAATCAATCAATAATCAATCAGGCTACAGAAACAGCCCTCATGGTGCAGAGAATCAATGAATATCAGTCAATCTATAAAAACAGGCCTTGTGGTGCAGAGAATCAATCAATCAATCAATCATCAATCAGGCAACAGAAATAGCCCGCATGGTGCAGATAATTAATTAATAATCAATCAATCTATAAAAACAGCCCCCAGCCCACATGACGTAGATAATCAATCGAGCAGGGGATACCTTCACATGGCTTCAGATAAAGGGGAGGCTGAGACTCAGTAACTGCTGACTGAATATGAGCTGCAACCCTGAAAAATAAATGGCGGCCTTCTATTTAATGGTATTTTTACCAAAATCTGGGCTTTTTAGAATAAATGCACTTTAAATTGATATGTTTTTGCAGCTGCGGCTCCGGCCCGGCCCGCTTGTTCCCTGTGATGCCGGATCCCAAATGCACACTTCAGCTCGGAGGAGTTTTGATAATAAAATGAGCATCATTTGAGCGGCGGATTCTTTCATCTCCGTCGTTTTATCTCCAGAAGCATTTGTACTCATCATCGGAGTTTTCATCATTTGACTTCTCCATCAAACAGCATCCTCCCCCCAGCCCTCGGCCGCGTCACCCATCATCCTCCAGCAGATGGCGACTCCGGGTCTTGGACGGAGGGCCCTGTAAATGTCTTCTTTGCGGGATTCTGTATCATGCGGAAAAATAGAATTATCTGCATTGAAACAGTGGTGACGGCTGGAAGCGACTCTGCATCCTGGAGCCTGAAAAGACAGAATTTCAAATTAGGACATTACAACCAAGTACCTTTATCCGATCGGTGACAAAATAAAGGATGACCGGTTTAGCTCAGGACAAGTAACTGAAGGAAACATCTAGGGCTTAAAATCTCTGAATTATTATTATGACGAGCTGCTAATAGATACATAATGCACGGATATTTATTATGGTAATTATTTGTTTTATGCACCCGTTCGTCGCTCATCCAGACCTGGAATTCCTGGTTTGCGGACTCCAGCCTTCCATAATTTAGAGAGGAAATCATCCTCTTCTGCGCTGCCTGATTGTATACTGAAACAATAACAAATGTCAGCATTGTTCCCCATAAGCATCATTGCGTTAACCCAATGCTATTACTTAACAGCAAGAAACGTGGTTCATGTTATGGAGGCTGGGTGTCAGTGACAATTGGCCAACTCAGGATAGGTAATACAAGCCCTAACCGAAGACTCAGGATGGGTTATATATGGCCGACTTCTATAGACAGGATGGGTTATATATGGCCGACTTCTATAGACTCAGGATAGATGATACGAGACTGACCTGTATGGAGATTCAGCATGAATAACACATGGCCGACCTGTAGGCCTTTCCAGTTGGGTAATACATGACTACCCTGAATGGACTATGGGTGGGGGATACACAGCCAGCTTATACAAAGACTCAGAATGGGTGATCCATGCCCTAACCTAAGATTCAGGATGGGTTATATGTGGACGACTTCTACAGACTCAAGACAGTTGATACAAGGATAACCTGTATGGAGACACAGTATGGGTAATACTTGTCTAGCTTTCACAGACAATGGATGGGGGAATACATGGCGATCTGTACGGAGATTCAGGATGGGTGATACATGGCTACCCGAACTTGTTGGGTATAATACATGTCTGGCCTATATGGTCTCAGGAAGGGTATACTGTCAGGTCCAGAAATATTTGGACATCAACACAATTCTAACATCTTTGTCTCTATACACCACCACAATGGAGTTGGAATGAAACAAACACAATGTGCTTTAACTGCAGACTGTCAGCTTTAATTTGAGGGTATGTACATCCAACTCAGGTGAACGGTGTAGGACTTACAGCAGTTTGCAGATGTGCCTCCCACTTGTTAAGGGACCAAAGGTAATGGGACAGAATAATAATCATAAATCAAACTTTCCCTTCTTAATACTTGGTTGCAAATCCTTTACAGTCAATCACAGCCTGAAGTCTGGAACGCATAGACATCACCAGACGCTGGGTTTCGTCCCTGGTGATGCTCTGCCAGGCCTCTACTGCAACTGTCTTCAGTTCCTGCTTGTTCTTGGGGCATTTTCCCTTCAGTTTTGTCTTCAGCAAGTGAAATGCAGCTCAATGGGATTCAGGTCAGGTGATTGACTTGGCCATTGCATAACATTCCACTTCTGTCCCTTCAAAAACTCTTTGGTTGCTTTTGCAGTATGCTTTGGGTCATTGTCCATCTGCACTGTGAAGCGCCGTCCAATGAGTTCTGCAGCATTTGGCTGAATGTGAGCAGATAATATTGCCCCAAACACTTCAGAATTCATCCTGCTGCTTTTGTCAGCCGTCACATCATCAATAAATACAAGAGAACCAGTTCCATTGGCAGCCATACATGCCCACGCCATGACACTACCACCACCATGCTTCACTGATGACGTGGTATGCTTAGGATCATGAGCAGTTCCTTTCCTTCTCCATACTCTTCTCTTCCCATCACTCTGGTACGTTGATCTTGGTCTCATCTGTCCATAGGATCTTGTTCCAGAACTGTGAAGGCTTTGCTAGGTGTTGTTTGGAAAACTCTAATCTGGCCTACCTGTTTTTGAGGCTCACCAATGGTTTACATCTTGTGGTGAACCCTCTGTATTCACTCTGGTGAAGTCTTCTCTTGATTGTTGACTTTGACACACATACACCTACCTCCTGGACAGTGTTCTTGATCTGGCCAACTGTTGTGAAGGGTGTTTTCTTCACCAGGGAAAGAATTCTTCGGTCGTCCACCACAGTTTGTTTCCGTGGTCTCCTGGGTCTTTTGGTGTTGCTGAGCTCACCGGTGCGTTCCTTCTGTTTGAGAATGTTCCAAACAGTTGTTTTGGCCACGCCTAATGTTCGTGCTATCTCTCTGATGGGTTTGTTTTATTTCTTCAGCCTAATGATGGCTTGCTTCACTGATAGTGACAGCTCTTTGGATCTCATCTTGAGAGTTGACAGCAAAAGATTCCAAATGCAAATAGCACACTTGAAATTAATTCTGGGCCTTTTATCTGCACATTGTAATTGGGGTAATGGGGAATATCACACACCTGGCCATGGAACAGCTGAGAAGCCAATTGTCCCATTTACCTTTGGTCCCTTAACAAGTGGGAGGCACATCTGCAAACTGCTGTAAGTCCTACACCGTTCACCTGAGTTGGATGTACATACCCTCAAATTAAAGCTGACAGTCTGCAGTTAAAGCACATTGTGTTTGTTTCATTCCAACTCCCTAGTGGTGGTGTATAGAGCCAAAGGTGTTAGAATTGTGTCAATGTCCAAATATTTCTGCACCTGATTGTACATGGCCAACCTAGAAACATAGAAACATAGAAACATAGAAAAATGTCGGCAGATAAGAACCTTTCGGCCCATCTAGTCTGCCCAATTACATGGATACTTTACCTGGATTTATCTTTTGTTTAGGATAGCCTTATGCCTATCCCATGCCTGCTTAAATTCAATTACTGTTCTGGCCTCTACCACTTCTACTGGAAGACTGTTCCATTTATCCACCACCCGCTCAGTAAAATAATGCTTCCTGATGCTAGTTTTAAACCTTTGCCCCTCTAATCTAATACTATGTCCTCTTGTTTTGCTACTTTGTTTCCGTTTAAATATACTCCCTTCCTCTACCTTGTGGATTCCCTTTACGTATTTAAATGTTTCTATCATATCTCCTCTGTCTCGTCTTTTTTCCAAGCTGTACATGTTAAGATCATTAAGCCTTTCCTGGTAACTTTTCTCCTTCAAGCCGTACACCATTTTAGTAGCCCTTCTCTGAACTTTCTCTAAGATGTCTATATCCTTCTGGAGATACGGTCTCCAGTACTGCACACAGTACTCCAAGTGAGGTCTCACCAGTGCTCTGTACAGTGGCATGAGCACTTCCCTTTTCCTACTGCTAATACCTCTCCCTACACAACCAAGCATTCTGCCAGCATTTCCTGCTGCTCTATTACATTGACTACTTACCCTTAGATCCTCTGCAATAATAACCCCTAAATCCCTTTCCTCAGATGTTGAGGTTAGGACTGTATCAAATATTCTATATTCAGCCCTTGGGTTTTTACGTCCCAGGTGCATTATCTTGCACTTATCCACATTAAAACTCAATTGCCACAACTCCGACCATTTTTTAGTTTACCTAAATCATTTGTCATTTGGCTGATCCCTCCAGGAACGTCAACCCTGTTGCAAATCTGTACCGACCCTCCAACTGGGTAAGACATGTCTTGCCTGTATGGTCTTATAAAGGGTAATTTATGGCCAACCTTTATGGACCCTTCAGTTGAGTAATACATGTCTAGCCTGCATGGGCTCAGGATGGATGATATGAAGCTAACCTGCATGGACCCCCCAGTTGGGTAATACATGTTCAACCTGTATGGATTTACCTTTGGATGATGCATGGCTAACCTGTATGGATACTCTGCCTGAGTAATACATGTTTAACCTGTATGGCCTCATGGCGTATGATACACAGCTAACCAGACTTGTTGGGTAATGCACGTCTAAACTATAGGGTTTATGGATGGGTGATACATGGTCAACCTATACAGACTCTCCAGTTACGTAGCACATGTATAACCTATGTAGTCCCATAAAGGGTACTTTATGGCCAACTTGTACGGACCTTCCAGTTGAGTAATACATGCCTAGCCTGCATAGGCTCAAGATGGATGATATGAGGCTAACCTGCATGAAGCCTCCAATTGGGTCATACATGTCTAACCTGCATGGACTCAGGATGGGTGATACATGGGTAACTTATATGGACACTCTGATTTGGTAACATGTGTCTAACTTGCATAGAATCAGGATGGGCTATACATAGTTAACCTATTATGACTCTGCAGTAGAGTAATACATGTATAACCTGCATGGACGCAGAATGATGGATACATAGCTAATCTGTATAGTCCCACCGGTTGGGTAATATGTGTCTAACCTGTATGGACTCAGAATGGACGATACATGGCTAACCGGTACAGAAACTCTGATTGAGTAATAAATATCTAACATGCATGGGCTAAGGATGGGTGAGACATGGCTAAGCTGTATGGACACTCCAGTTGGGTAATATGGATCTAACTCACATGAATTCAGGATGGGTGATACATGAGCAACCTCAACGGAGTCTCAGCATTGGTAATGCATGGCCAAAATGTATAGAGTTTTAGGAAGTTTGACACATGGCCACCTTAGACAGAGACTCTGGATGGTGTAATATATGTGACACCATCTGATACTCTGGTACTTGCGTCATCATCTCGTGGCATCACCTGCTAGTCACTGTTGAAAGCATGTTGGGAGTTCATGTTATTGAACTCTTGTAGCCTAAGGCTTATGTTAACTCTACCCCAAACCTAGTTATGGATGTTCAACATGATACATGGACCTCCTTCGGATTTGACCCCAGCAGTCAAGGCACAACTAGGGTCCTTGTGTTTAGCAGTGTCCTCACTGAAGGGGTATTGGTTGATCTCCATGTCATGGACCATTTGTAATCCTTGACGACTGCTCTAAGAATCTCCTTCATTGGTAAATAATCCAAGCCATGCCATGTTCTCAAGTCAATATCCTGTAAGTCCCACATCACAAACAAAACGCCTCATCTTTCCCCTGAATATAACTCAAAAACAGAGCGCTTTTCTGCTCCCATCACAGCTACTTCCAGAGGTTTGTTTTCGTCTCTCTCCACTCCTAGTTATCTTTTGTTTTCATATGCGCAATAAAATGTGCATTTAACGGACGAAAAATGCAAAGGAACCTGATTAGAAGCTGTTATATTAGTGTCTAATGTAATTTTGCAATTCTTTTGATCATCTCGGCTGGGTATTACGCAGAGGAGACCGTGCAATTCCCCATTCATTTTCATCTTCCTAATGGTTTAAGAGAAACAAACTCCCAGTAATTAGCTGATTAGGTTCACAGATGGTAAATGGATGCAAAACCCTGCTAGGTATTTCCGAGAGGGGTGTTCTGTTTGACGTTGCCTCGATCTGAGCTGAGAAGCGTAGAGTTTGGGTTAATGCACCTTCTGAGATGGGGAGTAACTAACCTATAATATGATTTCCTCGTGTTGAAAGCAATATGGCGGGTTATTATAGATTCCTCTTATGTTTGCGAAGAGAAGCTGGAAAAAAAATCCTGTTCAGACAGGTTGCGTTCAAAATAAACGTGTGAAAGTAAGTCTGTAACGATTGAGGTTTATTCACAATCTAGTATTCTCTCTGAGGAAGGCCGTATAGTGTCCGTGTCCTAAACCCGGTCACCAGGAAAGACCAATGCAACCACCAATGCTCCACCATGCAGGATAATATTTCAATGCTCTACCATGCCATCACAAAGAAACCTCTATATACATCCTGTCCACATCAGGCCTCAAGCTTCGATCTTGGAAATGTCATGGTCCTAGGGTTACAATTTTTTCTGTGGCTTCTTCCACCCATTCTCCATGAACGTCAGGACTCTACATTGTATGCCATGTTTAATAGTGTGCTGGGAGGCCTATTTCCAGGATAGAGTAGAGTCCAACAAAGCATTTAATCCCATGACTCCATTCATAGACTCAAGTTGAAAAATGGAAACATAAACCCAATCGGCTATCCATGGACGTCTTTCGAGCCATCAATGCCTTTATTCTTTACTCCTGTTCTGTTATAATCATATCCCACAGCTCTAAAACATGCACTGAACTGGCTGGGCTATCTCCTATTCATCTTCCAGTCCTTGAGACCTAGATCGGTGATCTTCATTCATCTCTTCTGTCGTCAGAGAGCTCCTGCCCTGATACACCAATGGATGCCGAATTCTGCTGTGAATGCAATCATGTCTTCCTGTGGTACTCGAACCCAACCTCAGGTCTACATGTCCCATGTATGTCTTCAGAAATTCATAATACTGGTGGAAGGCTGTATAAAACGTGACTGTTGTTGTAGGGTTTTTTGGTCCATTTTCCAATAAAAGATCTGAAAATTCCATATATATCACTTTAGAAGGGACCTCAGAACACATTTTCTCCATCACAAACTTGATTTCCTTTGCTCTTTAACAACAACAACAGCCGTGTACACAACCAGTCCTTCATACATTATGAGGAATCAATGAGTAGTTAATGACCGTGAGTCAGTCGAAGTTCCATGACACATTCTTTTCAGTTGATTTTCCCATGAATGACATGGCATAATCCATGCTTTGGAAGCCCATGGCTGACCAACAATCCCAGTCGCGTCTATTCAGAGCACCAAATTGGTGGCAACTATGTCAGCCATGAGATGGCACTGGTTTCACTGAAGAGTGTCTCCCCATGAAAGAGCTAAGGGACTCAGGGTGCAAAATGTTAAACACATTATATGTAAAATATATGGTAAATTGGTAATTTATGCATCCTTCCAGCAGAGCAACCAACAGCTGGAGGTATCTCAGTGTGGAGAAAATGACAAACACTGATCGACTGCGAACCACCAAACCTCCTAACCCTAAACCTGGAGCCATTCCTAAACATCCTAAAATTCTAAACGACCATTCCCCTATTGAGAAGCCCACACCACAAGCCCGCCATGTGTCCACAAGACTCAGTGAACCTCCGAGACCCCCAGACAGTGGATATCATGATGTCCTGTAATGTTATATTCAGTAAAACACCTACAGAAGGGCATGTATTTTCCGTTGTGCAAAAAGGTCCATCTTGTCCTTGTTTGGCTGAGTATTCCTAATCTCCAGAGGTGCCATCAGAAATCGTGGGGCCCCTTACTGACCACTTTCCCTCAGCTGCCCATACAAGTAAGGTACTTAAATGTAAAACATTTTCCTCCTCCTTTGCTCACCAGATTTTACAGGGATCTGACCAGATAGGGGATAAAAAAAAGTGATCACTGGTGGAAGAGCATTCACTCTGCACCTGTAATAGATCTCAGTACCCTGATAGGGTCGCATCTGCGAATGCCGCTTCCTTGCTGGATTCCCGTGTTCCCCTCATGACTCTCGTGCCTTCCCCCAGCCCATAGCCGCAGCTGAAAGACGGGTACACATAGAGAGTCTTGCTAGCGTCCTCCAGAAATAAGTCGAGACTGTAGATCTGGAGCCTTTCGTTGGAACAGCCAACAGAATATAGCTGCTACCCACACCATGAGTCGTGACTGCAGGTAGGGTCAGAATAGAACTGGTTTAATCAGGGACACACACATACATTTATAGGATCACACATGGGTCATTTACATATTCAAAAACCCCCTAGAAACTGTTGGGAGACCTAATTAGACTGAAACAGATAATTGGACAAACATTTGCTGCTAAGAACGTGAAACCTAATTAGATTAGGCAGAAAAAGTTAAATTAAAATTTACGTAACATTTCTAAATGAGGCAGGACAATGGGAATTGGGATGATAACAGATTACAGACAGCAGATTTACAAACTATTCAAATATAAACAGATAACACATTCCTGAGACAAGGGAAGGCTGGACGGCTAATCCTCTCAACAGATAGCAAATACACATGGACCAGATGTTAGACAATAGCATTCTTGCATAATCACAGATTACACAAACATTCTGCACAGGAAAGGCCACTGAACTAATATGGATTATGGGGCCTTCACCCTACAAATATGCCTCCATGACCATGCACCTCAAGTCCAAAGTGATTTATGTCACAGCACCTTTATCTGGCGCTGTCCATACTAACCGCTCCTTCAGTGATGAGTCAGGGTGTTCTTACCAGCCTCAGATGCCACGGGCCACCGGGAAATTTATTGGTATCTTGGTTGGCTAGTCCCGTGTGGCATGGAGGAACCCTTACTTTGTCAGCACTCATACAAGCTGCACAGAGCTTGGCAAGGGCCGGGCCCCCTTGAGCCACAGGGCCCCTGAACATGTCATGGGCTGTCACCCCCCCTGAAAGCAGCCCTGTCAATCTCCATGCAATATCCGATTCCCAGACAGTAAATGAAAAACGCAATTATATATCTCTCTATATCGACCTTATAATCAGCCGTAACGTGACTCGGATCTTCAGCAAAACCTAGAAATGATGAGCAGTTTGACATTTATTTTATTATATTTTTCATTGAAATTTACATTTTTATTGCTCTTTTTCTATTTTTTTTTCTTCTTGCTCACGCCCCCTGCAGGAGGAGCACGTCGCTGCTGCCATTACTGAACAGCGCTACGGTCTGCATCCTAAAAAATAAAGAAAATAACGTTACAAACAAATAACACGCAGTATATTTCGGGCTCCGGTGACGGCTGAGAAAAGGGAGAAGAGCTGGGAGAGACGGCGACGTTTTAAATATAGCATATTGAGTAGAATCCTATTATTGTCACATTGTATTGAGAATAATTATGCAGACAAACATTCCCCGCAGCTCACATTGTTGCTGATTCTCTAGTTTAGTCTCATGAAAATGTCACAATAAGTCGCCCGTGCTGCGGCGCGCCGAGTTCTAATACCGGAGGGCTCGGCCATAATAATATTTGCGCTGTGTGTGATAACGCGTGGGCCACGAGCAGACTCCCACTTAATGAACATCCTCCTTTTCAGGAGTTACAAACGCCGCGCTAGATTTTATTCCCCCCCAAGCCACAAATACGTCAACACGCTCCACATTGTGCGTCCCTTTGTAAAGGCGGCCATATATATCCGGCAGGACGGGGTGATCACCGTAAATCTCACTTCACCAGCTCTCCCGTCTATGAGGAGTCCCCTGGGCCCGGACAATAATCTCTTCTCCGCCTCTCGCTACTTGTATATTTCCAGGTAAACACGCGAAAGGCCTCGTATTGGTGAAAACGCCAACGTAATATATGTCTCTACATTACCTGGTTTTTATTCAATTTCAGCCTCTCCTGGCGATCGCAAAATCCCATTTCCGTACCTAAAGCAAGATTAAATACGCCGCTGCTTTATGTGTTTGAGCGTGGGGTGATTTAATGACTATGTATTGTTGTGGGTTTTTTATTTCTTATTTCCAGGCTCTATTTATAAGCTGGGCGTGCGCTGGGCTGAATTAGCCTGAATTCAGGATTATAACAACACGAAAAACCATCTTCAGGAGCGCCAGCGGCTCAATGTATCCTGCTGTTGTTATACAGAGGGATGGGCTCAGCTCCCAAAGAGCTAAACGAGAGGCTCCTGATTGGCTGAGCCACTTCCTGGTTGCTCTGTTGGAAGGATGGATAAATTACCATATATTTTACATATAACGTGACTGGCCAAGCCACTTCCTAGTTTGTGCAGAATTCCCTGCAACCCCTGTGAAGCCGGGAAAGTCACAAAATAACAAAGAGGGTTATTCACTAAGCACCGCAATTTCCACCGAATTGCACTGAATGGTGAATTTCACTGTATCTGTTATTTCGGGGCAATTCATCTATTCACTAAGCTGTATTTTCACCGAATACAGGTGAATTGGAAGCAAAATACGGTGCATTTTGCTGCAATTCGGTGCAATTCGGCAGCGTCAGGTGGCACCGAAATTGTCCCATAGAGAAGTAATGATTCGTCTATTCACAGAACGCCGAATTGCACTGAAATTGCAGCGAAATGACATGATTTCAGTGATTTCGTTTCGAAAGGTTTAACCAAGCGAATCGAGTAGGTTTTAATGTAATAAATTGAATATCTATTTTAATTCTAAAGACAGTTTATTCTTTTTATTTTTTTTCACAAAAAAACTTATTTTTTAATTTGGTAAAAGCCCTTTGTATTTTTTTTGTACTTTATTAGTAAATATTTCTTTTGTATTTTTTGAAAAACGTTTTTATTTTTTAACCGACCTTTTTATTATGTTTTAAAGGACCCTTTATTATTTAGACACATTTCTATCACATTTTTATTGATTTAACCACCTATTATGAGAATCGGAGGCTTCCTTTTTTTTCCCCAGTACGGTGGAATTCGGCGCTTTTCGCCAATGTCCAATAACTGCTTTAGGCGCTCCAATTTTGGCAAAATAAATAGTGATGGAATTTCGGTGCTCTCTGAATAACGGCTGGGTGGAGTAGAGGGAACGTCGCTGCTCTGCATGGAGAGAGCCTGTGGAGTCATGGGTTTGATCCCAGCAAGAGCACCTCTCCAGTAAGTGTCCTTGGGCAAGACACCTAACGGTACATACTCGCCACCCAGGACATACTTGAAAACGAGAGAAATCTCAATGTATCCTTCCTGGTAAAATCCTTTCACAAAAAAAACCCTCTCTGTGAATTTACCTGTTAATGTGCTGTAATTCCGCTGAAGTGGAATTGCAGAATTGTGGTGAAACACGTCGAAATTAAAAGCACTGAAAATCTACTCAGTTTCAGGGTTTAGTGAATAACCCTCTAAGAAAGTAAGGAGGGAATTATTTAACTTTCTTTCAACTTATTTATTTCATTTTTTTGATACACCTTAGAGTTTCCAGAATCTTGGAAATCTTGACTTGCGTTGTTTTTAGTCAAAAAGCAGCTAATACACACTACCACTACCATAAACTGCACGTCTTGTGTTGCAGCTGTGGTATAGGATAAAGCAGTAGTGAAGAGGCAATGGGATGGAGGAGGGAATGTTTAGGCAAGGCTGCATGGGATCTATTGTGTTGTCTGGGCTACTCAAGACAAGAGATGGAGCTTATTGTGATCTGATAGTAGGCTAACAACACTGAATAGTACTCCCTGGTACAACTGCAATCCTAATGAGTCAGATTTTTGGAGATACGACCCATAGACTCCATTCTATACCCAAAGCCACACAATGAGGAGCAAGTAATGGAAAGATACTGTGTGTGTGTGTGGGGGGGGGGAGTTTACAACACAACATTTCACACAATGGATGCACCCAGTGACACTTATAGAGTAAATATATTTATTTATAAATATAGCATATTTTCATAACGAAAAAACAAGAGAAAAACAAAGCATGTTTACGATATCTGCAACATAAATAGACACAATAAGGACATCTCATTTTTTGGGGTACTGGCCCTTTAAAAGCACTAAAGAGTCGTTTCCACATCGCGCATGGATTGTATGAAAGTTCTATGCATAATGTTTCCATTTACATTGTCACACGGGAGGGATTGTTCCACCGAGAAGGAACTTCACATTTTCAGCCAGTATAGGTTTGCTGTAAACCAGCCGAGCTGCAGAGTTTATTCTTTTTTGACTTTTTTTCCTCTGTTTTACGCCAATGTTTACTGTTCCCTCGCTGTTTCTCCATAATACACAGTTTAGTGTTTGTTGTTAAGTATAAAAATAATGCATAAAATGATTTCCCACCAGACATGAGGCAGCAGCGCCATAACAGAGGAGCGATCTGAATATTCCACAGGAATTCTGCAAAATATGGATAAAAATAGGAGAAACGAAACGATGCAGCATCACACTTTTATGACTTAAAACGAGTGGAATTCCTGAAGCTCTGGATCTGTCCTCAGTGCATGAAAATTCATAACACGGGGGGGGGGGGGGGGGGGGTCAGAATTCAGCTCCTTTTTTCTGGTGTTTTACTTATTTTCTGCGGGTTTGGGTCGAGATCCCTACATCCAGGTTCCCTAATGCCAAAATCCTGACGGCCAACTTCCCTACACAGACAACTCCCTGACGGCCAAGTTCCCTACACAGACAACTCCCTGACGGCCAACTTCCCTACACAGACAACTCCCTGACGGCCAACTTCCAGACATCCAAAATCCCAGCGGCTAACACTAACCCTACTCCCTAAACCCCCTAAATCTAGCTCCAACCTAACCCCCCAAAACCTATCCCTAACCCCCTAAACCTATCCCTAACCCCCTAAACCTAGCCCTAACCCCCTGAACCTAGCCCTAACCCTCTAAACCTAGCCCAAACCTAACCCCCCAAAACCTATCCCTAACCCTAACTAACCCCTAAACCTAGCCCTAACCCCCTGAACCTAGCCCAACCCCCCAAAACCTATCCTAACCCCCTAAACCTAGCCCAACCCCTGAACCTAGCCCTAACCCCCTAAACCTAGCCCTAACCCCCTAAACTAGCCCAAACCTAACCCCCCAAAACCTATCCCTAACCCTAACTAACCCCCCTAAACCTAGCCCTAACCCCCTGAACCTAGCCCTAACCCCCCTAAACCTAACCCCCTAAACTTAGCCCTAACCCATACCTCCTAAACCCAGTCCTAACCCTAACCCCCTAAACCAAAACCCCCTAAACCTAGCCCTAACCCCCCAAACCTAGCCCTAACCCTAACCCCCTAAACCTAACCCCCTTAAACCTAGCCCTAACCCCCTTAAACCTAACCCTAACCCCCCTAAACCTAGCCCAAACCCTAACCCCCCTAAGGGTTAGGGTGTTAGTATTAGGGTTAGCCGCTCGGATTATGGATGTCTGGAAGTTGGCCGTGTAGGGAAGTTGGTATGTCCGGCACTTGTTCTGTCTGGAAGTTGGCCATCGGGATGTTAGCATTAGGGAACCTGGCTGTAGGGATTTTGTCCAGCACCCATTTTCTGCATATAAGGGGTTAATCCTATTTATTCATCGCATTCAGCATACTGCAGACACAGCGCCGGGCTCCTGCCTTCCTGGCTCATCACTGCAGGGGCAGGAATGGGAATCTCTGTTTCAAGTGCTGAGGAGGAACGAGGAATCGGGTGACTGAGAGAGAGAGGGGTTACAGAAAACAAGCAGAAAGTGCACGGTATTCTTCTAAAAAGTAAAAAAAGGAATAATTATCTGTGTCCGTATGGAAGAAGATCGCATTTTGGTGACAACCCAGTTCATTGATATGGAGCAAAATAATATAAAATAAATAAAAATTTTCTATTGCATCTTGCACAGAGATCACTCTGCCTTCTTGCCATCTCCGGCTGCTGTAAATCAGACATAAAGTTTGACCTGTAAAGACTCCAGCACAGCTTCTTGCAGGGCGAGGGGTCTGCATGGGAACTGGAGGGAAAATTCAGTGTGGGAGCCGGGGGGGGGGGAGAGAAATGGGTCTTTATGCATTTAATTTCATTTTACCTGGCAAAAAGTAAACGCTATCCTCTGCTGACAGATGGCTGAGGTGGAAGGGGTTAACACGCACCTCATTGAAGCGACGCGCCGGTGTTTAATCAGCCTTTTGAGCATTAGCGAGCGTCTGATAATATTCAGTTGTTACACCCATGTAAAGATCTATAACATCAAACAATAAATACTGCCTGGAAGAGACTTGTGGAGCCCAGGAGAGACGTAGATCCGCGCGGCGCGCCTGTGAAATACGGCGATGGATCTGCGTTACTGTCATCCCTGTAAGTTCTCTGCGTTCGCAGAGGGCTGTGTTTTCCCGGAGATTTATTAGCTTGCTTACAGAAGATGACAGAGAGTGGCTGCTGCTGCTGCTGCTGCTATGATTTTTTTTATTTGTTTATTTTTATGTTGTTTTTTGTATTTGTTTTATTTTATTTTTGCTCAGCGTGAAACGCGTCGAGTCTCTGCGGTGATATCTGCCAGCTCACAGCATCGCCCTCGCCATTACACGCCTTAATAACAGGTATTACTTTGCACTCTGCTCACCCAATCCTATCCGCCGGTCATAGAAGGATTGCCACTCTTCCCGTGCGGAAATATCTAATGCAGGTGCTGGATGCCTACACGTTACAGAATTCTTTGAATGCAATAAGTGGCCAGAGAATCATGGGATTTGTAGTTCAAAATCATCTGTGGGGCCAGAGTTTGAGATCCCTGATATAACGTGTCAGATGAGTCTGGCTTCATCGGGGTGGGGGGATGGGGGGGCTCTCTCTTTTCCTAATCTCCATCACATTTCCCCCAGCCCATGTCATAGCCAGGGCTGGATTTGCATCTCATGAGCCTGTAGTCACAGAAATGTGGAGCCTCCCCACACACACACGCAAAAAAAAACATGCTAAAATGACTGGTTAAAATTTTTGTTTTGGGGCACATTAAAAAAATAAAAAAAAACATTTAAAAAAAACTGAAAAGCAGTTTCTGGCTGCGTCCAATCAAAAGAAGGAGCAGAATCTGTTGCGTTAGTTGAGTTAGTGCAGCGACATTGTTTGTTTTATATGTAAAAGCAGATATTGCCTATCTGCCGTAGAACAGAGAAAAAAGTAGCATTTACTTTTTTATTTTTGCACATTACATGTTCATGTTTGTATCATTAGACCAGACTCTGACCTTTCCAATGACGCCTCTCTAAACCCTGTGCGCTGTACAATTCACAGATCAAGGTTCCAAAGTCCCCCTGTCTCTCCTCACTGCAGCGCCAAGGTCTAGGTTGTCGATGAAACAATGTGATGCATCATCAGCTACACACTTGCTGGCAGTGTGGGAAATGAGTTGAGTTAGTGCAGCATTCCTGTGCACTTTATAATTGTAAACTGAGTAATAAAGCTGCGTTAGAAAAAAAGAGAAAAATATAATTTTATTTGTTACTTTATTTTTACATAAATCTAACCTGGTTATATTTGGTATCACTGGAAAGACCATAATCTGACCTTTCCAATGATACCTCATATGTCCCTCTACTCCTTAGGGCTCCAGAGATAGAGGCGGGCAGGACGCCGAACTGAAGAAAAATCCCCCACCTGCGAACGCTGTGGAAGACATGTAGGGAAGTCTGGTGCTGTCCCTGAAAGGTACTAAAGCCCTTTCAGCACCAGGGACTGCACCAGAGACCCCTGCATGTGTTCGGCAGCGTTCGGCTGAAGGTTTAGTTTTTTTTTCTCAGTTCGGTGGTCTTCCCCTTAGTCGACCTGGCATCCATAGTCACTGCGAGTGGACGACCCAAATTGTCCTGGATCTTTGAAAAAAAGTTGTCCATAGTCAGACAGCCATGTTGGTCGTCTAACTGCGGACCCAGTGGACGGCCAGCCTCAGTCTCAGAAATAGTAACATTGTACACTTTTAATTCAGGGAGGAGACGTTTGGAAACATCTCATTGTTTCTTTACCTCTTTAGCGCTTCGTGGAATAATTGTGAGGATAACCTGGAATGGCCGGCGTCCATCAAGTCCTCAATTACATTGTTACGACTCTCCTAACTCGCTGAACCTCTCTGCGACGCTCTGAACGGCGCGACATGGGATCGTCTTGTTAAAATTACATTTACCTTAACCTTCCTCGATGAATGTGACCGGTATTTAAGAGATGTTAATTGCCGATGATGGGACTCCATTGAACGTCGGCCTCGCTAGAATATAACCGGCAACCCTCGCCACTTCAGAATACAATGGGGGGGGGGGGTTCTTGTCTTTCTATGGTTAAGGTGTTGGGTGCTAAAAAGGCAGAGCATGAAAAGTAACGCGTTCCCAGACGATTAGAATTAATCTCTTTATCACAAACTATTTGGGCATAAAATTAGCTCCGAGAACACGATTGAAATTGCTGGGAAAGCAGTTCGCGGGAGCGCGTCGGTGGGGCTCCAATTGTTTCATCGTTGACAGGTTTAATTACGGCAAATTACCGCGGCCCCTGCACCCCGGCAACACTCGAAAATCATTACGGCGGCGTCTACAAAAACAACACAGGCCGCTACCTGCGTCTCCCACCGCCGCACGCTGGGGATACCATACCTGCAACCAAAGCAGCTTTGTTAATTAAAGTCAATGAAAAGAGCCATCCATGCATGGGAAACACATTTAAATGATTTCCGAAAGCTGCTGTTTGGGGTCTGTGGAGACTTTATCTTCAATAACTCCCCCAAAAATAAAGAAATAAAAGTAAATTATGATATATGAATAAGTTTGGACAATTATTTGCTTTGTCAAAGGCCCCAGCGGAGTCGAAACAAGTTTATTTAGAGCCTTTATTGGAGAGAAAAAAAATGGCAGCTGCGGATACGTCTTAATTCCAGGGCCGATGAGAATCTCAGGGCGCACTCAGCATCGGAAATCATTACTGTTGTCTGCTTTTACAAAGAGAAATTTGAATAGTGTGACGTCAGCTGTCCGTGAATAAGGTCTCCATCTTTCCCCTTCCATAGAAGGTGCTGCGTATGGTTACGATGCAGTGCTGGACTTTATGAGCCTGAGGCAGAAGATGTAGATGTTTATCTGTAGCATCCTTCGCAGCTTCTATTGTTCCCTGTTCTCATTCCTGTCACCTCCCACTGTTCCACAGCCTCATTTTTCTCCCTTCCCACTAGTCCTCAGCCTCACTCTTCTCCCCTCCCACTAGTCCTCAGCCTCACTCTTCTCCCCTCCCACTAGTCCTCAGCCTCACTCTTCTCCCCTCCCACTAGTCCTCAGCCTCACTCTTCTCACCTCCCCCTAGTCCTCAGCCTCATTCTTCTCACCTCCCCCTAGTCCTCAGCCTCACTCCTCTCATCTCCCACAGTTCCTCAGCCTCATTTTTCTCACCTCTCACTAGTCCTCAGCCTAACTCTTCTCACCTCCCACTGTGCCTCGTTCTCATTCCTCTCACCTACCATTGTTCCTCAGCCTCACTTTTTTCACCTCCCATTGTTCATTGTTCTCATTCCTCTCTCCTCCCATTGTTCCTCAGTCTCACCCTTCTCATCTCTCATTGCTCCTCACTCAGCCTTATTCGTCTCATCTCCCACTGTTCCTTGTTCTTGTTCCTCTCAGAGTTCCTGCAACAAATGTATCAGTAACTCACATCCCTAACCTTCCATTCCTCTGGCAGAGCAGGTTCCTAAAGGGAACCTGTCCGTTACAGCCAGGGAGCATGTATAATCATAACACATCATTTAGAAATTAATTTAGTATGTCTCATAAAGAGCCAGGGAATCTGTATAACGTACTGCATTATTCTTCACAGAGAATCCGGGAATCTGAATAAAGTGCTGCAAAAGTTAGGGAACTTAAAGGGACCCTCTAATAAAAGATTGACCGCCCTTTTTCCACTTCCTCTTCACTACTTTGTGTATACACTAGTTTTTGCAAATTACGATGAGCATTCACTAAATATTTTCAGTGAAATTGATTCCCCGAACTGTAAAAAAAAGCAAAGGATCTAAAGATGAATAGACCCTATAGAGTCTAATTTCCATTAAAGCCCCTAAAATGCCACAAACCCAGGGAAATACAATAAAAATAATAAACAGTGTGACATGTAGCCTACCCATTAACCCCTAAAATGCCAGTAGGAAAACATAAAATCTATACACTGTGAGGCATGTAGCCTATCCATTAATATACACAGCTGAACCAAGGCAAAAACTAAAGTAATACACAATGTAATATATAATCTGACCATTAACCCTTTAACTGCTGAGCCATTTCAATCCCGTGGAAAAAAAATCGGTATTTTTTTATTTTATTTTTGATTTTTCTTTTCCACTGAATATGGTCATGTTGGGTATCATTGGAAAGGCCAGACTCTGACTTTTCCAATGACGCCTCGATCAATGTATGATGCAAGGAGATGGAGATACAGAGGTCCAAGTAAGTGGGGGAAGCTGGATGGATGCTGAGCCCTGTTGGGGAGCACATGGGGGCAAGGAATATCTCTTGCCCCCCCTGGCCTCCCCTCTAGAGACGCCTCTGGCTGGCGAATTGCACCGTATATCACTGTCAATATCCCCTGTATTTGGTGATTGGACAGCTTAGTGAATAGACAAATTGCCATGAAACTGCAGATGCGGTGAAATTCACCGTTTGGCAGCAAATTCGGAGCTTAGTAAATAAGCCCCACATTGTGTTTTTTTTCTGCAAACTGAAAACGAAGTAAATGAGGATAAAGAGAACATTTGATCAGGGAAATGAAAACCTCCTTTTGCTTTCCTTCCTTGTCAAAACAGAATCTACTTAACATTAGCTACCAAAGTCATTGGCATTAATTTGATTTTTAGGCCTTGCAGGATTTTTTTTTGTTTTAATGATTTAATGAGAAACTGCCAATTAGGGGATTTTAAAATGCAGCTTGCAGGTGTGAAATTTGCAAGCAATCAGCCCAAGAAACACTGCTAAAGCAGTTGTTTTTCAAATTCTTTTTTTTTTTTGTTTTAGTTTTTATAGTGTTTGTCAATCCGGAATGTGAACGGATGAGACATAAAACTCCATTTATGAGTTGGGACGGGGTCCTGGGGCCATGATACCTCCTGTCCTGCGAAAACAGACATTGCTACTGAAATCCATTACTTAGTAACGTATTTACCAGACAGGGTAGACAGGATTTTTTTAAAGGGACACGATATTAAAAAATAGAATTCCCTTTTTTTTTCGCCCTTAAATATTTGGACGGATCCTGATGACAGCCTCTGCCCAAATATTATTATTATTTTTCTATTTTTTTGTGATTTTACTCCCTTTTGTCCCTCACCGCGCGCTGCTCCTCCTCTACGGCATGGAAGTCCCTGAAGCTTTTCTGCGCAGTTTGTGCTCCTATATAACTTGAGTAGTGTAGGAACCACAAATTGCGCAGCACTACGTTACTCACACACGCTCCGTAGTGCCTTCGCAGAGCGATGGATCGGAGCTGCACGCGCATGCACAGATCTGATCCATCGCTGCCTCTCTGGGAACGCTCGCTACAGCGATTGGTCTCAGAGGGTGACGTCGGCCGCTCTCTGTGTGTGACATCACTAGTGACCGATCTGGTGACCGGCAGCCGGGAAATTCAAAATCCTGACTGCTGGTGATGCCCGGTGAGGTGGAGGAAACTCCTCCTCTTCACCCCGCGATTTCACCAGATGGGGTGGGGCACCACTGCTCCCACCCTGACCACTTTATAACTGTAGAGTGTCCCTTTCATCTTGTCTTCACCTGGACCGGTTCCTCTCCCTCTCGTTTTCCGTACCTCTCGCTCTAACAGACACCGTCACCTGGGGGACCAGAGGTTTCTGCGAGCGATCAGCTCTGTTACAGATGGAAATCTTTGCCTCATTTTGTTCGTAATTTCGGTAAACCGGTCGCTCCTGCTGCATTTTTTTAAAAATATTCAACAAAAAAAGAACGTAAATGCTTTGTGTCTTCGGAATCCTGAAAAGCGCTGATTTTATGATACGATGAATCGAGGGAATGTGTTCTTCCGCAGCCCCGAGCTGCATCTTCAAGCAACGTGTTGTTACTTTGCACCCTTTCCTGTCACTCCTGTGTATTCTCTGATGTGTCGGCGCCTCTTTGAAATGCGAGCGATTGATCGATTGCGGGGGTTTTCGCAAACACAAATTGATTTATTTAAATTTAGGCTAAAAAAACATTTTAGGAGTTTGTAAACATTCCTGTAATTCAATTCTTCATGTTATAAAAAGCATTTTCATAATTTCCATCTATTATTTAACCCCTTCATTGCCGAGCTGGTTCACATCCTTAGCCCATATCTGATTTTTAGTAACTGATTTTGTCAATATGTCACCAAATGAAGCATTGACAAGTGTCATTAACCACATACCTCCACAGTGGAGAGAGGTGTAAGGAATGCACAGGACGTGTCCCACGTGTCCTTAGCGATGAAGAACTTATTTTCTGCCTTTAGTGAGTTATTGCTGTTTATAAGGAGAGTCCATGAACTTCTCCCTCCTGGCCTGAACGCACGCGTTTCGCTCACCAGCTCAGTATGTGCTCTGACTCGTGACTCTGCTGTGCACCGCTTTGCGTCTCACACTGACTTAGCCGATCAGTACAGCCTGTGCACTTAGATCAGGAGGGAGAAGCTTGTGGACTCTACTTTAACCCTTTCAATACCAAGTGCTTTTTTTAATAGAATATCATCATCATAACATTTATCTGAAACCTACGTATTTAAATAAATGTAGGATAAAATGTAAATAAAAAAAATAGTAATAATAATAAAAAAATGTGAATAAAAATTGTTATTATGAATCAAACGAATGAAATACAAACTTTCTAATTTTTACTCTTTCATGTATTGGTTAATCCATTACAGAAATATCACTGGGATGAAAGGTTCTGAATACTAAATGGCGTTCCTTATCTGGTACAATGTCACACGGGGTCTGCATTATCAGCATACAAGCAGATGCAGTAAATGTGCTGCAGACAGATAATAAAATGGTGAGATCTCCTGCTTACACTGGGTCTGAATTATCAGCATACAGGCAGATGCAGTAAATGTGCTGCAGACAGATAATAAAACGGTGAGATCTCCTGCTCACGCTGGGTCTGCATTATCAGCATACAAGCAGATGCAGTAAATGTGCTACAGACAGATAATAAAATGGTGAGATCTCCTGCTTACACTGGGTCTGAATTATCAGCATACAGGCAGATGCAGTAAATGTGCTGCAGACAGATAATAAAATGGCGAGATCCCCTGCTTACACTGGGTCTGAATTATCAGCATACAGGCAGATGCAGTAAATGTGCTGCAGACAGATAATAAAATGGTGAGATCTCCTGCTTACACTGGGTCTGCATTATCTTTTTTTTGTGTAAAATATTTTTATTGGCATATTATAAAGTACAAATCACGTAAGAGACAGTAATGAAGAAATCACATTGATGCAGAAGCCAATCAAAATGCCTCTAGGCCATATACATTGCCAAATTTTTATAATACAACAAGTAACGAAAAAATAAAACAACCCTAACTAAGAAAAGGTGATCATCTTGTTATTATTTAAACAGTAGCGAAGTTAGTACCAGGGTGGCACGTCATAGAATCAAAGTAGAACCGGACTCAGGTTGCAATCCCCTTTTAACCCCCAACAACAGTCCGACTTTCCTAAGAGACCGAATTCTTCTCCTCCAATAACCTCTCCGTCACATTAATTGAGTGAAGGTTTGATGACCATGGACGCCAAATCGCATAAAACACCTCATATTTACCCAAGCTATTATAATGCGCTTCTTCTAGAGCTCTGATCCCCTCCACCCTCAGAACCCAATCCCTGACAGTGGGTGCACAGTCCCTCCTCCAGTACAATGGAATCAGTGCCCTCGCTGCGGTTAACAAAATCGCTAAAAGAGAGTTTCGAAAGGAGGACATCGAAAAGGGCAGAACATTTAGCAAATAGGCAGTAAATTCCACCTCCATTCCCCCTAATAGCGATATCTCATGTGCAACATCCGACCAGAAACGATGAATTTTCGGGCAAGTCCACCATATGTGGACATAGTTACCTCTGGCCGCTTTACACCTCCAACACAAATCAGGCAGCAGTGGATCCATAGCATGCAAAACTGACGGGTAAGATACCATCTCAAAAACAATTTACAGTTCAATTCACGAAGCGCCTGACTCTGAGACGCAAAGTAAGTAAGTTCAAAGGCCCTGGACCAATCCTCACCTGAAATTTCCACTCCTAAGTCTTTTTCCCACTTAAGTAGCAACGGAGAGTCAATCTTATAGGCCCCTCTCAGTATGTATGAATAGATATTCGAGATAACATGTCCATATCGAGTCTTATCGGCACAGAAGGTCTCAAATGGGGCCAATGGAGGCAATCCCTCCGTCAACCATGTAGTGGAGCGTAAAAAGTGACTCAATTGGGCATATTGGAATCTCACCATAGACTTGGTCGCTATATCTGGGGCCACCAACCGGTCCAAGGGGAGTAGGCTATTGTCTTCCACTACCGCTTCAAGCGGTATATACGGTTTTGGTAGTAACCCATCTAAAAAAGTAGAGGTCAATCCCGGTGGGAACAAGGGGTTATGTGTCAAGGGTGTCAGGCAGGAGGTTGGTGTAGTCCGTCCCAACGCCATTCCATGTTTCCTCCATAGCCTCAGCAGCGTGCCCAGCAGCGGGTGCGACCATAGTTTCAGTTTCACCATCGGCGCCGACTGCTAAGGCAGAGAGGACAATGGCCAAGAAATTCCTGCCTGTAATACGTGTTCCCAAAGCTTACCCATTGTCCCCTTTGCCAAGCCATACAGTATAGAGAAAACCGCTGCCAGATAGTAAATATAAGCATTGGGCAAGCCCAGGCCACCCCTTCCCACCGGTCTTGCCAATTCGCTATAGGATACCCTCGCCCTCTTCCCTCTCCAGACATAGCCCGTAAACGTCTGTCGCAAATCGGAGAAATATGTTTGAGGTACAGTAATAGGAAGGGTTTGGAACAAATATAACAGTCGAGGTAATATATTCATACGCAGGACATTAATCCGTCCCAGCCATGAGATATGGGGCAAGTTCCAGTCACGTAGGTCCCCTTTAATTTGTCGCAGGAGAGGAGCATAGTTCAAATGAAATAATTTGTCCAGTTCCGATGATAAGCGTATTCCTAAATATTTAAGTCCAGACGGAACCCACCGCATTCCATAAGTATTACGGATAGTCTCAGTCACGGCTCGCAAAAGATTGACCCCCAGGAACTCACTCTTCATCACGTTAATTTTATATCCCGAGAAAGCAGCGAATGCATCTAATTCCATCATCAAAGCCGACACCGATGCGTGGGGATCCGTTAGGGTGTACAACAGGTCGTCCGTGAATGCGGCCACCTTGAGCTCCTGTCCCGGAATAGCTACTCCCCGAATCTCCGGATTATCTCTAATCGCCTGCAATAGGGGTTCCAAGTACAGCAGGAACAAGAGAGGGGATAGAGGACACCCCTGTCGAGTCCCATTATGAATCAGCAAACGGACCGATTGTCTGCCATTAACCCGCACTCGTGCCTGTGGGCAATCATATAGCGCCCGCAACCACGAACACCATCTATCACCAAAACCCATCTTCTCCAACACCCTAAAAAGATATGACCAGTCTACTCGGTCAAATGCTTTTTCAACATCAACCGATAGGACTAACAGAGGCTTATCCATCGTGAAAGCGTGATTGATAAGGGAGACGGTACAGATGGTATTGTCACGGGCTTCCCTTCCCGGTATAACAACAAAGGTGAGAAAATGGTACCACCTAGAAAACAATCACCTGTCCACGTAGCAAAAGGTGGACAACACTCCCATCAACAGGATTAAACATTTATTATTATATATACAAAAACATTCAGCCCATTACTCAGCCTATTTATGCTTGGTTAGTTGTCCAATTTACCCTACGATGCTGTGTGTGTATATGTATTTTAAAGTTTGGGATCTGAGAGTGTTTTTCAGTTAATAAAGTTCATTAAGTACTAGCCACTCCCTGATCATCAGTTGATGGGCCCTGTTGCCTGTTATACTGGTTATTTTCTTTTGTTTTTGTATATAAAAAAAACAACAATAACAACAAAAAACTTGAGAAAAATTGAGGTAGTGTAGACCTGATAGTGGGACAACCCATCAGAGGACATAAAAAAAACACCACTCAGGGGGCGGCCGAGAAAGTCCCTGAAGTTTCCAACAATCCCGGGTACAAAGCAAGAGTCTCATCAGACTGTCTCGTACGCAGGACCCGAGCGCCATTTAACAGAAGAAAATTAGGCAGAAAATTTCAAAACGCGTATAATATTTCAAATAATGATGGCAACAAAAGCAAGGGCCTTCTTCACGGGTCCGGGGCTGGATCTGAAGGGGTCGCTGCAGAGGGTTTGCCTTTACGTTTTTTCGTCTTTTGAGGCCATCGGGGTTGCTGCGGGAAGGGGAGAGTGTCAGATGGTGACGACGAACCATACCAGTCTGGGATGTCCACCTCTGAAAGTCCAAAAGCACGTACAAAATCTGGAATGTCCTCAGGGCTCGCGACAGAATGAGCTTGGTTGTTATGCGTCACCTGTAGAGACAGAGGAAATCCCCAGCGATAGCGAATATCACGTTCCTGAAGAGCTTCAGTCAGCGGTTTCAGGGCCCTCCGTGCCTGTAAAGTGGTCCATGAGACATCTTGAAAGAAAAGTATCACGTGACCATCCACTTTAATTTCAGCAGTTTTGCGCGCTGCTCGAAGAATTTCCTCCTTCAACATAAAATCTTGCAAGCGAGATATGATATCTTCACGAGGTGCGTCGCTTTGCGATCCCCTTGGCCTCAGCGCTCGGTGTGCTCGATCCAGAACCAGCGACTCCTCTCCAGGACGACCCAGTAAATCATTAAACAGACCATGGAGTAGCTCCTTAACATCTTCTTTGCCAGAGTCTGCCTCCGGGTAACCCTTTATGCGAAGATTATTGCGTCTGCCTCTATTAATGACATCATCCAGGTGTCTATGCAGCGTGGCCAACTGTTTAGCTTGCGTCAGCATTTGATCATTTAAACGTTCCACATGAGAAAACAGCGCGTCTCTGTCCTCTTCCAAGTCCACTACGCGGCCTCCCAATTGCTTCAAATCACCCCAGTTCGTCAAATTTATTATTAAAATTGCGCTCCATTTGGGTGAACTGTGCAGCCAAATTCACTTTAGGTAGACGGCACACTAGCTGCTTGTAGTGCGTACAGTGCGTCCGTTATGGACGCACTTTTTGACGGGAGATTTTTGTGTACCACGTAAAAAGTGCGTCAGTGACGGACGTACGTTTTGACGGGAGATATTGATGTCAACAGACGATCAGTAGTTATTACGGACGTTGAAAATAAAGATGTTAAAAAAAAAAAAGAGAGAAAATAAAGTTGTAAAAAAAAAAAGAGAGGGAAAAAGATAAAAAAAACATGTTTTGTTGTGGGCGGAAGTGTGATCCAAGATGGATTCAGGAGAGGCTGTGGCGTTCGTGCTCACCACATATACCTATTTGCGTAAAACAAAGAGGAGAAAGTGGTGGGTTCATCCTGTAAACTGTGCGCGATACTGTCATGGTGCTTTTGTGACGCTATACAAGCCAAAGCCTTGCTCCGGATGTCAATACCGTCGTTCGACGAGTTGTTGGCCACTGTGAGAGAGCCTTTGATGAAGATGGACACCAAAATGCGGACCGCTTTGTCACCTGAGGAGTTGCTGGTCTTCACATTAAGGTAAGAACTAAAGTATTTTCTTGCCGTGCTCACTCAGTATACTTAAGCTTGAGACACACAGAACATATATACCCACTTCGATCCAAAATAAATACACACATATATATACCATATATACCCACAAAGATCTCATATTATACCAGAACCCCCCCAAACACCACCATCAGCACCAGGGAGTGAGTGGGGAGCGACGCTGTCCCTCAGGGAAAATTTGGAATTTTCCATCTTCCGCTGCAATCACGCAAACACCGGACATAATAACTTATGAAGCCGATAAAGTTTTGCACCAAAAAATGTTTTATTTTTTTCTTTGTTTCTTATGTTAAAGGATGCAATTTTAAAATGTTTTTTTTTTTTTTAATTAACAACAAACTGCAAGTCATACATTTGTTAACGGTGAAAAGTAAATGCAGAAAAGCATTTAAAAGATTTTTTTTTTTAATAAACAACAAATTTTAAGTCCTACATTTGTAACCTTTTATCACAAACTAAACTAAAAAAAATTCTTTGGGAATAGGCTATATTTACAAAAGAACAGAAAGCGACTACAAATTGTCATAGTCTGCCATATCGGTGTGCATTGGTGCTTCCAGGAATCTACTGTAGTATCCACTACAAGTTGATGTCTGCGATTGCGCTGCTGTAGTATGTGACGTTGCAGGGTTCGGTGGTTGAAGCATTCTATCCAGTGTTTGGATGCTCTGGATTCCAAAACTAGCATTCTGTGGTGATGATAATTTTTTCATCATAGGTATAAGCGAATACAGAAATGCAACACCATCATCTTATTCCGCCATCAATTTCTGAGGCTGGTGCGACTCCATGAATTTTATGAGAGCTTCCTCCACATTACCTGCTCCCCTTTTGCGTCTGTTTTGTTTTTTTTTTCCTTCACCAGATTCGCGAAACAGGGTGGCTTCATCTCCTTCTTCAGGGATGGTCTGTAGGTCGTCTTCTGAGACTTCTGTGTCAACATTAATGGTGCTATTTGGCGTTGAGTGGATGGCTTGGGTTGCTCCCTCTTCTGTTGAGGCTGAGGCTGTTGGCTCTCCTGATTCTGAGCAGCTTGATTGTATAGCCTGGATGCTGCTTTCTGTGGGTCTTGGCTCTAAACTTTTTTTAATGAAGGATAGTTGATCAGCATAAATGTATTTTCGGGTCTTCTTTGCTCCCGACCCTGATCGTGAGCCTTCCTCCTGCTTCTTTAAGCTGCGTACGTAATTATCCCTCAAGGTGCGCCACTTAACCATTACTTCATTTACTAAAAAACCAAAAGCATGACATAAAGTTAATAAATGCACTCATAACCCTAAATTTTTTTATTTATTTTTTGGCAGGTATCTTGCAAGTGGCTGCAGTTTACAGGACATACATTACTTGTTTCGTATCGGCAGATCAACTGCAGGTATTCTGATATGGAAAGTGTGTAAAACAATTTGGAACACCATGAAAGAAGAACGTATACCAACGCCAACCGAGGAAACATGGGCCCATATATCTCATGGATTTCTAGAAAGAGCAGATTTCCCGAACTGCATTGGAGCAGTGGACGGAAAACACATCCGCGTTATCAAGCCACAGCGAAGTGGATCATTATAAATGAATTACAAACACTTTTTTTCTATTGGTCTGATGGCAGTAGCTGACGCTAGCTACAGATTCACATATGTCGACATTGGATCGTATGGCAAAGACTCAGACTCAACGGTTTTTCGTAATTCGACCCTGTGGACCAAAATTCAGAGCAGGAGCCTGAGTATACCAAAGCCACAAAAATTACCGGACACCGACATTGCTGTGCCATTCGCCTTTGTGGGGGATGAGGCGTTTGGACTGTCCTCTAACTTACTGCGACCATATTCAGGAACACAGTTAAGCGAGAAGAAGCGGGTGTTTAACTATAGATTGTCAAGAGCTAGGCGCTATGTGGAATGTTCTTTTGGCATCCTTACTAACAAATGGCGCATTTTCCATCAACCATTAAACGTAAATGTCAATTTCGCTGTTGACATTGTCAAGTGTTGCTGCATGCTACATAATTTCGTCCGAGACCGGGATGGCTATAATCTCGATGACTCGTTCTCTTCTGCTGCATTTGAAGACTTTGTGAATAGCACTGCTATGAATGTAAATAGGAGAAACTTTAGGTATAGAGACACATTAGCGGATTATTTTGTAAGCGAGAGTGGTCAGATACCATGGCAGATGGGCAGAATTTAAATGTAAATATTTAGTTTTCATTTTCTCAATAACCAGCTTCCTAAAGTAAAGTATTGTATAGTCATTTTTGTATAGTAATTTCTATATTTTTTGGTGTATTTTGTTTTAAGAAAATTTTGAAATTAAAAATGTTTATAGTTTTAATTTGTCCTATATTATTCAGTTTCCTGCACTTGGCTAACACGTTTACCGCACTTGGCTAACACGTTAACCGCTCTTGGCTAACACGTTTACCGCACTTGGCTAACACGTTAACCGCTCTTGGCTAACACGTTTACCGCACTTGGCTAACACGTTTACCGCACTTGGCTAACACGTTTACCGCACTTGGCTAACACGTTAACCGCACTTGGCTAACACATTTACCGCACTTGGCTAACACGTTTACCGCACTTGGCTAACACGTTTACCGCACTTGGCTAACATGTTTACCGCACTTGGCTAACACATTTACCGCACTTGGCTAACACATTTACCGAGACACCATATATATGAATAACAATTAAATTTATACATACTTTTGTTTTTTTTAACACTTTCCGGCATGGAATCATAATCCTCTATCAACTCTTTGGTGACCTCAGTCCATGCGTTCCCTTTCTTTACTTTGTCCTTGTACTCGGAATTTGCGGTGTCCCACAGCACAGGATGCTGCTGGACGAGCTGGATCAGGTACTCTGCATCCATGGCCGATCGAACGCGTGTTGTGATGAAGGACGCGCAGCGTGTCGAGCTCCTGCCTGCACGTGGAACGACTGCGCATGTCTGACGTCTTCATGCTGACAGGAAAATGCACGTTGGTGGCGTTGTTTCTGCGTCCGTTTAGCTTTTTCACGTCGATGCTGTTTTCGCGTCCGTAGCTATTTGCATTGCCCGTCCGTGAAAAAGTGCGCAGGTGCTTCGTGTGTTGTGTTTCATTGACTCCTTTATAAAGCTACGACAGACGGCAAACAGTACGGTCAGACGGCCGCAAAATGTTTGCTAGTGTGCCGCCAGCCTTAGTTGGCAAGCTCTGTTGTAAGGCCCGCAGCTCATGCTCCATATCACTCCCTCGTGGCGCTGTATCTAAGCGGGGCGGGGAGGCCTCCTGATCCGAGTTGCTGGGCGCCATCTTGGATCCCTTACTGGAGGTCCGCGGCTGAGACAAATCCCCAAAAAATGATAGGATGGAGGATCGGCGTTGGGTCCCCGCAGTCCCCGGAGTCCTGGGGTAGTAAGTGCCATTTTCTGCTCTGCCATCGCTGTTATTTCTGCCCCGAAATGACAATCTGTGCACTCTGGCCTGGGAGCTCAGCGCTCACACAGCCAGCTCTCTCAGTGTTCCGGCCACGCCCCCGGTCTGCATTATCAGCATACAGGCAGATGCAGTAAATGTGCTGCAAACAGATAATAAAATGGTGAGATCTCCTGATTATGGGGATTTGTAGTGATCAGAATGAGATTATTTGCAATGCAATATCTGTATGTGCTGCATAATGTCTGTGTGTGGCATTTTACAGCAACACCTTGTATCTGTATGTGCTGCATTATGCCTGTGTATGGCAATTACAGCAACACCTTGTATCTGTAGGTGCCGCATAATGCCTGTGTATGGCAATTACAGCAACACCTTGTATCTGTATGTGCCGCATAATGCCTGTGTATGGCAATTACAGCAACACCTTGTATCTGTATGTGCTGCATAATGCCTGTGTATGGCAATTACAGCAACACCTTGTATCTGTATGTGCTGCATAATGCCTGTGTGTGGCAATTACAGCAACACCTTGTATCTGTATGTGCTGAATAATGCCTGTGTATGGCAATTACAGCAACACCTTGTATCTGTATGTGCTGCATAATGCCTGTGTGTGGCAATTACAGCAACACCTTGTATCTGTATGTGCTGCATTATGCCTGTGTATGTCAATTACAGCAACACCTTGTATCTGTATGTGCTGCATAATGCCTGTATGTGGCAATTACAGCAACACCTTGTATCTGTATGTGCTGCATTATGCCTGTGTATGGCAATTACAGCAACACCTTGTATCTGTATGTGCTGCATAATGCCTGTGTATGGCAATTACAGCAACACCTTGTATCTGTACTGTACAGGGATTTACACTCATCATTATAACCCTCTGAATCTTATCCCTGTACAGCAGCGACTGACCCCACAGCTCAACCTGTATTCTGAAAAATCAATGACTGCTGGAATGCCGCAGTAAAGTTTGTAGAGCTTTTTGTTACAGTGAGGATGAGGGCTACACATGCAGCTTCTTTACAGTAATTCAGAGTAACAGGAGGGAGATCGTTTTTCCCCAGGGACCGCATTAATCTTGAATTAAAAAGGTATGAAAATGGGGTTTATATCATAATTTCCATTTTTGGTTGTAATGCAAAATCACGTATACAGGCTTATGTCAGTGAAAGTGTTAAAATAGGAACAACCGTCTAGATGTATGAATGGACGGCCGCCATCTACGTATTACCCAATGCATTCCTCATTATTTCATAAGTGCTCCTCATTAACCCTCGCTCAGGTAGCACTAACCGCATAAGACATTCTCGGACAATCTTGCGGCAGCGCCAGTCTTTGCAGTGTGTCGTCGTGGCGATATACATGTAGCGTTGAGCGTCTCTATTTTTTGAGCTATTAAAGGACAGGGGAGCAGCAATGATTGAACAAGGCAATGTTTTCTTTGTCAAGAAAGATTTGTAGGAGGCCCAGGCTTCTTTTATTGAAAGAATATGTTTTCCTTTGGGGTCCCCTGGGGGGGCCCTTTCATCTCAGTCTCCTCCATTGTACCTTCCTTATCTTAGTAAGCAAGCAGACGCGTCCCTCGCGTCCCGTAAGCTGGAAATATCGAGTCCACCTTTGCTTAGTAAACAAGCTGCTCTGCCATCAGTCAGTTTACTTATCCTCTTCCCGTCTTTAGCTGTCGAACGGCTCCAGCCGGGACCCTCATTTTCACCGCGTCCCTGTTGTTCGGCTTCATTCATTGTTCCTGACACTGTGAATGCTCTCTATTGATTCCTGGCGATATTAACTTCTTTTTTTCCCCTTCTCGCTCTTGCCCAATTCTCTGTCCCTTCACAAGTCTTCTGAGTGGCAATTAGCCGGTGGCAGTCCGCGGCTCCCGGAGACGCCGTTAAATTGTAGCCGAAATAAAACACAACTGTTATTTCAAAGCTCGGCTCCTGCAAAAAACACTCTTACAGGAAACTGGTTCCACCTCCCGCAGGTTTATTGAAGTGCCAGGTCAGCGTTTTTTTCTGTCCTCTTATAGGATCGTAAAGGAATGTATAAAATAATGGTTTAAACGCATTGCCTCATACATGTACATCTGGCATTTTGCATCGTTCCATGATGTGGCCTTAAAGAAGCACAACCTGGAGGAGTCTAAACTGTCACTATCCCAGCGAGAATCCCGCGAAACAATGTAAACTCAACCAGCAGCTAAATGGGTTAATTCACTGAGCACCGTGTTCTTATTTCTGAGATTTATAACGAATCAAGGCAAGGCTATAGCAAATTCACTATTTAGTATCCACTAGATATGTGCGTTTCATTTTATTCCGAATCTAACCGAATTCAGACGAGATTATACCAATTCGTATTTCAGGAGCACTTTTGAAACAATGAATCGATTTAGTCCAAAACAGAATGAAAACGGAATGGTATATAACAAATTGATTTAGTTTTTATTAGGGATGCACCGATACCACTTTTTTAAGACCGAGTACGAGTACCGATACTTTTTAAAAAGTACTCACTGATACCGAGTACCGATACTTTAATTTTTTGTCATGTGACCGCTTTCCAATAAGAACAGACCTCATAAAAAAATGCCCCCAGCTCACATGTATATCCCCCCCGAGATATATATATACAGAATGCCCCCAGCTCACATGTATATATCCCCCGAGATATACATATATATATATATATATAGAATGCTCCCAGCTCACATGGAGATTGCCCCCAGCTCACATGGAGATTGCCCCCAGCTCACATGGAGATTGCCCCAGCTCTCATTGATTTGCCCCCAGCTCTCATGGATATTGCCCCCAGCTCACATGGATATGCCCCAGCTCTCATGGATTTGCCCCAGCTCTCATGGATATGTCCCAGCTCTCATGGATTTGCCCCCAGCTCTCATGGATATGCCCCAGCTCTCATGGATTTGCCTCCAGCTCTCATGGATTTGCCCCTAGTTCTCATGGATATTGCCCCCAGCTCACATGGATATGCCCCAGCTCTCATGGATTTGCCCACAGCTCTCATGGAAATGCCCCAGCTCACATGGATATTGCCCCTAGCTCTCATGGATTCGCCCCAGCTCTCATGGATTTGCCCCAGCTCTCATGGATATGCCCCACCTCTCATGGATATCGCCTCCAGCTCTCATGGATTTGCCCCCAACTCTCATGGATATTGCCCCCAGCTCTCATGGATTTGCCCCAGCTCTCATGGATATGCCCCAGCTCTCATGGATATTGCCCCCAGCTCTCATGGATATTGCCCCCAGCTTTCATGGATATTGCCCCCAGCTTTCATGGATTTGCCCCAGCTCTCATGGATATTGCCCCCAGCTCTCATGGATTTGCCCCAGCTCTCATGGATATTGCCCCCAGCTCCCATGGATTTGCCCCAGCTCTCATGGATATTGCCCCCAGCTCACATGGATATTGCCCCCAGCTTACATGGATATGCCCCAGCTCTCATGGATATGCCCCATCGAATGCTGGGGAAGCTGGCTGCGTGCATGAAAAGCACGCGGCCAGTGTTCTCCTCCGGCGGCTGCAATACTCACCTGCTTCTGAAGGTCCGGTCGCGCTGCTGTGGCGCGATCACGTGGCCGCCGAGCTCATCTGTGACGCTGCCTCTCAGCTGGAGGCAGCATCACAGAAGTGCTAGCGGCCACGTGATCGCGCCACAGCAGCGCGACTGAACCTTCGGAAGAGGTGAGTATTGCAGCCGCTGGAGGGGAACGCTGGCCTCGTGCTTTTCATGCACGCGGCCAGCTTCCCCAGCCCCACGGATACCCACGGCCCAGCGACGGCTTCCGGTATCGGGGGGGGTGTGTATCGGGCCATGTGCACGAGTACTAAGTACTCGTGCAAATGGCAGTATCGGCACCGATACTAGTATCGGTATTGGTGCATCCCTAGTTTTTATGGATCGATTCGTTATACCTTTTCACTTATGTAAAATAATTATCTTTTAAATTCCTTGTATCTTAAGCACATATGAAAGCTTCCCTTAGTTAATATGCCCCCTTTAGCTCAGTTTAAAATGATTGCTCGCAATATCCTCTTGATACTTAAGAATGTGGAATACAGATAAGCCATTGTCCTGAAACAGGAATTTAACTGTCCAGACCCCATTCTAGTTGCTGGGCAGAAGACCAAAAAAAGATATCTCTTTGTCCTGTCAATGTATTACCATATATGATGTATAGGTTTTGTGGGTTCAACTACGGTAATTATCTGTGACGTTGGGATTTTCCTATTGGCTTGTAAATCTTAGATTTTTTTGTATGTCCTATCTTCTATAAAAGAGCTGACCCAGCAACGGAATACCAGATATTTAAAGAATGAACTCTGTGCCTGTTGTCTTCATTTATCTCCGCTAGTGTAGCGCTGCACCATAGAAACATAGAAAAATGTCGGCAGATAAGAACCTTTCGGCCCATCTAGTCGCCCAATTATATGGATACTTTACCTGGATTTATCTTTTGTTTAGGATAGCCTTATGCCTATCCCATGCCTGCTTAAATTCAATTACTGTTTTGACCTCTACCACTTCTACTGGAAGACTGTTCCATGTATCCACCACCCTCTCAGTAAAATAATGCTTTCTGATGTTACTTTTAAACCTTTGCCCCTCTAATCTAAGACTATGTCCTCTTGTTTTGCTACTTTGTTTCCTTTTAAATATACTCCCTTCCTCTACCTTGTGGATTCCCTTTACGTATTTAAATGTTTCTATCATATCTCCTCTGTCTCGTCTTTTTTCCAAGCTGTACATGTTAAGATCATTAAGCCTTTCCTGGTAACTTTTCTCCTTCAAGCCGTACACCATTTTAGTAGCCCTTCTCTGAACTCTCTCTAAGATGTCTATATCCTTCTGGAGATACGGTCTCCAGTACTGCACACAGTACTCCAAGTGAGGTCTCACCAGTGCTCTGTACAGTGGCATGAGCACTTCCCTTTTCCTACTGCTAATACTTCTCCCTACACAACCAAGCATTCTGCCAGCATTTCCTGCTGCTCTATTACATTGAGTACTTACCCTTAGATCCTCTGAAATAATGACCCCTAAATCCCTTTCCTCAGATGTTGAGGTTAGGACTCTATCAAATATTCTATTCTATATTCAGCCCTTGGGTTTTTACGTCCCAGGTGCATTATCTTGCACTTATCCACATTAAAACTCAATTGCCACAACTCCGACCATTTTTTTAGTTTACCTAAATCATTTGTCATTTGGCTGATCCCTCCAGGAACGTCAACCCTGTTGCAAATCTTTGTGTCATCAGCAAAAAGACATACTTTTCCATTAATACCTTCTGCAATATCACTAATAAAAATATTAAAGAGAATGGGTCCAAGTACTGATCCCTGAGGTACCCCACTGGTAACAAGACCTTGCGCCGAATAAACTCCATTTACCACAACCCTCTGTTGCCTGTGACTCAGCCACTGCCTAATCCATTCAACAATATTGGAATCCAAGATCAAAGATTGCAATTTATTGATAAGCCTTCTATGCGGAACAGTATCAAAAGCCTTACTGAAATCTAAATAAGCAATGTCTACTGCACCACCAGTGTCTATTATTTTGTTACCCAATCAAAAAAATCAATAAGATTAGTTTGGCATGATCTCCCTGAGGTAAACCCATGTTGTTTCTGATCCTGTAATCTATGTGTTTTTAGATGTTCAACAATCCTTTCCTTTAACATGGTTTCCATTAATTTCCCCACTACTGACGTAAGACTAACTGGCCTATAGTTCCCCGATTCCTCCCTACTACCCTTCTTGTAAATGGGCACAACATTTGCTAATTTCCAGTCTTCTGGGGCGACTCCCGTTAACAAGGATTGGTTAAATAAATCTGTTAACGGTTTTGCTATTACATCACTGAGCTCTTTTAATAATTTAGGGTGGATCCCATCAGGCCCCATTGACTTATTTGTCTTTACTTTAGAAAGCTGCTGTAGAACCTCCTCCTCTGTAAACTCATATGTAAAATGTCTCTTTACTGTTTCCTCCTAACTGAGGTCCCTTTCCTTCCTTTTCTTCTGCAAAGACTGAACAAAAATATTCATTGAGGCAGTCAGCGAGACTTTTATCCTCTTCTACATACCTTCCTTCCTTTGTTTTTAATCTAACTAATCCTTGTTTTACTTTTCTTTTCTCGTTTATGTATCTAAAAAATGTTTTGTCCCCCTTTTTTACTGACTGAGCTATTTTCTCTTCTGCCTTACACGCCTTACATGATGGAAATACAGAAATCCTCTAACTTGCATGCCTTGGTTAATATAAATAGGAAGTTAATTTAACATTTTAGACTCAGCACCGCAGCCAGTGGACAGGGACGCGGTGCCGAGTCTAAGTGAAACAGTATAACGAATAAAAAGAAAATCAATTTGTTATATACCAGTTAATTTTCATTCTGTTTCGTGGTAGTCAGCACCACATGCCATGGACAGCAACATATGGTGCCATTCAGTGCAATTCAGCGCCATTAAAATCCCAGATAGAGAAACATTGGTTAATCTATTCACAGACACCGAACAGCAGAGAAATGTCAGTGAAATGCCCTGATGTTCAGTGGTTTCAGTCGACAGGTTTGTTCAAGCGAATCCCATAGGTTTCAATGTTAAAAAATTCCACGTTTTTATCAAACATTCCTTCAACCGTTTATTCTTTTCATTTGCAGCAAAAAGCCTTTTTATTTATTGATTTTTTTTTAAAATGATGCCGAGTCCAGGTCATGTAGAGAAAAATGTCAAGAAATGGTACAAGATTGGCTTGTGGGTGTCATGGGTCCCAATTACACCATAGAAATACTGAGGTGGGGTGGGGGAGACGGACAGAAATACACGGGGTGGGGAGACGGACAGAAATACACGGGGTGGGAGAGACGGACAGAAATACAGGGGTGGGAGTAGCAGACAGAAATACACGGGGTGGGGGGACAGACAGAAATACAGGGGGATGGGGGACAGAGAGAAATAAGCGCAGTTTAAGTCAAGGCACATATAGAGAAACACACAAGCAGAATAAACCTTTTAAACCACTTTTATTATCCATCATATTTCAGGTTCTAGATTCGCCGGTGAACCCATGTGACGTCATGGGGGGGGGCGCCCCATTACCTATCGTCAATAGCAGTGATACAGTTCTTTACCAAACCACTGATACTGACACCATGTCCTTACAGAATGTCCTCATGGTCCTCCCTGTTTAACCTTTCTGAGCGTGTCATGACTGATCCAGAGATATCGTCTCCGGTTACACCGGGTCCGACAATGGCCAAAAGCCCAGATAAACTGGTTACAGTGGTAGAACATCAGAGAATCCTGTCCCTTCCTCGCAGGACGCTTTCTGCTCGAGCTCTGGATCTCAGTAAAAGCTATTCCATCAAACAGTCTGCAAAAAAAAAGAAAAGAAAAAACCTTGACTTCACCGATACGGTCGATTTCCCCGTATCTCCAGCCGCGTGAAGTTCACCGCTCGATTCTTTGTTGCGTCTGCAGCTGCCGATAGCCTTTTGGCCGCTCAAAAGCTTTATCATGGATCAGCCTGAAACATCTTAAAGCCCTCGCTGTCCCACGTTTCCCGTTTACAATACACAGCGGGGCACAATCGCCGGCCGGCAGGACTCAATGCCGAAGGCTCGGGTCAATTCTTTTGGTTGACAATGCTCGCCATAACCATTGCGATTCTGTGCCGCTCGCTCGCAGTAAGCCGCATCCAGTTTATTTAAGTTTTTATCATCGTTTTCATTCATTTTTCCCTCCACTTTTTGGGGGTTTTTATTTGTCGTTCGCTAAGTTTCTGATAGTTTTGCTCCGGGCGACGTCTCGGCTACATTGTAGGATATTCCCCGAGCCCTCTATTACTCTGGCACAAACCTAAATCCTTTATCAGCTCCGGCCACTCGTAGAAAGTCTGTGAGCTCTGTCACCGTCTGACGGCTGCGGCACTATTGTCACTTCAAAGTCTGTTTGTAAAATATTGACATTTCCTTTTCCCTTTTTTATTTAATAAATAATAAAAGTGTAAACTCATTTTATTCTGGCACACGGGGCGGAACGCTCGCTCCTGTCCTGGGATTGACGTTTGGAAGGTGTTGACAGAGCCGAGGAGAAAAGCAGCCCCAGAGGTCGATGCAGCCTATGGCAAAACAATAGTCATAGTATATAGTCTATTTCATGTTTGCATAACACATATATATATATATATATATATACACACCCTGCCTGGCCATAGATAAAGTCACGCCGTAATATGTGGTTGTGTCGCCTTTTGTTGTGATCGCGGCACTCATTCGCTGCGGCATCGTGTCGATAAGCTCATGCGATGTCACAGCATTTATTGGCGTCCAGAGTGACATTAATTTGTGGCAAGATCTTGTATTGATGATGGGAGAGTCGCGGCGCTGCGTAAAGTCTTCTCCAGCACATTATCCCAAAGATTAACCTCAATGGGTTAAGGTCTGGCCAATCCATGTGTGAAAATGATGTCTCATGCTCCCTCAACCACTCTTGCACAATTTGATCCCGATGAATCCTGGCATTGCCATCTTGGAATGTGCCCGCTGTGCCATCAGGGGAGAAAAACCCATTGATGGAAAAACCTGCTCATTCAGTATATTCAGGGAGTCACATGACCTCGTTTTATGCTGAAACATATTAATCACTGTAGTAATAGGCATAAGGATAGGCATAAGGCTATCCTAAACAAAAGATAAATCCAGGTTAAGTATCCATGTAATTGGGCGACTAGATGGGCCGAAAGGTTCTTATCTGCCGACATTTTTCTATGTTTCTATGTTTCTATGTTTCTATGTAATTATCCAGTGGAAGGCCGGCAGCGATTGGCTGAGTTACATTCAGGAGGGGACTTATTTTTTTTGGCCAGGGCGTCAGTAGTATCACACATAGTATATACAGTATATATATATATATATATATATATATATACTAACTGATAAAGGTATTCAACCCCTGTTTTTGCCCCCCCCCAAGGAATTTTCAGAACATGGTAAAATAAGTGTTGTTTTATTTTTCAAGACGAATCTAAATACCAATTTTCAGGACTGTAACATTGTCTGTTTTGGAGATACAGGTATCCTGTTTAAAATATTTAAAATATTCAACCCCCTTTTTTCGCCCCCCCACTTGGATTTTTGAAAAACGTTAAAATACGTGTTTTTTTATTTTTCAAGACGAATCTAAATACCGATTTTCACATCTGTAGCATCTTCTGTTTTTGAGCTATAGGTATCCTGTTTAAAATATTCAACCCCCTTTTTCACCCCCTTATGGGTGGATTTTCCAAAATCCTTCCTTAGTGGGTGCCTACATCATAAAAACAGTGCACCTTCAAAATTTCACATTCCTAGGTTAAACGGTTTCAGTTGGACGTTGATGAGTCAGTCAGGACTTTCGCTTTTATGATAAAAGTATTCAACCCCCCTTTTTGCCCCCCCAAGGAATTTTCAGAAAATGGTAAAATACGTGTTTTTTTATTTGTCAAGATGAATCTAAATACCGATTTTCACATCTGTACCATCTTCTGTTTTTAAGATATAGGTATCTATATATTCCACTGGTTAATAAATATAAAAGAAACAGACTGAAACCAATATGGCTTAGTAGGAAGGTAACTAAGGAAATGAAAAATAAAAAGAAGGCATTTAAAGCTTTTAAATCTGATAAATCTGATGCATCCTATAAAGCATATAGGGCAGCCAATAAAGCATGTAAAAATGCGATTAGATGGGCTAAACTAGAAAATGAAAAAGAAATAGCCAAAGAGAGCAAGACCAACCCTAAGGCTAGGGACAGATGAGCGCATTTTCTGCGGCCACCGTCAAAATGTACGTCGATGCGTGCGCACGCATTTTTTCACGGAATACGCTTAAGTGGTCAGACGATGCGCAATTCTGGACGTATTTCATGACGATGGGGTGAAAAGAAGTCTAGGGAAATCCGGCTGTTTGAACGTTATGTTGGCCGCACACTAGCAGCGTCTGACATCTCCTAATCACGCACACACGCTGCTATGCGGCCGCAGCGCACTCTGTACGTCAGTACCAGCGGTTTAACGTTCTCGAAAAAATGCGTTCATTTTCCACTTGCGTTGCGCGGCCGGACTTTTGTGCGACCGTACTTCGTATATTGGCTGTCATTGCCCGGCATCTGCTGCTAGTGCGGCCGTGATTATGTGCGCCAGAACGCGCATTCGCACTGCCTCAGTCTGACCCTAGCCTTAAAGATTCTTTAGGTACATAAATTCTAAAAAACCCAAGAGTGAAAATGTAGGTTCACTAAAATCTGAGTCAGGGTTATTGTTAACTGAAGATCAGGATAAGGCAGAAATTTTAAATGATTATTTTTCTTCAGTATTTATCAAAGAGAAACCTATAACAGGAGACATTGCATTCATTAATAAAAACTTACTAATACAAAGTGACTGGTTGACTCAGGACAAGGTTTTGCAGAAATTAAACAATGTGAATGTGAATAAAGCCCTAGGGCCAGATGGAATTCACCCGCGAGTACTGAGGGAGCTTTGTGTTGAAATATGTAAACCTCTGTTCCTAATCTTTCAAGATTCTTTTCTTTCAGGAATAGTACCAGAGGATTGGAGAAAAGCTGACGTCGTCCCTATATTTAAGAAAGGTTTAAAATTTGTGCCTGGGAATTATAGACCTGTGAGCTTAACATCTGTGGCTGGGAAAGTATTCGAGGGGTTACTAAGGGATAATATTCAGGAATTTATTGGGAGGTATAATGTAATTGGCAAAAATCAGCATGGTTTCATGAAACACAGATCATGTCAGACTAACCTAATTACGTTCTATGAGGAAGTAATTAGAAGTATAGATCAGGGGGTCGCAGTGGATGTGATTTACTTAGATTTTGCCAAAGCTTTCGACACAGTTCCACACAAAAGGTTACTATTTAAATTAAGAAAAATTGGTCTAGATGAAAATACTTGTTCTTGGATAGAAAACTGGCTAAAAGATAGGGTACAGAGAGTGGTCATAAATGGTACATTTTCAAGATGGACACCAGTGGTAAGCGGTGTCCCTCAGGGGTCTGTTATAGGACCAATACTATTCAATTTATTTATAAATGACCTTGAGATAGGCATTGAAAGTCATGTATCAGTGTTTGCAGATGACACAAAACTAGGAAAAGTGATACAATGTGAGCAGGATGTTATTTCGCTGCAGAGGGATTTAGATAGATTGGGGGACTGGGCACTTAAATGGCAGATGAGATTTAATCTAGATAAATGCAAAGTTATGCACTTTGGAGGCAAGAACACACAAGTAATTTATACCCTAAATGGTACGGAGTTAGGGAAATCCAAGCAGGAGAAGGATTTGGGAATAATCATAGACTTCAAACTAAGTAACAATGTGCAATGTCAAACAGCAGCCGCCAAGGCCAGCAAGGTATTGGCATACATTAAAAGGGGAGTTCACTCACGGGATGAAAACATAATTTTGCCTCTGTATAAATCAATGGTCAGGCCGCACCTTGAATATGCCGTGTGATTTTGGGCACCGGTCTTAAAAAAAGATATTATAGCGTTAGAAAAAGTGCAGAGACGGGCAACTAAATTAATAAGGGGAATGGAAGGGTTAAGTTATGAGGAAAGACTAACAAGCTTAAACCTGTTTAGTTTAGAGAAACGGCGCCTTAGAGGGGATCTGATAACCTTATATAAATATATACGGGGCCATTATAAACCATTGTCTGATAACCTATTCATTAACAGGACTATACATAGGACAAGGGGTCATCCATTTACACTGGAAGAAAGAAAATTTAGCTTAAAGCATAGGAAGGGTTATTTTACGGTGAGAACAATAAAGCTGTGGAATTCTCTGCCTGTTGAGGTGGTTGGGTCTGAGTCTGTACAGACTTTTAAAAAACGACTGGATGACTTCCTGCAGACACAGAATATTAAGGGTTATAATATGTGGGTAAAAGCTTCTTGATCCAAGGAGAAATCTGACGCCATTCTGGGGTCATGAAGGAATTTTTTCCCAGTATGTTGCATATTGGCATTTCAGACTGGGTTTTTTGCCTTCTTTTGGATCAACAGCAGTAGGTTATGTGGGAGAGGCTGAACCCGATGGACGCATGTCTTTTTTCAGCCTATATAACTATGTAACTATGTAACTATGTAACTATGTATCCTGTTTAAAATATTTAAAATATTCAACCCCCTTTTTTTGCCCCCCAGCTGAATTTTTTTAAAACGGTAAAATACATGTTTTTTTATTTTTCAAGACGAATCTAAATACCGATTTTCACATCTGTAGCATCTTCTGTTTTTGAGCAATAGGTATCCTGTTTAAAATATTCAACCCCCTTTTTCACCCCCTTATGGGTGGATTTTCCAAAATCCTTCCTTAGTGGATGCCTAAATCATAAAAACAGTGCACCTTCAAAATTTCACATTCCTAGGTTAAACGGTTTCAGTTGGGCGTTGATGAGGCAGTCAGGACTTTCGCGTTTATATTTATAGATGTATTTAACCCCCATTTTGCCCCCCCATGGAATTTTCAGAAAATGGTAAAATACGTGTTTTTTTTATTTTTCAAGACGAATCTAAATACAGATTTTCACGTCTGTAACATCTTCTGATTTTGAGCTATAGGTATCCTGTTTAAAATATTCAACCCCCTTTTTCACGCCCCTAGGGGCGGAGTTTCCAAAAATCCTTGCTTAGTGGGTGCCCACATCATAAAAACAGTGCACCTTCAAAATTTCATGTTCCTAGGTTAAACGGTTTCAGCTGAGCATTGATGAGTCAATCAGTCAGTCCGTCAGGACTTTCGCGTTTATGAAAAAAGTATTCAACCCCCCTTTTTGCCCCCCCAAGGAATTTTCAGGAAATGGTAAAATACGTGTTTTTTTATTTGTCAAGATGAATCTAAATACCGATTTTCACGTCTGTACCATCTTCTGTTTTTAAGATATAGGTATCTTGTTTAAAATATTCAACCCCCTTTTTTTTGCCACCCCCCAGTTGAATTTTTGAAAAACGGTAAAATACGTGTTTTTTTATTTTTCAAGAAGAATCTAAATACCGATTTTCACATCTGTAACATCTTCTGTTTTTGAGCTATAGGTATCCTGTTTAAAATATTCAACCCCCTTTTTCACCCCCTTAGGGGCAGAGTTTCCAAAAATCCTTCCTTTGTGGGTGCCTACATCATAAAAACAGTGCACCTTCAAAATTTCACGTTCCTAGGTTAAACGGTTTCAGCTGGGCGTTGATGAGTCAATCAGTCAGGACTTTCGCGTTTATGATAAAAGTATTCAACCCCCTTTTTGCCCCCCAAGGAATTTTCAGGAAATGGTAAAATACGTGTTTTTTTATTTGTCAAGATGAATCTAAATACCGATTTTCACGTCTGTACCATCTTCTGTTTTTAAGATATAGGATATAGGTATCCTGTTTAAAATATTTAAAATATTCAACCCCCTTTTTTTGCCACCCCCAGTTGAATTTTTTTTAAACGGTAAAATACGTGTTTTTTTATTTTTCAAGACGAATCTAAATACCGATTTTCACATCTGTAGCATCTTCTTTTTTTGAGCTATAGGTATACTGTTTAAAGTATTCAACCCCCTTTTTCACCCCCTTAGGGGCGGAGTTTCCAAAAATCCTTCCTTAGTGGGTGCCTACATCATAAAAACAGTGCACCTTCAAAATTTCACATTCCTAGGTTAAACGGTTTCAGCTGAGCGTTGATGAGTCAGTCAGTCAGTCAATCAGTCAGTCAGTCAGGACTTTCGTGTATATATATATATAGATAATAGTACATGTTTGGCCTCCAAGAGCTGCATTATTGTATCCAGAGTCTGTGGAGTAGACCTTATTGATGTTCTCACAGGGATAAAATGTATCCAAGGTGTAGAGATTGGCCCAGCAGCCTCGTTTTACTCCTTCTCGCTCTTTCCCTACACAATAAAACTCGTCTCCATGTAAATTCCATGCGCAGAGCTTGTTTATTGTAGCTAATAAACCTTGGGCCCTATTACAATCTTCGCGTTAAAACGCTCGCGCAACGCATGAATTTGTGCGCCCAGCAACAAACGTTAATGCGGTAAATCAACGCAGGAAATACAATCCTCGTGTATTTTTCATCCATCGAGCAATAACGCGCGTAAAACGGACACCCACAAACGCACGCAGAGCAACGTTGCGCGTAGAAATCGGTGTGCGGACTGTTTTTTTCACTCGATTCAGCCAATCAGAATTAAGAACCACAATTGTCTCACGTTACGTTTTTGTGCCTGTCAAAATCAATCTGAGCATATATGCTGCATCAATAATAAAAACACGCACAACTTCTCCATTTTATTGGTTTGGTATGCGTAGAATGTGTAGCTATACTTTGCTGTATTTTTTTTGGGCTGGTGTATGGTTCGGCAGGTTGATAGAATTTGTCATTAACACCAGCTTTTAGGAGTTGCTAAAATGATGCGCGCAAAGGCTGTGCGTTACAAACTGCGCATAGATTGTAATACCATCCGCGTACCAGCGCACAAATCCATTTGCGCTCACAATGTTAAGTATAGGACGCGCAAAGTACAGTAAGCTCGCGCAGCGTTCACGCAGGTTCACCCACGGTAGACGTAAACTCACGTTTGTTGCGCTGACATTGTAATACGACGTTCAGCGCAAAGGGTTTTGCCCCTCCCGTTAACGCGTTTTTGCGCGGGCGCAAACGTATGCGCGTAGACTGTAATAGATCCCCGTTCTTTAATAAAGGGAGCAAAGCATAGTATTCAGATAAAAATGATCCATCCCTGCGTTGCGTTTTTGCAAAAAAAATCCTGCTTCGTACCGTGGATATCGTCAGAGGAGGAAGAGACCGTGTGTGTTGAATGTAATGTGTTGTCTACATGTCGCAAACTAAATTCGTTTGAATTTGGGCTCCAGAACATGCCCTTAATGTTTTCGCACTGTGGGCATGATGCCCGGGGTGCTGACACTTTTTGAAACCAGTTGGGGAACGTCTCTTAATCTCCCCTGCTGATCCTGCACAGAGCCCAGAACTGCAGTAGCTCCTTTTGGCCAGCAGATGGCGACATCTCCCTGCCACAAAGCTATTACAATAACTGGGAATATTTCCAGATATCGTATAATTAATTAAAAATGAAATTCCCAAAAAAATAATAAATCCACTGGTTGCTGAGAGGGATTTTTTTGGCAAATCACTTGTAGTGAAGGGGTTCGAGAGCTTCAGCTTGTGGTATAACATGAATGACGCAAACACCAACCTCCGTTGAAGTTCCCTCCTGGAGGACGATAATGAGAGGCTCCATTATTGGAGATGACACGAGATATGGCTGCAATCACAGGAATTCTAGAATCCTAATGAAACGCTCTCTGACTCGGCCCAGGATTTATTCATCCTCACCGAGTCTCTGCTGTCAAGCAACAACATTCCGAGAGATGTTCCAGTATCAAGTGGAAAGACTTCACCGAGCATCGGGGGGACAAAAGAGCAAACGATCGAGCAACAGAGGAGACAACCCGCTGGCAAAAAGCATCTCAATTTTAAAATCCTTTTTTATAGGCAGATGTCTACGTGTCTTTGTCTCCTTCGTGAATCGCAGGGACCTTATAAAATATTTATGGTACATTGGTGTGACCTCACAGCTGCTCTAATACAGAGAGGATACGGAAAGTGCCAACTGAATTTTAATCAATGCCGCCCTGCGAGCTTCATCCTGGAGACGGAAAGGAGAGACTGTCATTGTACAATTATCCTGAGATAAATGTGGAGGATAATTTGGAAGAATAAGAGCAAGTGAGGGGTGAAAATACGGTGATTATACACATGCTATAGGTAATCAGCGTGTTAGCAAGGAAGCCAGCCCTGAGAGAATGGAGATAAAGCGCCGCCGATCATTATATTATAATAAAGGATCGCTTTACCTTTCCACAACAGTGAAGGCGACAGACGATTTTATCAATGACAAGGAGGTGCGCATTACGCATAAACTTTCTTTTAATGCACAGCGGCAAAGATTTAAAACATACTCCTCATTTAAGGCTCGATCTGCCGAGACAGCTCATGGAAGCATGGACTCCACGAGATCTTCGAACGGGTCCTGTGGCGTCTGTCATCAAGACATTAGCAGCAGACCCTGTAACTCGTGCACGATGCAAAGAGTGACCACCATGGATGGTTGTTGCAGCACATCCCAAAGATGCTCAGTAGGATTGAGATCTGCGGAATCTGGAGGCCGAAGAGACACCTTGAAATCTTTGCCATGTTCCTCAGACCATTCCTGAGTAGTTTTTGCCCTGTGGCCGGCGGCATGGTACTGCGGAAAGAGACCACTGTCATTAGGGAGCACCATGGCCATGAAGGGATGTACGTGGTTTGCACCAATCTCTAGGTAGGTGGTGCATGTCACGTGTGTGCTGACACCTTTCTATCATGGCGAGCATTACTGTTTTCGGCAATGTGGCAGCAGCTCTTCTGTGTGATGGGACCAGATGGGCTAGTTTTCACTCCCAATGTGCATCGTTGAGCCTTGGGTGGCAATGACACTGGCTCAGTTCACCAGGTGTCCTTCCTTGTGACATTTTTGGTAGTTACTACTAACCCCTGCATATTGGTAACACAACACAAGACGACTTGAGTTTAAAGGTTTTTTGTGTCTGATCTTGCTTTGTGGAACATTGACCAGATGATTATTGATGCAAGACGAGTCCCCAGTGCTCTTTGTTCTTACACCAATAGATGGATGTGGCCAATTCTCTGACTTTGAAATGTCGCGAAACATTACATTAGGTTTAGGTTTCTAACACACAAACCTAAGCTTCAGTACAGACAGACAGACGGCTCGATTGATGAACAGTCAGATACATTTTCGTGTTGTCGATTAACCCTACGGTTTCATTTTACCCATCTCTAACCTGTTGCCCGTAACAACTACAGATCAATCAATAAATGATACGGCTGTGACGACGGCTGTTTTCTCTCGTGTTCCTGCAGATTCCACCCTGTGTTTTAATTGGTAAATTCACCTCTGACTGCCGGAGCAAATGACAGAGCAAACATGAATTCCCATCCAGTGGCGTATATAGGGGGTGCGCACCGCACCTGGTGTCACCATGCAGAGGGGTGACACCTGGCCGGGAGTATCATTACCCGAGCTGCCGTCTAATTAGTGGATCACATCACTCGCTGTCTTTGCGCCTGCAGAAGCAATCCGACCGACTCCAAAGTCAGACGCCATCCCTGCACAGTTGGCCAGTGTGCCCCCCTTTCTAAGGCTCACAAAGTTCACCAGTGCAAGCTTGTGCGCATGCATGCATGGCTGCACGTGCATCACTAAACCTATGACATGAGTGACAGTCATCAGGCATCTCCTCGCCCGCTGTTCTTCTAGAGGGTGCGGTACTATCCCTCAGGGCAGACCAGGGCTTGGCAGGGACAGGTTCTGCCCCTGGAGACGGACTGAGTGAAGTTTGAGGCACAGATTGACAAATTGACACAATGACACACTCATCTCCACCTTTCTGCCAGGTGACGGGGGAGGGAGTGAGGGGGACTGGTAGCCACTGGTGGTGCCAACAGGGGGTGGGGTGACACGATGAAATTCCTCGCCAACTTTAGCGACGCCATTGCTCCCATCACACAGCCCCTTTGCTTCCAGCGACGCCGGGACATGACGTGACCTGCACACTAACAGCTCTTTAGAAACAACACTTGATTAGTCAGTGATTTTTTTTCTCCCAGAAAACCCTTTTTTTCCAAAGAAAATCATTATGACAGTCAAATACCCAAATGTCACCGTGCTCACTTTTCATTATTTAAGTCTTGTTTAGGAAAGTCAGGACGGCAGCGCTTATATATCTCCTAGCTGGACGGGAGAATCCTTTTAACCGTTTCAGCGCCAGCACGGCGTACTCTGTTCATGCGCGCTGACATATGCGCTTGCAGATTAAATTGGTAATGAATAATGTTTTGCTTTTTTCCAGCTGCCGTTGCAAGCCGAATCCAAAGAAAAACTCCCCGAACATCTATCACTTCCCAACGTCCCAAGACGCATTCAATCTTACAAACATATGCTCGGAAAAAACGTTGCGCAGACAGGCCTCCCGTGTTTTAAAATCAATTAATAAACTTTTTTTTATTTTTAACTTTTTCTATTTATTCCTGTTTTTTATTTTTTCAGATGTAGGAGCACAGACGTCGGTTTTATAATTGCGTTTTGATCGGCAGATGCTCCAGGCGTTAATAAATAGGGCTTTGTTGGTTTCTTATGTTTTTTTTTTTTATACAATCAAAACCCAATATTAAATTCTTATTTTGGGGGAAAAAAGGAAATGTGCAAATTGGTGCAGCCCCGGTGACATCATCACATAATGCTGAAATGTCATGATGTCAAAAGTGGTACAATTAAATAGACTTATCATTTTTCTTTCTTTCGAGCTATTCCTGCAGTCAGTACACACTTCCCATGATGCTTAGGAAGCTAAAAAGTGGCTGAGCCTTATGGGAAGATTCTGGAGACCCAAAGGTTAGGGAGTTTCAGAGATTTATACTTTATACAATGATAATGAAGTGGAAATAGGCTGGAAGACGGCCGCCATTGTACACAGGCGGCCATCTTGTTCAGAATATTGGTTCACTTGTATATAACTAGACAGGTTTGTAGCTGAGACTAGAATGAGGTATACGTAGAAACTTAGGAATGCGTTTAGATTAGCAGAAAAGCAATTAAAGCTTTATGAAAGATCTCTGTCTGTTCCTGGCACGGAGGAGAAAAGCGACTCAAGGTCGTTGGGGCCCGCAGAGGAACAAAGAAAATATAGAGAACAGACCAGGCCCCAGGCCATCTGAATAAATATAGCCGATAGGGAGGGAGGCACTGCTCTGAGAAAGACAGCACAACAAATCACAGACTGTCAAACTAACGAGAAGTGTATCAATTTATAGTTATATGTGGAATGTTCTTTGTGTTCGAGTTAATGATGGGAGGTATTAACCCACGTGGGGTGGAATAAAGTGTCATGGGAGGTGGGCTAACTGGGATGTACCTAATTATGTATTTTGGTGTATAAGATCCCTTGCACGGGTGAAAGGGGGGCTCACTCTTTGCGATTCAATCCTGTGTGAGCACTTGTGTGACGACACAATAAACTCTTGCCTTTCCTGAAGAGACTCGTGTTTGGACAATCCTTGCTTGTGTCTGGTCCGGCGCCGTTAATGAAAGTGAACCTGTTTTTGTCCGCCTACATTTCTGGGGACTCGATAGCCGGGATAACGGGCCTTTTGCCAAGACACAGGCAACGGCTGCTGAACACAGTGCGGCAAAATTGACTGCAGGTGCACGAGAATCCCGATGGTTGGGGGCGTCCGTTGAAGGTGAGCTGACATCTGCAGGCGCCAAGCAGGATTTCCTGTTCAGTGGACCTCGTCTCGTCCCAAACGGACCCCCCTGACCCGGGAAAACTGGGACACCAACGAGTCTGAGAAACAGCAAGCAGCGCCGGCGATAGGTAACGTGTCTCTCTATTTTTGTATGTCTAAAGGAAATACCGGTATCTAAGGGAAACGTCCGACTGAGATAGACGGATAAGAGGATGCGATGGCCACCATCCTATTGGCATATCTAGCCCGCCGCTGATAGCGCTGATATTGCTAAGGAGCCAGAGTGGCTAGCGGGTGTCTGGATTCGGGGGAATTGAATGCCAATCAAAGGGTAGTTCTGTAAGAGAGGGAGAAGGTAGCCACGTGGAGTTGCATAGTTCAGTGTTTGTAAATAGAGCTTCGCCACGTGGGTAAAAGGGAAAGGAGGAGGGATTTTCTGTGACTGGGCTGAGAGCCTGAGTCAGTGCCTAGTGTGTACGCCGTGTAGTGAAAAGGGCTCATAGTGGAGCCAGCGGTAGCTGCAGAGATAGTGGTGCTGAGTGGGTAGATTATCCATAAAGCAGATTGGAATTGCAGATGGAAGTATAGATAAGGAACGGGGTGCACATAGTCACAAGCAGTCAAGAGTTAGAGTTCAAATTACGGGGTATAAGGAGCCACAGAAGAGGGAATGAGCCCTCGGCTAATGGAAAGAGTTGAAGTGCTTTATGTTCTGTTATGTGATGAAAGCATCTGATACGGTATGTGTTGTGAATGAATTGACTCGAGTGCTGTGAGTGAACGTGCGCCTACTCGCTCCGCGAGGAAGCAAATACGAGTTTGGACCCCGAACGTACGTTTCTGGCGACTGCAGACACGGATGAATTGTGGACTGAAGTATCAGACTGAAGATTTTAACTGTTGTTGAAATAATATATCTGTATTGCAAAAAATACTGTTTTCAAGAGTAATAATGGGTAATGGGTCATCTAAGCCCAAGAAGGTGAAGGAGGGTGAGACGCCCCTAGAATATATGGTGCGGAATTTCGAAGTATTAATAAAAACTCATGACTATGGTGTAGAATTAAAAAAGAGAAATTAAAAGTAATGTGTACAGTTGTGTGGCCGTTATTAGTCCCAGGATGGCCAGAGCAGGGGTCAATGGACCCGGAGTTGGTACAGAAGGTACACTCCCAAGTTACAGAGCAGTACGGACATCCTGAACAATACCCGTATATAGATATATGGAGATATTGTATTAAAAACAAGAGTCATTTTATAATGATAGCGGGGAGGAATAAGAAACAGGACCCCCAAAATAAGAGAGAGAGATGTGTTAGTAGAACAACCGGAAGAAAATAAATGTTTTACCCCCGTCCTATCTATTATGTTATGGGGCAGCTAGGGAAGCTCTGAATGCTGCGGTTGCGCGGGCGGAGAGGGGGGGCGGGCAGCTGCTGTGTCTCGGTCAGCTCCCTCTGCTCCGTCCTGTGTGACTGAGGAAGAAGAGCAGAGCGCCGCGAATGGAGGAGATAGAGAGGCTCCACCAGAAAAGATTGAGATGCCCGATGGGAGCATATATAAATTAATTAATATTTTACGGAGTAGGATGATTGCGGTGCTGTATGGTTTGTGTGTGTGATTCGGACTGATTTTGTCCGATTGTGTTTATAATTGATTATTAAATTGTTCAATTAAAAGTAAGAATGACTGAGAGGTGAACTTCGTCCCTGGTGTATAGGCCCCCTCCTTTCTGACAGACTGTTTGAAAGGGGGAAGGGAGGGAGTCAGTAAAATTGCAGTAGTTATGCCAAGGGAGGATGTTTTTCTTTGCTCTCTGATAGCTAACCCTTTGTGTATCTGTGCAGCGTACTATGCTTAGCTAATTTTAGTGTAGGTTACAATAGAATATTTGTTTGAAGTCTGTTGAGTGCAAGATATATGTTATATTTTGTGTTGATATTATTCCGAAAGTTTTAGTTTTGTCCAGAGCTCAAATTAATATTAAAAGAAAACTAATTCGAGAAATAATTAAAGTAATTTTTCTTTAACTGTTTTTAAAAGGTATGTTTTTGTTTGATTTTTGATGGAATGGTTATTTTATTGTTATGAGATGTTTAGAGTGGTCTTATGACAATGGAATGATTTATTTTTATTTATTGTTTTTTCGATGTGGTATTAAGAGTCTGTTTTAGGCTACGGGAAAATATCTCTGAGAATATTGTTTACACAATGTGTATATGTATATGCCCGAATGTCCCATCCAGCTCCTGGGGCGGGATATCCTTTGCAAATTGCAAGCCCAAATTATGTTTTTTTTTTCCTGGGGGTCACGCTCAATTAGACCTGCCGGAGGATAACAGTTTCGCTCGACAGCATAACACAGCCAGCCCGCACAACCCCCAATCTGTGATAATCGCAGTAGTTATGTCAAAGGAAGAAGAATGGCGCATGGCACCTACTCTGTTTGCCACGCCGGATCCGCACGCACTACTCTTTGGAATTCCTGAGGTGGGGGCGGAGGAAAACCCGCCCAGATTAGTTAAATTAAAGCCCGGCACAACACCGGTGGCTCTAAGACAATATTATATCCCACAGAAAGCCAAGCAGAATATACAGATATATTTACAGAGATTTAAAGATCACGGAATATTACAATTCTGCGTGTCACCATGGAACACACCCCTACTGCCAGTCCTGAAAGAAGGGACACAAGAGTATTGCCCTGTCCAAGATTTACGAGCTGTCAACGAGGCCACAGTCGGCCAGACAAAGTAGTGTTACTACAATATGTTGATGATTAATTACACTGGTTTCCCCCACAGAAAGAGACTGTTTATCCGCCACGAAAGCTTTGCTATATCTGCTAAGCCAAGCAGGTTACAGAGTGTCTAAAAAGAAAGCACAAATATAAACAGAGTGTAAAATACCTGGGCTTCCAGTTAACAGGTACCAAACGTGCACTGGGGGCAGAAAGAAAAGAAGCGGTGTGGCCGCATACCCCAACCAAAGACCAGGAGACAAGTCCGTGAGTTCCTGGGAGCTGCAGGCTTCTGCCGCCTGTGGATCCCCAACTTCGCAGATATTGCCAAGCCGCTTCATCAAGCCACCAAGGGGGGAGAACAAGATCCTTTTCATTGGAAAGAAGAGCAAACAGTAGCGTTCCAGAAATTAAAAACTTTGCTGATGGAAGCTCCTGCACTGGGCCTGCCCGATCACAGCAAGCCTTTCCAGCTGTTCGTACATGAATATAATCAAACAGCGACAGGAGTATTGGTCCAGACCTTTGGCTCATGGCTGAGGCCTGTGGCCTACCTCTCCAAGCAACTCGACCCTGTGGCCTGCGGCCTACCCCTATGTCTGAAAGCAGTGGCTGCCACCGCAATGCTGATAGCAGAAGCAGACAAGCTGACCCTTGGACAAGTTCTTCATGTCAAGGTGCCCCACGCTGTCAAGGCTCTGCTGGATGTGAAAGGAGGTTACTGGTTCAGTAGCAGGCCGGATTTGAAAGACGTACCCCTAGACAAATACGATCTACAGCTATTCACTGATGGTAGCAGCTACATGGATGATGGGAAGAAAGTCTCCGGCTATGCAGTAGTCTCAACAGAAGAAGTCATCGAAGCAAAGCCACTGCCAGGCCATATATCTGCACAATTGGCCGAAATAACAGCTTTAACCAGAGCCCTTGAAATCTCTGAAGGCAAAAGAGTAAATATCTATACAGATTCCAAGTACGCCTTCATGACAGTCCATGCACATGGTGCACTCTATAAAGAAAGAGATCTATTTACGTCTTCAGGACAACAAATCAAATATGCGGCTGAAATCGCGGCCCTCCTGGAAGCGGTATGGAAACCAAATGCTGTCAGCATCATGCACTGCCGTGGTCACCAAAAAAGGCCATGACGAAATTCCAAAAGGTAACAGACGCACGGACCAGGCCGCAGAAGCAGCTGCAAAACCGCCACCGCCAACAGAGGATCAAGCTAAAGTATTGATCTGCAAGCAAGAACCTCAACCTTCCATGCCAAATTACGAGTTCTATATGAATTTGCGAAAGTTTGAACCCCACGGCGAGTTCATTGAAATAATATTGCACAAATGGCAAAATGATTATGTACTATTAGAACTCAATTATGATTATATCCAATGGCTTTTCCCAACACGGACACAAGGCCGAAATTTCTACTCTACTCCTCTAAATCCGCAAGAGACACGCCTGATGGTCAACACCTCAGAAGTTCAGCAAAGACTGCGCCGAGCCTACCAAATGATGCTGAAATTCTTCGGCGTCAAAATAGTGGGGGAGGAGGAAGACAAAGAAACAACTGAAGTTGAACGAGCAGAAAATTTCGCGTCACGTTTTGAAAATTTGACAATGAATCCTCACAACAATCTACGAATCACACGAATACTGCACAGTCTGGGAGAATTGGGAGCAGAAGAATATCAAGCCCCACTGGTGAGGTTCTTCCTCAAGGAGATTCTTATCAAGAACAGACTGCCAAGAATGAAGAAAAGTGCAATGAACTTTTTTATACCAGCAGTAAGAGATTCACAAGACAGACAAGATTTGTTATTTTGAGAACAGGCCCATCGGGCTATCCCCAATGGCATCATTACAAATAGACTTTACAGTGCTGCCACCCTGCAAAGGATACAAATATTTACTAGTGATGGTGTGCACTTTGACAGGATGGGTGGAAGCCTTCCCAACAAGAACTGAAAAGACGACAGAAGTGGTAAAGAGCCTGATGAAAGAAATAATACCACGTTACGGACTTCCACTCGAAATAGGGTCGGACAATGGCCCTGCATTTATCCAGAACTGTTTGCAACAACTTGCCCGGCTACTGGGCATCACCTGGAAGCTATAGACCGCCTACAGGCCCCAAAGTTCGGGAAAAGTTGAAAAAAATGAACCGTACTCTAAAGACTTTGATGTCCAAACTGTGCCAAGAGACGTTATTGAGCTGGTTGGACTTGCTGCCGATAGTCCTTTTGCACATTAGGTGCAGACCAACCCCCCCCAATTGAAGCTAAGTCCGTACGAACTTATGTTTGGATGGCCAACCCCTCTAATTAATGGACTAAGGGGGGACCTTCGGGCATTGGGAGAAACTAAACTAAATGATCAGGTAGTAATGCTGGGTAAATCAATGCAGAAATTGAATATTTGGGTGGGGGATAATATACCGCATTTTCTGTATCCTTCACTGCATAAGTATTGTCCGGGTGACTCAGTATGGGTAAAAGAGTGAAAAAATAATCCACTGGGTCCAAAATGGAGAGGTTTTTATTTTGTCCTGTTATCAACCCCTACAGCAGTAAAGACCACAGCCATGAGCACCTAAATGATCCTAACCCAGATAATACAGAGGATCAACAAGTGGGTGTTTTGATGGGCACAGGTCCTGACCACCCGCCAACGGGGGATAACCACAGGGTGTTTTTTTAGGGGCCCGGCCCCCACCCTAGGTTATCCAGAAATGTTCTTTACTTTTGAAATTCCGGTGAGGAGGGATTGGGTTTATGTGACTGTGAAAAGAATCGCCCAAGGAATTCTGACACTAGGGGCATTTGTGGTGCTGATTTTATATCTTGCTAATCTGATTTATGGACTCTCACGTGGAGCATGCCCCAATTGTACAAGCACCGCTGGGAAAGTGGATATTTCCCATATCTGGAATGGTACGCACCCGGTGATGGAGAACCGTACCATGTGGAGACAAAAACGAAAAGTATCATCCGAGATATTGCCAAGAGGACATTTACTTGTGCAATTCAAATATGACTATGCTAAAAAGTCTGGGCAAACCGCATGCTGGGTGTGTAGTAGACTGCACCCAGAGACAATTCATATACCATTTGCCTCTGTTCCAATGAATTTGAGTATGTTTGTATCAGGGAATGTCACAATACATGCTGTCGACGCACCAAGGGTAAAGACAGAATCAGTCAGTCCCGGGTACCCCATAATAGGACCAGTGTATCCACCAGAATGGTTTTTCAACTAGGACCAGACAAAGAAATAGATAACGAGGGTGGGTTATGTAACTCAAGTCAGTTCAACTGGACATCATACATTTACATATTCAAGACAGGACAAAAGGCGAATTATTTATATATACGATGCAGGCAATTCACTAGAGGCCATGAGGCGGTGATTGGGAATGTGACCAATGGGAGGCAGGGTGCAGTGGATATGATGAGACGGCTGAGACATTTTGCGATAGAGATATCAAAGGGAACACTACATTCATCACCATTTATAGTGAAAGGAGGGTACCAGGTGTGCTGTGAAAGGGTGTGTTACACATGGGTACCACCAACAATAACGGGAATGTGTTATTTGGCTAAGCTGGTCCCAATCCAGAAACTAAGGGGAGAAGACACAAACACAGACACAGAACTACACCCTAGGTACCCACTGGTGTTTGAAAGACCAAAAAAAAAAAAAAAAGAATTGTTCGCGAAGATGGATCGAATATGGACATGGTTGCCAGTATGGACTGGATGGGGAGGAGGGATGATGAGGAGATTGAATAGCTATGTCAATCTAATGGATGAGATTCTGAATAGAACCAGTATGGATATCCAGCTGCTGAATCTGGAAATGCGTGAGTTACGAAAGGTGCAGATGATACATGATATGGCACTTGAGCAGATCAGTGCGGCCTTGAATGGATTGTGTGAAATGACAATGCACTATGAATGTTGCACCTTCATCAGAAACACTACACATGAAGTCCCATATTATTACCAGGTAATTCAAGATCACCAAGAGAAGGTAGCACAGTTGCAGGGTATAGCCAGGAGGATTGCTGCCGAAGGCTGGAATCCGCTCCGTGGGTTTGGAGCAATAGGAGAATGGTTTGGTTCCATCTTAAGATTTATCTCACGGATTGGATCCATGATACTCATGATAGTGGTGATCTTGATCAAAGGGATACTGATATACCGCATAGGGCTATGTTTATGGCCACTGTGCAAAACAGCACTGACATCTACACAAACACAGAAGATACCACTGATAATTCCACAGGGAATGTTCCCAGTGAACGGAGAGCCCCCCCAGTAAGCAGAGTTTCAGAATAGTGGAGTGTAATGGCTACAAGTGCCAGGAAGAGATCCTGACACTTGAGCCAAGGGGGGAATGAAGTGGAAATAGGCTGGAAGACGGCCGCCATTGTACACAGGCGGCCATCTTGTTCAGAATATTGATTCACTTGTATATAACTAGACAGGTTTGTAGCTGAGACTAGAATGAGGTATACGTAGAAACTTAGGAATGCGTTTAGATTAGCAGAAAAGCAATTAAAGCTTTATGAAAGATCTCTGTCTGTTCCTGGCACGGAGGAGAAAAGCGACTCAAGGTCGTTGGGGCCCGCAGAGGAACAAAGAAAATATAGAGAACAGACCAGGCCCCAGGCCATCTGAATAAATATAGCCGATAGGAGGGAGGCACTGCTCTGAGAAAGACAGCACAACAAATCACAGACTGTCAAACTAACGAGAAGTGTATCAATTTATAGTTATATGTGGAATGTTCTTTGTGTTCGAGTTAATGATGGGAGGTATTAACCCACGTGGGGTGGAATAAAGTGTCATGGGAGGTGGGCTAACTGGGATGTACCTAATTATGTATTTTGGTGTATAAGATCCCTTGCACGGGTGAAAGGGGGGCTCACTCTTTGCGATTCAATCCTGTGTGAGCACTTGTGTGACGACACAATAAACTCTTGCCTTTCCTGAAGAGACTCGTGTTTGGACAATCCTTGCTTGTGTCTGGTCCGGCGCCGTTAATGAAAGTGAACCTGTTTTTGTCCGCCTACAATAATTTTATTTAAAATGTAATTTAAAGGGTAACAATGAACATCAGGCATTTTGCAAAATCAGAGAGTTCAATGAATTACTTCCTGCCCAGTGGAATGCTGATAGCTGTGCAAAGAGACACTTTGTTTTCAATGCTCAGTGGAATTCTGGGAGCTGCAAAAGAGCCACTTCCTTTTTCATGCTCAGTGGAATTCTTGGAGCTGCAAAAAAGCCACTTCCTGTTCCATGCTCAGTGGATGGCTGGGAGCTGCACAAAGAGTCACTTCCTGTTTCATGTCCATTGGAATGCTGGGAGCCGCTCAAAAAGCCACTTCTTGTTTCATGATCAGTGGAATGCTGGGACCTTGTGTTAAAATACAATCAATAAGGCCAATTTGTAGAAATAATTCATCAGATATTACTGACTGTTTGATTCTCATGGTCTAGGGTTAATTTTAGTTCAGTATAGTGCCTGTGAGAAGTCAGTGATCCCAGGATGCCCTAGAAAAATTTATATACTAACAATAAACAATTTGTGGATATTGTTCGAGCAGGAGCCAGATAGGTGTCTCTAGTAACTGTTATCTGATTGCAAGACAATTTGTAGCTTCCAAGCATGAGAATATTCATTGTGCCTGGGACTTGTCCAGCTAGCATTTTCTCATGGCATTTTTGATAAATTATTATGTGTTTGGGATGATATAAAGAGTCAAGGGATTTTTAGTGAAAGCAGGAAAGGAGAGAGAAGGAAGCCTCATAGAGCTCGTCTCTCAGGTCGCTCTTGAAAATGAGTCCCCAAACCAGCCTTTTATCCAGAACGATGAAGCGTTTTTTCGGTAATGTATTAATTGATTATTTAGCTTTTGTATTAATATTTAAGTGATATACTAACTATATAGCTTTTGATATTATTTTATACTAACAGTTGATATACTAATTGCTATCCGCTTACATTGATTATTCCACTAATATCAGTGTCCTGATTATCTACTATGCCAGGGTTCTTTTGTCGTCATTTGCCATTGTTAATGTCATCTTTGTGTGTCTCATTACTCTCCGCCAGACTCAGCATTTGAAGCTAACTGGATTAATCTTAATTATTGAACTACAGTGATGTTCTTTAATATGTCTAATGTTCCTGATTGTCACATGTGATCTTCCTGCAGTAATTTGTTAAACGATACTTGTTTTGAATACCGTGATGTTTCAGGCTGATACGTTAATAGATTGACACATTCACATTGATTGAGTAACTGATGAATTGATTTAGATCTACATGTGTGTTGGTTTCTGTGATAAACTGGTTTCAAGAATGTCCTTGGGGTTTAATGCATTTGCCTAATATCGAATTGAATATATATTGTTTTCACTAACTGTCTAATAAAGTTTTCTCCTACTTTCACCAATCGGTCTCGTCTCCTGTTGATTAAATAATAAATTAATTGCTGATTGATTTGGCAATACAGACCTGCACCAGCCACTTCCTGTTTCATGCTTAGTGGAATACTGAGAACTGCACAAAGAGCCACTTCCTGTTTTATTCCCAGTAAATTGCTGGGAGCGCTGCAAAGAGCCACTTCCTGTTTCATGCCTAGTGAAATGTAGGGAGCGGCACCAAGAACAACTTCCTATTTCATACCAAGTGGAAAGCTGGGAGTGGCGCAAAGACCTCTTTCCTGCCCAGGGGAATACTAAGAGCTGCTTATCACGGAATCTGACTGGTTGCTGACATCACATGATCCTTGTAGTGTTTTTTGGTATCGTCACTGAGCGTTTAATATTGTGGTGTCATTTCAAAACGATGGCCGCCGCTGTTAAACCTTGACGGGTCTTCCAAGGGGACATGGTCGGGTTTCAACGCGGAGACTCCTTGAGTCGGCATCAAAACAGGAGCTTCCCAGTGACTTTCACATGGACGCCAAGACACGTAATAAATCATGCAGTGTCTTATAGAATGTTTATTTATCACCAAAAGCTGTTTTATTTTTAAACATCTGTTCAAATTATTTCACCCACCAATAGCCATATGACACGCGCCGGCTAATTTTCAGCAGATGCTTCCAGTAATCTGTCCTCCCGGTTCCCCGTATCATTATGTACGCAGGATGAGTATGTGAGATGCATGGAGCTGGCCCACATCCACACTGCACTCACTCCTCCCAAAACACAGCCGTTTTAAATTACATATTATTATTATTATTATTCTTTATTTATAAAGCGCCAGCATATTCTGCAGCGCTGTACAATAGGCACAGTATAGACAGGGTTACAATACAATACATTGAACAACATTTGACAAACAGTACAGGAGGAGATGAGGGCCCTATTCCCGTGGGAACTCACAATCTAGGAACATACAGTTTATTTTTATTTCCTATAAAGGCCCACGACTGACATATATATATATATACTAGTCATTAAATAGGTTAATTGTAAAAGCGATGAACGAGAGAAATGCAGCGGATCCAACCCAGAATATTCTGTTATCTCATAGTAACTATTTTATCCGGAATATTCTGTTATCTCATAGTAACTATTATATCCGGAATATTCTGTTATCCCATAGTAACGATTATATCCGGAATATTCTGTTATCTCATAGTAACTATTATATCCGGAATATTCTGTTATCTCATAGTAACTATTATATCCGGAATATTCTGTTATTCCATAGTAACTATTATATCTGGAATATTCTGTTATCGCATAGTAACTATTACAGTTGTGTTCAAAATTATTCAACCCCCAATGCTGTAAAGGGTTTTAGGGAATTTAGTGTACATTTGTAATTGTATTCAGAATGAAATCCTACAAGAATATGTGAAATCTTCATTGACACAATTATTCAACCCCTTAAAGACTACCACTCTGAAGAACAGAGGTTCATTCAAGTGTTTTCAATCAGGTATTGAAAACACCTGTGGATGTCACGGAGCAGCAATAAAGCATAATAAGCACCAATTAGGCAGCTTTAAAATGACTGTGATACTCAGCTCCTTCTAGACATTTACTGGTGTGGTTACAAACATGGTGAAGTCAAGAGAATGGTCCAGGAAGACAAGAGAAGAGGTGATTACTCTTCACAGTAAGGGCAATGGCTATAAGAAGATTGCAAAGATGTTAAACATACCAAGAGAGACCATAGGAAGCATCATTCGCAAATTCAAGGCAAAGGGCACTGTTGAAACGCTACCTGGTCGTGGCAGAAAGAAGATGCTGACTTCGACTGCTTTGCGCTACCTGAAGCGTAGAGTGGAGAAAAGTCCCCGTGTGACTGCTGAGGAACTGAGAAAAGATTTGTCAGATGTGGGTACTGAAGTTTCAGCTCAGACAATACGGCGCACACTGCGTAATGAAGGCCTCCATGCCAGAACTCCCAGGCGCACCCCCTTGCTGTCTCCAAAGAATAAGAAGAGTCGACTGCAGTATGCCAAAAGTCATGTGGACAAACCACAGAAGTTTTGGGATAGTGTTCTGTGGACTGATGAAACAAAATTAGAACTGTTTTGGCCCATGGATCAACGCTATGTTTGGAGGAGGAAGAACAAGGCCTATGAAGAAAAGAACACCTTGCCTACTGTGAAGCATGGCGGGGGTCAATCATGCTTTGGGGCTGTTTTGCTTCTGCAGGTACAGGGAAGCTTCAGCGTGTGCAAGGTACCATGAATTCTCTTCAGTACCAGGAGATATTGGATGACAATGTGATGCAGTCCGTAACAAACCTGAGGCTTGGGAGACGTTGGACCTTTCAACAGGACAATGATCCCAAGCATACCTCCAAGTCCACTAGAGCATGGTTGCAGATTAAAGGCTGGAACATTTTGGAGTGGCCATCGCAGTCACCTGACTTAAATCTGATTGAGAACCTCTGGTGGGACTTAAAGAAAGCAGTTGCAGTGCGCAAGCCTAAGAATGTGACTGAACTGGAGGCTTTTGCCCATGACGAATGGGCGAAGATACCTGTAGATCGCTGCAAGACACTTGTGTCAAGCTATGCTTCACGTTTAATATTCTGTTATCCCATAGTAACTATTATATCCGGAATATTCTGTTATCTCATAGTAACTATTATATCCGGAATATTCTGTTATCCCATAGTAACTATTATATTCTGGAATATTCTGTTATCCCATAGTAACTATTATATCCGGAATATTCTGTTATCCATAGTAACTATTATATCTGGAATATTCTGTTATCCCATAGTAACTATTATATCCAGAATTTCTGTTATCCCATAGTATACTATTATATTCTGGAATATTCTGTTATCCCATAGTAACTATTATATCCGGAATATTCTGTTATCCCATAGTAACTATTATATCCGGAATATTCTGTTATCCCATAGTAACTATTATATCCGGAATATTCTGTTATCTCATAGTAACTATTATAATCTGGAATATTCTGTTATCTCATAGTAACTATTATATCTGGAATATCTGTTATCCCATAGTATATTATATCCGGAATATTCCATTATCTCATAGTAACTATTATATCGGAATATTCTGTTATCCATAGTAACTATTATATCTGGAATATTCTGTTATCCCATAGTAACTATTATATCCGGAATATTCTGTTATCCCATAGTAACTATTATATTTGGAATATTCTGTTATCCCATAGTAACTATTATATCTGGAATATTCTGTTATCACATAGTAACTTATTATATCTGGAATATTCTGTTATCCCAAGTAACTATTATATCCAGAATATTCTGTTATCCCATAGTAACTATTATATGTGGAATATTCTGTTATCCCATAGTAACTATTATATCCGGAATATTCTGTTATCAACATAGTAACTATTATATCTGGAATATCTCTGTATCACATATAGTAACTATTATATCCGGAATATTCTGTTATCCCATAGTTACTATTATATCCAGAATATTGTGTTATCCCATAGTAACTATTATATCCGGAATATTCTGTTATCCCATAGTAACTATTATATCCGGAATATTCTGTTATTCCATAGTAACTATTATATCCAGAATATTCTGTTATCCCATAGTAACTATTATATCCGGAATATTCTGTTATCTCATAGTAACTATTATATCTGGAATATTCTGTTATCTCATAGTAACTATTATATCCGGAATATTCTGTTATCCCATAGTAACTATTATATCCGGAATATTCTGTTATCCCATAGTAACTATTATATCCGGAATATTCTGTTATCCCATAGTAACTATTATATCTGGAATATTCTGTTATCTCATAGTAACTATTATATCCGGAATATTCTGTTATCTCATAGTAACTATTATATCCGGAATATTCTGTTATCTCATAGTAACTATTATATCCGGAATATTCTGTTATCCCATAGTAACTATTATATCCGGAATATTCTGTTATCCCTTAGTAACTATTATATCCGGAATATTCTGTTATCTCATAGTAACTAATATATCCGGAATATTCTGTTATCCCATAGTATCTATTATATCCGGAATATTCTGTTATCCCATAGTAACTAATATATCCGGAATATTCTGTTATCCCATAGTATCTATTATATCCGGAATATTCTGTTATCTCATAGTAACTAATATATCCGGAATATTCTGTTATCCCATAGTATCTATTATATCCGGAATATTCTGTTATCCCATAGTAACTATTATATCCGGAATATTCTGTTATCCCATATTAACTATTATATCCGGAATATTCTGTTATCTCATAGTAACTATTATATCCGGAATATTCTGTTATCTCATAGTAACTATTATATCCGGAATATTCTGTTATCACATAGTAACTATTATATCCGGAATATTCTGTTATCTCATAGTAACTATTATATCCGGAATATCTGTTATCCCATAGTAACTATTATATCTGGAATATTCTGTTATCCACATAGTAACTATTATATCCGGAATATTCTGTTATCTCATAGTAACTATTATATCCGGAATATTCTGTTATCTCATAGTAACTATTATATCCGAATATTCTGTTATCCCACAGTAACTATTATATCCAGAATATTCTGTTATCTTCATAGTAACTATTATATCCGGAATATTCTGTTATCTCATAGTAACTATTATATCCGGAATATTCTGTTATCCCATAGTAACTATTATATCCAGAATATTCTGTTATCCCATAGTAACTATTATATCCGGAATATTCTGTTATCCATAGTAACTATTATATCCGGAATATTCTGTTATCCCATAGTAACTATTATATCCGGAATATTCTGTTATCCCATAGTAACTATTATATCCGGAATATTCTGTTATCTCATAGTAACTATTATATCCAGAATATTCTGTTATCCCATAGTAACTATTATATCAGGAATATTCTGTTATCTCATAGTAACTATTATATCCGGAATATTCTGTTATCCCATAGTAACTATTATATCCGGAATATTCTGTGATCTCATAGTAACTATTATATCCGGAATATTCTGTTATCCCATAGTAACTATTATATCTGGAATATTCTGTTATCTCATAGTAACTATTATATCCGGAATATTCTGTTATCTCATAGTAACTATTATATCCGGAATATTCTGTTATCTCATAGTAACTATTATATCCGGAATATTCTGTTATCTCATAGTAACTATTATATCCGGAATATTCTGTTATCCCATAGTAACTATTATATCCGGAATATTCTGTTATCTCATAGTAACTTTTATATCCGGAATATTCTGTTATCCCATAGTAACTATTATATCCGGAATATTCTGTGATCTCATAGTAACTATTATATCCGGAATATTCTGTTATCCCATAGTAACTATTATATCTGGAATATTCTGTTATCTCATAGTAACTATTATATCCGGAATATTCTGTTATCTCATAGTAACTATTATATCCGGAATATTCTGTTATCTCATAGTAACTATTATATCCGGAATATTCTGTTATCTCATAGTAACTATTATATCCGGAATATTCTGTTATCCCATAGTAACTATTATATCCGGAATATTCTGTTATCTCATAGTAACTTTTATATCCGGAATATTCTGTTATCCCATAGTAACTATTATATCCGGAATATTCTGTTTTTCCAGAGAGTTTTTCCAGAATGTTTCTTGCTACAGCGTTCCTCATGTCAGGTTCTTGCTGTAGAGGCCTTTTTTCTCGGCTGCAGGATATAGCTCTGACCTCTTGCGTGTCGTTGTCCAGTCCTGTTAAGGAGCGGGTCTGTGTATATGTTTGTGTGACTTTCTCCTGTTCCCTGACACATTTTTTCTGCAGTAAATACATGTGATTTATGTGTCTGTAAGCGACGCTCGCATCACGTGACCAGAAGGTGTTAGGAGCGAGAACGTCTCAATTGCAATTATACAAATTAAAATGAAAAGTATTAAAAGTGAATTAGTAAATCATCAGCAGAAATAAAATGACATAAATAAATGCCAGGCGCGTGGTTACAGGCGGACACATCCTGCCATGTTGCAATTAAAGTCGGAAACCTAGGGGGTCAATTACTGTATTTCTTGAAGTGCAGCAGATGCTGTTATGTCAGAATGCGGTCGCTGATAAATCCATCAGGCCTGATTCCGCTATGAAGCGTTCACACGTTGCTTTGTTAATCCGTCTCTTACTATACCTTACACTCAGTCTCTGACAGGGTATTAACGCGGCGCTGCAACGTGGCGCTGAGACCGCATTCCAGGGCAAAATAGAGGCTAATAGGGTGTTTTGCAGTCACCGGTTATCATGCCTGAGGCGAGTACGTGTATTGTATATATGACGGTGACTCCTAACCTTCTCATCTCGCGGCACAACGATAAGGAGCAAAACAAAACACTGCGCTGGCAAAGCAGCGATTTAACTATATATTTTATTATGTAAAACAAAAAGCTAATATTATGTTCCGCTTCCATTTAAAGTCCTATTCCTAGGGCTGTCAAACTCCGGCCCCCAGATGTTTCTGAAGAACAACTCCCGTGATTCCCTGGCCATCTGTTGTATTAAAGGAATTCTGGGATTTGTAGGCTACCGTCAACATATGGGGGGGGGGCAAGAGTCTGACAGCCCTGTCCTATTCAGTAACACATCTCCCCTTGCTGTCTTTGTTCTGTTACATATTGTGCCACTTCCTCTCACTCGCACAGTCTGCCATCGCACAATGAATTCCTGGGGTTACAGTTACTGTTACGTTTATATTAGGGTTACAGGTACTGTGATGTTTGTGTTACGGAACCAGTTATTGTTACGTTTGTATTAGGGTTAGGGTTACATTTATTGTTAGGTTTGTTTTAGGGTTACAGTTACTGATACATTTGTGTTAGGGTTAGGGTTACAGTTACTGTTATATTTGTATTAGGGTTATAGTTAGTGTTATGTTTGTATTAGCGTTAGGGTTACAGTTACTGTTATGTTTGTGTTAGGGTTACAGTTACTGTTATGTTTGTATTAGGGTTATAGTTAGTGTTACGTTTGTGTTAGGGTTACAGTTACTGTTTTGTTTGTTTTAGTGTTACAGTTACTGTTACGTTTGTATTTGGGTTAGGGTTATAGTTAGTGTTATGTATGTATTAGCGTTAGGGTTACAGTTACTTTTATATTTGTGTTAGGGTTATAGTTACTGTTACGTTTGTGTTAGAGTTACAGTTACTGTTATGTTTGTATTAGGGTTAGGGTTACAGTTACTATTACGTTTGTATTAGGGTTACAGTTACTGTTATGTTTGTATTAGGGTTAGGGTTACACTTACTGTTACGTTTGTGTTAGGGTTACAGTTACTGTTATGCTTGTATTAGGGTTAGGGTTACAGTTACTGTTAGGGTTACAGTTACTGTTACATTTGTTAGGGTTAGGGTTACAGTTACTGTTATGTTTGTATTAAGGTTACAGTTACTGTTACATTTGTAAGGGTTAATGTTACAGGTAATGTTACATTTGTTAGGGTTACAGTTACTGTTATGTTTGTATTAGGGTTAGGGTTACAGTTACTGTTACATTTGTATTAGGGTAAGGGTTACAGTTACTGTTGCGTTTGTATTAGGGTTAGGGTTACAATTACTGTTACGTTTGTATTAGGGTTACTGTTATGTTTGTATTAGGGCTAGGGTTACAGTTACTGTTATGTTTGTATTAGGGTTAGGGTTACAGTTACTGTTATGTTTGTATTAGGGTTACAGTTACTGGTATGTTTGTATTCGTGTTAGGGTTACAGTAACTGTTATCTTTGTATTAGGGTTAGGGTTACAGTTACTGTTGCGTTTGTATTAGAGTTAGGGTTACAATTACTGTTACGTTTGTATTAGGGTTACAGTTACTGTTATGTTTGTATTAGGGTTAGGGTTACAGTTACTGTTATGTTTGTATTAGGGTTAGGGTTACAGTTACTGTTATGTTTGCATTAGGGTTAGGGTTACAGTTACTGGTATGTTTGTATTCGGGTTAGGGTTACAGTAACTGTTATCTTTGTATTAGGGTTACAGTTACTGTTACGTTTGTATTAGGGTTAGGGTTACAGTAAGCGTTAGCGCTAGGGCTAGTATTGCTTAAAAAGCACAATTTTTGTTTCAGTTTTCAAAATTATTCTCAATTGATTCAAATATTTTTGGGTAGTTTCAATAACATTTTATCGTTTTGGTCTATTTAGCAATTTGGAATTTGGGTGAACCTGAATCACCAAATTGCTGACATTTCATCCAAAAATAAATTTGGATGAAAACGATGTCTACTGCCTAATATATAAATTAATATATTATTTTTCATGTGTGGCGATTTACTGATGTTCCGGAACGAGTATATCTGCAGCCGCTGCCGGTCGATATAATGCTATAAATAAATTAATATATATTGTGGAAACAAGACTTTTTAAAACAAAAAGAGAGAAAGTAGAGGAAGATCGCAGTTTGGATATTAAAACGCCAGACAGGAAAAGAAAAAAGGTCTCATTTATAAATGGGAAGGATTTTCCTGTGCCAGCGCGCTCTAATGAGAATATATTGCTTTAATCGGATGCAAGCTCTGCTTTCCAGCCACGCCGAGCCGTTCTGCGCGCTGATTGCTTTTTGTAAATAGGTCCAAAACGCTTCCATTTATCTGAGCGGATTGTGAACCGGCCAAAAAGCAGGAAGATAAGAGGAGCTACTGGGACACAAACCCAAACCTCCCTGGGCAGCTTCCAGTGCTGCGGCGCTACATGAAGGCTCGGGGTTTCATGTCGCTCCCCTAAAAAAACACAACATAACAAAAACAAAAACTGTTAATTTATTGGAGCAAAAATTAGCGAGAGACCCTCAGTCAGTACTGTGCGACACATCCCGCAGTATTGTAAGCATCACATCCAAAAGACACCCAAGACCCTCAGCCACTTCTATGCAAAGACACCTAAGACTCGTAGCCAGACGCCCAGACCTATGCATCACATCCCAGAGACACCCAAGACCCTCAGCCAGTGCTATGCTTCAAATCAAGGACCCCCAAGACTCTTAGCTAGACCTATGCATCACATCCCAGAGACACCCAAGACCCTCAGCCAGTGCTGTGCATCACATCCCAAAGACCCCTAAGGCCCTCAGCCAGCCCTACACATCACATCACACAAACCCAGACTCTCATCCAGCCCTCTGCACGACAGCACCCAAACCCAAGACTCAGGCAGTGCCACACGTGACACACCACACAACACTGAGACTCTCATCCAGCACTACGCACCACATCACACAAACCTGAGACTCTCATCCAGCACTACGCACCACATCACACAAACCTGAGACTCTCATCCAGCACTACGCACCACATCACACAACACTGAGACTCTCATCCAGCGCTATGCACCACATCACACAACACTGAGACTCTCATCCAGCGCTATGCTGGGACAAACCTGAGACTCTTAGCCAATTTCTTAAGCAATAAATGACACAATCCCAAGACACTCAGCCAGTTCTACGCATGACATCACTACAAGCTGGCTTCTCTCGGCTGTAACCTTAGACCCAGACCTCACCCTTGGACTTTTTATTGATAAATGTCTTTCCACGTGTTCTTAAACTGAGGCTCCTCATACAAATCTTGTAGAAACCAACAGATTGTGTAAAAATCCAGTAGCCGTTATACACTTCATGGTTACTTCCAGAGCTCGTTATGTGATGCAGTTACAATGTATCAGAGAAGTCAATGCTGATCCTTCCAGCACTTTGGAGAGCTCCCACCATCCAAGACCACCAGGTTTACTGCCTGTCTCCTGTCCTACAGCAGTCACGGGGGACCTTTCCACTACATGTTTTGGAACTACATATCCCATGATGCTCAGATTTATCTTAAGGTTGACTGAGAATCATGGGAAGTAGAGTTCCAAAATATCTGGTGTGTCAAGCTTCTCCAGCGCTGTGCGACGAGAACAAGGACACGGAGTCGATCCGCCGTCTCTTACGTCAAGTAATGACCTTCCTCAAAATATCAAATCTTTGGCCAATTTAAAATGTATGAAAAGGATCTGCCTCCAAACATATGCAATTAGCCCATCGCCATGACAACCAGGGGCCCTGTTCCATGATGTGCTTTCATTATCTACGTTTTTATGTCTGTGTGTCGCTCGGTGACCTTATTGTATTGTTTGTGTCCCTGGATAAACAGGAAAATGAGAGAAATGTCACAGTATCCTTCCCGAAACATTTTCTACAGAAAAACAAACAAACACTCTAGACGCATAAATCAGAACAAAACAGATAAACAACACAACAAAGCCAGAAGGCGAACGTAATACATCAAGAAGCGGCAACTCTGTAATGAATAAAACCCAATGATCACATGGGTTTATCCTGGGTGAGCCATGCTGGCAGCTTCCATGGCTCCCTGGCCTCATGATCTCTTCCACAGCCTCCTGATGTCCTGCGGGACCATGGGAGAGAGCCAGGAATGTCATCCTCCCCGTGGTCACCATCACCCCTCTTTCCACCTTCCTCCCCGCTTCTTATATTTTTTTACTTTAGTCAGTTATTCAGAGAACATTGAAATGTCACCGACATTCCAGTGCTCACCCATTCGCGCACCTCGGTGAGTTAAATTCAGCATTCACACCAGGATCCCCGAAGTGCGGCAATTAGACCCACCATAAGCACCCTCAAACCACCTCAAAACCGCCGAATCGATACAAAAAACCACCGTAATACGGCCGTATCGATACAAAAAACCGCTGAATGCAGCTGCAAAACTGACAAAAAAAAGCCAACGATCCACCGAACAACCTGCTGAACAGACGCCGACCTGCCACCGGATAAAGCTGCGGTGCCTCCAAACAGGGGTTAAAATAAAACAAAAAAGAAAATCAACTTTTAGAATGCGTTTAAAAAAAAAAGATAGTGCATGAAAATGCCTGGGAAATAATATATGAGGTCCTATCAATAATAATAAAAAGCTCTGTTACAGAATAAAAAAATTAAAATAAATGTAATAAGTGTAAAAATAAATAAATAGATAATCGCAATTAGAAAATTTTTGGGGAAAAATCCTGAAAAATTACTAAAAAATTCTAAAAAATAAATAAAGAGACTTTTTGCTGCAATTGAAAAGAATAAACGGTTGAATAAATATTTAAGAAAAACGGGGAATTTCTTTTACATCGAAACCTATGGGAATCAGGGCATTTCACTGACATTTCTCTGCTGTTCAGTGTTTTGGAATAGATTATCCATTAATTCTTTATGAGAATTCCACTATTGTCAAAGGTCACCATATTTTGCTGGCATTTAGCCAATATTTGGCGAACTGACAGCTTTCTGAATAGCCGAACGGCCACGAAATTCCACCGTTCATGCAATTCCATGGTCAATTTGGTGCTATCCGAATTTCCACTTTTTAAATTTAATTTCTCTCTTTTAAACAAAAGTATTTATTTTTCTCTTTCCACCTCCCGCCCCTCTTATTTTACTTATTTTTCTCTCTCCATCTCCCGCCCCTCTTATTTTACTTATTTTTCTCTCTCCACCTCCCGCCCCTCTTTTTATTTTACTTATTTTTCTCTCTCCATCTCCCGCCCCTCTTATTTTACTTATTTTTTCTCTCTCACCTCCCGCCCCTCTTTTTATTTTACTTATTTTTTTCTCTCTCCACCTCCCGCCCCTCTTTTTATTTTACTTATTTTTCTCTCTCCACCTCCCGCCCCTCTTTTTATTTTACTTATTTTTCTCTCACCACCTCCCGCCCCTCTTTTTCTTTTACTTATTTTTCTCTCTCCGCCTCCCGCCCCTCTTATTTTATTTATTTTTCTCTCACCACCTCCCGCCCCTCTTTTTATTTTACTTATTTTTCTCTCTCCACCTCCCGCCCCTCTTATTTTACTTATTTTTTTCTCTCCACCTCCCGCCCCTCTTTTTATTTTACTTATTTTTCTCTCTCCACCTCCCGCCCCTCTTTTTATTTTACTTATTTTTCTCTCTCCACCTCCCGCCCCTCTTTTTATTTTACTTATTTTTCTCTCTCCACCTCCCGCCCCTCTTTTTATTTTACTTATTTTTCTCTCTCCGCCTCCCGCCCCTCTTATTTTATTTACTTTTCTCTCACCACCTCCCGCCCCTCTTTTTCTTTTACTTATTTTTCTCTCTCCACCTCCTGACCCTCTTTTTTTAAAAAAAATGTATTTATTTTTCTCTCTCCCCCTCCCGTGAAAATGTTTTGTCAGTGTACTGCGCCTTTTTGTGGTCATTTTCTCCTGAAACTTTGTGTCCATTTCTTGGATGCTTGCTGTATGGTGACCTTGATGACCATTGCACGATTGGTCTTGCTATTTTTAATGACATCTTACATCAGATTTTTTTTATGTTACTTTTACAGCAAAACTCATATTTATGGGAAAAAAAAGCAGCGATACAGCAATGTGTACGGGTTATCCAGGTTGTGTGGATGTGAAGACTCGGCGCGGTGTTGTAGCAATGCCAGACTGCGTGGCGTTTCTCCTCTCACGTTAATAAATAGAGAGGCCATTGTTACTTGAGAAATATTCAGTAATTAGACGGTCCCTTTGCAAGGTCATTCAAGGTCGATGGCCCCAGTGACAAAATATACCCAACAAGAGAGCAATCCATCAATCAGAGCCTAAACCTGGCCGCAGAGTCCGTCATCGGCTCCCTGTCATCATGGCTTTACTTCAATTCTGCTTCCTGGAGTACCCCGGGGCCGAGGCTCGGCCGATCCTAGCGTGAGGTCACATCTCAAACAGAATAATCTATTTTACCAGAGACCCCAGGGAGATTGTTAATGGAAAGACTAACTTGCCTTGATTGTAGCCAACTCCACGGATCTCTGCTGAATCCACGGATTAGGAGTTAGTTCCGTCCCCCGGGGAACCTCGTGGTATCTCCAAGCTTCAGCAAATTACTTCATCTCCAAACGACATGCCGGGTCTATTGCTCGTCAGGGCTGGAGCGGCACGGGGGCCCTTCTGCCCTGGATATAGATGTCTATGGTCTTGTTATATCACGGTAAATGTGAGAAAAGAATATCTTACATATTTAATGACTTAAGGGGTTATTCTCAAACACCCAAATCTGCCACCGAATTGAAACGGACGGTGAATTTCACCGTATCAGCAATTTCTTGGGCAACTCATCTATTCACAAAGCTGTCAGTTCATCAAATACAGGCGAATTAACAGCAAAATACGATGCGTTTCGGCGCAATTCGCTGTGATTCAGCGTCACCGAGATTGTCCCATAAAGACCTAATGATTCGTCTATTCACAGAACGCCGAATTGCACCAAAACTGCAGTGAAATTACCAGATTTTTGTGCTTTTAACAGGTAAATCCAATAGGTTTTAATGTAATAAATTGAATATCTATTTTAAGTTTTAAAGACAGTTTATTATTTTTAATTTTTTTTACAAAAACCCTTATTTTTTATTTTTTAAAAGACCTTTGTGTTTTTTCATATTATTTTAATGAATATATTTTTTAATTTTTTTTAAAAAAAAACTTATTTTTTTAACTTATTTAGACACATTGTAATAGGAGGTTAAATCAATAACATTTTATCAGGAGACTTCCTTTTGTTTCTCACTTTGGTGGAATTCGGTCCAATAGTTGCTTTAGCGGCTCCAATTCCGGCACAATAAAGTGATTATTCAATAAATAGTGAATTCTTAGAGCTTTCGACGAAATGAAATCACCGAATGAGCCGAAATGAAAAGCACTGAAATGGTCTTCAATTTTGGTGCTTTGTGAATAGACCCCTTGGTGACAAGGTCTGGGTGGCAGGTCATGGACCGTGGGTTCTCCAGTCGCTTTCAGGATATAACGACCAACCTCGGACAACAAATGACTTTGCCATGTGGTCCTTTGCAGCCGATGCACATTGTATATTTTTTGGTAACGTTTCACCGGTATGTTCTATGCATTAAGTAAGAAGTGGTGGACCTTATTATTCTTCAGTCTTGGATTAAGGGCTTCATGGTACAGGAGATGGCGACTCTATTGGGGCTCTGCTGCATCATGCTCAGCTTCGTTGTGCCTCTGTGTCCCATTCATCTTACGTTCCTTTATTCCTCTGCCCTGTCCTTCTCACCTCCCTTTGTTTTCCTGCCCCATTCTTCTCATACACACCTCCCATGAGTCACTGCCCCATCTTTTTCTTGATCTCATTGTGTTGGCTATATTTGGTGCTAACAATCCTATGGGCCTATTTTGAGGCTTGGGCCTGGAGCTGCAGCTCCTGTAGACTCTATGGTAATCAGGCCGTGACATTATTGAATCATAATGAGTGATGGTGTAGATCGGAGATGTCAAAATCTGGCTCCACAGATAGTGATGGCCTACAATTCCCGGAATGCATTCATTGTGATATATGGCCAAGGAATCATGGGAGTTGTAGTTCAGAAAGGTCTGCGGGGCCAGAGTTCGACAGCCCTAAACTAAATTTTTGGAGCAGGGAATGTCACAGTTGTCTCCAGTGCTTCTGAGATACTGAAATTGTTCTTGACTTGTTTACCATGGCCATGAGCTTGATGGCTAGACCACCACATGGGACTTTATTGATGATAAAGGCATGCACCTAGATGCTAGTCACCATGGAAATCATTGACTTGACAGAAGGTTGTTGGAGTTCTTATTTTGGTGCCTACCGTGTGAAAGAGCCAGTTAGGTACTGGTGGGTTGATCAGAAGGACTGGCTGACTTGGTGCCAAAAGACACCAGTGAAAACTTGGATGGAAGCCAACATTCTTCAATGGACTAAGAGTCAATGCACATACCTTGATTTCCACCGCCATATGCCTATTAGAGCTGATTAAAACCCAGATTCTAACTGGTCCTCTGACAGTAAAATACTAATGTAGGCGCCGAGCCTGATGTGCGATGGAAAATGTGTTCAATGCTCCTCACTCCCTGAGGTGGTGATTCGATACCATTAACTGATCTGGAGTCCGGCAGCACCACTTGTAATGTCAGAACTGGTGGATTCCTTGATTCAGGATCAATACTCAGGGTTACTCGTCCTTATTAGCATTATTCCCATATTACACAATTAGGGGAATATTTGAGAGGAACGGACACTTCAGAGAACTGGGCCAAGCCCTGTAGGTCAAGATAAGCTAAAACAGACTAAAAAGAAATCTATATTTATTTTCGACTTCACTGCTGGTGTGTAGGAACGTGAAGAGCAAAGCCATTAAGCTTAACTCCAGTTTATTCTTTGGTAGGTCGGCGCAGTAAGCGAGGCCGGATTTACAGATGATACATACATTGATAAAATGCACATCGTCAGCACTTTTTCAGGCATTTATGATGTTGAAATAATAGCACTTGGAGTAGCTTGGTTTCACACAGAACGGGGGACGCAGTTATGTGCTGCACAGGCTCCCCGGGGCACTTCCTGAAGGAGGAGGCTGCACCGAGACAAAAACAGGAAGTGGTCAGAGAAGCCAAGGAAGTCATCCCTGCACCAGAGATGCAGCAAACCCTGACGCCAGTGGTGTGTCAGGAGAGTATAGGTGACACACCACTAGGCACCTTGAGCAATGTCAACATCTAGATAACCCTGTAAACTTATAGTGAGAGAAAGGTTTTTTTTTATAAAGTATTTTACCAGGAAGGATACATTGAGATTTCTCTTGTTTTCAAGTATGTCCTGGGTGGCGAGTATGTACCGTTAGGTGTCTCACCCAAGGACACTTACTGGAGAGGAGCTCTGGCCGGGATCGAACCTGTGTCTCCACGGTTATAGAGCAGCGACGTTACCTCTACTCCATCCAGCCGGTCCTTTTGCATATGGAGCATTCATCCCTGTAATGGCACGAACAAGCTAAAACCTTGTGAGACCTGAGCGGCCCCACCGTAGAGCAGCCACTAGTGCTGTTGCTCATCCACAGGATCCTCACAAACCTCTTTTTTTCTCAGTATATAAAATAATAGGCTTGTGCACCGATTTTTTTTTTCGGTTCGATTCGATTTTTCGGATTTTTAAACTTTTAGATTCGGCTCGTTTCGACCGATTTCTGTTTCGATTCAGTTCGGCTCGACTCGTTTTTCGTGTAAATTTTTTCGGAATTTCGACCATTTTTCGTATTTTCGTGTCACTTAGCTCGGTTTTTGTATCGACTTTTCGTATTTTCGGAAATTTTCGTTTCTTCGGAACGTCTGTTCTCCTCGTTTCAAAGCAATAAATTTCGATTTGACACATTTCAAGTACATTCGAAAATTCCGAAAATATTTCGTTTCGGCTCGGAAAACCTTTCGGATCTGCCATTTTCGGATCTAAAAATGTTCGGAAAATCGGCCGCATCCGAAAACACGAATCGGGAAATTTCGTGAAAATTCCGAAATTCCGAAACCCGAAACGCACATCCCTATAAAATAATACACTGCTGGGCCAAGATAAAAGTCACACACTGTAATATGTGGTTGTGTCGCCTTTTGCTGTGATTGTGGCATCGTGTGGATAAGCTCATGCGATGTCACATTATTTATTGGCGTCCAGAGTGACATTAATTTGTGGCAAGATCTTGTATTGATGATGGGAGAGTCGCGGCGCTGCGTAAAGTCTTCTCCAGCACATTATCCCAAAGATTAACCTCAATGGGGTTAAGGTCTGGACTGTGCGGTGGCCAATCCATGTGTGAAAATGATGCCTCCTGCTCCCTCAACCACTCTTGCACAATTTGAACTCGATGAATCCTGGCATTGCCATCTTGGAATATGCCCGCTGTGCCAACAGGGCAGAAAAAACCCATTGATGGAAAAACCTGCTCATTCAGTATATTCAGGGAGTCACATGACCTCATTTTATGCTGAAACATATTAATCACTGTAGTAATTATCCAGTGGAAGGCCAGCAGCGATTGGCTGAGTTACATTCAGGTGGTGACGTTTTTTGTCCAGACAGTAGAGATCGCAGGAATCATATATTTTATAAAATATTCCTAGTTCCATTAATCAAACTTGACTTTCAGATCACGAGAAGTCGTTTCCTTCCAGCACAGAAGGAGTTAAACGGGCGATTTCAGTTCCGAAAACCCTTTTCCACTTCAGATTTACATAATTATTACTTTTCAACCAAGGTCAGAAAGTGGCTGCCATGTAACCGCGCCAAAAGGAATGACCCAGCGCCACCTCTGCCTTTTGTGGAACGCCGTCTCGTTGACACGACTACTTTTGATGTCTGCCCCCCCTCTTTTTGGCAGAACCTGCATCCTGCAATTAGTCAAAGCACTCGCCGCCGGACGTAATTACACTGCGGCAGCGTCCGCTTAGCTCTCTGTCCACTTGCCTGAGCGTTTATGGGTATTCCGGGGTGTCCATCATGGAATGTCACAGATGTTCCCTATTCTCTGCCGCAGATCAGAAACACAGGTAACAATAATTACTTTTCTGCCAAGAAAAACTGTATTTTTATGTTGTTTTTCCACTAAACAATAAAACATGCAAACGACAACATCTGAACAGGATAAAAAGTGTTTATTATTGGTTTATTATTTATGTATGTTTGTGAATTTGTTGATTTCCCCATTTCTAATTTTAAAACTCTGCGGAAACTGTTGGCACAAATGAAATGATAATAATAAATAACAGAATAACAAGGTATCAGTAGACTTGTGCACCGATTTTTTTTTCAGTTCGGTTCGCTCAGATTTTTTAAATTTTCGTTTCGGCCGATTTCCGTTTCGGTTCGTTTCAGCTCGTTTTTCGTATCGACTTTTTTTCGGAATATCGGGCATTTTCGTCTTTTCGGGTCTGCTCGTTTTTCGTATCGACTTTTTTTTTCGTGATTTCGGAAATTATCGTATTTTTCGGAATGTCTGTTCTCCTCGTTTCAAAGTGTCTATTCGTTTTGATGCGCCGGATATACCTCAACTGCTGCTCCTCCTGTGTCTTTAGGTCGGACCAGCGCTTTCGGAGCTGGTCCTTCGACCAGTCCTGGCTGAAATTTGCAAGGAGGGTGGCGCGGGCCTTATCAAGGATGCGGTCCTTCCTCACATTATTTTTCCTGCTGTAAGGGCCCTTACGGCAGTCATAGTCGGACTTTTCAAATATGCGGACCAGGTCCACCATCTCCTCAAAACTTATATTGCTGGCCGCTTCTTTCTGGGGGCTCTGGTGTGTCTGGGGTGGAAGGGGATGATAAAGCCGATCGGGAGTCCTCTCTTTCAGGCTGAGCCATGATGGGATGGCAAGAAATAAAGTTTGGCCTGTGCTAAAAATCGAAAATATTGCCAAGGATCCGTAAAGTTTACGACAGGGACAGGCCGTAATGGAGACAGACATCCGCGCATATGCGCGACCCGCGGACGAACCGGATCCGAAAACGATGACGATAAAATAACGTTTTATATGCTACATTTCAATCCAATGAATTCCAATGAACCCCCTATCTCCCGATCCGTGGCAGCTAGGGGTTAATGTTTGGTATAGTTGGATCGGCCAGAGCATGGCCTTTCCAGCGATACCAAGCATGACCAGGTTACGTTAAAAGAAAAAAATTATAAAAAATAAAAATATAATAAAAAATATTTAAAAAAATAAAATAAGAAAATAAACAGGTTTTTTTGTGTTTTGTTTTGTTAATGCAGCAATATTGTTCCCATTTCAATTATAATGTGAACAATGATGCTGCACTAACGATTTTTGTATGGGGTGCGTTTGTTAAAAAAATCGCATAATTTTCCCCCAAAAAAATGTAACGAGACCCCATTTCTAATTTTTTTAACAAGCGCAACTCATATAAAATATAACCGCAAACGCTCGCATGATAAAATGTGAAAAAAAACACTTTCCACTTTGTAAATTCTTGAAAATTCGAATTTTATTGCCTTTTTTGTTATAATATACAGACAGGACATAACGTATACATATAATAATGACATATTATGAATCTGCCGAGTCTGCCAGAGAGAACGATATATAACATGTCTGGGTCATATAATAAAATAAGGCTTCAAAACGCCTTTAAACACGATGAGCGAAACCGATAAAAATGAGCTTACTAGCACACAGGCGTGAAATGCGTCAGCAGTGAAAGGGTTAATTATTATTATTATTTTTTTGTTTTGTTTTTTAAATCATTTTATTTGGTCTGGGGTTTTTTTTTTTCCTTTCAGATAATTTTGAACAACTTTTTTTCAGTTTTAAAACCTTTTGTTCTGCTTTTTATTTTTAAAGTCAGACCATTTGGGTCAGTTTTGGGTTTTTTAAATCGTTTTGTTCATTTTTGTTCCTTTCATACCATTTTAATCTGATTAAATAAAGTTGTGCAATGCAAATTCATAAGAAAAAAAGGATCTTTATTTAATAAAAAAACGATAAAATCGGCAGAATTACCGTATCGACAGAATTACCGTATCGACAGAAATATCAGATCATTGGAAATGATACAAAATTAAAGAATCAGCGATATAACCGAAAAATACGATGTCCGAAATTACCGAAATGGAACCGAAATCAGGAATGGAGCCGAAATCACAAATGGAACGAAAATGAATTTCGACTTTACACATTTCTAGCCCATTCGAAAATTCCGAAAAGTTTTCATTTCGGCTCGGAAATTTTTTCAGATCTGCCATTTTCAGATCCGATCCGATTTGGAAAATCGTCCGAATCTGAATCCATGAATCGGGAAATTTCGTGAAAATTCCGAAATTCCGAAACGCACATCCCTAGGTATCAGTTTAGTCCTTTGGAAAGTAAACTTATTGTTATTAATTACTGATGTCCTCAGATCTTCATCATCTGCACAGACTCCATCATCAGGGTTATTCAGAGAAAGGTGAAACTTTTGGAGAAGTGAAAATTCTAGGTCAAAATAGCCAAACCAAAAAAATTCTCCCTTTTGTCTCACTTTCCAAATCAGCTATTTTGACCTAGAATTTTCACTTCTCCAAAAGTTCTCCAGAGTTTCACCTGTCTCTGAATAACCCTGCATGTCTGGATGACGATGATGGCAAGCGTTGCTGCCAGGTCCCAGGTCTCCGCGTGACCCGGAGGATTTTTTATTAGGTGTTATTTCATTCATAACATGGCTCAGGAATCGGCTTTATTACGCACCGGCTGCCCTTTACGGATTGAAACGGCTTGCTTTACCGTTCATAAAAGCCCATTATTACCCGAAATCTCTGCCCTTTCTGACATTATGTTGGGTCCCAGGGAGCTGCCGGGAAGCTTCAGGAGATATTTCTTGGCGGATTTTATTTATTTATATGATGTTTTCATTGTTAAGTGAGAGTTAAAGGGCTGCGTCGCTGCTTTAAAGGAACAAACGGCGTTAAGGTGACAGCCGCTGCTGGTGGGGGTAACAGAGACATACGTTGTGAACCGCAAAAATATTTCTTGGGGCTTTGCAGGAAGATATTTGAGGGGATTAGACTGCGCACGGTGCAAATTTCGTTTTGTTTCGGCAAATTTAAAAATTCTAAGTTTTCGGGTTTCAGAATTTTTGGAATTTGCTGATTTGGATCAATCCAATATTTTTGGACAAATCCAAAAATTGATGGAAACATCCCCTATGCTAACTTTATACCTCCCTCTATGCCCACCTTTACACTACCCCCAATACCACCCTCTACCCCCCAAAGGTTGCCAAGGGTTAGGGTTGGGGTTAGAATTAAGGTTAAGGTCACTGTTACAGTTACATTGCCTGTTTATGTTTGTATTAGGGTTAGAATTACTTCTAGGTTTGGGTTACTGTTAGAGTTAGGGTTATTGCAGTCACTGTTTCCGCATGTATTAGGGTTAGAGTTACTTCTAGGTTTGGGTTACTGTTAGGGTTATTGCAGTCACTGTTTCCGCATGTATTAGGGTTAGTGTTACTTCTAGGTTTGGGTTACTGTTAGGGTTAGGGTTATTGCAGTCACTGTTTCTGCATGTATTAGGGTTAGAGTTACTTCTAGGTTTGGGTTACTGTTAGGGTTATTGCAGTCACTGTTTCCGCATGTATTAGGGTTAGTGTTACTTCTAGGTTTGGGTTACTGTTAGGGTTATTGCAGTCACTGTTTCCGCATGTATTAGGGTTAGTGTTACTTCTAGGTTTGGGTTACTGTTAGGGTTAGGGTTATTGCAGTCACTGTTTCCGCATGTATTAGGGTTAGTGTTACTTCTAGGTTTGGGTTACTGTTAGGGTTATTGCAGTCACTGTTTCCGCATGTATTAGGGTTAGTGTTACTTCTAGGTTTGGGTTACTGTTAGGGTTAGGGTTATTGCAGTCACTGTTTCCGCATGTTTTAGGCTAGGGTCAGACGAAAGCAGTTTTAACGTGCGTTTAGACGCACGAAATCACGGCCGTGCTAGCAGCAAATGACGTCCAATGCCGGGGAACACACGAGGTACGGCCGCACGACAGTTCGTCTGCGCAACGCAAGTGGCAAAAGAGCGCATTTTTTCTAGAACGTCAAACCTCTAGTACTGACGTACAGAGTGCTCTGCGTCCGCTAGAGGCGTGTGTGTGTGATTAGGAGACGTCAGACGCTGCTAATGTCCGGCCAACATAACGTCCAGACACAAAAAGTGTTTTATTGATGATCCGTACAAAATCACGGACGAAAATGCGCATCGTATGACCGCTATCGCGTACTCCGTGAAAAAATGCGTCCATTCGTTCGAACGCACTTTTTCACAGACAACGCGAAAAATGCGTTAGTCTGACCCTAGCCTTAGGGTTAGGGTTATTTCTAGGGTTGTGTTATCATTAGAGTTATTGCACAGTTTCCGAGTGTATTAGGGTTAGGGTTGCTACATTAACCAGCCGCAGTCACATGACCTAAGCAGGATGACATCATGTTTAATACGTCATTTATGAGATTTCAGTGGAAGCAAAGGCACCGGCACCAAACACTGAGGGTGTGAGGTCTACATGACAACAGAGAGCCGCGAAGGGAACAGAAAATATTGACCAGGCACTCAGGAGAAGGCATGACACAGTATCCCACGCCACGTTTCAGCCCCCATCGCGTGCCTTTTTCAGGAGCCGTAAAATGCTGCCAATCATTGCGTCTCACCATTGTTTAATCCTCATCCCTCTCGAGCGAGAGATCGAGAAGCAGAGGATAATGACCCGTGGACAGATTGGCTGCGTGACGTAGGGGTCCTCTAGCTCAGCTGCAGATGGAGAGAGAAAAAAAACAACTCAATTAAGCTTATTTATAAGAGATCAGATGAAATCTCCCTAAAATAAGACTCGCAGTTGCACAGCATGTTGATTGAGAGCCTTTGAGATGTAATTTTAATGCAATCAGCAGCCAAACAGCTATCAGGGGCGAGCAATAAAAACGCTCATAAATTACTCGACTTAATGAAATTTCCAGGGAGCCCGGCGTAATTATTTGTGGACACATAACCCGAGAAAGTGGACCTGCAATCTATTCTCATCTGAGGTCTGACGCTCTGCAAACCTATCACATGCATTATATATATATATATATATATACACACATTTATACACATATAAACAAACCATGCATGGAACAGCACCCCATTATAAAGATTTAAGGGTTTTTAATATATATATATATATGATACATTTCAATTCTATATAATATATACACAAACACAGAAGTATATATATCTACATATGTATCTATACATGGGTTGTAGGTTTGTGTTTGTACATAAAAATATGTGTCCGTACATAAAATGAGTGCGTGTACATAACAAGGTGTGCGTACATAAAATGTGTGTGTGTGTACATAAAAAGGTGTGCGCGTGTGTGTTTACATAAAAAGGTGTGCGCGTGTGTGTTTACATAAAAAGGTGTGCGCGTGTGTATGTGTATGTACTGTATATAAAAATGTGGACATATCATATATACACACTGACTGCCAAAAAACAACCCCCCCCTCCTGTACCAGCCTGCTATGATCTGGGGGGCTTCAGTCATTGAGGTCTGGGTTCAGCAACGTTATGCACCCATAAAACGAGGTCATGTGACTCCCTGAATATACTGAATGAGCAGGTTTTTCTATCAATGGGTTTTTTCTCCCCTGATGGCACAGCGGGCATATTCCAAGATGGCAATGCCAGGATTCATGGGGGTCAAATTGTGCAAGAGTGGTTGAGGGAGCATGAGACATCATTTTCACACATGGATTGGCCACCGCACAGTCCAGACCTTAACCCCATTGAGGTTAATCTTTGGGATAATGTGCTGGAGAAGACTTTACGCAGCGCCGCGACTCTCCCATCATCAATACAAGATCTTGCCACAAATTAATGCCGCTCCGGACGCCAATAAATGCTGTGACATGGCATGAGCTTATCAACACGATGCCGCGGCGAATGAGTGACGCAATCACAGGAAAAGACGACACGATCACATATTACAGCGTGTGAGTTTATTTTGGCCGGGCAGGGTGTAGATGTTCATCACTATATATATATAACAAAGTAGTAAAGCACTCACAGGTCTGAAGTAACAATTAGTTTATTGTAGTTTATTGTATCACTATAAAGTGTCAGAAGAGACAAATAAGCATCAACATTTCCATAAACAAGACTTTTAAATATCAAATGATATAAGATACTGTATATATATATATGTATGAGTGCTGCCATTCTGGCTGAATATATACAGTATATATTACACACTCAAACCCATCTTTTAGTAATTAATCCCTTTATGCATCGCAGTCCTATATGAGTAAAGATGTAAATGTTCGTCCATTCGTTGGCCTCGAGGTGACGGATCTGAAGAAGCCTCAGCAGCACAACTGGCAACGGATAAAAAGGAAGACTCTGCAAAAGCCATTTCTGTCATTGTATTACTTTGTCGCATCCTCCCCGCAGGCCACGGCGGTAATTATCCCAGTATATTGTATTATTTAACCCTTCAGGGGAGAGGGATGCTTTATAAGGCGTCGCGGCAGCCCCTGCCAGCGGCGGGTTAATGACCCTTTCTCGCTGCTCGTAAATTAATCTTTCCTTTTGTTGTTTGGTTGTTTTTGTTTTTCTGACGCCCAGAGGAAGACATTTCTCTTAGGAAAGAAAATAAATAAGGAATTGGTGCGATTCCCAGCAATTTCTCTGCATACGTTGCGCCGAACCGTGCTGCCAGGAGCTGTTTGGGAGCCCGATCGCTCGGTTCGTGGGTCCGTAATCGAGCACCTGACAGCTCCGATGACATGATTTGGACACGTGTCAAGCTCGCAACGCGCGGCTTTGCAGACGAGATGTAGGTTTTTAACGCACGGTTTCCCGCGCTAAAATCGTGGAAATCACCAAATCACCAAAAGGAAAATATAAATATATAGAAAAAAAAGCAAACAAACATTTGAGCAGTTACTTAACGCTGGGATTAAGGAATAAGGGGATGTGGAGGGATTGGTCAGAAAGATAAAAGAGAGAGAATGCTGATCACAGAGAAAAGAAATGACTGGGATTCATGAATCCGTCATGTCACCAGCTGCCCTTTACAGAGAGGGACGTCTTCTAGGAAGCAAGTAGACATCTGCACGGGCAAAAAATGTGTTTCGTTTCGTTTCAGATAATTTTGTTCCATTTTTTTTTCATTTCGGGTCATTCGATATTTTACTGCAATTCGTATTTTGGACCGATCCGAAATTTCGGACGGCCGGAACTTGTTCTTCGGGTCCATTTCATTTTTTTTGCTTTTATTGTTAATTCCTATTTCCCCTAAATTCGTTAATTCGGACGGACGGTATTTCATGTTTCAGGTCCAGTTCGTTTTTTTGTTTTTATTGTTAATTCGTCTTTCCTCGGATTCGTTAATTCGGACGGCCGGTATTTCATGTTTCAGGTCCAGTTCGTTTTTTTGTTTTTATTGTTAATTCGTGTTTCGGACTGATTCGTTAATTTGAATGGCCTGAATTTTGTTTTTCTTTTCTATTCCTTTTTTCATTTTTATTGTTAATTCGTATTTCGGGTTGAGTCGTATTTCGTTTTTATTAGTTATTTCATTTTATCTGTTATCGGAATGTGAAACAGATTAATTAATTACTTAGATTAGGGGAGGGAAAAAAAAGTAACCCCCTGCTCCGGAGCCCCGCGGGGCTGATGTCCTTGGGTCTGAATAGGTTTCAGCACCATGGATAGCCCCAGCGGAACGCAGCCAGACTGAAAGAAAGAAAAACAAATGCTGCGTTTGGCAAAGAAAAAAAGCGTCTTTGCTTTAAAATAAATTAGGAATCTAAATATGTGACAAAAAAATCCCAAAAAATAAATGAAGAGACTTTTTACTGCAAGTGAAAAGAATAAACGGTTGAATAAATATTTAACAACACTGGGATTTTTTTTTACATTGAAACCTATAGGATTCTCCTGATTAAACCTGTCGAACAAAAAGACCGAAAATCAGGGTTAAAATATCAGTGCACCCAGACTCCCTGTATTGTGTCCTCTCTGTATATTATGTGTGACACAGACATATCAATTAAGTCGCCTACTGATGACCGGGTCAGACTTTGGGAGAAAAAAAACCACACAAGAAAACGCGAACACATAACTGTGGAATAATATATATATTTATTATATATAGGCCACAGCTAAAACTCCACACTAAAACCCACCATAATAACATAATAATTCTAATAACAAATAAAACAATAATCCAGTGCTGAAAGAGGACTCCTCACAACCCCCACACACCTCCAAACCAACCAACCACCAAAAATCTTCCCAACTCCCAACCATCTGACCAAAGTAATCCTAACTAAAAAGGAACCCCTAGCCAGCACTGCCTACGAGCCCCCGCCACGAGCTCCTCACATGACCCCTTATGGGAGAGCTCCCACCACCAAGAAAAAACGGGGCTTGTTCAATCCCTTCCTTGAGCCCCAGGATGAACAGATCCTTGCCCACATCATTCAGGTGAACTCCATCCGCCATAAAATAACACTCCGCCTCCTCCTCTTCAAAAGGTAGATGTCGCACCACCACACCCTCCATCCTCCTCACAAACCTTCGTATGCAGCGATTTAAGCTGGATACGGCCCAGCCGCACCGCCTCCTCATTCTCCGCCTGCTCCCACACCATCATTGGCATCACCTCGGACCACACCACCACTGTCCATGGTGACCACACCCTCAACTGCCGCAGATCTTCCTGCATCTACTCCAGCAGCATACACAGAGGGACCACACCCAAATCGTTCCCTCCCATGTGAACCACCAGCACATGGGGAACTTCACCGTGCCTCAGGGCACCCAAAACCGTCGGCTTAAACTCCTCCCATAGGAGTCCACAGATTCCGATCCACTGTACCGTGTTGCCGACCCAAGCAGACCCATCTAAACTCCAGAGGATCGCACCAACGCCCTTCTTCTCGCCCAAAAAATCAGCGAGTCTCCAATGATCCACACTACTCTTGGAGGATCTGCAAAAACAAAACACATTACCAACATCTCCACCACACAAAATATATTAAAAAGAAAAAACTCACCACACAAAATGCTCTGAAAGAAAATTTCCCCACCAAACCACCACACATCCCTCCCCATAACCATGACCATACCTGCAAAGAAAAGCATATCATAAACATACACCAACTCCTAGCCTCCAAATACTCCAAACCCCCACACTCAACCCCAAACAACCAACAAATTACAGAGATAAAATAGAATAAATATATATATTCCGTATAAAAGTATATTTCATATATCATGTAAAATAGATTATTCATTTTTCAAAATTTTCTCTTTGTATTTATTTTTTTATAAAAGTTGAAAACATAACATACAGCAAACTGTGCTCCACATTACCTCCCAGCTTCAACAGATGATTACAAAATTCATGACAGCAAACCAGGACGAACGTAAGACTTAAAAGCCCTTGAGTTCCATCCTCCCAAATCTTGAATTTCCGTTGCCGACAAACCCAACCTTGAAGCTTCCGTCGCAGCCCCAATACGAAATGAATGAGAACCAAAATCTTTCAGATTTCTCCCTAAACTCACCAAACCCTTCCTAAAAATAGAAATAAAGTGAAACCTTGATAAGGCCGACCCGTCCGCGTGACATAAAAAGGCCACACTAGACTCCACCCGGACCTCCAAAAAATTCTTAACGTTCTCCACTGGACAAACCACAAACCACACAGTTATCCACACTGAACAAACCGACTCTACGCCCCCTACCCAACTGATCCGTCTCTGAGTTAGCAACCCAAATAACCAAATCCCTAACTCCCAACCAAACCGCATCAGCTCCTAAACCACCACCTCCTCTCCTAGAATTACACACCAACTCACCCACTCGAAATGCCCCAAAAAACCCTAAACAAAAAGCTGCCCTAAAAAGCAGAACCTCATAAGGTGAAGAACAAAAACTCCCAGAGAAATCCCATACCCCTCCAATAATTGTCTCGAAACTGGGCGCCTAGCGTCTGCCCTGCATCTCCCTTTTACGTAACCCCGAACCGCACATCTGATCACAAAATCTTTGGTAACATCTCTTCTCCCCGATACTTGAAAAAGGAAAGCCAAGGTGGCAAGAGACTGCCAAACCACTCCCGGAGATGCCCCAGTCTCAAATAGTCGAATGAGGTATGCTCTAAGCAGACTTACCTCATCAGACCACTTACTGACACGTACCTGAACCGCTCTGCCAAAGCGTCCCAATCCCTCCATACTCGCGAGTAGGCCTTCCAAGAGGACTCAGACAAAGAACCTCTCACCCATCTTCCAAAAATTCCGGGCCTAGCTGCCAAAGGCCCTCCGGACAAGGGGTGCCCACCTCCTCTGCCAACGGAGCCAGGGAACGAAACCTGCCCCACTGTAAACGAGACAAAGCATCCGCCACTGAGTTAAGGCGACCCGGGACATGCCTTGCCCTGCATAAAACATTAAACTTAAGACACATCAACGCAAATCTCTTGAGCAATCTAATAACCGGCAATGAGGAAGTCGATAAAGAATTAACCGCCGACACCACCGCCATGTTGTCAGAACGGAACAAAATCCTTCTTCCCTCCAGAACACCTCCCCACAGCTCCAAGGCCACTACTAATGGAAACAACTCCAAAAAGGCCAAATTCCGCACCAAAGAAGATGCCAACCAACTATCAGGCCAACGAGAAGCCCACCAACGTCCCCCAAAATATACCCCAAAACCAACACCTCCTGAAGCGTCCGTAAAAAATTCCAGCTCCTTCACCAAAACCTCTTTCGAAGGGAATAAGGCAACCCCATTAAACACCACCAAAAAGGATTTCCACACTTCCAAATCTTCTTTCATGGTACTGTAAATCCTAACAAAGTGATGACCTTCCCGAATACCCCGTGTCGCCAAAGCCAAACCACGTAAAAAGACTCTTCCCACCGGAATGACCCTGCACGCAAAATTCAGGCGACCAATCAGCGACTGAAGTTCTCTCAACTGTAATTTCTTCACCGACAAGGCCCCCACAACCTGTCTCAAAGCTTCCACCACTTTATTCACAGGTAAACAACACACCCCTTTCACTGAATCAATCTCAATTCCCAAAAAAGTGATCACCGATGCTGGCCCTTCCGTTTTATCGGAGGCCAAAGGAACATCAAACCGGTGAGCCACCCACTGAAAAGACCGAAGAATGTGCAGACACTCTCCTGTCCCTTCCCTTCCCACACACAAGAAATGATCCAGATAATGAGTCAGATTGTTCGATCCTGCCACTTCACGGCCCACCCATTCCAAAAATGTACTGAAACATTCAAAAAAGGAACAGGAGATGGAACAATCCATAGGCAAACATAAATCCACATAAAATTCACGTTCAAACCAAAATCCCAGAAGATGATGACACGAAGGATGAATCGGTATTAACCAAAAAGCCGACTCAATATCCACCTTTGCCATCAAAGCCCCTGGACCAGCATCACGAACCAAACTAACCGCAGAATCAAATGACACGTATGACACCGAGGCCAACTCCTCACCAATATCATCATTCACCGATCCCCCCCGTGGAAAGGATAAATGATGAATCAAATGAAATTCTCCCACCTTACGCTTCGGCACAACCCCCAAAGGGGAGATCCTCAAACCCCGCACCGGAGGAGACGAGAATGGGCCCGCCATCCTACCAGCCGCAATCTCCTTAAACACCTTCTCCCGAACTACCTCCGGATACACTCTAGCCGACTTCAAATTTCTAAGCTTGCCACCCCCAGGTCGTGCCACAAAAGGAATCCGAAAACCAACACCAAAACCATCCCATAAAAACTCTGCATCTCTATGTCTTCCGTAAAGCCTTAGCCACGGTAACATCGCATCTAGTTTCACCGGGGAAGCTCCCCTCTCCAGACCCTCCAAAAGGCAGCCCTCCTTGTCTTGCCCTCTTAAAACATCTGGACAATGAATGCAATCCTCCACAATTTGAACATTCGTGCTTGTATCTGCACCCTGCAGCAAACTTGCACTGACCCTCGTTAAACTGCCAGCACGATCCTTTTACCACCAGCCGGTGGGGAACTGACTCCTCCCCCACCGGCTCCCCCTGAAAAGGGCAACGCCTTTTGTGCCCCCATCAAACGCAACCACAGCGTAATGTCCAACTGATCCCACCCCATACCTGGGTGAGCTGCCAAACGTTGCCTAAACTGCTCATCATATTTGCACCACGCCCAACCACCATAAGTTCGATAAGCCTCCCAAATCCCATCCACATAACAAAACAGACCCGAACAGTGCTGTGGGCTCTTTTCCCCAACCACACTTGCCAAAATACAGAAAGCCCGGAGCCAATTCCCGAATGACTTAGGAATCCTCCGAAACCTCTTCTTCCTTTCCTCCTCTTCCTTTAAACCGTTCTTAGAGGAATCATCTTTTACCCCAGCCACCTCATCCAACGGAAGCAGGGAAAAAAGTTCCACATACTCACCTCGCCAAATACCTTCTTGATTTGATGAAACCCCAAAGGCCCGGAAAATGACACGTAAGCATTCCTTCTGGCCACATCCATCACTCCTACAGACTCCCTGAGTGAACCCACATTGCCACTCGGCCCATTAGAAATCAAATTTTCACCTCCAAGAGCTCCACCGGCTCTCACAACTGGCCCGCCAGCCCCTTTCCAAGCTTGGGCCAAATCCCCACCCTGGTTCACACCCCTTGGTGAACCCGACCAAGCCTCAAAGGCCCCTTGTAAGAAAGACATGAAAGAACCAACATCACCACCATTTCCATTACCTGTAGCCACACGAGGTCCGCCCGAACTTTCTGGAACCTCCATCGCCACCGACTCTACACCTCCTGCACCACCTCCACCAACTCCAGCAGCCTGGAAACCACCCACCGGCTGTGGACTCCTCTCCCGAAACATTGGAACTGTGGACGAAAAATTAATAGTGCGATGAGCCCCAGAACCCGAAGTACCAAAATCAACCACTCCCTCCCTCACATCAACCTCCGGAGCCCCATCATCTTCACCAACTGAACACCAATTTACTTCGAGCTCTTGGGTGCCCTCATCCCGCACACCAACACACAGTGACACACCACCATCCACATTCCTTTCCACCAAATGTCTTACCGCCGAAACATCAGTCCCTGAGACAGCCCTTGCTCCTCCTCTGGGACCCCTGGTGGAACACCGACCTCTTCTTCTCCCCGAGGAACTCCTCGAACTCCGCACTCCTTCTCTCCTGGTAGAGCTCACCACACCACCCCTTCGACCGGAAGGATCCTTAGCCCCCGAAGCCGGCCTCAAGCTCCTACCTTCCACACTCCTGGAAGAGCTCACGCCAGCTTCATTTCCATCTGCGCCACCACCAGCCAACATCCGTTGGACCAATCGACCATGACCTCTCACAGCCGATACATCATTGGATTCACCTCCCGGATTAAACCGCACTGGAGGCCTCGAAATCCTGGCAGGCCGAGAACCCCCATCCGCCGCCAACACCTCCGACAGGCTTCTTCAGGTCCACTCCACACCACGGTGCCGAGCCGCCTCCCGCACTTCCTCCAGTAGCGACTCCAGCTCGCCACCTTCCGCCATTCCCAAAACAATTATTAAGGCAAAAAGCCGAAAAAAACACCGCTTCTCTGACGCAGCACAGATTTTCACCGCTCTACCTCAGGAGAAAAAGGCGCGCAGAGCCTCGCCAAATGCGCCTTAAGTACCCTCCTGTCGACTCCTCCCACAGCGCTCCCGCTCAATCTCCTCATGCGCTGCAAAACCTTCTAGAAAAATCCTCCCTGCGTCCTGGCATCAGAGGCAACTTAAGGGCCCTACGTGCTTCAGGCCTTATGTATCGGAGACTCCCTGTATTGTGTCCTCTCTGTGTATTATGTGTAATGCAGACATATCAGTGTATCCCAGACTCCCTGTATTGTGTACAATTCTGTATTATGAGAATAGCAGGGAGTGGATCCAGGAATTAATGGGATATTCAGTGGAGGTGAGATGGTGAGGAGGAGGACTGGGGTCCCTTTAACTGGGACCATTTATGCCACTGATGCTTTAAGTCTAAAATAAATCAGGCCGCCTCCTTCTTGGAGTATCCGCTGCCATCTATTTGCATTTATATTAACATCTTTCCCACTCAACAAAAAGACACAAACCACAATATTCAAATGAAGATATAAAAATAAAAAGACGCAATGTGAAAGGAGAGAAGCCTGCGGCGCGGAAAGCAGCAGCGTGTTCCATAAAACCGTGCCGCGCTGTCCCGGGGTAAGTCATACACCAGATTTAAGTAAAACAGGCGAAAATAAATCAATTTCTAGAAAATCTTAACAAAGCATAGCCTGAAAATATACAAAAATTATACAGAAACCATCAAAATATAAACAAAACCAACTGCCCAGCAGCGCTTTGCAAGTCAACACGGAGGATCATAAGCAGGAGAGGAAAAAAATAATATAAAGAAAACTTCAACCCCAAAATAACAACGAGACTCTCCTTGGATGAAAACTGTGCAATAAAAACTATTATATCCGGAATATTCTGTTATCCCATAGTAACTATTATATCCGGAATATTCTGTTATCCCATAGTAACTATTATATCCGGAATATTCTGTTATCCATATAGTAACTATTATATCCGGAATATTCTGTTATCCATAGTAACTATTATATCCGGAATATTCTGTTATCCCATAGTAACTATTATATCCGGAATATTCTGTTATCCCATAGTAACTATTATATCCGGAATATTCTGTTATCCTATAGTAACTATTATATCCGGAAAATTCTGTTATCCCATAGTAACTATTATATCCGGAATATTCTGTTATCCCATAGTAACTATTATATCCGGAATATTCTGTTATCCCATAGTAACTATTATATCCGGAATATTCTGTTATCCCATAGTAACTATTATATCCGGAATATTCTGTTATCCCATAGTATCTATATATCCGGAATATTCTGTTATCCATAGTAACTATTATATCCGGAATATTCTGTTATCACATAGTAACTATTATATCCGGAATATTCTGTTATCTCATAGTAACTATTATATCCGGAATATTCTGTTATCTCATAGTACCTATTGTATCCGGAATATTCTGTTATCCCATAGTAACTATTATATCCGGAATATTCTGTTATCCTATAGTAACTATTATATCCGGAAAATTCTGTTATATCAGTAACTATTATATCCGGAATATTCTGTTATCCATAGTAACTATTATATCCGGAATATTCTGTTATCCATAGTAACTATTATATCCGGAATATTCTGTTATCCCATAGTAACTATTATATCCGGAATATTCTGTTATCCCATAGTATCTATTATATCCGGAATATTCTGTTATCTCATAGTAACTATTATATCCGGAATATTCTGTTATCACATAGTAACTATTATATCGGAATATCTGTTATCCCATAGTAACTATTATATACGGAATATTCTGTTATCTCATAGTACCTATTGTATCCGGAATATTCTGTTATCCCATAGTAACTATTGTATCCGGAATATTCTGTTATCCCATAGTAACTATTATATCCGGAATATTCTGTTATCCCATAGTAACTATTATATCCGGAATATTCTGTTATCCCATAGTAACTATATATATCCGGAATATTCTGTTATCTCATAGTACCTATTGTATCCGGAATTTCTGTTATCCCATAGTAACTATTATAATCCGGAATATTCTGTTATCCTATAGTAACTATTATATCCGGAAATTTCTGTTATCCCATAGTAACTATTATATCCGGAATATTCTGTTATCCCATAGTAACTATTATATCCGGAATATTCTGTTATCCCATAGTAACTATTATATCCGGAATATTCTGTTATCCCATAGTAACTATTATATCCGGAATATTCTGTTATCCCATAGTATCTATTATATCCGGAATATTCTGTTATCTCATAGTAACTATTATATCCGGAATATCTGTTATCCATAGTAACTATTATATCCGGAATATTCTGTTATCCCATAGTAACTATTATATCCGGAATATTCTGTTATCCCATAGTAACTATTATATCCGGAATATTCTGTTATCCCATAGTAACTATTATATCCGGAATATTCTGTTATCCATAGTAACTATTATATCTGGAATATTCTGTTATCCCATAGTAACTATTATATACGGAATATTCTGTTATCTCATAGTACCTATTGTATCCGGAATATTCTGTTATCCCATAGTAACTATTGTATCCGGAATATTCTGTTATCCCATAGTAACTATTATATCCGGAATATTCTGTTATCCCATAGTAACTATTATATCCGGAATATTCTGTTATCCCATAGTAACTATTATATCCGGAATATTACATACAAAAACCGGTGGCAACCTGCAAATACCACATAGGTAATGGTGTTACCTGGGTGCAAAAAATCCAATAATATGGTATACGAATCAAAAATAGGACGCACTCCAGGATTTAAGTGAAAGCAATAAAATCGATGATTTATTCAAAGTACATTTAAAAAAAGAGAGGTGCCCATTGGCGAGTGCCAATGGGCACCTCTCTCTCTTTTTAAATGTACTTTGAATAAATCATCGATTTTATTGCTTTCACTTAAATCCTGGAGTGCGTCCTATTTTTGATTCGGAATATTACATAGTTACACAGGCATAATAAAAGCCGTGCGTCCATCAGGTTGAGCCTTTCCCACGTCACCTACTGCTGTTTATCCAAAAGAAAGAAAAAAAACATTTTGCCGAATATGCAACATATGGGGTAAAATTTCTTCTTGCCCCCAGTTGGCGTCAGATTTCTCCTTGGATCGAGCAGCTTTTACTCACATATGAAATATTAGGACCCTTAATATTAAGTTTTTGCAGGAAGTCGTCCAGTCGTGGTTTAAAAGTCTGTACTGTTAATATTCTGACATCAGCAGAGCCTCTCATACGGATTTACTGTAAACGCGGTGACATCACGATTTAATTCTGCCAGCTCAACATCCAAATAATGATGTCAGATGAAATTCAACTGCCACGATGATATCAATGTATAAGAACCCGCAATGTATCACTGGCGGCTGCCGTTACTCTGTCTGTGCCGCCATATTTTTCCCCAGTGATGCCTTCTTGTAAATATTGGTGGCGTTTAATACTCGCCGTACATATAAGGCTAGAGTCAGACGAAAGCATTTTTCCCCGCGAACGTGAAAAAGTGCGTCCGAACGCATTGACGTATTTTTTCACAGAATGCGCAAAAACGGTCAGACGACGCGCATTTTCGGGCGTGATTTTGTACGGATCGTCAATAAAACTCTTTTTGCATCTGGACGTTATGTTGGCTGGACATTAGCAGCGTCTGACATCTCCTAATCACGCACACACGCCGCTATGCCGCAGCTGCGCACTCAGTACGTCAGTACTAGCGGTTCAGCGTTCTCAGAAAAATGCGTTCAAATTCCACTTGCGTTGCGCGGCCGGACTTTTGTGCGGCCGTACATCGTATATTGGCCGTCATTGCCCGTCATCTGCTGCTAGTGCGGCCGTAATTATGTGCGCCAGAACGCACGTTAAAAGTGCGCTGGTCTGACCCCAGCCTAAAGCTCCGCGGTTGCGTCTTTGCCGTGGCTGGACAGGCTGACATTTGTTTGGATATTTTGGATCGTTCCGCGCTCCGTGCTAATAGCCGCCATTGTGCGTGGCGCATTAAGCTCCGCCGCTCGATGGCACCAAGGAGCCGCATCCGCCTGCATTTAACGTGGCTTTTTACGACTCGTGACCTATTATTCCCATTCAGTTACAAATAAAAGGAGTAAGTGTAACCCTCGGCGTCCCCGCGCAGCGCACGTTTAGGACGCCGAGGGCTGGGATTCTTTCCCTCTCCTCGGGCTTGAAAGTACAGCAGTTTGATAAGCGGCGCAGAGCGGCTAATGAAGGCCTTATTTTAAGGAACATTGAATGAGCGCGCAGAGGAGCAGCATAAAGCAAGCGTGAAAAGGGCACGGCGTGTTTTCCATTACGCCTCATAATGCAGTTTAACTCAGCGGCAGCGCGGTGCCAGGAAGCCTGCCCAGAGCCACGCGCCGCAGAGACGCTTCCACCCAGGGCTGGAGGCACGGAAAATTGGAGCGACCCCCCACATCCCTTCCACCAAGAAAAAAGTACAAATATTGGGGTTTACGGTTTAATTGTTCTTTGGGGGGAAAACATAATATATTACTCATTTAAAAAAATATATTTGCTTTTTATTTTACTTTTTTACAATTTTTTTTAATTTTACAGAAAAAAATGCTAAAAATCAGAAAAATGTTGCTTTCTTACGAGGTTTTAATTTTTTTTCAGAGAAAGTTGTCCACCCACCTTGATGCCCGGCCTTGATGTGCAAATCTAAAAAAATAAATAATAATAATAGAAGGAAAACAGAACACTTTTTTTTTTTAAGTTTTACAAAGGAAGGTATATATATATATTTTTTACAGAGAAAGTTGTCCACACACAGGGGGTGTGGGTGAACAGCTTTCTCTGTAAAAAAAAAATAAAAAAATTAAAACCTTGTAACAAAGCAAAAATAAATTTTATTTAGCCTTTTTTTCTGTAAAAAGTAAAAAATATTTAGAATTTGCAAAAAGTTAAATAAAAAAACAAATATTTTTTTAAATGAGTAATATATTATGTCACCCCCAAAAAAAAAACAATTATACCCTCTCCCAGAATTTTTGTACTTTTTTCTTGGTGGTGGGGATGTGGGGGGGGGGGGTGCTCCAAATATCTGCGCTTTTCTTTTTTTTTTAAAAAAGAGGAAGACGTCCACCACACATACACTTTGCTGTATAAAAAAATAATTAATTATTTTTAAAAAACAGTGTTTTTTCTTTTCTTTTTTTAGTTTTACACAGCAAGGTGCCCCCCTGTGGTGGGCGCCTGTAGGCATCTGCCTACTTTGCCTAATTGTAAATCCAGCCCTTTCTCCACCCCATCACAGTTTACGAGATCTGTGGGGGAAAAAACCCCAGAAAAAAGAAGTTGGTTTTCCTTTTTATTAGACGCATAGAAACATAGAAAAATGTCGGCAGATAAGAACCTTTCGGCCCATCTAGTCGCCCAATTACATGGATACTTTACCTGGATTTATCTTTTGTTTAGGATAGCCTTATGCCTATCCCATGCTTGCTTAAATTCAATCACTGTTTTGGATTCTACCACTTCCGTAAAATGTATTTTTATATATTTTGTTGTTTTTTCCGGTTGGTTTGTTACATAATGATGAATGGATCCGTAGAGGCCCTGACGCCAACGCGGGCTATGACGCCATGTCCCATCGCGTTTCTGTTCAGCCTTTGTGACCTGGTTTCATAAAAACAAAGAAAGTAGAGATAAAATATAAAACAACACGGGAGCAAAGCCGAGGATGGGGAGAGGCGCGGCATAATCCCTATTTATTTCCATCCTTCAGACTAAAAATACAATCACTTGAATCACAGCCCGTGCGGTTTCTATGGCCTCTCGTTTCTCTCCATCCTGTAATTAACCAGTCCTTCTGAGGGCCGGGATTCATGGCGAGGCGTTGGAAAAATTCCAAATACTTCAGTCTCTTCCAAAGCGCCATCACAAGGGGACTTGATCCTTTCCCCTCGCCGCGGTCCCCCGCGTGTGCCCCGCCGCTCACCGAGCGCGCGCATCCACAAATAACGGCTAATTATGTTAGTCTGTCTGGGCTTGCGTCCTCCCGATAAGATCACTCATTAATTCCCATCTCTCCCTCTCGCAGACGGCGCTCGTTGACATTATTTTAGCACTTTGAACGCCGTACGTTCTGGCGTCTGACATTTCCGTCATTACACTCTTAATGATGCCCTGTAACTGAAGGACGTTTCATTAACAATGAGAGACGCGCGCACAATGAACATGAAAAAACACAAGCCATCGGCCCACGTCCCAGCAATAAAACAACGGGACGAGGAGGAGCCGCGCGCTGGTGCCGGAATGAGCAGGTAGCTTCTTCTCGATACTTTGTAACCTGCTTTGTGGAAGGATTATTACACACCGGCAGCGGCGGGGAGAACGGAGACAACACACAGTAATGAGATGATTAGTGCTAATTGGAGGTTCTACACTGCGTTGCACCTGCCGTGGGTTTGTCTCGGCTCTGGTTGAGTAAGTCTTCGGAAATTTATATTCGGACAACAACTAACCGGCTCGAGGCAAATCAACCGACCACCACGACATGTAGAGTCACCACCCGTACAACCCGTGTATCCATGGGTGGAACCATTGAGTTGAAGGGCTGATGTCACCTCAACGTATATACTTTGCTTCTCCGGAAATCTACTCGCTGTCATCACCGATGATTATCTCGGCGCAAAGTCTTTGATCCGGCTTTCTGGAGAAGGCGAGCTAAACCATAAGCACACAGTGCTCTTGCCGGATAAGAAGTGCTAAGCGGCGGAGAAGGCCTGTGAATCTTAAACAAAGAATGTTAAATCTTACAGGAGGAGCTCCTCGCTGCCTTGAATCAAGATTGTCTAAATCTTTAAACAAAGAGCTGGAGGCTTTCCGAGTCTTACAGCTCCGAGATCCTGCGTGGCAAGGAAGGGTGAGTGGTCACACCAGCTTCCGGTCACTCTCAGAACCTCAACCACACCAACAAACTTGTGATCAAAAGGCTTGTGAGCATGGAGTGTGGACCCCCCAGTCCTGGCAGACACAAGAGAATAATGAGTTTGTTGAGGAGTGGTGCCTGTGGAACGTAACCGAATGCAAGATATTTTGAAACCAATCCATGAGCGTCATGTCCATTGGGAGGTCCATGTCTTACATACTCACTGTAGCAGCTGGATAGGGGTTAGGGGATATCCGCCCCAAATCTCCCTCTGTTTAGACGTTATTAATCTCATGTTTTTATTTAGGAGGGACAGTCCCTATTGCAGGCCTCAAGTTCCTCTGTCCAATTTAGCCCTCTGGTGTATAATTCAGGGTCCGTACCAATGTGTCACACTCTTGGTTTAAGAAGGCGTTGAGAAGTTGAAGCTTTGAGCATTTCCGGAGCACACAGTCCACCACGTATCACCTAGATCGGGTTGTGATTGTTGAACTTGTCCACTGGAGCCATTATGGTTTATATTTTTTATACTTGTGCACGGTGGAAAAATTCAGCTCTGTTCAGTTCAGATTATTTCAGAATCCAAAAATATCGGATTCCGAAATAATCGGAAGCTACCAATATTTCGGTATTGGCCCGATTCGGAATAATGGAAGAGTCCGATATAGTCGGCGGTTTCTAATTTTCAGAACCTTTATGTATAACACATAAAAAATGGATAGGGGGCTAGGCTAGGATTAGTCCTAGTGTTAAGGTTTCTATGAGTCATATGGTTATGGTTAGGTTATGGCAAGGGACAAGGCTAGGGTTAGAGTTTCTGTGTGTCATATAATTAGGGTTTTGACTAGGGTTAGGATTACAGTTTCTGCGTGTCATATGGTTATGGTTAGGTTAGAGCAAGGGCTAAGGCTAGGGTTAGAGTTTTTGTGTGTCATCTGATTAGGGTTAGGGCGGCTAGGTCAAGGGTTAGTGTCATCGAATTACAGTTAAGGATAGGGCTAAGTTTAGGTTTAAGGATAGAGTAGGGATATGGTTAGAGTTTTTGTGTGTCATATAATTAAGTTAGGGCTAAGTTTAGGTTAAGTTTAGGTTTAAGGATAGAGTAGGGATATGGGTAGAGTTTTTGTGTGGCATATGATTAGAGTTGGGGTTCGGGTTTCGACTAGGGTTACAGGTTATGTTTGTCACATGATTAAGGTTAAGTTCAGGCTTATGTTAGGGTTGTTTTTATTTATTACATCCAAATTTTTCTGATTACAAATCGATTGAAATCGACCATGTCTGATCCAAAAATTTGGATTGATTTGAAGTTTTTTTAATCAGACAATGATCCGATTCGGACATCAGTATTTTGGACCGATCCAACATGCAGAATAGCAGATATTTTGAACATTTCCGAGTTGGTCCTAACCGAATCCCACTTGCCTAATAGTTACATTCCATATTCCCATAAAATAGGTCTCCCTTTTGAGTCATACGTAGACATCCAAGAGCCCAACCATGGTGGCCATGGCCAAAGACAATGACCTAGATCATCCATCAAACTGTACAGTATCTGCTGGGAGCTTTCAGGGAGATAATCCTCTGACAAATACAATTTATTTGTCCTCTATGGAAGAAGCAGTTGGTCCAGGGTACCTGCCCTTGGGTGCACTTATCTGTCAGATGCTCAAAATATGTTTATCAAATCAGCATCCAATCAATTACCCTAACAAGAGCCCGGCCTTGGCATGTATCAGGAGTGAGGCATACTCGTCTCCGTGCAGGATGGAGATACATATTTATTGAGCGCCGGAGCATTAAATATTGTTATTTGTGATGGATACCCAATAGCACATCCATATAAACATGTCTATTGATTTTATCATTACAGGCCGCGTTGCTTGGCGGTTTCTCCAAATTAGCCCTCAGAAAGCATTATGTCAGGTTGTCAGCGGACGTACGGGCGAGATCTTCATTAATGTCTCACTGCTCGGGAACCCAATTTGTACAATGTCAAATCAGAAAATAAATAAAAAATACAAAGTAACAAAGAACGTTGTGTTTTTTTATTATTGTAAGTGGAGGAAGAGCTCAAGGTGACCACGTCTGGACGGAAAGTCAAGTCAACCTCTTTCGTCTTGGGTTTGTTTTTTGGAGAATGTGTCACGTGGGGAAAAAGGAATGTCTAAAAGAATATAAGAGTTGGGGTAAAGGAATGATAAATGTAGGATGTTCATTCCGACCAATGGATGCTTCAGGAATAGTGATAAAATGTAACAAGGTGTCCGGCAGCTGATCTCATACTTATTGAGCTGGAATCACCGATACTTGTCTTGCTAGGCCTAAAAATGAGCTGCGAGACTTGACGAGGACCTCTAACCACGACAACGTGAAATCCCCTTAACCATTTCACTGCCACAAATGAGTTAACTCCATCTTCAAAAAGAGCCTTCAGGTGCCCGAGAGCAAGTTAACTCGATCCGGTTTAATTCTTGAGAAACAAACTAATTTTGTTAATTCCAAACTATGGGCTCAATTTAATCCTGATTTTATTAATTTACTAATTTAAGCTGATTTTATTCAGAAAAATATTGAATATAGATATATATATATCCCAAAAAATCCAGATGCACACGAAAACGTCGCAAAAAATAAATATAGAGTTAATTGCATGGATCAACGTTTTTAAGGATTAAGGCTAGGGTCAAACGAACGCATTATTCGCAGCGACCGTCAAAAAGCGCGTCCGAACGCATTGACGTATTTTTTCACGGAATGAGCGAAACCGGTCAGACGACGCGTATTTTCGTGCGTGATTTTTTACGGATCGTCAATAAAACCCTTTTTGCGTCTGGACGTTATGTAGGCTGTACATTAGCAGCGTCTGACATCTCCTAATCACACAAACACGCCGCTAGCGGACGCAGCGCACTCTGTACGTCCGTACTAGCGGTTCTGCGTTCTCAAAAAAATGCGTTCATTTTCCACTTGTGTTGCGCGGCCGTACTTTCGTGCGGCCGTACTTCGTATATTGGCCGTCATTTGCTGCTACTGCGGCCGTGATTAAGTGCGCCTAAACGCACGTTAAAAATGCGTTAGTCTGACCCCAGCCTTAGGTTGTTTTGCAGCCTGATGTAAGCACCGAATTATATGCATATGTTTATGTGCTATGCATGTGTGTGGGGTTTCTTGGACATTATATATATATATATATATATTTAAAAAAAATTAAGTTTTTTTCTTTAAATAATCGGCTGATTTAATTGAAAAAAATTCTTCAAGACCCAAAATTTGAAAAGTTACGCCTTTTCAAAAGGAACCAAGCCAGTAAAATGCCCCCCAAAACGATTATTTTGTCTAGTATCATATAAGTTTTGCTTTCAATAAGGTGGGTATCGGAAAAGTGCAATGTTTAACCCCTTCATTACCAAGGGATTAATATTTAAAATAATAATAATTTAAAAAAAATACGCGCTATCAGGATCCAGTGGTTTTTGGAAAATCATTTTACTTAAACATTAAGAAATATTTGGGAATACTCCTAATTTATTTCTTACTGTACTAACCTATTCGGCAGGCAGGTGCTGCCATCTGCGGGGCAAACGGAGTTACTGCAGTTCAGGTCTCCGTGCAGGATCAGCTGGAGAGACGTCATTCAGACACATTCCCAGCTGGTTTTATAAACAGTGTCAGCACCTCGGGCATCGCGCCCACACTGCTAAAATTTTAGGGGCATGTTCTGGAGCCCAAAAGAAAGCAAATCTTGTTTACTATAAACAAGACTATACTCAAAATCGGGGCACCAGAAGGTGCCTTGCAGATTGAGTATGGTTTATCTTGGAAGTGAAGGGGTTAAAAAATTAACAGGGTTATTGAAAGAGATCCGAATGGCTGCCGAAAGGTAACCGAACGCTGAAATTCAGCGTTTGGTTACCTTTCTTGCCCATTCGGCTATCAAGAGAGCAGGCAATGTGCCAAATGTTGGCGAATTGCCTGCACATACGGTGCCTGTTCGGTGCCTGTTCGAGGGCAGTGAAATCCCCATAGAAAAGCAATGCTTCATCTATTCAGAGAACACAAACCAGCAGTGAAAAGTTGCCGAATTGCCCTGCCATTCGGTTGCTTCATGCGGCAGATTTATTCAGGCGAATCCCATAGGCTTCAATGTTAAAAATATTCCCGTTTTAATTCAATATCTAATAAACCGTTCATTATAAAATTCTGCAGCAAAGAGTCTCTTTATTTTTTAGAATTTTAGGATCTTTTAGGCATTTTTTGGGATTTGTTTGCAAAAATTCTTTTTCTGTTTTTTTTTAATCGTTTTCTTTTTTCTGTAACAGCCCTTTTTATTATCATTCATTGGATTTTATGTAAATTTCAGACATTTTCACGCAGTAGTTTCTTTGCAAACAGCGTTTCACTTTTCAAACATTCAAGCGTACTTTTTTTTTTCACTTCATTCGTCTGCAGTGTCTGTTTTTTCCGGCGGCTGCTATGTGTGTGATCGGCTCCTGGTCGGGTTTCTCCGGCGTGTTCGGTGGGGTTAATCCAGATGTTTTTGTGGGTTTCAGTGTGTGTTCGCCCTCGTTTTGCGGTGAGTTTACGTCAGGTTTGCAGCGACTTTTCCCTGCATTATGATGGACCTGTGGTGCTTGCCGAACACACCGCAGGGTCGCCGAAATATGATCGCCAAATCACACCGAATTGAAGAGAACGAAAAGTCACCGAACGTGAGGTGGCTTTTCGATTCTCTTTGAATAACCCTATAAGTCTTATTCCGCTTGGTTTCTGCCTGAAAATCCATTCATCAACTCTTTGCAGCATCTGTAATTGTAATGTAAACTTGAATTTGAATCTCCCGAACTGAAAAATGGCTGAAAAGCAGCTATAAAAAAGTGCAAATTATCAGGGTTATTCAAAGAGAATCGAAAAGTCATCGCTCGTTCGGTGACTTTCCGTTCTCTTCAATTAGGGCCGATTCGGCGATCCCATTTCGGCGACCCTGCGGTGTATTCAGCAAGCACCACGGGGCCGTCGAAGTGCGGGGAAAAGCTGCCGCAAACCCGACGAAAAGTCATCGCAAAAACCCGGCGAATGCACGCCCAAACCAGAAAAAACATCTGGATTAACCCGCCGAAGACGCAGGAAAAACCCGAGCAGGAGCCGATCACACACAGCGCAGCCGCCGGAAAAAGCCGACACCGCAGACGAGTGAAGTGAATAAATTAGGAAAACAGTACGCTTGAATGTTTGAAAAGTGAAACGCTGTTTGCAAAGAAACTACTGAGCGAAAATGTCTGAAATTTACATATAAAATCCAATGAATGATAATAAAAAGGCTGTTACAGAAAAAATTAGTAAACTTAAAAAAATCTGACTTTTTAGAAAAAAAAATTACCGAAAAATGCTTAAAATATCCTAAAAAATCTATAAATAAAGAGACTTTTTGCTGCAGAATTTTATAATGAACGGTTTATTAGATATTGAATTAAAACCAGAATATTTGTAAAATTGAAGCCTATGGGATTCTCCTGAATTATCCTGCCGAATTAAACCATCGAATGACAGGGCATTAGGGGAACCTTTCACTGCTGGTTTGTGTTCTCTGAATAGCCGAAGCAGTGCTTCTCTATGGGGATTTCACTGCCCTCGAACAGGCACCGAACAGGCACCGTATGTGCAGGCAATTCGCCAGGATTTGGCGAATTGCCTGCTCTCTGGATAGCCGAATGGCCAAGAAAGGTAACCGAACGCTGATTTTCACTGCTCCGTTACCTTTCTCAAGCAATTCGGATCTCTTTGAATAACCCTGTATGTGCCCAAATAAAAATTGAGCCCTAGAGTGGTTGCAATGGGCCCAGAATGTGCACCAGCGATGATGTCATCAACAAGAGAGAAATGATTGAAGACAATGAGAAAGGGAAATGTATTCAAATATCCCCCCACCTCCTCAGCGCAATCGCTGTATAAACACCGCGCTCCTCTGCTCACGGTGAGGAGGGATTAACGGTTTATAAAATGCAGTGTAGCACATCCCGGATAATTTTATTGTGTTTTTTTTATAGCGCTTCCCTTCTCACATGATGAGTTATATCTGATAAAGTGATTCGGGAGCGAAGTGGAGGAGTGCAGTACTGAAATGAAAAGCCCAGCAGTCTGAGAAAGTGAACTCAAACTTCCAATCTGTAAACCCGTAATATTGTTTTGTTTAGTTTTTTTTAAATATATTACTATTATTTTAATTTTATTATTTTCTATTTATTTACTTACAAGGTTCACAAAGGGATATCAGACAATGAAACACAACGTGAATATGTGAACACGACGGGCTCTGTATAAACACCAAACAAGCTGTGTGTGTAGTGAGTGATACACGTGATACAATAAATTAAGTGATGCTGACAATTAGAAACTGAGATGTGTCAAATCCCCATCTTAAACACTGCTGTATCAATCACAAGTAAAAGGTCTCCTGCGGCGCAATCAATTTACAATATAAATATTAGCGCATTAGAAAACAGCCAGGAAATAAGAGGAATAGCGCTCACCTATTCCAGAGCCTCCTCCGTTATAGGCTCTCGGCATATGATACTTTTATCGGGCGAGTATCTGACCCTCTTTTCCGGTAACTGGATATCTCCATACACTGAGAATCTTCAAAAAAACGTCAAAAAGTCTCAATAATTGTATATATCAAGGCTAGTCACTGGGGATTCCTTACTTGCAGTGTATGAATTATACATGCTGCAGGGTGGCATTTTTCATGCACTGCCCACAGCAGGAATTGGAAAACATGGCCATGCTGGCAGCCCTATCCCAGACTCACAGTACTCCAGGATTGTGCTCAGTGTCTCGAGGGGCTAATTGTCCCAGGTATCTAATCTTAACCCACCTGACACAAGCCTCAAGCTCAGGGCAGATCTATAGGGAAAATAGCCTCCAGGACACAGAGAACAAACCCAAGACAGACCAAAATTGGGACTTTTTGCAACTATGTATTCAGCACCAAGGACAGCAGCTCAGCAGCAAAAGATTCCCCTGTCCTTGGTGCTGAAACCTATTCAGCACCAAGGACAGCAGCTCCGAGGGCCTCCGGAGCCCCGCATTGCTGTTGTCCTTGGTGCGGAATGGTTTCAGCACCAAGGACAGCACTCACTGACCGCAGCCACAGAAGGAAAGAAAAAAAAGCATCATTTTAAAATAATTAGAAATAAAGAGACTTTCTTCTGCAACTGAAAAGAATAAACGGTTTATTAGATATTGAATTAACACTTCAATGCGGAGGACGCGCTCAGCGCGTCCTCCGCATTACCGCTGGTATTATTAATTATTATTATTATTATTTTATTTATAAAGCGCCAGCATATTCCGCAGCGCTGTACAATAAGCACAGTATAGACAGGGTTACAATACATTGAACAACATTTGACAAACAGTACAGGAGGAGATGAGGGTCCTATTCCCGTAGGAACTCACAATCTGGGAGGGTTGGGGTTGGAAACAGGAGGAGAGGACTGTAAGGTGAGAGTGATTGATGGTTGCGTCAGTGAGTTGGGTGGTAGGCTTCCCTAAATAGGAATGTTTTCAGGGAGCGTTTGAAGGAAGAGAAGTTAGGGGAAAGTCTGACAGCACGAGGGAGAGCGTTCCAGAGAGTGGGGGCTGCGCGTGAGAAATCCTGCAGTCTATCATGGGAAGAGGTGATGCGGGGAGAAGCTAGGCGCAGGTCACTGTTTGACCTTAGGGAGCGGGCTGGGGTGTATTGGTGATTAGTGAGGACAGGTAGTGGGGAGCTGAGTTAGTGAGGGTTTTGTAGGTAAGGATAAGGATTTTGAACTTAATTCTGCAGTGGATGGGGAGCCAGTGAAGGACTCGCAGAGGGGAGCGGCAGAGACAGAGCGGCGGGTGAGGTGAATTAGCCTGGCGGAGGCGTTCAGGATGGATTGTAGGGGGGAGAGGTGGGACAGAGGGAGGCCAGATAAGAGATTATTGCAATAGTCGAGTCGGGAGATTACCAGGGCGTGTATGAGTTGTTTTGTGGCGACAGCGGTAAGAAATGGCCGAATTCTGTAAATATTACGCAGTTGATATCGGCAGGAGGAGGAAAGAGACTTGATGTGGGGGATGAAGGAAAGAGCAGAGTCAAGTGTAACTCCAAGACAGCGAACTTGGTTTGATGGGGAGATGGTGATACCCTCCACCGTGATCGAGAAGTCAGGAGGTGGGGCGGCATTAGAGGGAGGAATAAGTAGGAGCTCAGTCTTTGACATGTTTGATCTTTAGGTGGTGGGAGGCCATCCAGGAGGAGATGCCAGATAAACAGTCACTGACTTTGGAAAGGACAGGGGGAGAGAGATCAGGGGTAGAGAGGTAGATCTGAGTGTCATCAGCGTAGAGGTGGTAATTAAAGCCAAAGCTGTTGATGATTTTGCCCAGGGAGGAGGTGTAGATGGAAAAGAGCAGAGGACCAAGGACAGAGCCTTGAGGTACACCAACAGATAGAGGCAATGAGGAGGAGGAGTTACCAGCAAAGGACACACAGAAGGACCTGTTGGATAAATAGGAGTCAATCCAAGCAAGTGCAGTGTCACCGAGACCCAGAGAGTTGAGGTCTGTAGAAGGAGGGGGTGGTCAACAGTGTCAAAAGCAGCCGAGAGGTCAAGCAGGATGAGAATAGAATAGTGGCCGTGTTTTTTTAGCAGTTAGGAGGTCGTTGGTGACTTTGGTGAGGGCAGTTTCAGTTGAGTGTAGGGGACGGAAGCCAGATTGCAGGGGGTCAAGTAGTGAATTGGAGGACAGGAAGAGGGAGAGGCGGTTGAAGACTAGTTTTTCTAAGAGCTTAGAGGTAAAGGGAAGCAGGGAACAGGACGGTAGTTGGATGGAGAGTTGGGATCTAGGGATGGTTTCTTTAGTAAAGGGGTAACTAGCGCGTGTTTGAAGGCGGATGGAAAGGAGCCAGTGGAGAGAGATAGGTTGAAGATGTGTGTGAGAGCAGGGGTGAGGGAGGAGGAGAGGGGAGGAATTAGATGTGAGGAATGGGGTCGAGCGGGCACGTGGTGAGATGTGAGGAGGACAATAAGGAATTGACTTCCTCCTCAGTGGTTGGGAGGAAGCGGCAGAGGGTGGCAGATGGGACCTGTGGGAGTGGAGGTGGCAGATAACTATCTTGTGTTGGGATGTTGCTTCTGATAGTTAAAGTTTTACTGAGGAAGTAGTCTGCCAGCTCTTGAGCGCTGAAGGCAGCTGAGGGGGGAGGTGCAGGTGGGTAGAGGAGGGTGTTGAAGGTGGACCAGAGCCGTTTAGGGTTGGAGGACAGCGTAGATATAAGAGATGAGAAGAAGGATTGTTTGGCCAAGTGGAGGGCAGAGGTGTATGACCGGAGAATAAACTTGAAGTGAACAAAATCAGCTTCAGAGCGGGATTTCCTCCAGGCACGCTCTGCGGTGGCGGGAGCATCTTTGCAGGTAGCGAGTCTGGAGGGTGTGCCAGGCTGAAGCTGGCGGCGTGGGGCCTTACAGAGTCGAAGAGGAGCAAGAGTGTCTAGAGCAGAGATAAGCGTAGTGTTGTAGTGATTAGTGGCAGCATCAGGGCAGGTAAAGGATGAGGTATGAGGGAGGTGGTGAAGTAGGTTGGAGAATTGATGGGGGTCCACAGCCTGTAGATTTCTGCGAGTGGTGTTGCGGGGTGGGGGTGCAGGGTGTTTAGGAAGTCCAGATAGGTTGAAAGAGAGAAGGTGGTGGTCAGAGATGGGGAAAAGGCGACAGTTGACTGAGCGCGTCCTCCCATTGGGGTCAGCGTTCGGCCGGGTTCGGGCCGATCGCTGGCCCCCCCGGTGCGGGCTGACATCCTCGATGTCAGCCGCGCATCCAGGACCGCAGCCGCTGGAATTAGGTGTCATCGCGGCAGCGCGATGACACCTAATTCAGGCGCCCCCCCCGCATGTGCGGAGGAGGCGCCTGAAAGGGAGGGGGGGAGGTCCTTCGGACCTCTCTCCTCCCGATCGGCAGCTCTGCGGGGGTTAACCCAGGCACCATTTTGAAGGGCACAGCCTGCCCTTCAAATGGTGCCTGGCATTACCCCTGGGGAGCTGGATCGCGAATCGGCGCTGAAAAGCGCCGGTTCGCGATCCTTTCCCGGAGCTGGCCGACATCTTGGATGTCGGCCAAGCCTCCGGGACTCCCCCTGAGGACTGGCGTCATCGTGCGTAGCACGATGACGCAGTCCTGGACTTAACCCCTAACTGCCACCAACGGTGGAGATAGGGAGTTCCAATGAACTCCCTATCTCCCGATCCGTGGCAGCTAGGGTTAAAGTTTGGTATGGTTGGATCGGCCAGAGCATGGCCGTTCCAACGATACCAAACACTACTGTGAAAAATTTTGTCAAAAAAAAAAAAAGAAAAAAAATAGATAAAAACAAATTTAAAAAAAAAATTATAAAAAAAAAAAAAACTTTTTTTTCTTTTTTTTGGTTTGTTAATGCAGCAATATTGTTCCCATTTCAATTATAATGTGAACAATGATGCTGCACTAACGATTTTTGTATGCGGTGCGTTTGTTAAAAATAGTGTAATTTTCCCCAAAAAAAATGTAACGAGACCCCATCTCTTTTTTTTAACAAGCGCACCCCATACAAAATATAACCGCAATTGCTCGCATGTTAAAATGTGAAAAAAAACACTTTACACATTGTAAATTATTGAAAATACATATTTTATTGCATTTTTTGTTATAATATACAGACATGACATAACGTATACATATAATAATGACATATTATGAATCTACCGAGTCTGACGGAAAGAACGATATATAATATGTCTGGGTCATATACTAAAATAAGCCTTCAAAACACGTTTAAACATGATGAGCAAAACCGGTAAAAATGACCTCAGCACAGGGGCGGGAAAAGCCTCAGCAGCGAAAGGGTTAAAACGGGAATATTTTTAACATTGAAACCTATGGGATTCGCCTCAATAAACCTGTCGAATGAAACCACTGAACATCAGGGCATTTCACTGACATTTCTCTGCTGTTCAATGTGAATAGATTAACCATTGCTTCTCTATGGGGGATTTCACTGCCACCGAACTACACCGAACTGCACCATTGGGTTGTCCATGGTCTGTGGTGCTGAATACAACAGATTCCATCCCACGGCCAATGGACAGGGACGCGGTGTTGCTGAATTTTTAAAATGAAATAATGTATCGATTTGTAAAAATGGAATCAAGTCGTTATATTCCGTTTCGTTTTCATTCCGTGTCGGACGGAACCGATTCGTTATTTCGGATGTGCTTCCGAAATACGAATCAGTAAATTTCGTCTGAAATTTAATTCGGAACGAAATGAAACGCACATCTCTACCGCAAACATTATGTGCAAATCCACCCGGTCACCCATGAAGGTTAATCTCTCCTCTAGTGATCATCGGGTGAGGACGGTGATATCCTTTGTGCTTTTAACCCTCGTCTGCCTTGGAGGATGCTCTCCCATGAGACAAGGTCCAGTCTGCGTAATGAGGACACCGCGGCGCCCCAATTAAATGGAGTATTAGGAGCACGTTGGGATCATACTCCGCGTAAAGTGATATTGACTGAGAAACATCTTTCCTGCTCCGCCAGGTTGATCAATGCGGTAATTTTCAGATATCTGATGTGACAAGGCGCTGGATTAGCCGTGGTATCCAATCAAATGGCGTCCGACTGTGTCAGGCGCTTAGAGCTGCCCGAGCAAAACTAACAACCCACCAAATTACATCTTCAGAACCGAAAGCTCATCAGGAACACGCCACTGCGCCGTGATGTATGTTAGCTGCGCTGGACTTGCCCCGAAATGGGACAGGAGAAGCAGCAGATTCATACTATTGGTGGGGAAGGATAACGTTTCTCCGCGCAGTCCAGCAGGATGTGATTGAGGGAATCCTTGGCATCGGATGGCTAGTAAGGAGGGCAATCTGTCTGGGGCACCAGCAATCACAAAGGGCTTGCTGCCCCCAGTGCATCATCACATCGGCACGTATAGCTCACCACAGTATAATCACCAGTGAAGCCACGGCAATAGGAGAACAGACGCAGTGTATGGTTTCTATGGAAGAGGATCTGCTGTTCAGCATTTTTTTGCATGTTCCCGTAGCTCTGTGTTACTTAACGGACCCAAGAGGTTTGCGGCTGCTGAGCTGCCCATTAGTACCTGATCCCCCTAACTAAATGATCCCTGGAGGAGGCCTGAACCCGGCAGCATTCCAAGCAATGAGAGCCATTTACCTCTTTCCATGTGCGGGCCCTAAACAGTGCCCGACTGACCGTATGGTCAGTAGTTCCCTCTATCCAAGCCCAGGTCCTCGGGCACTGCCCAACTGAACTTAGGGTCTGACCGGCCCTGTTGTTGCTTGTGTTGGGTTTTCCTTTTTTGGATCGCCAACGTTCACCATATTTCTCGCAAATGTTATTGTTAAAGGTGTTTGCAACAACGATGAACCTCAGGGTCTGTAAATGATCCGGTAAACATCCAATTAAAACAATCCTGTATTAAAAGACGTTTTATCCCACAATGCAAGAAAACAGACTGGCGTTCAACATCAGAAAATGTGTAAAGAAAAACAAAAATGCTGAAAAAAAGAGAGAGAAAGAAAAAGAGGGAGAAAAAGAGAAAGAAAGAGAGAAAGAAAGAATTGAGAGAGTACGAAAAAGGAAAAGAGAGAAAAGAGAGAGAGAGAAAGAAAAAGGAAAAGAGAGAGAGAGAAAAGAGAGATAGAAAGAATTGAGAAAGAAAGAGAAAGAATTGAGAGAGAAAGAAAAAGGAAAAGAGAGAAAAAGAGAGAGAGAAAAGAGAGATAGAGAGAAAGAATTGAGAAAGAGAGAAAGAAAGAAAGAATTGAGAGAGAAAAGAAAAGAGATAAAAAGAGAGGGAAAGAGAGGGAGAAAGAGAGAGAAAGAAAGAGAGAGAGAAAGAGAAAGGAAAAGAGCAAAAGAGAGAAAGAATTGAGAGAGAAAGAAAAAGGAAGAGAGAGAAAAAGAGAAAGAGAGAGATAGAGAGAAAGAATTGAGAAAGAGAAAGAATTGAGAAAGAAAGAAAAAGGAAAAGAGAGAAAAAGAGAGAGAGAAAAGAGAGATAGAGAGAAAGAATTGAGAAAGAGAGAAAGAAAGAAAGAATTGAGAGAGAAAGAAAAGAGAATAAAAAGAGAGGGAAAGAGAGGGAGAAAGAGAGAGAAAGAAAGAGAGAGAGAAAGAGAAAGGAAAAGAGCAAAAGAGAGAAAGAATTGAGAGAGAAAGAAAAAGGAAGAGAGAGAAAAAGAGAAAGAGAGAGATAGAGAGAAAGAATTGAGAAAGAGAAAGAATTGAGAAAGAATTGAGAAAGAGAGAAAGAAAGAGAGAATTGAGAGAGAAAGAAAAGGGGAAAAGAGAGAAAAAGAGAGAGAGAAAGAAAAAGAAAAAGGAAAAGAGAGAGAGAGAAAAGAGAGATAGAAAGAATTGAGAAAGAATTGAGAAAGAAAGAGAAAGAATTGAGAGAGAAAGAAAAAGGAAAAGAGAGAAAAAGAGAGAAAGAATTGAGAAAGAAAAAGGAAAAGAGAGAAAAAGAGAGAGAGAAAAGAGAGATAGAGAGAAAGAATTGAGAAAGAAAAAGGAAAAGAGAGAAAAAGAGAGAGAGAAAAGAGAGATAGAGAGAAAGAATTGAGAAAGAGAAAAAGAAAGAAAGAATTGAGAGAGAAAAGAAAAGAGATAAAAAGAGAGAAAGAAAGAGAGAGAGAAAGAGAAAGGAAAAGTGCAAAAGAGAGAGAGAATTGAGAGAGAAAGAAAAAGGAAAAGAGAGAAAGAGAGAGAGAGAAAGAATTGAGAAAGAGAGAAAGAAAGAGAAAGAATTGAGAGAGAAAGAAAAAGGAAGAGAGAGAAAAAGAGAAAGAGAGAGATAGAGAAAAAAAATTGAGAAAGAATTGAGAAAGAGAGAAAGAAAGAGAGAATTGAGAGAGAAAGAAAAAGGAAAAGAGAGAAAAAGAGAGCGAGAGAAAAGAGAGATAGAGAGAAAGAAATGACAGAGAAAGAAAAAGGAAAAGAGAGAAAAAGAGAGAGAAAGAAATGAGAGAGAAAGGAAAAGAGAGAGAGAAAGAATTGAGAAAGAAAAAGGAAAAGAGAGAAAAAGAGAGAGAGAAAAGAGAGATAGAGAGAAAGAATTGAGAAAGAGAGAAATAAAGAAATGAGAGAGAAAGGAAAAGAGATAAAAAGAGAGAGAGAAAGAGAGGGAGAAAGTAAAAGGAAAAGAGCAAAAGAGAGAGAGAAAAGAGAGATAGAGAGAAAGAAAGTGAAAAAAATGAGAGAGAAAGAAAAAGGAAGAGAGAGAAAAAGAGAGAGAAAGAAATGAGAGAGAAAGAAAAAGGAAAAGAGAGAAAAATAGAGAGAGAGAAAAGAGAGATAGAGAGAATTGAGAGAGAAATGAAAAAAGATAAAAAGAGAGAGAGAGAGAGAAAGAGAGGGAGAAAGAGAGAGAAAGAAAGAGAGAGAGAAAGTAAAAGGAAAAGAGCAAAAGAGAGATAATTGAGAGAGAAAGAATTGAGAAAGAGAGAAAGAAAGAGCAAGAAATGAGAGAGAAAGAAAAAGGAAGAGAGAGAAAAAGAGAAAGAGAGAGAGAAAGGAAAAGAGCAAGAGAGAGAGAGAGAAAAAGGAAAAGAGAGATAAATTGAGAGAGAAAAGAGAGAAAAGAGAGATAGAGAGAAAGAATTGAGAAAGAGAGAAAGAAAGAAAGAAAGAAAGAAAGAAAGAAAGAAAGAGAAAGAGAAAGATAGAAAGTGAGACGAAAAGAGAGAGAAAAGAAAGAGAGAGAGAGAAAAGAAAGAGAGAGAGACAAGAGAGAGAAAAGAAAGAGAGAGAGAGAAAAGAAAGAGAGAGACAAGAGAGAGAAAAGAAAGAGAGAGAGAGAAGAAAGAGAGAGAGAGAAAAGAAAAAGAGAGAGAGAGAAGGGAGAGAAAGCGAGAGAGAGAAAATGCTCGAGCTGTAAGGGTCTGTATCAGATTACCGGCCGCTTACTGCGTTGATACCGATACGTGCAACAAAAGGCTCCGCAGGCCCAATGCGCTAAACACACCGGAATAATTAGTAATTGCTGGTGCCGTAATTAAAGCGGGAGACGCGTTTGCTCTTTAAATGGAAAGAGCACCATAGGAAACATAAAGGATACAATGTGTAACGTGCCCCCCCCCCCCGGTCTCTGGTGGGAGTTTCCGCTGCCGTATTCCCAGGTCAGCAAACATGATATTTTTATAAATCAGTAAGAAGCTGGAATCAATAGAACAAATTAAAGGTTAAGAGCGGCAGAGACGCTCTCAGAAGAATGAAACGTCGTCCTTTGCCTGTAATTAGATAAATAGGAAGAACTTAGACGATGAAAAAAAACATAATACATTAACTTTTTTTTCTTTTCTCTCCGAGCGACATTGTGTTATGTTTCAACGGCAAAGGGGACATAAAGCCTCTGAGTGCCGCGTGCATTATATGGAGGGCATCGAACGCGGCCGGAAATAAACGGAATTCTTCGCAGTTAAAGGGCCAGCACCACCAAACAATGCAACGTCCTTATTGTGTTTATTTGATGTTGCTGATATCTGACATGTGTTTTGTTTTTCTCTTGTTTGATTAAAAAACATTTTCCTCTATATGTGTCACTGGATGCATCCATTGTGTGATATTTTCCTCTATATGTGTCACTGGATGCATCCATTGTGTGATATTTTCCTCTATATGTGTCACTGGGAGCATCCATTGTGTGATATTTTCCTCTATATGTGTCACTGGGAGCATCCATTGTGTGATATTTTCCTCTATATGTGTCACTGGGCGTATCCATTGTTGATATTTTTCCTCTATATGTGTCACTGGGAGCATCCATTGTGTGATATTTTCCTCTATATGTGTCACTGGGCGCATCCATTGTGTGATATTTTCCTCTATATGTGTCACTGGGAGCATCCATTGTGTGATATTTTCCTCTATATGTGTCACTGGGCGCATCCATTGTGTGATATTTTCCTCTATATGTGTCACTGGGAGCATCCATTGTGTGATATTTTCCTCTATATGTGTCACTGGGCGCATCCATTGTGTGATATTTTTCTCTATATGTGTCACTGGGCGCATCCATTGTGTGATATTTTCCTCTATATGTGTCACTGGGAGCATCCATTGTGTGATATTTTCCTCTATATGTGTCACTGGGAGCATCCATTGTGTGATATTTTTCTCTATATGTGTCACTGGGCGCATCCATTGTGTGATATTTTTCTCTATATGTGTCACTGGGAGCATCCATTGTGTGATAGTTTCCTCTATATGTGTCACTGGGTGCATCCATTGTGTGATATTTTCCTCTATATGTGTCACTGGGTGCATCCATTGTGTGATATTTTCCTCTATATGTGTCACTGGGAGCATCCATTGTGTGATAGTTTCCTCTATATGTGTCACTGGGTGCATCCATTGTGTGATATTTCCCTCTATATGTGTCACTGGGCGCATCCATTGTGTGATATTTTGTATCTTTCCATCACTTGCTCCTCACTGTGTGGTTATGGTCATAGAATGGATTGAATGGGTATTGTGTGGGATATATTCAAAGAACATCACCAGGGGGGAGATTAGAAGTCTTTTAAACTCCCTGTTTTATATCATTCAGTTGCCAGCTCTTATCTCAGGTAGTGTGGAGAACAATAGACTTCCAGCAGCCTTATCTAAACATTCTCTCCTTCACCTCATTAACTGTTAGATACTGTATGAGATAATGCACAGCCACAAAGTAAAACTGTTGCACAGAGTTTGGTAAATGTTGCGTCACGGGGGAAAAATCCACAAAATGGAAACCGTAGATAAAAACCTAGATTTATTTCTCCTATTTACATGAAATTACTTCAAACAAAGTAAAAAAAACAGCAGAATGTGTTTTATAAGGTGGTTCTATTTGTAATGCTCAAGTAATCTAGTTAGAGTTTATGTACGTAGTAGAGTCCCTATACATGTTGCAGGGCAGCACTTTTCCCTGTGCTCTCCCTCTGGATGAAATAGTAAGGCTGGGGTCAGACCAGCGCATTTTTAACATGCGTTCTGGCGCACTTAATCACGGCCGCACTAGCAGCAAATGACGGGCAATGACGGCCAATATACGAAGTACGGTCGCACGAAAGTCCGGCCGCGCAACGCAAGTGGAAAATGAACGCATTTTTTTCGAGAACGCAGAACCGCTAGTACTGACGTACAGAGTGCGCTGCGTCCGCTAGCGGTGTGTGTGTGTGATTTGGAGACGTCAGACCCTGCTCGTGTCCGGCCAACATAACTTCCAGACGCAAAAAGTTTCCTGGTTCGGATTCGCAAAACATTACGCACGAAACTGCGCATCGTATGACCGTTTTCGCATATTCCGTGAAAAAATACATCAATGCGTTCGCGTGTAAAAATGCTTTCGTTTGACCCTAGCCTAAAGCGTGTCCAGGAAAACATGGCTGACCTGGTGACCCTAGGTGAAACAGATAATAGATCTGTACATAAATCGGCTCCAGTAGTGGTGGCGCCCCCACGCAGACACTACCCTGTGCTCTTCGGGTTTGTTTTACCTCTCAGCCCATCCTTAATCAGTAATGACCCGTCTCCAAGCTTACACGTTGGCTTCATTGCCAGCATGATGTCATGCTCTGCTTGGCCAGCAGGGGGTAGAATCACCTGCTCTCTGCTATAGCTCCATCCTCTGCATCTTCGCTTTAAACATAGCAGATGGAGGCGATGGGGAGGTCCAAGATGGTGACGCCGGCCGCTCTCTGTGTGCTGACATCACTAGTGACAGATCTGGTGACCAACAGCCGGTGACACTGTGGGGGGAGGAAACTCATCTACTTCACCTCATTGGGGAGCACTCCTCACACCCTGAGCACTTTAAATCAATGAATAGGTCAGGATGAGCGCCACGTCCCTTTAAGATCCTCGACTCCTCGATCTCAGAGCCGTGTGAGCGTCAACTTCATAACCAGATTCCGCATTATATGCGTATCACGCTGCTCACCTCAGAGCGCGGAGTCGTGGCCTGCAGGGAGACGCTGCTTTATGGAAACATTGATCAGGTGCCCCGAAACTGTGTAAACCATAACATCAGATGATACAACTTCGGGAAAAACAATCAGGGTTATTCAAAGAGCGTGAAAAGAAGGAGAATGACTGGAGAATCACTGGAGAACGAAAAATTCTAGGTCAAAATAACCAAACCAGAAAAATTCTCCCTTTCATCTCACTTTCCAAATCGGCTATTTTGACCTAGACTTTTTCATTCTCCAGTCATTCTCCAGTCGTTCTCCTACTTTTCACGCTCTTTGAATAACCCTGAATGTTTTCTCAGCACGAAAATAGCAGAAGAGAAAAATCTGACTTTATCTTCTGCGCACAACAAAAAACGGTGCGGCACTAAGGGTGAATTAGCAGAGTCTCGGTGTGATTGGGCTGATTCTCAGGGTCTCAGGGTGAATTGGCAGAGTCTCGGTGTGATCGGGCTGATTCTCAGGGTCTCAGCGTGTATTGGCAGAGTCTCGGTGTGATCGGGCTGATTCTCAGGGTCTCAGGGTGTATTGGCAGAGTCTCGGTGTGATCGGGCTGATTCTCAGGGTCTCAGGGTGTATTGGCAGAGTCTCGTGTGATCGGGCTGATTCTCAGGGTGTATTGGCAGAGTCTCGGTGTGATCGGGCTGATTCTCAGGGTCTCAGGGTGTATTGGCAGAGTCTCGGTGTGATCGGGCTGATTCTCAGGGTGTATTGGCAGAGTCTCGGTGTGATCGGGCTGATTCTCAGGGTCTCAGGGAGTGTTGGCAGAGTCTCGGTGTGATCGGGCTGATTCTCAGGGTCTCAGGGAGTATCGGCAGAGTCTCGGTGTGATCGGGCTGATTCTCAGGGTCTCAGGGTGTATCGGCAGAGTCTCGGTGTGATCGGGCTGATTCTCAGGGTCTCAGGGAGTGTTGGCAGAGTCTCAGTGTGATCGGGCTGATTCTCAGGGTCTCAGGGTGTATTGGCAGAGTCTCGGTGTGATCGGGCTGATTCTCAGGGTCTCAGGGTGTATTGGCAGAGTCTCGGTGTGATCGGGCTGATTCTCAGGGTCTCAGGGAGTATTGGCAGAGTCTCGGTGTGATTGGGCTGATTCTCAGGGTCTCAGGGTGAATTGGCAGAGTCTTGGTGTGATCGGGCTGATTCTCAGGGTCTCAGGGTGTATTGGCAGAGTCTCGGTGTGATCGGGCTGATTCTCAGGGTCTCAGGGTGTATTGGCAGAGTCTCGGTGTGATCGGGCTGATTCTCAGGGTGTATTGGCAGAGTCTCGGTGTGATCGGGCTGATTCTCAGGGTCTCAGGGAGTGTTGGCAGAGTCTCGGTGTGATCGGGCTGATTCTCAGGGTCTCAGGGAGTATCGGCAGAGTCTCGGTGTGATCGGGCTGATTCTCAGGGTCTCAGGGTGTATTGGCAGAGTCTCGGTGTGATTGGGCTGATTCTCAGGGTCTCAGGGAGTGTTGGCAGAGTCTCGGTGTGATCGGGCTGATTCTCAGGGTCTCAGGGTGTATTGGCAGAGTCTCGGTGTGATCGGGCTGATTCTCAGGGTCTCAGGGTGTATTGGCAGAGTCTCGGTGTGATCGGGCTGATTCTCAGGGTCTCAGGGTGTATTGGCAGAGTCTCGGTGTGATCGGGCTGATTCTCAGGGTCTTGGGGTGTATTGGCAGAGTCTCGGTGTGATCGGGCTGATTCTCAGGGTCTTGGGGTGTATTGGCAGAGTCTCGGTGTGATCGGGCTGATTCTCAGGGTCTCAGGGTGTATTGGCAGAGTCTCGGTGTGATCGGGCTGATTCTCAGGGTCTCAGGGAGTATTGGCAGAGTCTCGGTGTGATCGGGCTGATTCTCAGGGTCTCGGGGTGTATTGGCAGAGTCTCGGTGTGATCGGGCTGATTCTCAGGGTCTCGGGGTGTATTGGCAGAGTCTCTCGTGTGATCGGGCTGATTCTCAGGGTCTCAGGGAGTATCGCAGAGTCTCGGTGTGATCGGGCTGATTCTCAGGGTCTCAGGGAGTATCGGCAGAGTCTCGGTGTGATCGGGCTGATTCTCAGGGTCTCAGGGTGTATTGGCAGAGTCTCGGTGTGATCGGGCTGATTCTCAGGGTCTCAGGGAGTATTGGCAGAGTCTCGGTGTGATCGGGCTGATTCTCAGGGTCTCGGGTGTATTGGCAGAGTCTCGGTGTGATCGGGCTGATTCTCAGGGTCTCGGGGTGTATTGGCAGAGTCTCGGTGTGATCGGGCTGATTCTCAGGGTCTCGGGGTGTATTGGCAGAGTCTCGGTGTGATCGGGCTGATTCTCAGGGTCCGACTTCAATTCGGCGAATCCAATAAGTTTTAATATAATTAATGTAACCCTTTTAAAATTGTTTTAAGGGGGGCGTGGCCAGCTACCAGCGGAGGTGGACGTGCTTTGTTGGAGCTCCGTGCATCTGCCGACATTAGGGACCTCCAGCCAACATTTAAAAGCAATTTTTTTTACTTTAAAGGTTCATGGGTGGCTGGCCAACGGACTAGAGCTGTCCGGAGACTGTCTTGTCCCCCTCTTCGGACCAGAGGCACCCCCCACGTATCTGTGGAGCTCGACCTGCCGGTGGCCATCTTGGGGCCTGGGCTTCTGCACCTGCACGAGCTGGTCCTTCCTCGACCCCCTTCTAGAGGTTCCAGGAGGCCGTGAGGATGGAGGGCCCCTGTCCTCTGGTTGCTGCTTCTGGGGCCACGGCAGAGCTCGTAGGGGTGGATGCGGAATGGCGATGGCTGGCCTGCCCGCCCACCCACCGAACGTTGGGAGCCGTGTTGGAGGACCTCGAGACATGCCTTGCGTCACTGCCCGGAGACGAAGAGAGCCCGCTTACACGGGGTATGTGGCGCCGGCTGATGAAGGTTCTGGAGAAGCGAGGGGATGACGAGCGGAAAATGGGAGACGAGACCGACGTCCCCATGCTGAGAAGCTGCGGTGGTAAGAGTCTCCCCGCCCGGGATGAAGCTGACGGAGTTCGGAGGGACACTGGATGTGCCTGATGGCGGGACCGTGGAAGAGGACTGTGCCATGGGGGGTGGCCCGGACCCCCGGCGAGTACGGCTTACCTTGCGGGAGGCGGAGGAATTGTTGCTGCCGGGCGGTCCTGGTGAGTCTGCTAGGCATGGGCCGCTGGACCACGTGGCGCTGGATGGGCCGACGACGGTACCTGCAGGTCCTGTTCGAGGTACGGAGGGGGAAGAGATGGCCGAGAACGGGACGACGCGGTACGCACCTCGTGGACTGTCCACTGCTAAGAAGCTGGAGCCCTCCTGGCGAGGTACTATGGCTGGAGGGGCTATGGGGACCACGCGGCGGAAAGAAGCCCGGCGTCCCTGCTGTGAGATTGGAGGCCCTGGTGTCCCACGATGCCTCCCATACGTTCGGCCGGGGGCATTGGTCCCCCTTATGTTCCGGGATACGGGTTGAGGCGACTTTGCCGCCCTATCTGATTGTCTTTTTTGATGCCGTTTTATGCTCCTGTTCCCGGCCTACACTATAATGCTGAGCTCCCCTACCATGACAACGTTTCTTCTGCGTCTACAGCTGACTTTTTGTTTCTTTTTTTTTTTTCACTCGGATTTAAAATGATTAAATGCTGCCGTTTTAATTTTCACGCTGCTTTCATGCTGACTCTCTTGGTGACCCTTTTTGCTTCCCACACCCCATCCCTCATTTTTCCCCCCACATGCTGAGAATATTTGTTTATTGATGCATCCCCCCCTTACCCCCCCCCCAATCTGCTGGGACACTTCGGACATTTTCTGAGGACGCTTTGTATTTTTGTTTCATCCTCTCTCCTTTCCCCCACATAAGCGTCATTTTGGTTGTTTTTCAGAGGATTCTTTTTATTATCTTACTGCAGTGCTTCTTAGCTAACTAGCTCGTATTTTTGATGTCTTTTAAGCTGACAAATTGTGGCCATTTTCTTTTACACAGCTGACTCGTTTTGGCCCTGCGAGGCCATTTTCTTTGATTGTTTTGGTGACTTTGTTCCAAAATAAAAAACTTTAAACATAAAAAAAATAAAAACAAAATAAAAAATAAATAAAAATAAAATTGTTTTAAGGAACATTTACTGTTATTACTTTATATTGTTTTTATTTTATATTATTTACAAAACAAAAAAAATTTTAAAAGTTGTTTTTTCATTATTTTTGTAACAGACCTTTTTATTATTTAGCCAGATTTTTATTTAACCTTTTTAGTAGAATAGGATTCTTCCTATTTTTTTTTCCAGTTTGGTGGAATTCACCGAGACCAATTCAGCGTTTTTCGCCAACGTCAGATCACTGCTTCAGCGACTCCATTTTCGGTAAATATGGTGAATATTGGAAAAAAAGTGAAATCATCAAATTTCGGCGAATCGGAATCGCTGAAATGAAAAAGTGTTGAAATTGCTTTGAATTTCGGTGCTTTGTGAATAGACCCCTTAGTGCGATCAAAATAAAGTGTCTGTGTGGATACATTTTGTCCTCCCTGCATTTTGTTTCCGGCGTTCACGGACCAAGGTCACACACACACGCGTTACACTGTAACATCTAAAACACAAACAAAGGAAGCGAGCGGCGTGTGCATTCCGAGCGCGTTCTGACATTTCTTGCCTTTGTTCCTGGTACAAGGGCATAAAACAATGTGCGAGCGACTGACAAAAACAGCAGCCTTTGCCCCAAAACTACATTGAGATTTTTTTTTCTGGCGATCCCCCTCCCGAGAGCTGGTGAATCTAAATAATAATCCTGGAACCCCAAGAATCTTCACCAAGAGACCCCGAGAATCAGCCGCTCATCCTTTCCATCCGCCTTATTTTCTGCTCATTCATCCTGAGCACTGGCGGAACAAGGGAGGGGGGCAGGGGGCATTTGCGTCCCCGGGTTGTAGTTCCATTTTAGGATACACAAGGATCCTTCGGGCCGCTCTATCCCTGGCTTCATGCACCCCACAAGGTCAGACGAGGTGTCACCGGAAAAGTCAGACTCTGTCCTTTCCAATGATGCCCAGAATGACATCTATACACCAAAAATGATGCACAGAGTGACGTCTATACACCAAAACGAGATATATGTTTATTAGTGACAGTGTGATTAGAGCTGGGGTGGTAGACCACAGGTTTATCAGTAGGCGAATGGAGAACTCCCTTTTCCCTCTATAGGGTTAACTCACAGTCTACGATTAGGACTGCCCTGCCATTATAGGAGATGTGGCTCCCTCTGAGAGGTCAGTCTTGGTGCAGCATGGAATGAAGCGCAATCCTTAACACTGAAGGAAAGTATATTTGATTTTGTTTTCCCTGATTGGTAAGCGGCTTAGCCGCCCAATATTCCAGACAGGAATCCTGAATGTTTATTTAGCCTCTGCATTAAGGAGTAGGCGTTTGCTCTTAGATTTGTTTATTTCCCTGTTGTACCCCGCAAGTCCACGGCTGCACAATAAAAAAAAGGTGAAAGCATTGATCCATGTGTCCAGTGGCTATATCACAATAAACACACACACACACACATACCAAAATGACACATATATAACCAAAATGATGATAGACAGATATATCTATCAAGACATGGAACTATATTCCTTATTTGTTTCGCCCCCTATGCTTTTACTTAAAATGGATTAGTCCACTCCCCCTGTCTATCTCACATAGTTAGTTTGGCCCAGCCCCATATCCTCCTTAGCAAAGCTTGCTTTCCTTCAGTCTTACCATAGAAACATGTGAGTAAACATCCTGTTCTATACTAGGTGATTGCATCCTGTTTTTACCTTCCTCCCATAAGAAAGCACACCAAGAGACGCTCTTTCTACTCACAAGACACCTTTTATTTGCTGTTACTTTCCAATAAAGTGAAGGAAATACAAAGTAATTTGTGTGATTTGAAAAGGGGATGAGTTAAGCTATCTGACTCCAATCATATCCTGCTTTTGATATTTGCTTCTCGCATGTGACCCTGGGCTTCCAGAATAATATACAAACACACCCCAAAACGATGCATGCAATGAAGTATTTGCTCCAAAAATGACGCACAGTATAGAGCAGGGATGTCCAAACTCCGGCCCCGCAGATGTTCCTGAACTACAACTCCCTGAAATCTCTGACTGCATTAGATGGATGGAGAAGCATGGGGTTCAGGGACATCTGGGGGGGGGGGCGGCGTTTGGAGATCCCTGGTATAGATCATATGCTTCGAAAAAGTTGTGCAGAATTCAGGATTAATCCAAATATATCCAATCAGATTTTTTTCGGGATCTTTTAATTCGCATTGATTCAGATCACCATTTATACAGCCGCGCTCCGATCTGATCATGAAACATTGTGTTCTGCAGCTCGGTCGCCCTGTATTCAGCCCCCTCCGCCCGGTAATATCCGGTGATTCTCCTGGCTCGGGTCTCTCGCTCAGACAGGGACGTGATAATGGACAAACTCACTGCGGAAAGAACAATGTCTCCCCTGGGGCCCATCAGCCTAATGCCGGCTGATAAATAGGACATGGGTGCTGATTGCTAAATTGAAGGTCAGCTCCTGCGCGCCGCCCGAGTAACGGCGGACCCACGGGAAATCCGGCGCTAGGTGCGTGCGAGGCGGCAGCCGCTGGAAAGGGAAGGTTAGTAGACGTGCTGCACGCGTCGCTGCTTTCATTACTTTTACCGTTTCGGAATTCGGCATCAGATTAATCCATTAGTGAAGTTAATTGTCCGACTTCTGCCGTTGGGTTCCCTGCTGGGACGCGCGCAAACCTGACGCGGCAAATTCTGCCTCTAAAGACAACGAGCTCGCCGAGCGGAGGTGGAACATCAAAAAACACTAGAACCCCTTTAGTATAGGATAAAGCCAGGAGGCTGGAACGCTGCGGGTATCTTCAGGTGAGACATCTACTAAAGAGACACCAGAGCCTCGAGCGCCGAGACTTCATTCAGGATGTGGCAAAATCTGAGTATCGAGTGCACAGTGGAGCGGATATACCCCTAAATGAGTGAGCGCCGTCTAACCCCCATCCCAATATAAAATGAATGAGACTGGTTGTTTATAAACATACAATTTTAATTCATATTAACCCTTTTGGGACCGCACAACAGTCTAGGCGGTCATACAATGCTGTGCTTTAATGCCCAGCTCCATCCTGGCATTGGCTGAGCCGACGTGCGACGGATAATATATTCCCAGAGGTAGCAGGACTTCTACCACCCCATTTCTTGGTCATGCTCCTTCAACTGCACCTTCATGGATCCTATTGCCACAAGGAATGGTTTAGTGAATAAGTCCCTAATGAATCGTACATCTTCCTTAGTCCAGGGTTGATGGATAATCATTATCCGCGCAGCTGGGTGTAACTCATCTCCGCTACGAGCGCATGAAATACTATGTTATTATGGGATTTGTCCAAACTCCAGCTTTTTTTCCCTCCCTGAACACAGAAACATTCTCATCCTTGAATGCGTAGAAAACCGCGAAACTGAAAAACCGGTTCATCAAGCTTCCAGAAATAACCGCAGACCCCGGCTCTGCCGCGACAGGTCTTCCTTTCCATGTGCACACGTATCGTCTAATTGTCAGCGCGCCTTAATTACGCCGCACTTATCGCTACACTGTCAGGCTTCAGCGGCTTCCTGAGCGCGGCGCGACAGCGACCAGAGTTATAACGCCGTGTTCACGTTTTATGGTTCACGCACAAAGTCCGTGCAGCGAACCGGTGATAACCAACGCAATCAACGTGACAAATCAGCGCGCAGGAGGCAGAGGCAGGACTGGTGGATCAGCGATAATGCTCAATGCCGGGCAAAGAGGGAACCCCGGGGTGTGTATGTTTTCATATCTGCCCCCCCAATCAACCCATCACCCAGAAAACCCCACGAGAGAAACCGCTTCCGTCTTAAACATTTAGGCTGGGGTCAGGCTAACGCATCGTTAACGTGCGTTTAGGCGCACTTAATCACGGTCGCAGTAGCAGCAAATGACGGGCAATGACGCCAATATACGATGTACGGCCGCACGAAAGTGCAGTTGCACAACGTAAGTGGCAAACGAACGCATTTTTTCGAGAACGCAGAACCGCTAGTACTGACGTACAGAGTGCGCTGCGTCCGCTAGTGGCGAGTGTGCATGATTAGGAGACATCAGACGCTGCTCATGTCCGGCCAACATAACGTCCAGACGCAAAAAGTGTTTTATTGATAACCGTACAAAATCACGGATGAAAATGCGCATCGTATGACCGTTATCGCGTATTCCGTGAAAAAATGCGTCCATTCGTTCGAACGCACTTTCTCACGGACAACGCGAAAAATGCGTTAGTCTGACCCTAGCCTTACAGACGCATTGCTGGGAGATTTATTACTGTGCAGCTCTGTTATACACCCGCACACCCTGAGGCTGGTGTCAGACGAGCGTAGTGTTCACGTCCGTGATTGCGCCTAAAAGTACGTCCGTGATAGCATGAAAGAATAGTCCATGGAGCCTGACACATGAAGTACGTCCGCACTGAACTGCGGACGCACAAGGGCCGCGGCAAACGGACGCAGTTAGGCAAGAACGTAATACTGCTAGAACGGACGTGCGGAGTGCGCCGCGTCCACAACGTCTGCATAGCTTTGTGTGTGAGTGATGGAGCGAGGTCAGACGGACTGCATTTATACGTCCAGCATTTTTGACGGACAGAATGTTTTTTCATTGTAATTTATTTTTTCCCTCCTACATCCGTCAAAAATAACTTCAGTGAAAAAAACGGACTGTGTGACCACATACTGCGTCATCCGTACTGACGAGTCCGTACTGCACGGACGTACAGCCCGTAGAAATCACGCTCGTCTGACCCCAGCCTGAATATATGGAGGAACCCCTAAAAAGACACCCCACACCCTGAATATATGGAGGAACCCCTAAAAAAGACACCCGCACACCCTGAATATATGGAGGAGCCCCTAAATAGACACCGCACACCCTGAATATATGGAGGAAGCCCCTAAAAAGACACCGCACACCCTGAATATATGGAGGAGCCCCTAAAAAGACACCCGCACACCCTGAATATATGGAGGAGCCCCTAAAAACACACCCGCACACCCTGAATATATGGAGAGCCCTAAATAGACACCCGCGCACCCTGAATATATGGAGGAGTCCCTAAAAAACACACCCGCACACCCTGAATATATGGAGGAGCCCCTAAAAACACACCCGCACACCCTGAATATATGGAGGAGCCCCTAAAAACACACCCGCACACCCTGAATATATGGAGGAACCCCATAAAAAACACACCCGCACACCCTGAATATATGGAGGAACCCCTAAAAACACACACCCCGCACACCCTGAATATATGGAGGATCCCCTAAAAAGACACCCACACACCCTGAAATATTATGGAGGAGCCCCTAAAAACACATCTGCACACCCTGAATATATGGAGAACCCCATAAAGCCACCCACACACCCTGAATATATGGAGGAGCCACTAAAAACACACCCACACATCCTGAATATATGGAGGAGCCTAAAAAACACACCCGCCACACCCTGAATATATGGAGGAACCCCATAAAAGACACCCACACACCCTTAATATATGGAGGAACCCCTAAAAAACACACCCGCACACCCTGAATATATGGAGGAACCCCTAAAAAGACACCCACACACCCTGAATATATGGAGGACCCCTAAAAACCACACCCACACACCCTGAATATATGGAGGAGCCCCTAAAAGACACCCACACACCCTGAAATATGGAGGAGCCCCTAAAAAGACAACCCGCACACCCTGAATATATGGAGGAACCCCTAAAAACCACCCACACACCCTGAATATATGGAGGAGCCCCTAAAAACACACCCGCCACACCCTGAATATATAGGAGCCCCTAAAAAGACACCCACACACCCGAATATTATGAGAGCCCCTAAAAAGACACCCACACACACCCTGAATATATGGAGGAGCCCCTAAAAAGACACCCCACACCCTGAATATATGGAGCAACCCCTAAGAAGGGACACCCGCACACCCTGAATATATGGAGGAACCCCATAAAAGACACCCACACACCCTGATATATGGAGGAGCCCCTAAAAACACACCCACACACCCTGAGATATGGAGGAGCCCCTAAAAAAAAACCCCGCACACCCTGAATATATGGAGAACCCCTAAAAAGACACACCCCGCACACCCTGATATATGGAGGAGCCCCTACAAAACACCCGCACACCCTGAATATATGGAGGAGCCCCTAAAAACACACCCACACACCCTGAATATGGAGGAGAACCCCTAAAAAACACACCCACACCCTGAATATATGGAGGATCCCCTAAAAAGACACCCACACACCCTGAATATTAATGGAGGAACCCCTAAAAACCACACCCGCACACCCTGAATATATGGAGGAACCCCATAAAAAAGACCCCAACACCACCCTGAATATATGGATTAGCCCCTAAAAACACACCCGCACACACACTGAATATATAGAGGAGCCCCTAAAAAACACCCGCACACCCTGAATATATGGAGGAACCCCTAAAAAGACACCCGCACACCCTGAATATATGGAGGAGCCCCTAAAAACACACCCACACACCCTGAATATATGGAGGAGCCCCTAAAAGACACCCACACACCCTGAATATATGGAGGAGCCCCTAAAATCACACCCACACACCCTGAATATATGGAGGAACCCCTAAAAAGACACCCACACACCCTGAATATATGGAGGAACCCCTAAAAAGTGTGGCATGAGGAGAGTAAGGTGGGTCAGAGGGGATTAAGCCCAAACTATGGACACAGTCGTTTGGGTAGTACTGAAGGGACTGACCCTGGTAAATCAGGCCACTTGGGCAGTATAGTCTGATCACTTTATCACAGATCCTGTGTCAGTGTATGTTTCCCGTGAGCCGCTGTTTGTGTGACGGCCACACGCAGCACGTAACATGGATATATTGTATACCCTTTTTATTACTTGCTTTGCAACATGTTACGAGGCCGGATCTTGTTAACCGAGTAATAAACAAAGCCAGAGAAAAGGTCAAAATCCACAACAAAGAGACACGAGTCATGAGATCTGACGCACGACGTATAAATAAGCATCTAGATCAGGGCTGTCAAGCTCCAGACACCCACATGCTGATGCCTACAATTCCCAGAATTCTTTCAATGCAATGAATGACCAGAGAATTGTATGGCTTGTAGTTCAGAAATATCAGAGGGGCCGGAGTTTTTCAGCCCAGTTGTGCATCGTACAATCCCTCCTGTATCTGTTTGATGGTTTTGTCTCATCTCCAAACATTGTCCCATCGTCTTGTACAGCGCTGAGGAATATGTTGGTGCTTTATAAATAAAGTATGCCGCTAGAATGGTATGGCAAGACCTAACTAACCAGCTTCGGGTGTGTGGCCAGTGCTGCCATGCGACTGGTCACACATACACCGTGACCTTCCATGACCTTCCTGCGCTTCTGAAAAGACCCAAAAATAATAAGATATATATCTAGAAAAGGAAATAATGTAACTATAGGGATTGTTCACTAAACTCCGAATAGTGAATATCACAGTATCTGCAATTTCAGGGAAATTCGTCTATTTACTCTATTTTCGCCAAATATTGTGCAATTTTCCGCAATTCGGCAGCACCGAAACTGTCCCTTCAGAAATTAACGATTGACCTATTTGTAGAACGCCAAATTACAGGGAAATAACCTGATTTCGGTGATTTCAAGTCGACAGGTTTAAACAGGTGAATTTAATAGGTTTTAATGTAATAAATGGAATATCTTTAATGTATATAATTTTGTTACTAAACCTAATTTTTTCTAAAAGACCTTTTTCTATTTTTTAAAAGACATTTTGTTTTTTTGTTTTGACAGGATCTTATTTTTTAAAGGGCCTTTTATTAGTTTTAGACACATTTTTACTACATTTTTATTGATTTATCACCTATTAGGAGAATTGGAGACTTTTTTCTTTTCTTCTCGGTTCAGTGGAATTTGCCGATGTCAATTTGGTGATTATTGCCAACGTTCGACAGCTGCGTTGGCAAAAGCATACGGTAACCATTCAATAAATAGCTCACACATGGGTATTGCCCCCAGCTCATGGATATGCCCCCCAGCTCATGGACCACCCCCCCCCCCCGCGACGATACTTACCTTCCTGAGCGACGCCGGGAATGTCTCCGCGCGTGCGCTCATTGGAAGGACCCCAGCCGCGACCACGTGGGACCATGTGATCGCGGCTGGGGTCCTTCCAACGAGCGCGCGGAAGCTTTCCCGGCGGTCCCCAGGAAGGTAAGTATGAACACAGTGAGCAGCTGCAGGGCCTGTCCGAATGCCGATAGAGCATTCAGACAGGCCCTGCAGCTGCTCTCCGCGATGATACTTAACTTTCCGGCGCCGCTCAGGAAGGTAAGTATCATCGCAGAGAGCAGCTGCAGGGCCTGTCTGAATGCTCTATCGGCATTCGGACAGGCCCTGCAGCTGCTCACTGTGTTCATACTTACCTTCCTGGGGACCGCCGGGAAAGCTTCTGCGCGCTCGTTGGAAGGACCCCAGCCGCGATCACATGGTCCCACGTGGTCGCGGCTGGGGTCCTTCCAATGAGCGCACGCGCGGAGACATTCCCGGCGTCGCTCAGGAAGGTAAGTATGCCAGAGAGCTCCAGGGGCGGCTGTCCGAATGCCGAAAGAGCATTCGGACAGCCGCCGCAGCCCCTCGGATGCCGGCAAGCCGGCTCAATGCCGGCTTCCGGTATTGGGAAAAATATCGGGGGGTACTGCAGGAGTACCAAGTACTCCTGCAGTACCCAGTATCGGCCCCGATACCGATACTAGTATCGGTATCGGTGCAACCCTACTTGAAAACGAGAGAAATCTCAATGTATCCTTCCTGGTAACATCCTTTATAAATAAATAAATAAATAGATCCTTAAAAATGCGAAGCAGAATTCTCTGGTGTGACTTTTATCCGCAGCACAGAGTGAGTCTCAGCGAGGTCATAATGTTGCAATATTGCATTGAATCTTTGTTTTGTCACCAGCATTTATTGCCGCCGGCGTCTGCGCTTCACATGTGACCTGCATGTCCTTCACTTTAGATTTTCTAAGATCTGATCTTTCTCGTTTAGAGCAGGGGGCAGCAACCTCAACCCTCTAGACGTTTTGGAACTACATCTCCCATGATGCTCAGCCCCTCATTAGGTTAGCAGAGATTCATGGGATATGTAGTTCCAAAACATCTGGAGGGCCGGGCTCGCTGAGTGTCCATGGCTCTGGGACCGGGAACTTGCTGTATTATGTCAGCCAATTCCTGGGCATTCAATGCGAGCACTCTGTGGGAGACTCAGAGCACGTTAGTGTAGTATGACATCACAGGTCAGCAAACGCATAGCAACAATATGACTTAATAGAAAAAAAACATAAAAATGATCACCAGAAGAATCATACAGAGTGACCAGAAAAGTAAATCATGATGGTGGCATGGGATCCCATGGGCGCTTTAATGGGTTAATGATCACATGTGTCGCCATGGAGGCGCGGAGGATTTTGTATTCCTTTTTGTAGAACAAGCAGAAACTGAAATTTCACATAGTTACATAGTTACGTAGTTATATAGGCTGAAAAAAGACATGCGTCCATCGGGTTTAGCCTCTCCCACATAACCTACTGCTGTTGATCCAAAAGAAGGCAAAAAACCCAGTCTGAAATATGCAACATACCGGGAAAAAATTCCTTCTTGACCCCAGATGGCGTCAGATTCTCCTTGGATCAAGAAGCTTTTACCCACATATTAAATATTATAACCCTTAATATTCTGTGTCTGCAGGAAGTCATCCAGTCATTTTTTAAAAGTCTGTACAGACTCTGACCCAACCACCTCAACAGGCAGAGAATTCCACAGCTTTATTATTCTCACCGTAAAATAACCCTTCCTATGCTTTAAGGCTAGGGTCAGACGAGCGTGATTTCTACGGACTGTGCGTCCTTGCACACGGACGTACGTCAGTACGGAAGACGCAGTAGTGGCCACACAGTCCGTTTATTCACTGATGTATATTTTGACGGATGTAGGAGAGAAAATAAAATAAAAATCAAAACCATTTTGTCCGTGAAAAATGCTGGATGTATAAATGCAGTCTGTCTGACCACGTTCCATCACTCACACACAAAGCTATGCAGACGTTGCGGACGCAGCGCACTTTGTGCGGCCGTTCTAGGGGTTGTACGTTCTTGCCTGCCTTGCGTCCGTGGGCCGCGGCCGTTGTGCGTCCGCAGTTCAGTGCGGACGAACTTCATGTGTCAGGCTCCAATGGGCTTTCTGTCATGCTATCACGGACGTACTTTTAGGCTAGGGTCAGACTGAGGCAGTGCGAACGCGCGTGCAGCCGCACTTAATCACGGCCGCACTAGCAGCAAGTGCCAGGCAATGACGGCCAATATACGAAGTACGGTCGCACAAAAGTCCGGCTGCGCAACGCAAGTGGAAAATGAACGCATTTTTTCGAGAACGTGAAACCGCTAGTACTGATGTACAGAGTGCGCTGCGTCCGCTAGAGGCGTGTGTGCGTGAATTGGAGACATCAGACGCTGCTAATGTCCGGCCAACATAACGTCCAGATGCAAGAAGTGTTTTATTGATGATCCGTACAAAATCACGGACGAAAATGCGCATAGTATGACCGCTATCACGTATTCTGTGAAAAAATGCGTCCATTCGTTCGAACGCACTTTTTCACAGACAACATAAAAATGCGTTCGTCTGACCCTAGCCTAAGGCGCAATCACGGACGTGAACACTACGCTCGTCTGACCCCAGCCTAAGCTAAATTTTCTTCCAGTCTAAATGGATGACCCCTTGTCCTATGTATAGTCCCGTTAATGAATAGGTTATCAGACAATGGTTGATAATGGCCCCGTATATATTTATATAAGGTTATCAGATCCCCTCTAAGGCGCCTTTTCTCTAAACTAAACAGGTTTAAGCTTGTTGGTCTTTCCTCATAACTTAACCCTTCCATTCCCCTTATTAATTTAGTCGCCGTCTCTGCACTTTTTCTAACGCTATAATATCTTTTTTTAAGACCGGTGCCCAAAATTGCACGGCATATTCAAGGTGCGGCCTGACCATTGATTTATACAGAGGCAAAATTATGTTTTCATCCCGTGAGTGAACTCCCCTTTTAATGCATGCCAGTACTTTGCTGGCCTTGGCGGCTGCTGTTTGACATTGCACATTGTTACTTAGTTTGAAGTCTATGATTATTCCCAAATCCTTCTCCTGCTTGGATTTCCCTAAGGCTAGGGTCAGACTGAGGCAGTGCGAACGCGCGTGCAGCCGCACTTAATCACGGCCGCACTAGCAGCAGATGCCGGGCAATGACGGCCAATATACGAAGTACGGTCGCACAAAAGTGCGGCCGCGCAACGCAAGCGGCAAACAAACGCATTTTTTCGAGAACGTGAAACCACTAGTACTGACGTACAGAGTGCGCTGCGTCCGCTAGCGGCATGTGTGCGTGATTAGGAGACGTCAGACGCTGCTAATGTCCGGCCAACATAACGTCCAGACGCAAAAAGTGTTTTATTGATGATCCGTACAAAATCACGGATGAAACTGCGCATCGTATGACCACTATTGCGTATTCCGTGAAAAAATACGTCCATTCGTTCGAACGCACTTTTTCACGGACAACGTGAAAAATGCGTTAGTCTGACCCTAGCCTTACTCCGTACCATTTAGGGTATAAATTACTTGTGTGTTCTTCACTCCAAAGTGCATAACTTTGCATTTATCTAGATTAAATCTCATCTGCCATTTAAGTGCCCAGTCCCCCAATCTATCTAAATCCCTCTGCAGCGAAGTAACATCCTGCTCACATTGTATTTCTTTTCCTAGTTTTGTGTCATCTGCAAACACTGATACATGACTTTCAATGCCTATCTCAAGGTCATTTATAAATAAATTGAATAGTATTGGGCCTATAATAGACCCCTGAGGGACACCGCTTACCACTGGTGTCCATCTTGAAAATGTACCATTTATGACCACTCTCTGTACCCTATCTTTTAGCCAGTTTTCTATCCAAGAACAAGTATTTTCATCTAGACCATTTTTTCTCAATTTAAATAGTAACCTTTTGTGTGGAACTGTGTCGAAAGCTTTGGCAAAATCTAAGTAAATCACATCCACTGCGACCCCCTGATCTATACTTCTAATTACTTCCTCATAGAACGTAATTAGGTTAGTCTGACATGATCTGTGTTTCATGAAACCATGCTGATTTTTGCCAATTACATTATACCTCCCAATAAATTCCTGAATATTATCCCTTAGTAACCCCTCGAATACTTTCCCAGCCACAGATGTTAAGCTCACAGGTCTATAATTCCCAGGCACAAATTTTAAACCTTTCTTAAATATAAGGACCACGTCAGCTTTTCTCCAATCCTCTGGTACGATTCCTGAAAGAAAAGAATCTTGAAAGATTAAGAACAGAGGTTTACATATTTCAACACAAAGCTCCTTCAGTACTCGCGGGTGAATTCCATCTGGCCCTGGGGCTTTATTCACATTCACATTGTTTAATTTCTGCAAAACCTTGTCCTGAGTCAACCAGTCACTTTGTATTAGTAAGTTTTTATTAATGAATTTCATGTCTCCTGTTATAGGTTTCTCTTTGATAAATACTGAAGAAAAATAATCATTTAAAATTTCTGCCTTATCCTGATCTTCAGTTAACAATAACCCTGACTCAGATTTTAGTGAACCTACATTTTCACTCTTAGGTTTTTTAGAATTTATGTACCTAAAGAATCTTTTAGGGTTGGTCTTGCTCTCTTTGGCTATTTCTTTTTCATTTTCTAGTGTAGCCCATCTAATCGCATTTTTACATGCTTTATTGGCTGCCCTATATGCTTTATAGGATGCCTCAGATTTATCAAATTTAAAAGCTTTAAATGCCTTCTTTTTATTTTTCATTTCCTTAGTTACCTTCCTACTAAGCCACATTGGTTTCAGTCTGTTTCTTTTATATTTATTAACCAGTGGAATATATTGTGACGGGTACTTTTCTAGTGTTAGTTTAAAGATATTCCATTTATCCTCAGTATTTTTCCCATGAAAGAGTTTCTGCCAGTCAATGACATTGAGAGCTTCCTTTATTTTAATAAAGTTGGCCTTTTTAAAATTATATGTTTTAGCTGCCCCTTATGAATGTGTTTTTTTGAGTTAATTTCAAAAGTCACCATGTTATGGTCGCTATTTCCCAACTGTTCCTTTACATTAATATTTGAGAAAAGATCCACATTATTTGTTATAACCAGGTCCAGACAGTTATCCTCTCTAGTTGGTGTTTCTACCAGTTGTGACATGAAGGTATCATTTAAAATGTTCAGAAACCGGATTCCCTTTGCTGAATTACTAGTCCCACTATCCCAATTAATGTCCGGGTAATTAAAATCTCCAATAATTAAAGTGCTTCACGGTTTTCTCTTTTTTTGTTTTGGCAGCAGAGACTGGAACATGAGGGCCTGATGGACCACTGCAGTGATAGTGAACCTCGGCACTCCAGATGTCTCAGAACTACATATCCCATGATGCTTAGACACACTTAAGAATGGCTGAGCATCATGGAACATGTGATGGCAAACCTTGGCAGCCCAGATGTTTCAGAACTACATGTCCCATCATGCTCAGCCATTCGTAAGTGTGTCTAAGCATCATGGGACATGTAGTTCTGTAGCATCTGGGGTGCCGAGGCTTGTCATCACTGGCTTTTATCAAAATAATACATGTATTGTGACACACACACGCTAGGGTTGTCAGGTTGGCCATGTTTTCCTTGACACATATAATTTATTCATGCTGATGGGCAGTGAATGAAAAATGCCACCCTGCAGCATGTATAATCCATATGCTGCAGGTAAGAATTGAAAGAGGAATCCCAGGTGACCTGCCTTGATTTCCGTCCTGCAGCATATGAATTATACATGTTACAGGGCAGCACTTTTCCCTGTGATCCCCTCTGCATGAAATAGTAATATGTGTACAGGAAAATATGACTGATCTGGCGTGCCTAAAAACACACACACACACACACACACACACACACACACACACACACTTTCGTCAGGATATAAATAAGAACAATGCGTTTCTCGCATTAGAAATAATATAATGTATTTATTTACCTTAGAATTTCATGTGTTTAATAATAGACAGTATCTGTACAGATAAATACAATCATTGCACAAACATCCTCTGATTATAAATAGAACGTAAAGGCTCTCAGAGGGAACTTATTCACTAAACAGTGATTTGTCACAAACTGGTGACCAGAGTGTAAAACAAACAGGGTTATTCAGAGAAAGGTGCAACTCTGGAGAACTTTTGGAGAAGTGAAAACTCTAGGTCAAAATAGCCAAACCAGAAAACTTCTCCCATTTATCTCACTTCCCAAATTGGCTATTTTGACCTAGAATTTTCACTTCTCCAAAAGTTCTCCCGAGTTTCACCTTTCTCTGAATAACCTTGAAAGACTCAACAGGGGATCATCAACTAAACGGCAAACTGAAAACACGATGAAAAAATTTGCTGTGCAGTTTGGTTTTCAAATCTTGTTTTCAGTTTGCTGTTTAGTGAATAATCCCCATTGAAATTTCTTTTTTTGACTTCGGTGAAATTGGCTATTTAGTGAATAAATCCCTGGTAATAAAATATCAATTTTTTTATTTCTTTATGTATAAAAATAAAATAGCAACATTATTGCATGTGGCGTCTGGGCAAGCGCTCAGGGCGGCGCTGCTAATCACAATCTATCTGCATCCTGAGCATGAATTACACCTTTTTTTCAGCCCGAAATAGAGATCACGCGTCTCGGCGATAGAAAGTCATGCCGGTGAATTACTGGAGTAATGTGCAGCAATTACTGTGAATTTGGGGGATTTTTTCTCCTTGCGCTGCCAGGCTGACTCTGATTTACGCAGCTCATCGCGTCGTTATGAAGGCGGAATATACATATTCGGCATTTCCGAGCAGAGGTAAACCAGGAGGCACGTTCGGAGCTTTTATGGCCAAACTGTTCATCAAGGTAACTGCCGGTACCGAGCCGGTGAGATTAACCCAATAAGGACCAAACAAAATGATGTCATGATTCTAGCCTGATGACATCACGCCCACTTATGTCACTCGCCACAATCTGCGCTAAAACTGAAATATACAATAATATGAAGCAGATATACTATATAAGAAATATATTAAAATAATAAAAATAAAATAAAGCGACGGAGCAATAGAAACTACATTTCCCATGATGCTCAGACAACCTAGAGCAGCAAGGATGAATCTTGACACCCATGATGTTTTGGAACTGCATATTTCAGGATGCTTAATCACACATAAGGCTGGCAGAGCACCGTGGGACATGTAGTTATAAAAAACATCTGGGGTGACATGTTTTGCCACCATTGGCCTCGAGTGAGGGATGACATGGGAAATGTAGTCCAAAAAGGATACAGAGTTTGTTGTCACTTGTTGTCGTAAGACTCTAAGGGCCGAGGCTTGATTGGATTTCCAAGGAAGAGGATCATGGGTATTGTAGTCCAAACAGCAGTTGTTGGCTTCTTTGGTCTATACGTAGGGCATTTTTTTCCCCTGTCTCTGCTGAGTCGGGAGTCCTGCTCCAGTTGAAAAGCTCAGAAACAGGAGAGGAATGAGGGGGATACTGAGCTGTCACAGCTGTAAAATAGACAAAAAGATGCTGAACGGCCTGAAAACGGTTACCTTTTTCTGCTCTCTTGGTCAGGACCATCAAACTCCGGCCGCCCAGAAGTTGAGGCCGACAATTCCCAGAATTCATTCAATACAATAGACAGCCAGGGAATCATGGGAGTTGTAGTTCAGAAACATCCGGGGGTAGAGGGGGCTTTAGAGTTAGTGACACCTTAGGTAAAGCTCAGCTGTGAGGCCTCTATTATTTAGCAAAAATGCAGAAATTAACCCCTCAAAAATCATTACTGATGAAGCTCAGACGGTGGTTTGGTGTTTGTGAATGCAGGGGAGTATTTTTGTGGTGTATCAGCCCCCCCCATGAAGGGATGCACACTGAAATCCCACCCAATCATGATCAAGCGAGGCCTTAGGCAACCACCTATTTACAGAGCTGCCTCTGTCCAGGGGGCCGGAGTTGGACAGCCTTGCTCTACGTGGTTCAGTAAGGGGTCTTCACTGGAAGGGTGAGGACAAGGGGGAAAAGCACACCCCTCGGCTGGGGTAATATCGGTAAGTCGCCCTCCATAAACCTGGGCGAGACGTCATCGGTGAGGAAGCGCAGGTGGAAGTTCCTGCTGACGCAGAAGATGCTGTTGTCGATGACGGCGCACTGGAAGGGCACTGGGTACGGCACCGGGTAACTGGCACATTCGTACCAAATCCTGGCTCGGATGTTACAGCGGTGTACGGTGATCCCCATGCTGCGGTTGAGGTCGAACCGGTACAGGAAATTGTTAGCCGCCACCATGTCCGTCGTGCGGTCTTTGCTGCCGGTAATAACGCTGTTCTTCCACAGGTTCTCCTTGGGCCGGTACCTCAGAAGCATGTACCGGATGGTGCCGCCTGTAACGTAAATCTCGTCATCATACGCCGTGGCCATGTGTGCTACGGCAAAAGTGTCATTGGGAAGAGGGGCCACGTAAGACCACCTGTTTTGGCGCGGGTCGTAGCGCTCAACTGTGTGGAGACACTCCCCTCCGATTGCATACAAATAGCCGTCCAGGGCCACCAGCTTGCACTGGGGTCGCGCTTCTTTCAGAGGACTGATGTCACGCCAAGTGTTCGTGTATGGATTGTAGCAAACGACACGTTTGGAGGGCTTCATCTGTCGCTCAGGACCTTCAGATCCAAGGGCAATAAAAACATAGTTGAACATGGTGGCAATGGAGCAGCCCCGGCTGACGGCCTCCTTCGGGATGAGGGACAGAGGCCTCCACGCGCCGTTCTCATGGTCGTAGTATTTGAAAGTGCTGTGGCTTTTCGAATCTGCAAAACCTTGGGAATCGATGTCTGCCGCCACGACGTACCTCCTCCCTTTCATTCGCTTCTCTAGAATCAGGTCTCGCTCCGTGGCATTCAGGCGCCCGTACACGGAGGGGTTCTGCAACACCTGCAAGAAGTTAATGCTCATGAGCTTGTACGCCGCCGCTTTGAGGTCATCCTGGTTGTGCTGCTTGGCCAGGGAAAGGACATCATAGCAGTTGTCCAAATCGAGGTGGACGTCGAAGGTGGATTCTGGGCCCAGGGAGACGTGGTACGTGGCAGCTCCAGACTCAAACTGTATCTCCTCACCTGTAGATGAGTCGACGTCGGATAGGCTTTGGTTTGAGGGCCCTTTGTAGTCCTCGCTCTTGGTCTTCGGGCTTTGCACATCGATGCTGCTGCTTTGAAGCTCATGCAACAATTCTTCATTGTCCTTTTCAGGTTCCTCAGCTTGGCCAGGAGGTTTTATCAGACTTTCTTCATCCACACCTTGCTTTACGTCCTCCTTGAAATGAGCGAGTGGTGGCTCAGCAGCAGAGAAGTCGGATCCAACCTTAACGTTTCTCTCCCTGCATGACTGAGACGTGGACTCCACGTGGTAGTCGTAGATTTTTCTCCTCAGGCTTCCTTGCGATTGATTCTGGTCTGGACCGATGTCCTCTGTCGACTTCTCTGGGATGATATTTTCCTGAATCTGGACTTTGGTCGTAGATGAAAACCTGTGCAGCTCGCGAATAGACTGGTGATCCTGCTCGGTGGAGACATTAAAGTTGCAACGGGTCTCTGTGTTTTGGGTGGCTCTTGCGGTGCAGTTCACGTCGTTCCCCAGATCCAAACTTTCCTTCATTTCAATTCCTTCGGGATCTTGCCGGTAGTTAGGTGACTGACAGCCAGCAATGTCCCCATCGCAGGTGTCCTCTTCTTCTCTACTGTCTTCTGAACCAGACTCTTGCTTCTGGTCTGGAACTTCGTCACTTTCTCTTTCTCCTTCATGTTTCACGTCGTCTTGACCTTCACAGGTTGTAGCGGTGGCTTTACTCTCCGTTGACTCACGTTTGAGGCTTTCCAATCCCTCCTGAGCTGGAAGCAGAAGCTCTCGAGCGTTTAAAGGATCATCGGTTGGTTGTTTGCTCTGGTGATCGAGGACCTCGCTGCTCTGCAGGTTGTTGCGCCGAAACCTCAGTGTAGCCGATTCATGGTCCGGGTAACTTCTCGGGGAAGCCTCGAAAGTCGGGATTTCTTCTGTCGGGACAACCCTGGCATCTTCACTCGACGCTTCAACGATCTCCCGCGTTCTGGACTTGTAGAACCTGTATGCCAGTGCCAGGACAAACAGCGCGGAGACGGAAAGTGCCAGCTTCCCCATGAGCTGCATGTCTGACTGCCAGGCTCCGCTCTCCCAGCCCGTGTTAATCATTATTCTAAATTAACTGAAGGTTGAAGAATGTCAGGAATCCATGTAATTATCGTCCCGCTGAAAACCGGCTCGATCTGCTCTCCCGCAGCCTTCTCCGCCTGGCTCGGCACCTGTGCAGGTGAGCAGGTTGAGCCGGAGATCCCGCGGTACCGGCTGCTCAGGTTTGCTAGGGGACCTGCTTTTCATATTGAAGGGGGGGATTTTGCATGTTGGGAGAAGGAGGGACGTGCAAATAAAACACGTCGACGTGGCAGAGGAAATATGTTTGCAAAGCAAATACATGCGGGAGAGAAAGAAAAACACCTTACGAAAATACACCCCCCCCGGAAAAAACACCCCTCCCCCTCCGCAAATAATAAATAACGCTAATCAATGCACAGAATAAACACTGGCGATATTTTAGGTCTTCAGGAAGTGAGAAGCTCCCTGAAATCTGCGTCTTGACATTGCAACATGAACCTTTGCTCATAAAACCATAAAACGTGTCCTTGTCAACCATCGCAAACAGAAAACGAAACTCACGGAGTTGAATGCGGGTCACGGGCGATACTATTTGTGCCCAGGGCCGGGTCTTGGTGGGTGGGAGACCAGGACCGGATGCCGTGCACCTCCAGCACCTATCAAGACCCGGTCCTGGTCTCCCACCCAGCAGAGCCTGGGTATAAATGGGAGCACAGGTTGCCATACGCCCTCCCACAGGGCACCTGGAACCCGCATGGAGGGGATTACTGTGGGAATGAGGCCAGATTTTTTTTTAACAAATCAATTTATTAATTTTTAAGACCAAGCCATAATGAATGATAAGCATATGAATGATACAGGGTCTGAACACAAACACATTAACACCTGATTTTTTTTGTTATTGCGCATCAAAATGACGATTATAAAATGCTGCGGTTCAAGATATGACGCCCGCACCATGTTGTGTATGGAAAAGTGTTGCAGGATTAAAAGATTGTTGCAGACCGATTCGAAAGTGGGAGCCATGACTCTGCTCCCAACGAGGCTCTGCTCTCAATGTGGCTCTGCTCCAATGAGGCCTTTACTCTCAACGAGGCTATACTCTCAATGAGGCTCTACTCCCAACGGGGCTCTACTCTCAATGAGGCTCTTCTCCCAACGAGGCTCTGCTCCCAAGAGGCTCTGCTCCCAACGAGGCTCTCCTCCCAACGAGGCTCTCCTCCCAATGAGGCTCTACTCTCAACGAGGCTCTGCTCCCAACGAGGCTCTACTCCCAATGAGGCTCTACTCCCAGCGAGGCTTTACTCTCAATGAGGCTTTCCTCTCAACGAGGCTCTGCTCCCAGCGAGGCTCTACTCTCAATGAGGCTCTGCTCCCAACGAGGCTCTCCTCCCAATGAGGCTCTGCTCCCAGTGAGGCTCTCCTCCCAACGAGGCCTTTACTCTCAATGAGGCTTTATTCTCAATGAGGCTCTGCTCCCAATGAGGCTCTACTCCCAACGAGGCCTTTACTCTCAACGAGGCTCTACTCTCAATGAGGCTCTACTCCCAACGGGGCTCTATTCTCAACGAGGCTCTACTCTCAATGAGGCTCTACTCCCAATGGGGCTCTACTCTCAACGAGGCTCTACTCTCAATGAGGCTCTTCTCCCAACGAGGCTCTGCTCCCAACGAGGCTCTGCTCCCAACGAGGCTCTCCTCCCAATGAGGCTCTACTCTCAACAAGGCTCTGCTCCCAATGAGGCTCTACTCCCAGCGAGGCTTTACTCTCAACGAGGCTTTCCTCTCAACGAGGCTCTGCTCCCAGCGAGGCTCTACTCTCAATGAGGCTCTCCTCCCAACGAGGCTCTCCTCCCAACGTGGCTCTCCTCCCAACGAGGCTCCCCTCCCAACGAGGCTCTCCTCTCAATGAGGCTCTGCTCCCAGTGAGGCTCTCCTCCCAACGAGGCCTTTACTCTCAATGATGCTCTACTCCCAACGGGGCTCTACTCTCAACGAGGCTCTACTCTCAATGAGGCTCTTCTCCCAACGAGGTTCTGCTCCCAATGAGGCTCTCCTCCCAATGAGGCTCTCCTCCCAATGAGGCTCTACTCTCAACGAGGCTCTGCTCCCAATGAGGCTCTACTCCCAGCGAGGCTTTACTCTCAACGAGGCTTTCCTCTCAACGAGGCTCTGCTCCCAGCGAGGCTCTACTCTCAATGAGGCTCTGCTCCCAATGAGGCTCTCCTCCCAACGAGGCTCTCCTCTCAATGAGGCTCTGCTCCCAATGAGGCTTTACTCTCAACGAGGCTTTACTCCCAGTGAGGCTCTCCTCCCAACAAGGCCTTTACTCTCAATGAGGCTTTATTCTCAATGAGGCTCTGCTCCCAATGAGGCTCTACTCCCAACGAGGCCTTTACTCTCAACGAGGCTCTACTCTCAATGAGGCTCTACTCCCAACGGGGCTCTACTCTCAACGAGGCTCTACTCTCAATGAGGCTCTTCTCCCAACGAGGCTCTGCTCCCAATGAGGCTCTCCTCCCAATGAGGCTCTACTCTCAACGAGGCTCTGCTCCCAATGAGGCTCTACTCCCAGCGAGGCTTTACTCTCAACGAGGCTTTCCTCTCAACGAGGCTTTCCTCTCAACGAGGCTCTGCTCCCAGCGAGGCTCTACGCTCAATGAGGCTCTGCTCCCAACGAGGCTCTCCTCCCAACGAGGCTCTCCTCTCAATGAGGCTCTGCTCCCAATGAGGCTTTACTCTCAACGAGGCTTTACTCCCAGCGAGGCTCTGCTCCCAGCGAGGCTCTCCTCCCAACAAGGCTCTCCTCCCAACAAGGCTCTCCTCCCAACGAGGCTCTACTCCCAACGAGGCTCTACTCCCAACGAGGCTTTACTCTCAACGAGGCTCTGCTCCCAATGAGGCTCTGCTCCCAATGGGGCTCTACTCTCAACGAGGCTCTACTCCCAGCGAGGGTCTGCTCCCAAAGAGGGTCTGCTCCCAACGAGACTCTACTCTCAACGAGGCTCTACTCCCAACGAGGCTGTCCTCCCAATGAGGCTCTGCTCCTCTTGCCTCTGTTCCATCAAGTACGCACTGACCTTTGTACCCCTCTCTGCCCCCATCACCCTGTAGCATCCACATGTAGACCGCACAGATTATCTGGAAATGTATTGTTGTTTTTTTGTGTGTTTTGTTTTATTATTGTACTCTGATGTACTGCTTTAGTGTTATGTGCTTTCATGAGCGTTGCTGTCCCACCCGTGGCACAGGATTTTCTGGTCTTGCTTTAGTACCTTCATATGCGCTCCTTTCTCGGACCAATGTTTATTGCACTATTTTATGCTGTTTTCTTATATTGCTCTGCTGCTGCTGACGGCCTTGTGGAAGCTTGGCAATGGGTTTACTTCTTTTTGTACAAACTGTTTATTAAGAAAGTTTCAGAGTTTTGAAAAAGAAATAAACAAAAATTGAGCGCAATCCATGGGTTAGAAATAAGACATACAGGGTTATTCAGAGAGCGGTGAAAACCAGGAGAATGACTGGAGAAGTGAGAATTCTAGGTCAAAATAGCCAAACCAGAAAAATTTTCCCATTTTGACTTACAATTTTCACTTCTCCAGTCATTCTCCTGGTTTTCATCTCTCTCTGAATAACCCTGATAGATTTTAAATTTCTATTTCTACTTTCTGCTACAAAACTAATGGTGCTTGCAACAATGTTTGGATGCAAACGTCACTACAATTCGATGATCGTCGCCTCATTTTTAGGCAACAGATTCTGTTCCAATTTTTGATGTGAGCTAGAATTGCAGTATATCTGTGCATGTGTGTATGTATATACAGTATATATATATACTGCCTGTATGTGCTTACGGTGTGTAGGTGTATGGATATATTGACTGTATGTGCATGTGTGTGTGAAGTTGTTTACATGCATATACTGACTGTATATGTATACGGTGTGCACTCAGATAAGAACACTCCTACCTTGCTGAACAGACCACACAATCACATTTTCTTCTCCAGTATTACAATTCCTTCAGGCGACTTACCGGCTGACGCGCCGGCGGCGTATTTGGCAAACTTTATTTCCTGCTTGAGCCGCTCACACCTGGTCCTGGCTGCAGAACACGGATATATTTACTAAAGGAAGTGCACCTTAGATAAAAAGCTATTGTTTCTCCCCTGCCACCTGTACAACACAAGAAATAGTCTCCTGGGGGTTTATTCACTAAACAGTGAGACATACAGACCAAAGAAAGAGGAAAGAATAAGAAACAACACATTTAAAGGAGGTTCAGAAAGATTTCACAATACAGCAAATTTATCCCCAGGCAGCTAAACATCAGCGCAATGAATCATCTCCCAATATACAGTATATATATATAATAATGTGTTTCTCTTATCATATAAAATTACATTATGAGGGTTATTCAGAGAGCACCGAAATGTCACTGACATGTTAGTGCACTCCTGTTCCCCACACTTCAGCAAATCGGATTCACCAACCCTGTGGTGAATTCAGCTTTCACCGCAGGGTCCCTGAAGTGCAGGGAACAAGCAGCCGAACACATCCGAAAAACCGCTGCAAGCAATCGGAAAACCGCTGCAAAACTCCTAAATGCATCCAGAAAAACTGCCGAAAGAAACCACTGATCAATCCAAAAAAAGCTTAAGATAGGCTAAATACACCCGCACACCCTAAATATATAGAGGGAGTGGGACCCCTAAAAACACACCCACACACCCTGAATATATAGAGGAACCCCTAAAAAGACACCCACACACCCTGAATATATGGAGGAGCCCCTAAAAAGACACCCACACACCCTGAATATATGGAGGAGCCCCTAAAAAGACACCCACACACCCTGAATATATAGAGGAACCCCTAAAAAGACACCCACACACCCTGAATATATGGAGGAGCCCCTAAAAAGACACTCACACACCCTGAATATATGGAGGAGCCCCTAAAAAGACACCCGGACACCCTGAATATATAGAGGAGCCTCTAAAAACACACCCGCACACCCCGAATATATGGAGGGACCCCTAAAAATACACCCACACACCCTGAATATATGGAGGAACCCCTAAAAAGACACCCACACACCCTGAATATATGGAGGAGCCCCTAAAAAGACACCCACACACCCCGAATATATGGAGGGACCCCTAAAAATACACCCACACACCCTGAATATATGGAGGAACCCCTAAAAATACACCCACACACCCTGAATATATGGAGGAGCCCCTAAAAGACACCCGCACACCCTGAATATATGGAGGGACCCCTAAAAGACACCCGCACACCCTGAATATATGGAGGAGCCCCTAAAAACACACCTGCACCCTGAATATATGGAGGAGCCCCTAAAAAGACACCTGCACACCCTGAATATATGGAGGAACCCCTAAAAAGACACCCGCACACCCTGAATATATGGAGGAGCCCCTAAAAAGACACCCACACACCCTGAATATATGGAGAAGCCCCTAAAAAGACACCCGCACACCCTGAATATATGGAGGAGCCCCTAAAAAGACACCCGCACACCCTGAATATATGGAGAAGCCCCTAAAAAGACACCCACACACCCTGAATATATGGAGGATCCCCTAAAAACACACCCGCACACCCTGAATATATGGAGGAGCCCCTAAAAAAACACACCCGCACACCCTGAATATATGGAGGAGCCCCTAAAAAGACACCCGCACACCCTGAATATATGGAGAAGCCCCTAAAAAGACACCCACACACCCTGAATATATGGAGGATCCCCTAAAAACACACCCGCACACCCTGAATATATGGAGGAGCCCCTAAAAAAACACACCCGCACACCCTGAATATATGGAGGAGCCCCTAAAAAGACACCCGCACACCCTGAATATATGGAGGAACCCCTAAAAACACACCCGCACACCCTGAATATATGGAGGAACCCCTAAAAAGACACCCGCACACCCTGAATATATGGAGGAACCCCTAAAAAGACACCCGCACACCCTGAATATATGGAGGAACCCCTAAAAAGACACCTGCACACCCTGAATATATGGAGGAACCCCTAAAAATACAGCTATTAGGAGGGTAAAGAGGGACAGGATGTTTAGTTCTCACAACACGGACTGTTCCTCCTGTATAGGGACACTCGGGAGGTCTGGACATTGGATAATATACTGTATAATAACGTAACATAACACACTCTATACATGATTACAGTACATAAAAAACAATGAATATGCTAACATTGGAACGATCGCCATGGAAACCCATGTTGCTGTGGATTGATCCACTCTCAGATCTCTGCCCTGGAATTCCTCTTACGTGTGTCGTGAATCTCGCGTCGCGCCAGGTTTTCTCGACGCATATTCGGAGCATTTAAAGAAATTAGGACAATTTCCTCTGGAAATATGAAGTATCATTAAGGTCGTTCCCGCAGCCAGGCCTGGAATAAATTGGCGTGAATCGCAGCTTGAAATAACACGCAGCGGCCACTAATCTATGTGACGTCTTTTAGGCTAGGGTCAGACGAAAGCATTTTTCCCCGCGAACATGAAAAAGTGCGTCCGAACGCATTGACGTATTTTTTTCACGGAATGCGCAAAAACGGTCAGACGATGCGCATTTTCGGGTGTAATTTTGTACGGATCGTCAATAAAACTCTTTTTGCGTCTGGACGTTATGTAGGCCGGACATTAGCAGCGTCTGACATCTCCTAATCACGCAAACACGCCGCTATGCCGCAGCTGCGCACTCAGTACGTCAGTACTAGCGGTTCAGCGTTCTCAAAAAAATGCGTTCAAATTCCACTTGCGTTGCACGGCCGGACTTTTGTGCGGCCGTACATCGTATATTGGCCGTCATTGCCCGTCATCTGCTGCTAGTGCGGCCGTAATTATGTGCGCCAGAACGCACGTTAAAAGTGCGCTGGTCTGACCCCAGCCTTAATTTTAAACCCAAAACGCACAATGTGTCACAGCCGGGGCCACATCGCTCCTTTGAGTATTTATTTATTTATTTATTTATAAAGTATTTTACCAGGAAGGATACATTGAGTATAAATGGCTCCTGCGCCGCGTTCCATGTTTCGGCAACATGTAACCTAGTGACTATATTTATTTTCTGTTAATCTGTATATTTGTGTTGTTTTGTGTTAATATCTTGCATTGTATTACTTTGTATTTCTGTAACACTTCAATGTTCTTGAACCCAGGACATACTTGAAAACGAGAGAAATCTCAATGTGTCCTTCCTGGTAAAATCCTTTATAAATAAATAAATAAATAAACTAGGGATGAATAGTTGTGTTTTTTATTTTTAATACATCTCATTATTTCTTTGCCTGAACAAAATTATAGTCCATGAGTAAAAAAATATAATTTTATTATAATTTTTGTAATCCATGTCATTTTTTTTGTTTGCTGGAACACAATTATAGTCCATAAGCAAAAATTAAAGTAAGAAATTCTACATACAGTATAATATATTTAATTTTTTGCTCATGGACTATAATTGTGTTCAGGCAAAAAAAAAAACAACAATGACATGTATTAATTTTATTTTTTCATATAATAAAATAATATGGGCCATATTACATTCTCTGCGCAAATGCGTTCGCGCAATTTTTGTTTGCGCGCATTGTCCAGTGTTATTGCGTGAAAATTAACGTGATATTCGGATCCGAACGCATTTTCTCATCCGTCAAAAAATAACACTTAGTAAAAAAAACACGCAAAACGAAGTGTAATACGCACACAGTAACGTTGCGCATGTAAATCAGTGCGTGGACTGTTTTTTCGGCAGGATTCAGCCAATCAGAATTAAGAACCTTAATTAACATCAATTCACCTTAATTGACTCACTAACGTTTTTGCGCCTGTCAAAATAAATCTGAGTATACATGCTGCAGCAATAAAACAAATACAGTTGTGTTCAAAATTATTCAACCCCCACTGAAATTGAGTGTTTTGGCCAGTTTGACATTGATTTTGATCATTCAGTCATCTTGCTTACAATTAAGGCTGGTGTCAGACGAGCGTAGTGTTCACGTCCGTGATTGCGCCTAAAAGTACGTCCGTGATAGCATGAAAGAAAGTCCATTGGAGCCTGACACATGAAGTACGTCTGCACTGAACTGCGGACGCACAACGGCCTCGGCAAACGGACGCAGGTTAGGCAAGAACGTAATACTGCTAGAACGGACGTGCGGAGTGCGCCACGTCCACAACGTCTGCATAGCTTTGTGTGTGAGTGATGGAGCGAGGTCAGACGGACTGCATTTATACGTCCAGCATTTTTGACGGACAGAATGTTTTTTCATTGTAATTTATTTTTCCCTCCTACATCCGTCAAAAATAACTTCAGTGAAAAAACGGACTGTGTGACCACTACTGCGTCATCCGTACTGACGATGTTTGTACTGCATGGACGTACAGTCCGTAGAAATCACGCTCGTCTGACCCCAGCCTTAATCAAAGAGGCACGTGTAGGTCAGACAAATATAACATAACATTTATAATGAAATAACCACAAATGTCTTTTCTGTGCTCACATCATTATCAGTTTTATTCAACCCCCAAGTGACATTCAATCTTAGTACTTAGTACAACATCCTTTTACAGTTATAACAGCTTTTAAACGTGAAGCATAGCTTGACACAAGTGTCTTGCAGCCATCTACGGGTATCTTCGCCCATTCGTCATGGGCAAAAGCCTCCAGTTCAGTCACATTCTTAGGCTTGTGCACTGCAACTGCTTTCTTTAAGTCCCACCAGAGGTTCTCAATGGGATTTAAGTCAGGTGACTGCGATGGCCACTCCAAAATGTTCCAGCCTTTAATCTGCAACCATGCTCTAGTGGACTTGGAGGTATGCTTGGGATCATTGTCCTGTTGAAAGGTCCAACATCTCCCAAGCCTCAGGTTTGTGACGGACTGCATCACATTGTCATCCAATATCTCCTGGTACTGAAGAGAATTCATGGTACCTTGCACACGCTGAAGCTTCCCTGTACCTGCAGAAGCAAAACAGCCCCAAAGCATGATTGACCCCCGCCATGCTTCACAGTAGGCAAGGTGTTCTTTTCTTCATAGGCCTTGTTCTTCCTCCTCCAAACATAGCGTTGATCCATGGGCCCAAACAGTTCTAATTTTGTTTCATCAGTCCACAGAACACTATCCCAAAACTTCTGTGGTTTGTCCCCATGACTTTTGGCATACTGCAGTCGACTCTTCTTAGGCTAGGGTCAGACTGAGGCAGTGCGAACGCGCGTGCAGGCGCACTTAATCACGGCCGTAGTAGCAGCAAATGCCGGGCAATGACGGCCAATATACGAAGTACGGTCGCACAAAAGTCCGGCTGCGCAACGCAAGTGGCAAACGAACGCATTTTGTCGAGAACGTAAAACCGCTAGTACGGTTGTACAGAGTGCGCTGCGTCCGCTAGCGGCGTGTGTGCGTGAATTGGAGATGTCAGACACTGCTAATGTCCGGCCAACATAACGTCTAGATGCACAAAGTGTTTTATTGATGATCCGTACAAAATCACGAACGCAAATGCGCATAGTATGACCGCTATCGCGTACTCCGTGAAAAAATGCGTCCATTCGTTCGAACGCACTTTTTCACAGACAACGTGAAAATGCGTTCGTCTGACCCTAGCCTTATTCTTTGGAGACAGCAAGGGGGTGCGCCTGGGAGTTCTGGCATGGAGGCCTTCATTACGCAGTGTGCGCCGTATTGTCTGAGCTGAAACTTCAGTACCCACATCTGACAAATCTTTTCTCAGTTCCTCAGCAGTCACACGGGGACTTTTCTCCACTCTACGCTTCAGGTAGCGCACAGCAGTCGAAGTCAGCATCTTCTTTCTGCCACGACCAGGTAGCGTTTCAACAGTGCCCTTTGCCTTGAATTTGCGAATGATGCTTCCTATGGTCTCTCTTGGTATGTTTAACATCTTTGCAATCTTCTTATAGCCATTGCCCTTCCTGTGAAGAGTAATCACCTCTTCTCTTGTCTTCCTGGACCATTCTCTTGACTTCACCATGTTTGTAACCACACCAGTAAATGTCTAGAAGGAGCTGAGTATCACAGTCATTTTAAAGCTGCCTAATTGGTGCTTATTATGCTTTATTGCTGCTCCGTGACATCCACAGGTGTTTTCAATACCTGATTGAAAACACTTGAATGAACCTCTGTTCTTCAGAGTGGTAGTCTTTAAGGGGTTGAATAATTGTGTCAATGAAGAATTCACAAAAGAAACATTTACTACTGTATTATAAAACCAATTGATGTCATTTTAGTTGCATATGGTTCTTTAAAAAGTCCTTGTAGGATTTCATTCTGAATACAATTACAAATGTCACTAAATTCCCTAAAACCCTTTACAGCATTGGGGGTTGAATAATTTTGAACACAACTGTATGCACCAATTCACAATTTTATTGTTTGGGTATGTGTAGAATGTGTAACTATACTGTGCTGTATTTTTTTTTTTCTTGCGGGTGTATTTGGTTTCGGCCAGAACGTTCATATTTGCAGTTCTTCTAAGTTTTCAAAGACGTTAAAATTATGCGCGCAAACGTCGTTCGCAGGAAGTTGCGCATCTATTGAAATACCATCCACTTAACGCATTTGCGCTCACAATGTTAAGTATAGGACGCGCACAGTTCATCACGCTCGCGCCAGTCCATCCGCGTCAAATGATAACGTGCATCGTTTGCGCGAACGTTGAAATACGACGTTCTGCGCAAATGGTTTTGTCCTCGCGCAAATGAGCATTTGCGTGCGCGCAAAACCGATGTGCGAGGAATGTAATATGGCCCAAAATATATTGAATAGCCGAAGTGACACGAAATAGCCATAGCACCATACGGGGAAATTCACTGTTAGGTGCAATTTGGTGGCAAGTTTGGCTCTTAATTATAAACCCTATGAAAGTTTAGTGTCCCTTTAAGAACTGATTTACAAATCCGTAAATTATATATATATTATATACTGTATATATGTGCTGCCGGTCCTCTGGGTGTATCCGCTTTAAATTTTAACTTATATCTTCAAACTTACAGAAGTTGATTATTCATTGGAATCAAATAAAACGCACGCTGATATCTGTTTAGCGTCAAAGTCTAATTTAAAGTCGAACCGCCAACATCGACTTTATTTTTGACGCGCAGCATCTGGCTGCCCCGGCGTATTAACAACAACAAATAAAAACGTGAAGCAGTCCCGGCGTATTAAAAAAAATTTGAAGCTGGATGTGGTCCCAGGGGCTGAACCGGCGCTCGCTCGAAATAAATTATTTCATTAAAAAAAAAAAAAGACAAACCTGCAAAGAGATGAAAGGAGAAAAAGCGAGAGAGGGAGAGAATTCAAAGAAGATAATTGTGCGCTATATGCCGCTTGCCGATCCGGTGTGTACATTCTGTATATTCATTCAGTTTAGGGATAAACTTCAGAGACCTCTGTGTTTATACAATAAGGGGAGGATCACAATATCTAAACAAATAAATGTAAAACGCAAACAAGCAAGGTCGCGGCGCTCAGAATTACGCTGAGATCCTGCAGAGGAAAGCGTATTTATTTCCTTTTATTATATAAATATATATAATTTATTTTAAACAGAGCAGGAAACATATTCAATTGTACAGAATCCAGTGATTCACGATGTTTGGGGAATTCTGAAAAACAATTCACACAACTGGAAAATGAAACAAGAAAAAAAAAAACTAATGAAAGTTTAACATGTCAGAAGCGTCTGAAAATTCGACTGGGACGGGGGCGGCAGCGAAGTGTTAAATGACTGATTTTACCCCCAACCAAAGCACGAGGCGAGACATACACAAATCATAAAATATATAATCCAAGAGGGAAACAGGGACCAGGAATAAAGTGCTGAATCCATCCCAAAAAATTCCTTTCCTGCTTCCACTGGGAAACTATTCCATGTATCTACTACCCTTTCTATATCACTGTTACATGGAATAGCGTCCCAGTGGGAGCAGTATCTACTACCCTTTCTATATCACTGTTACTGCCCCCACTGGGAGGCTATTCCATGTATCTACTACCCTTTCTATATCACTGTTACTGCTCACACTGGGAGGATATTCCATGTATCTACTACCCTTTCTATATCACTGTTACTGCTCCCACTGGGAGGATATTCCATGTATCTACTACCCTTTCTATATCACTGTTACTGCCCCCACTGGGAGGCTATTCCATGTATCTACTACCCTTTCTATATCACTGTTACTGCCCCCACTGGGAGGCTATTCCATGTATCTACTACCCTTTCTATATCACTGTTACTGCTCACACTGGGAGGATATTCCATGTATCTACTACCCTTTCTATATCACTGTTACTGCTCCCACTGGGAGGATTTCCATATATCTACTACCCTTTCTATATCACTGTTACTGCCCCCACTGGGAGGCTATTCCATGTATCTACTACCCTTTCTATATCACTGTTACTGCTCACACTGGGAGGATATTCCATGTATCTACTACCCTTTCTATATCACTGTTACTGCTCCCACTGGGAGGATATTCCACGTATCTACTACCCTTTCTATATCACTGTTACTGCCCCCACTGGAGGATATTCCATGTGTCTACTACCCTTTCTATATCACTGTTACTGCCCCCACTGGGAGGATATTCCATGTATCTACTACCCTTTCTATATCACTGTTACTGCTCCCCTGGGAGGATATTCCATGTATCTACTACCCTTTCTATATCACTGTTACTGCTCCCCTGGGAGGATATTCCATGTATCTACTACCCTTTCTATATCACTGTTACTGCTCCACTGGGAGGCTATTCCATGTATCTACTACCCTTTCTATATTACTGTTTCTTCCCCCACTGGGAGGATATTCCATGTATCCAGGGATAAACTTCAGAGACCCCTGTGTTTATACAATAAGGGGAGGATCACAATATCTAAACAAATAAATGTAAAACGCAAACAAACAAGGTCTATTTCTATATTACTGTTACATGGAATAGCCTCCCAGTGGGAGCAGTATCTACTACCCTTTCTATATCACTGTTACTGCCCCCACTGGGAGGCTATTCCATGTATCTACTACCCTTTCTATATCCCTGTTACTGCCCCCACTGGGAGGCTATACCATATATCTACTACCCTTTCTATATCACTGTTACTGCCCCCTCTGGGAGGCTATTCCATATATCTACTACCCTTTCTATATCACTGTTACTGCCCCCTCTGGGAGGCTATTCCATGTATCTACTACCCTTTCTATATCACTGTTACTGCCCCCACTGGGAGGATATTCCATGTGTCTACTACCCTTTCTATATCACTGTTACTGCCCCCACTGGGAGGCTATTCCATGTATCTACTACCCTTTCTATATCACTGTTACTGCTCCCACTGGGAGGCTATTCCATGTATCTACTACCCTTTCTATATCACTGTTACTGCCCCCACTGGGAGGCTATTCCATGTATCTACTACCCTTTCTATAGCACTGTTACTGCTCCCACTGGGAGGATATTCCACGTATCTACTACCCTTTCTATATCACTGTTACTGCCCCCACTGGGAGGATATTCCATGTGTCTACTACCCTTTCTATATCACTGTTACTGCCCCCACTGGGAGGCTATTCCATGTATCTATTACCCTTTCTATATCACTGTTACTGCCCCCACTGGGAGGATATTCCATGTGTCTACTACCCTTTCTATATCACTGTTACTGCTCCCACTGGGAGGCTATTCCATGTATCTACTACCCTTTCTATATCACTGTTACTGCCCCCTGGGAAGTAGATATGGGTGTTTCGTACCGAATCAAAATTCCCACGAAATTTACCCGATTTGTGCTTCGGAAGCATCTCCGAAATTTGAATCTGCTCCATCCGAATTTTCATATCAGCCCGAAAATACGAATTGCGTTAACAACTAAAAAGCGGGGAGAAAAAAATTATGCAAAGAAAAAAACTAAAGCGATGGGTTAATGGCAGCTCACAGGGCACAGTTTATATCCCAGTCTGGCTTTAATGGGCATGTCACAGGGCACAGTTTATATCCCAGTCTGGGTTTAATGGGCATGTCACAGGGCACAGCTTATATCCCAGTCTGGGTTTAATGGGCATGTCACAGGGCACAGTTTATATCCCAGTCTGGGTTTAATGGGCATGTCACAGGGCACAGCTTATATCCCAGTCTGGGTTTAATGGGCATGTCACAGGGCACAGCTTATATCCCAGTCTGGGTTTAATGGGCATGTCACTGGGCACAGCTTATATCCCAGTCTGGGTTTAATGGCATGTCACAGGGCACAGTTTATATCCCAGTCTGGGTTTAATGGGCATGTCACAGGGCACAGTTTATATGTATCCCAGTCTGGGTTTAATGGGCATGTCACAGGGCACAGCTTATATCCCAGTCTGGGTTTAATGGGCATGTCACAGGGCACAGTTTATATCCAGTCTGGGTTTAATGGGCATGTCACAGGGCACAGCTTATATCCCAGTCTGGGTTTAATGGGCATGTCACAGGGCACAGCTTATATCCCAGTCTGGGTTTAATGGGCATGTCACAGGGCACAGTTTATATCCAGTCTGGGTTTAATGGGCATGTCACAGGGCACAGCTTATATCCCAGTCTGGGTTTAATGGGCATGTCACAGGGCACAGTTTATATCCCAGTCTGGGTTTAATGGGCATGTCACAGGGCACAGCTTATATCCCAGTCTGGGTTTAATGGGCATGTCACAGGGCACAGTTTATATCCCAGTCTGGGTTAATGGGCATGTCACAGGGCACAGCTTATATCCCAGTCTGGGTTTAATGGACATGTCACAGGGCACAGTTTATATCCCAGTCTGGGTTTAATGGGCATGTCACAGGGCACAGCTTATATCCCAGTCTGGGTTTAATGGGCATGTCACAGGGCACAGCTTATATCCCAGTCTGGGTTTAATGGGCATGTCACAGGGCACAGTTTATATCCCAGTCTGGGTTTAATGGGCATGTCAAAGGGCACAGCTTATATCCCAGTCTGGTTTTAATGGGCATGTCACAGGGCACAGCTTATATCCCAGTCTGGTTTTAATGGGCATGTCACAGGGCACAGTTTATATCCCAGTCTGGGTTTAATGGGCATGTCACAGGGCACAGCTTATATCCCAGTCTGGGTTTAATGGGCATGTCACAGGGCACAGTTTATATCCCAGTCTGGGTTTAATGGGCATGTCACAGGGCACAGCTTATATCCCAGTCTGGTTTTAATGGGCATGTCACAGGGCACAGTTTATATCCCAGTTGGGGGATTTTTTAAATTATTTTGTTAGGCGAAATTTTAAGTTTCCTAATTTCATTTTAAAGCAACATTCTTTTTTTCCCCATAGGTTTCAATGTAAAAAATATATATTCCTGTTTTTCTTAAATATTTATTAAACCGTTTATTTATTTCACGAGCAGCAACAAGTCTATTTATTTATATTTTAGGTATTTTTCTGGATTTTTTGGATTAATCTTGAGGTTTCCTAATTTATATTAAAGTAATAACGAGGCTTTTTGTTTTTTGCTGAACACAGCTGTATTATTTTCTTACAGTCCATCTGCGTTCAGCAATGAATACAATGTTTCAGAACCATAGCGAGCTGGGGGGAGGGCCTAGGGAGCTCTGTATGGTCCTGAACTGAAACATCTTATTCATTGATACAATGTTTCAGGATCATGGCTAGGTCTCAGAGCTACAGTATCTTTGGTCCTGAAACAAAGTAACAATGAATACTATGTCAGTCTTTGCTTTTTCTGTCTCTTTTTTGTCGTTGTTGGAATTTCTGTGTCTCTGAAAGAGAGAAAGCTGCACTGCCCGCTCCGATCTAGGGCAGATTCCTTGGAGGTTCATCTGGTAGCAACGTTTAAGCCTCCCAGTCTTTTTCTGTCAGTGTGTTTGCTGGTGTCGCTGTGTCTTGGTCAGTGTCTGTGCATCTTTGTCAGTGCCGCTGCAACTTAGGCTAGGGTCAGACTAACGCATTTTTCACGTTGTCCGTGAAAAAGTGCGTTCGAACGAATGGACGTATTTTTTCACGGAATACGCAATAGCGGTCATACGATGCGCAGTTTCATCCGTGATTTTGTACGGATCATCAATAAAACACTTTGTGCATCTGGACGTTATGTTGGCCGGACATTAGCAGCGTCTGACGTCTCCTAATCACGCACACACGCCGCTAGTGGACGCAGCGCACTCTGTACGTCAGTACTAGTGGTTTCACGTTCTCGAAAACATGCGTTTGTTTGCCGCTTGCGTTGCGCGGCCGCACTTTTGTGCGACCGTACTTCGTATATTGGCCGTCATTGCCCGGCATCTGCTGCTAGCACGGCCGTGATTATGTGCGCCTGCACGCGCGTTCGCACTGCCTCAGTCTGACCCTAGCCTTAATCAGTGTCTGTCGGTGCTTCTGTCAGTGTCTGTGTTATTGTCTCTGTTCTCCTGTCAGTGTCTCTGTGCTTCTGTCAGTCAGTGTCATTGTCTGTGTTCCTCAGTCAGACAGTGTGTGTGTTATTATGATCTGATATAGTGATGATTTTCGATCAGACTCCTTGTCTCCGCTTCTTCGCCTCTGCCTTGGATCTTCTTTATTCTCTTCCCATTATTGCCGGGACGTCCTCTGACCCACAAACCGACAAGCCCACCGCAGCCTATTTACAGCTAATTCCGCGTTTTGGCAGCCGAGCCCTGCAAGTAGCGATTAAAGCCATCAGCGGAAAATTGACAGCTCGTCATGTGACCACAAAACCAATTCGCAATGCAGACTCAGCAGCACCATCCGAGCGAAACCCGGCAGTGGGTACGAAGAGGGGTCTGCAGCGGGTGCCACCGGCTTAAAAAACTAAAGGAGAAGGAACAGTGCAGGGACAGAAAGACGCATGCAGATCCGCACACCCGTATATATGAAGGAGCCCCTAAAAAGACACCCACACACCCTGAATATATGGAGGAGCCGCATAAAAGACACCCACACACCCTGAATAAATGGAGGAACCCCTAAAAAGACACCCACACACCCTGAATATATGGAGGAGCCCCTAAAAAGACACCCGCACACCCTGAATATATGGAGGAACCCCTAAAAAGACACCCGCACACCCTGAATATATGGAGGAGCCCATAAAAACACACCCACACACCCTGAATATACGGAGAAACCACTAAAAAGACACCCGCACACCCTGAATATATGGAGGAACCCCTAAAAACACACCCGCACACCCTGAATATATGGAGGAGCCCCTAAAGACACCCACACACCCTGAATATATGGAGGAGCCCCTAAAAAGACACCCACACACCCTGAATATATGGAGGAGCCCCTAAAAAGACACCCACACACCCTGAATATATGGAGGAACCCCTAAAAAGACACCCTCACACCCTGAATATATGGAGGAACCCCTAAAAAGACACCCACACACCCTGAATATATGGAGGAGCCCCTAAAAAGACACCCACACACCCTGAATAAATGGAGGAACCCCTAAAAAGACACCCGCACACCCTGAATATATGGAGGAGCCCATAAAAACACACCCACACACCCTGAATATACGGAGAAACCACTAAAAAGACACCCTCACACCCTGAATATATGGAGGAACCCCTAAAAACACACCCGCACACCCTGAATATATGGAGGAGCCCCTAAAAAGACACCCACACACCCTGAATATATGGAGGAGCCCCTAAAAAGACACCCACACACCCTGAATATATGGAGGAACCCCTAAAAAGACACCCTCACACCCTGAATATATGGAGGAACCCCTAAAAACACACCCGCACACCCTGAATATATGGAGGAGCCCCTAAAAAGACACCCACACACCCTGAATATATGGAGAAACCACTAAAGACACACCCACACACCCTGAATATATAGAGAAGCCCCTAAAAACACACCCACACACCTTGAATATATGGAGGAGCCCCTAAAAAGACACCCGCACACCCTGAATATATGGAGGAGCCCATAAAAAGACACCCACACACCCTGAATATACGGAGAAACCACTAAAAAGACACCCACACACCCTGAATATATGGAGGAACCCCTAAAAAGACACCCGCACACCCTGAATATATGGAGGAGCCCCTAAAAACAGACCCACACACCCTGAATATATGGAGGAGCCCCTAAAAACACACCCACACCCTGAATATATGGAGGAACCCCTAAAAACACACCCGCACACCCTGAATATATGAAGAAGCCCCTAAATGAAGGAACATTAGGAAAATGAAGAGGCACAGAGGGATTTGGGCTCATTAGGGACATGTATAGAGATATGAGTAATCACCTCAGAGAAGGCGGAGCTTTATGTTAAAAGCACTAGAGATATAAATAAATGGAAATCTGCAGGTTTGATGTAATGTATTAAATTGTGAGGAACAAAAGAGAGAAAAGTTATTTAATGTCCTCATTGGTAACTGGGGATAAGGAGGCGCTGCAGCAGCTCAGCAGGGGTTTATGGGATATGTAGTTCTGAGCCTCTGCTGTAGCAGTTTTAATTGTCACACCTGGGGCCGGATTCCTGAATCCGGTGTAAACAGCCTGAGCCATTAATGTACATGGAGTCGTATGGTTACCTGGCTGAACTCTCAGGGTTTATTCCTGGGTATATTGTAATGTCAGTCTATCACCGGAGCTGCGACTGTAAGGGGAGGTAAGGAGTTAAGGATTTGTACCCGGGGTCAGTGGATATAGATATATATATATATATACACATACATACATATAAAATGAAGGGGGTTCTTTGTAGTTGTTACAGCCACAATAAACTCCAACAATACAAAGGGGAGAAATCAAACTCCGGCAGGTGACGTCTCCTTGGTGGCCATTGCTGAATTCGTACCTGCTGTTGTCTTAATTTCCTAGGTTTACAATGGATGCAATAACTGCCACAACCATAGCAACGGGTGAATAATCCCCAAAGAAAACGGGGGGCTCTCACCTATACCTCCGGCTGGGATATAAGAGATTGGGGCACGAATACCACGGATCAGCCGTGTTTTTCTGGACACATAATGTATTCATGCTGCTGGCTGGGCAGTGCATGAAACATGCCACCCTGCAGCATGTATAATCCATACACTGCAGGTAAGGAATCCCATGGTGACCGACCTTGATTTCCTTCCTGCAGCATATGAATTATACCTGTTGCAGGGCAGCACTTTTCCCTGTCCTTTTCCTCTGCATGAAATATTAATGTGTCCAGGAAAACATGGCGGAACTGGGAATCCTAAAAGGTTGCATTTAATGTGACTTTGCAGGTTGGGAATAGGTTTTGTTTTCGGGCCTGTGTGCACGCTGCTGAGCCATTCAATCCGAGCACTGATGGAGAGGGTCACCACCAGGTCTGCTGTGTGTATGTATGTGTATTATTATTATTCTTTATTTATAAAGCGCCAGCATATGCCGCAGCGCTGTACAATAAGCACAGTATAGACAGGGTTACAATACATTGAACAACATTTGACAAACAGTACAGGAGGAGATGAGGGCCCTATTCCCGTAGGAACTCACAATCTGGGAGGGTTGGGGTTGGAAACCGGAGGAGAGGACTGTAAGGTGAGAGTGATTGATGGTTGCGTCAGTGAATCGGGGGGGGGGGGGGGGTAGGCTTCCCTAAATAGGAATGTTAAGGAGAGCGTTTGAAGGAAGAGAAGTTAGGGGAAAGTCTGACAGTACGAGGGAGAGCGTTCCAGAGAGTGGGGGCTGCGCGTGAGAAATCCTGCAGTCTATCATGGGAAGAGGTGATGCGGGGTGAAGCTAGGCGCAGGTCACTGTTTGACCTTAGGGAGCGGGCTGGGGTGTATTTGGTGATTAGTGAGGACAGGTAGTGGGGAGCTGAGTTAGTGAGGGTTTTGTAGGTAAGGATAAGGATTTTGAACTTAATTCTGCAGTGGATGGGGAGCCAGTGAAGGGACTCGCAGAGGGGAGCGGCAGAGACAGAGCGGCGGGTGAGGTGAATTAGCCTGGCGGAGGCGTTCAGGATGGATTGTAGGGGGGAGAGGCGGGACAAAGGGAGGCCAGATAAGAGATTATTGCAATAGTCGAGTCGGGAGATTACCAGGGCGTGTATGAGTTGTTTTGTGGTGACAGCGGTAAGAAATGGCCGAATTCTGGAAATATTACGCAGTTGGTATCGGCAGGAGGAGGAAAGAGACTGGATGTGGGGGATGAAGGAAAGAGCAGAGTCAAGTGTAACTCCAAGACAGCGAACTTGGTTTGATGGGGAGATGGTGATACCCTCCACCGTGATAGAGAAGTCAGGAGGTGGGGAGGCATTGGAGGGAGGAATAAGTAGGAGTTCAGTCTTTGACATGTTGATCTTTAGGTGGTGGGAGGCCATCCAGGAGGAGATGCCAGATAAACAGTCACTGACTTTTGAGAGGACAGGGGGAGAGAGATCAGGGGTAGAGAGGTCTGTGTGTGTGTGTATGTATATATATATATATATATATATTATATACTATGCTGATGAAAAATGTCACCCTACAGTATGAGGAATCCCAGGTGACCTGCGTTACTTAAGGAAATCATTTCTCTCCTGCAGTGAGACTGAGGGCAGCACCTTCCCTGTGCTCTCCCTCTGTATGACCATGATGTAATATACAGCATGTACAGGGAACGGAATCATGGAGGCTAAACTTAACCCTTGAAATCCCAGGCCAGCGACTGTATTGTGGATCTGTGATTCTGTCCTCTCCTAGTGATTTCATTCACTGTGACCAGGGGGGGTGGGGGTCATTGACCTGTAACTGAGGGATGTGGGACAGTCAGGCTCATACGTCACACGGAGCGTTTATTTATTCCGATGTGCTGCGAGAAAGCTGGAGCGGAGACTGGTTGGGATCTAGCGGAGGGGGTCTCACTCTCTATACAGAGACCAGACATTGAGTTCAATTTCATCAAAAAACTCGGCGCGTCACTGTTCACCTAATGTCTACCATATTTTGCCCAAAGTTGCAAAAATGCACTGAATTGGCCTCAGGGAATTCCACCGAGCTGAAAATAAAAAAGAAAGAAAAAAACTATAGTACGTCTCCTATTCTACTAATGGGTTAAATCAATAAAAATGTCTCTTAATAAAAAAGGTCTTTTTTTTATTTAAAAATAAAGAATAAAGGTTTTTTCTTTAATAATAAAAAATGGTCTTTTAAAAGAAATGAAGATCACCCCCCCCTTTTTTCCCCATTTCCATTAAACTTACCTATTGGATTCGCCTGCTTTTAAACCTGTTGAACTGAAATCCGATAATTTTGCTGGACGTTTAATGCAATTCTGTGAAAAGGCAAATCGTTCGTTCTCCATGGCAGTGTTTCTCAGCTCTGGTCCACCGGACCCTCTAACACACAGGGTTATTCAGAGAGCGGTGAAAAGCAGGAGAATGAGTGGAGAATGGAAAATTCTAGGTCAAAATAGCCAAACCAGAAAAATTCTCCCTTTCATCTCACTTTCCAAATCGGCTATTTTGACCTAGAATTTGCCATTCTCCAGTCATCCTCCTGCTTTTCACCTCTCTCTGAATAACTCTGATAGTGTTTCCCAAACCTGTTCTCAGGACCCTCTAAGGATCAACTTGGGGAAATACAGACTGAATCCTGCAATCACTGAGCAGCAAATCATATCCCCTGTGCTCAGGGCCGGATTAAGATCTCTATGGGCCTGGAGCTGAATATTTTGGTGTCTTTTTTTGTAATTTAGTGAAATGAAAACATATTTTAGGTTATCTAATAGTACAGATACGGGTATTTCTAACCAGGCAGATACTGTGTGATAAATTGTTCATTCAGATTGTAATCATTTAAAGAGTGTATTTTGTTTTTTAACATTTTATCAGCCAAACCTTTGTAGTTATATATTCTATAAGGCATTCTTGTTAAAAAATGTGAAATGGGAACCTGTTACTGCATTTTTCTGAAAAAAATATACAATTTTAACCCAAAAAGTTGAAATATTTCCCTTGTGTTTTGGAACATGTTTTTTTTTACGAATAATGTGACTATGTATAAAACACTGAACTTGCTCTCGGCGTGGGAAATTAAAAGGTGAGTAATGTCAGTGGTATTGCTCATTTTAAACGAGACAAATGGACACATCGCTTTGGAACTAAAAATAAATTTAAAAAAAAATAGTTTTCTTTCCTTTTTAGATTTTACATGGTTTGGTATTAATGCAAATGCCAGACTCTGCTCTGTCCAATGACACCTCACTTGACCTTGTGAGGTGTAAAGATTAGTGACGCAGGGGTCCAAAGTTCCCCACAGTGCTCTTTGCTGCAGTGCGGCGGTTTAGGTTTGTGATGTAACAATTCGTAACAATGGATAGTACCATCACCCATCCCCTCCACACTTGTTGGTGACATGAGGAATGTGATGGTTAGTTAGTGCAGAATCATTGTTTACTTTATAATTGAAAAGTGAAAAATATTACTGTTGGAAGAAAAAGAAAAAGTAAATATTTATTATTTTATTTGTTTTACTTAAAACCTGGTCATGTTTGGGATCATTGGAAAGGTCATGCTCTTGCCTTTCCAGTGATACCTCACTTGACCCTGTAGCTGCTATGGAGTTGGAGATACAGGGGTTCAAATGCAGACATAGTTATCCTTTCTCTCTGGGCCTATTCTGAGGCATGGGCCTGGAGCTGCTGCTCCATCTGCCCCTATGTTAATCCGGCCCTGCCTGTGCTGTGCTTCACATATCCTGCAAACCTGGCCTGTTAGGGGAACCTGAAGACTGGAGTTCAGAAACGCTGCTCTATGAGACCATTTCAGTGCTTGCTGGGCCAGTGTTAGACTATTTTGCGCCCTAGGCAAGACCAGCTACTTGCACCCCCCCCCAAAAAAAAGAAAGCTCACACGGGTATATTTGCCCCCAGCTCTTACATGGATATATTGCCCCAGCTCTCACATGGGTACATTTGCCCCTAGCTCTCACATGGGTACATTTGCCCCCAGCTCTTACATGGGTATATTTGCCTCCAGCTCACACATGGAGATATTGCCCCAGCTAACGCATGGCATGGAGATATTGCCCCAGCTAATGCATAGCATGGAGATATTGCCCCAGCTAACGTATGGCATGGAGATATTGCCCCAGCTAACGTATGGCATGGAGATGTTGCCCCAGCTAACACATGGCATGGAGATATTGCTCCAGCTCACACATGGAGATATTGCCCCAGGTAACACATGGCATGGAGATATTGCCCCAGCTAACACATGGCATGGAGATATTGCCCCAGCTAACACATGGCATGGAGATATTGCCCCAGCTCACACATGGAGATATTGCCCCAGCTAACACATGGCATGGAGATATTGCCCCAGCCAGGGCCCAAACTATTTTGCGCCCTAGGCAAGACCAGCTACTTGCGCTCCCCCCCAAAAAACACTGCACATTACTGTGGAGCTCTGTAATACCCTCAAACACCGCACATTACTGCCCCCCAGCTCACATGGGTATATATTGCCCCAGCACACATGGGTATATCTTGACCCCGCACACATGGGTATATATTGCCCCAGCACACATGGGAATTGTCCCCAGCACACATGGGAATATATTGCCCCCGGCACACATGGATATATATTGCCCCCGGCACACATGGATATATATTGCCCCCGGCACACATGGATATATATTGCCCCCGGCACACATGGATATATATTGCCCCCGGCACACATGGATATATATTGCCCCCGGCACACATGGATATATATTGCCCCCGGCACACATGGATATATATTGCCCCCGGCACACATGGATATATATTGCCCCCAGCACACATGGATATATATTGCCCCAGCTCACATCATGGGTATATATTGCCCCAGCTCACATCATGGGTATATATTGCCCCCAGCTCACATCACGGGTATATACTGCCCCCAGTAGCTCACACATGGATATACACTGCCCCAGAAGCTCACACATGGGTATATACTGCCCCTTTGGGGGAGTAAGATGTCCCTCTGGTGCCCCTGGGGGCCCTCTGGTGCCTTTGGGAGGCCTATGGGCCCCTGGGGAGGCTTCTGGTGTCCGTGGGGGTCTCTGGTGTCCCTGGGGGGCTTCTGCTGCCCTTGGGGCCTCTGGTACCCCTGGGGGGGCCTCTGGGGTCCCTCTGGTGCCCCGGGGGGCCTCTGGAGTACCTCTGGTGCCCCTGGGCGGGCCTCTGGTGCCCCTGGGGGGGCCTCTGGGGTCCCTCTGGTGCCCCTGGGGGGGGGCCTCCGCTGCCTTTGGGGGCCTCTGGGGGACCTGCAGAATTTTTGGTCCCCTCTGGTGCCTTTTGGGGGGCCTCCGAGGCATCTCTGGGTCTATGGGGGGCCCCTGGGTGTGCAGGTGACTCTGTGGCGTGGGCCTTTTCACTCACGGTCCTCAGCCTCCACGTGGTGCTGCATGCAGTAGGCAGGGTGCGGCTGTGTTCGCTGCCTAGACAGAACACCGGCACCAAGGCATGGGCAGACATCCGGCGCTCCCTCTGACGTCATCAGAGGGGGCTGCCGGGCGCCATCTTTGATTGTTGCGGCGGGGGAAATAAAAAAAGCGGCAGGCGCTGCAGCGCAAACTATTTATCGCACTGCGTGCATTATGCAAATTAGGCAACCGCGAGGCCTTGCCAGGCGGCCGCCTAATTGAGGAGCCGCCGCTGCGCCCTAGGCGGCGCTGCGCTCTAGGCGGCCGCCTAGCTCGCCTAGCGGCAGCGCCGGCCCTGGCCCCAGCTAACACATGGTATGGAGATATTGCCCCAGCTCACACATGGATATTTGCCCCCAGGCTCACACATGTGGATATTTGCCCCCAGGCTCACACGTGTGGATATTTGCCCCCAGGCTCACACGTGTGGATATTTGCCCCCAGGCTCACACGTGTGGATATTTGCCCCCAGGCTCACACGTGTGGATATCTGCCCCCAGGCTCACTCATGTATATATTTGCCCCAGGCTCTCACATGGGTATCTGCCACTCCAGCTCCGACTCCCTCCACCTCCTCGTAGCCAGTCCCAATACATGCCGGCGCCGCCGCTGGCGTCAAGGAGATGGAGGCGTGAAGTTGGTGCAGGAAGCACCAAGTCCATGCCTCCGTCTCCTTGACACTGGCGGTGACGCCGGCACGTATTGGGGCTGGCTGCAGCACCCGGCCGCCCCAGGCTGCCCCGCGGCCAATTATTTTTCTTTAATTGGTCGGGCCGGCTGCGCCCTAGGCAGGCACTGTGCTCTAGGCGCCCGACTTGCTGGCCTAGCGGCAGCGCCGGCTCTGAGTGCTGAAGAAATGCATTTTATTTCAATGTCAATTCACTTGAAATGAGCAAAAATACAGCTTTGTGACTAGATGAATTGCCCCGAGAGGTTCTGCTCCTACATATGATGTGATCTCATCGTGATCCTTTAATGATCCATTTCTATTTTATCTCTTAGGATCGAGAGACTGAATGACGGCAGGACGGCCCTGGAGGAGGCGGGGAGAGCGTCACAACAAAGTTCCAGGTACGGAACATTCCCGGTTTGTCTTTATTTGTCCTCGCATGGCAGAGCTGCGGCACCAGAACCTTTCTGTGTCTGGAATGTGTAAATCAAAAACAATGTATCACGTGGCATCTACAGGTAAGGGCAGCTAAGCGTCTCCTCGCCCGCAGCGCCACATCTCTTAACGGTCCCAGACCCATTGGTCTTTAGTGTTTTAAAGAGAACCTGTACTGTTGCATTTAGTCTGTGATACCCATCGGGGTGGATGTCATGTTGATCTTGAAGATCATTGTGATGCCTGATTTGATTCATGATGTTGCTGGATTCCAGCGCCAAGTAGTGACGCCGACCTGTAATCAGACAGGATGGGCGAGCAGAGGACTGTCATATCAAACGAGCTCAATTTAATTTGGACATGAAAGATGCACTTTAACCCCTTCACTACAAAGATCGCCTGCACGACACTTCCTCGTGCCCCGATATCGAGTACAGACAGTATGGTGTTACACAGGAGCAACGCAAAGGATGCTTGTTTATTACAAATGAAATTCCTTTGCTTTTGGGCTCCAGAACATGTCCCTAAAGTGTTACTGGCGCAGACGCGATGCTGGAGGCGCCAACATTTCTGCTCCCCAATCAACCTTTTGAGATGTTGCTCTTCACTCACCGACGCACACATAAATGTGATATTAATGGTTTTAAAATATATTTATGACTGTGATGGCAAACCTTGGCACCCCAGACGTTTCTGAACTACATGCCCCATGATGCTCTACCAGTCAATAATTTTGTCTAGTTCATTTTTGGAGTTTTGCGTGGAATGTGTCAGCTTCCTTCTTTCTTCTTTCCTCTTCCTTCCCCCATTTCCCTCTTCCTTCCCCCTTTCCAACTTCCTTCCCCCTTTCCCCCTTTCCCCTCTTCCTTCCCCCTTTCCCTCTTCCTTCCCCCTTCCTTCCCCCTTCCTCTTCCTTCCCCCTTCCTCTTCCTTTCCCCTTTCCCTCTTCCTTTCCCCTTTCCTCTTCCTTTCCCCTTTCCTCTTCCTTTCCCCTTCCTCTTCTTCCCCCCTTTCCCTCTTCCTTCCCCCCTTTCCCTCTTCCTTCCCCCCTTTCCCTCTTCCTTCCCCCCTTTCCCTCTTCCTTCCCCCCTTTCCCTCTTCCTTCCCCCCTTTCCCTCTTCCTTCCCCCTTTCCTCTGAACTACATGCCCCATGATGCTCTACCAGTCAATAATTATGTCTAGTTCATTTTTGGAGTTTTGCGTGGAATGTGTCAGCTTCCTTCTTTCTTCTTTCCTCTTCTTCCCCCCTTTCCCTTTTCCTTCCCCCTTTCCCTTTTCCTTTCCCCCTTTCCCTTTTCCTTCCCCCTTTCCCTCTTCCTTCCCCCTCCCCCCTTCCTCTCCCCTCCCTTCCCCCTTCCTCTTCCTTCCCCTTCTCCCCCTTCCTTCCCCCTTCCTTCCCCCTTCCTTCCCCCTTCCTTCCCCCTTCCTTCCCCCTTCCTTCCCCCTTCCTTCCCCCTTCCCTCTTCATTTCCCCTTCCTCCCCCTTTCCCCCTTCCTCTCCCCTCCCTTTCCCCCTTCCTCTCCCCTCCCTTTCCCCCTTCCTCTTCCCTCCCTTTCCCCCTTCCTCTTCCTCTCCCTTTCCCCCTTCCTCTCCCCTCCCTTTCCCCTTCCTCTTCCCTTCCTTTCCCCCTTCCTCTTCCTCTTCCTTTCCCCCTTCCTCTTCCCTTCCTTTCCCCTTCCTCTCCCCTCCCTTTCCCCTTCCTTCCCCCTCCTCTCCCCTCCCTTCCCCCTTCCTCTCCCCTCCTTTCCCCCTTCCTCTCCCCTCCCTTTCCTCCTTCCTCTCCCCTCCCTTTCCCCCTTCCTCTCCCCTCCTTTCCCCCTTCCTCTCCCCTTTCCCCCTTCCTCTCCCCTTCCTCTCCCCCTTCCCCCTTCCTCTCCCCTCCCTTTCCCCCTCCTCCCCCTCCCTTTCCCCCTCCTCTCCCCTCCCTTTCCCCCTTCCTCTCCCCTTTCCCCCTTCCTCTCCCCCTTTCCCCTTCCTCTCCCCCTTTCCCCCTCCTCTCCCCCCTTTCCCCCTTCCTCTCCCCCCTTTCCCCCTTCCTCTCCCCCCTTTCCCCTTCCTCTCCCCCCTTTCCCCTTCCTCTCCCTTCCTCTCCCCCCTTTCCCCCTTCCTCTCCCCCCTTTCCCCCTTCCTCTCCCCTTCCTCTCCCCCCTTTCCCCCTTCCTCTCCCCCCTTTCCCCTTCTCTCCCCCCTTTCCCCCTTCCTCTCCCCCTTTCCCCTTCCTCTCCCCTTCCTCTCCCCCTTTCCCCCTTCCTCCCCCTTTCCCCTTCCTCTCCCCCTTTCCCCCTTCCTCTCCCCCTTCCCCCTTCCTCTCCCCCTTTCCCCCTTCCTCTCCCCTTTCCCCCTTCCTCTCCCCTTCCTCTCCCCCTTTCCCCCTCCTCTCCCCCTTTCCCCTTCCTCTCCCCCTTTCCCCCTTCCTCTCCCCCTTTCCCCCTTCCTCTCCCCCTTTCCCCCTTCCTCTCCCCCTTTCTCTCCCCCCTTTCCCCCTTCCTCTCCCCCTTTCCCCCTTCCTCTCCCCCTTTCCCCCTTCCTCTCCCCCTTTCCCCCTTCCTCTCCCCCCTTTCCCCTTCCTCTCCCCCCTTTCCCCCTCCTCTCCCCTTTCCCCCTTTCCCTCCCCCCTTCCCCCCTTCCCCCTTCCTTCCTTCATTCTTCTTCTTCTTCCAAAGTAGGACAATACGGGAGGAAACCGCGGTTTGGGCCCAAAATAAGGATTGTTTGTCTGTAAAGAGGTGTATAAATGTGCTTTTGTTAATACGTGGAATGAGTTTCTGTGTGTTCGTGTGACGGTCTCATGGAAGCGGGCGAGCGGCGCATGTATTAACACACGCTGAGTCTGGCGCCCGGCGATAAGTCCAGAGACCTCGTCATTTCAGCGAGCAGAAATTGCCATTTACTGACAGAAATTGCCGTTGAGAAGAAAGACACCTGACACGACTTCAAAGAGAAGCAAATGTCGAAGGAAAACACTGTCATTTAATTAAAGAGGCAAAAATAAGGTGAAAATCAATACTCGTGCTGGTTAGGCAGAGCGTTGTCAGACGTGCGCACCGAGATACTTCAATGGCCTTTTCATTGCTCTGACAGCGAGATTTCTGCTTTTTCACAATGTCTGAGACGCAGGACGCTGATATTTTATGCATGAGCTGGAACCGTGCACGTTTTATCCTGCGCCTCTGATAGCCCCGGACTCGACGGCCTCCTCACGCTGCTGCTCCCAGCAGGGAATGTTATGAAAAGAGCTGCCCTGCACAATAAAGACGTCTGAATCAACAACATGACGAAATCAAGCATCTTAATGGATCATCAGCGCTTTTCATGTGTTACCTTACTGTATACTGAAGCATAACGGCAAAGCGTCCGTCCTTTTGGATCATAATCCCCCTTACTCTCCTCTATCATAGTGTCCATCTTTTTAGGGGCTCCTGCATATATTCAGGGTGTGCGGGTGTCTTTTTAGGGGCTCCTCCATATATTCAGGGTGTGCGGGTGTGTTTTTAGTGGTTCCTCCATATATTCAGGGTGTGCAGGTGTCTTTTTAGGGGCTCCTCCATATATTCAGGGTGTGCGGGTGTGTCTTTAGGGGCTCCTCCATATATTCAGGGTGTCCGGGTGTCTTTTTAGGGGTTCCTCCATATATTCAGGGTGTGTGGGTGTGTTTTTAGGGGCTCCTCCATATATTCAGGGTGTGTGGGTGTCTTTTTAGGGGCTCCTCCATATATTCAGGTTGTGCGGGTGTCTTTTTAGGGGTTCCTCCATATATTCAGGGTGTGTGGGTGTGTTTTTAGGGGCTCCTCCATATATTCAGGGTGTGTGGGTGTCTTTTTAGGGGCTCCTGCATATATTCAGGGTGTGGGTGTATTTTTAGGATCTCCTCCATATATTCAGGGTGTGCGGGTGTCTTTTTAGGGGTTCCTCCATATATTCAAGGTGTGCGGGTGTCTTTTTAGGGGCTCCTCCATATATTCAGGTGTGTGGGTGTGTTTTTAGGGGTTCCTCCATATATTCAGGGTGTGCGGGTGTGTTTTTAGGGGTTCCTCTATATATTCAGGGTGTGTGGGTGTGTTTTTAGGGGCTCCTCCATATATTCAGGGTGTGTGGGTGTGTTTTTAGGGGCTCCTCCATATATTCAGGGTGTGCGGGTGTGTTTTTAGTGGTTCCTCCATATATTCAGGGTGTGCGGGTGTCTTTTTAGGGGTTCCTTCATATATTCAGGTGTGCGGGTGTCCTTTTTGGGGCACCTCCATATCCAACAAAGAAATTACTTTTCTTGCCGTGGAAATGCCCGGCTGCCGGGATGAGCCAGAGGTTCGCCATTTAGGCAATCTGTGTGCAGATATTTTCGTTTTCTTGCTTGTAATCGCAACAAGGTGGATGTAATTGAAATGATTCCGCCTCCTGTTTATCGCCTCTGCAGCGCTGCGTCCCCTCCTCCCCTTACGACGGTGTCAATTTGTGTCAAATGATATGTTGGAGGCCTGGAAGAAAAAAGTAATTTTGGAGCATTTAAACATTGTTTCTTTTCTTCCTTTTTACAAAGTTTCCTCTGATTCACAAATAAACATCCCATGTAATTTCAGCCCCTTTTTTAAATGATACATATTTATGTAAAGAGTGGAAATCCCCTTCAGAATTATTATTGGTGTTTATAAACATACATTTTTTAAATATGCGTTGTTTAATGTCAGAGGGTCAAGGATTTTATTTCCTTTTTATCCGAGACGGCTAAGCATGGCAGCCTGGATTTTATTTTATTTTATTTATTTATTTTCATCTACATGTCCCATGATGCTCAGCAAGGCGTAGCCCTGCCTGAGCATTCTGGGACATAGAGTTTTGAAATATGGGGAGCCAAGCTTTTATTCAGGCGGAATATCCTTTATCTGAAGCGCTCGGGGCCAGACGTTCTGTGGATTTGGGATATTTGTATATAATAATGTATCTTGGAGCCGCGTCTAAACCCGACATTCATTTATGTTTCATATCTTTTATACACAGCCTGAAGGGCGTTTATACAGGATTTAATCATGTAACGCTGTCACATGACCTCAGGGGAGGGATTTAACACTTGCGTGATGCCGGTGCTCAAAGTTCTTGGTTTCTGGAGCGTTTCAGATAAAAAGTGTTACAGGTTGTTAATTATTTTAAAAAATATATATATTATTAAAAGGAAGGTAGAAATGCATTTTTTTAAAAAAAAAAATTTTTTATTGGTACGTCCTCATTTTCAGCCAAACTTGCGACATGTTTGCAGTCAAGCCGCGCGTCCTTAATCTGCGGGATCAAGCGCAAAGCCTGGCTGCTCGTCCAAGGTGTGCGACGTTAACGAATCCGTCTTGGAGATGATTATATTGGCGGTGGGTTCAGGGCAGGTAGACTTTGGGGATTTCGGTAAATCCGTCCTCTTAACAAACCAGTTTGTAGAATCCCCGTCTCAATCCACGATTTATCTCAAAGAACTTTGTCACAGTCCGAGACGTTTCTAACCTGTATCAGTGTAATCCTGGCACCTACAGGCGATGTAAAACTATGTGTCCCATGATGCCACAGGGGCAGGGCTGGATTAACATTAGGGCTATTGGAGCTGCAGCTCCAGGCCCATGCCCCATAATAGGCCCATAGAAAGGATAACAATGTCTGCATTAATGGGCATTTGGACCCCTGCATCTCCAACGCCATAGCAGCTACGTGGTTATGTACGGTATCCCTGGAAAGGCCAGAGCATGACCTTTCCTATTTAACATTAATTTTTATTTTTTTTCTAACAGCAATATTGTTCACTTTTCAATTATAAAGAGAACAATGATGCTGCACTAAGGCTAGGGTCAGACTAACGCAGTATTAATGTGCGTTTAGCAGCACTAAATCACGGCCGTGCTAGCAGCAAATGACGTCCAATGCCGGGCAGCATACGAAGAACGGCCGCACAAAAGTGCAGCTGCGCAACGCAATTGGCAAACGAACGCATTTTTTCGAGAACGTGATACCGCTAGTACTGACATACAGAGTACGCTGCGTCCGCATAGCGGCGTGTGTGCGTGATTAGGAGACGTCAGACGCTGCTCATGTCCGGCCAACATAACGTCCAGACGCAAAAAGTGTTTTATTGATGATCCGTACAAAATCACAGTCGAAAATGCGCATCGTATGACCGCTATCGCGTATTCCGTGAAAAAATGCGTCCATTCGTTCGAACGCACTTTTTCACGGACAACGCGAAAAATGCGTTAGTCTGACCCTAGCCTTACTCACCATCTCATTTCACCAACAAGTGTAGAGGTGATGGCACAATCCGTTATAACGCATTGTTCTATCAAAAACCTAAACTGCCATAAATAAAGAATTTATAAATAAAAAACTGCAGTACAGTGAGAGCACTGGGGGGAATCCTGCGTCTCTATTTTTCTACACCGCACAAGTTCATGTGAGGCGTCATTGGATAGGTCAGAGTCTGGCGCTCAGCGAGGTGGTCAGATGGGCGTCGAGTGGAAGGAACGTCCACTCTCACGTACGTTCCTTCCGCTCTTTGAAACGCTCGTCTGACATTGGCCTAAAGGTTGCAGAAACTGATTTATTGTGAATCTTTTGCAGCCAATCTGTATCCTCAGCCGGTTAAAAATAATTTTGTGTGTACATTTATTATACACAGTATTTGTGAGCCCTGCAGGATTGTTCTTTTGCCGCTTTATACTGTTATTTCTTGTTTTATACTTTGTGTCTCCTGTGATGTAGATCTCTTTTGCGCAAGAGAAACTTGCACTTTTTTTTTCTTTGTCTTTCGTCAGATCATTAGGGATGAGCCAAACACCCCCATGTTCGGTTCGCATTCGAACTCGAACAATTTCAAAAGTTCGAGTTCGAATGTGAACACGAACCGAACTCAATGCACGTCAATGGGACTCGAAAGTTTGATTTTTAGAGTCCCCTCCAAGAGGGCATATATGCTACACATTTGCCATAAAAAGTGTATGGGGGTCCGGGTAGTGCCCTGGGGGACAGGAAACGATGAAAAAAAGTTTAAATAAAAGCATTTTTAAAGGAACAGTGAGTTTTCCATGAAATAAGGGTTAAAAAATAAAAACGAAAAATTCCTTCAAATATCGTGCCTAGGAGGTCCCCATAACCTGCCCGTGAAGTGGCGGATTTCTAGGATGTATAGAAATATGTAAAAACCAAAAAATGACATTTCAAATGACGGTAAATGCTTTTCCTTTTAATCTATCCATAAACAACTGCTTGGGGCGGCAGCCTGTATGAAAAGAGGAGACATTTTCGGACACGCAGAAAAAGTTTAGTGATTTTTTTTTTTTTTTTTAAATTATGGTGAAACTTATGCAGGCTTTGGATGAAAGTAACAATAGGTGCTTTAAAATTGGGCCTTTAGAGTCGGCAACAGTGCCGTCACAACGTAACCCCTCTGAGGATATGAATCTGGTACAGGCGTTAGTGCACCCAAATATTGTGCCTTTGGTGCCAGGCCTGCAGGTACCATCATACAGTAACCCCTCTGTGGTATTGTGGAAGAATGCATGGGTGGACCTTGCGGTCCTATATTAAAAAGATATGAATCTGGTAAAGGCTTCAGTGCACCCAAATATTGTGCCTTTGGTGCCAGGCCAGCAAGTGCCATCATACAGTAACCCCTCTGTGGTACACAAAATTGCTGGTGGCAGTGAGAACACACAGATTAGAACAATTCCCAGATATTTTGTAGAAATGAGACCCCCCCCCCCAGTAGCTGGTGGCAGACTGGCAGTGAGAACACACACTAACACAACAATCTCCTCTCAAAAAACACGTGCTGAAGCGTTGTGTGAAGCCTTATATAGTGTTCTGCGGGACTTAGCTCTGTAAGCCCATGATTGGGCAAATTTTGCCCAATCAGGACTCTGAGCCGTGATTGGCATAGTCTTGCACCTGACCTGTGGTCAGGTGCAAGGCTGTAGCCAATTACAAGATTCAGGCCCCTGGAAAAGTGCATTGTGGGCGAACATGCGGTGAACACGCAGAAATGTTCGTAGTATGCGAACAGGCGATGTTCGATGCAAACTCCGAACCGAACAGCTCATCCCTACAGATCATGTTACGGCAACACTTAAAGAAACGGACACAAAATATTCAGACAATAGAGAAATTATTGCGTTGTGGTTTTCCTTTTGTTCTGTGACATTACATCATTTATTTAATTGGGTCGGGCCCTCCTGTACCGCGCTACCGCGCCGCGCCGAGGGGCTGCTTAATTATACTAATGGAGGGGGAGGGAAGGTGGAGGGAAGCAGAGGTTTCGTGTGTGCGATGGAAGGTGAATGTTTTCCGCGCTTCCCAGAAAGCTTAATGATCATTTGGCTGAATTCGGCTTCCAGGTAGAATTAATTAACCTGATTTGCCGAGGAATAAAATCCTCTTCAGGTGCTGAACTCTTAAGTGGATCGTCAAGACTTTTTCCCATCTTGAACTTTGCAGTTGAACAATATGTGCTGAGTAGAGCCTCTAATAAAGTCTGGCGTCCTTTGAATTTGCGCACAGGACAACTTTATTTGTCAACGAGATTTATGAAAGTTCACTTCTTCTTTGTTGAATTGGCTTCATTTTATTTTTCTTTGTTGCACTGGAATTCTTCCCGTCAAAGTTCCAGAATAAAACACGGTGCAACAATGCTGACACGTGCAAGTTCCGCGTTTCGTTGGTGGCAGTAGTGGGATTTTTTTTCTTTTCTTTTGAATGAGCTGCCTTTTTGCCTGTCTAGAATCCAAATTAAACTGTAAGGAAACACACAGCGAGACGGCATGAAGTCACAGAACAAGGGCCGTAAAATAAAGAGACACAAAGGTATAGAGTGCAGGGACGCTGCGTACGGTGTTTCTTTACCTTTTAGAATGCATCTCTTTGCACAGCGTGTTAATGTGTTTAGCCGTGTCAAAGATGCAGTAAACCTCACAATTACTATTTTAATGTCTTTAAAGCAGTGATGATTCTTGGCAGCCCAGATGTTTCTGAACTACATGCTCCATGATTCTCAGCCAGCCTGATCTGTGACTAAGCATCATGGGACATGTAGTTTGGAAGCATCTGGGGTGCCAAAGATCACCATCACTGGCCTAAAGGGGTGATGCTGATTTGATTATTAAAAGATAATATGATTTATTAGAAGTATTAAAAATATTAAACTATATTACTTATAATAACCCAAGTATTTATAATAAAGTAATGGTTTAATATTTTTAATAATATAATAATTTGATTATTTTTAAGCATCAAATCATCATCACCCCTTTAGGCCAGTGATGGTGATCCTTGGCACCCCAGATTTTTCTGAACTACAGGTTTCATGATGCTCAGCCAGCCATTTCTGTTACGAAGCACCATGGGACATGTAGTTTGGAAATATCTTGGGTGCCAAAGTTTGCCATATCTGTTCTAAAGGGTTGATGAGGATAATATTATTATTGTTTAATATTTTAATAATCATATAAAAATCAAATGAATAATTATAAAATATTTTTCAATTTAAAGTTTTTATTTTGAAATAAGGTCAGCAAGACATACAGAGAAAATGACCTCACAGGGCCAAAACGAGTCATCTGAAAAAGAAACATAAACACATAAAAACAAACAGAAGTCCTCTTAACACTGCTGGGAGAGTCCTCAAAATACAGAAAAAATGGCGTCGCGCCCATACTCACCGGAGCGGCAGCAACTGCCAGTCAATGTATAAAACATAACAAGGAAAAAGAGTGTCATCTGCGCTCGTTTCTATGTGTTCCATGTGCAACAAAAATGAGGTTTTTGTTTGTTTCAATGGCCATTGCAACGTAAGCTCACTCGCCACTTCACGGCACCTCTTTACAGAGTGAGTACCTAACAATTGTAACCAAAAGGCCGCTCTACTGAGCCGCTCCAAGCCCCTCCAGCTGCTTTCAGCCAAGGAGAGGCAAAGTCCTCAAAATAGACAAAAAAAAAGAAAAAGGAGGGGGGCACATCAAAAAGAGATGGAGGGTCTCAGCATACTGGAGGAAGGAGGAAAAAGAAAATCAGCTTGCAAAAATAAGGTGGGGGGAACAAAAATAGCTGCGCACAGCAAATACTCAGCGAGTGGTGAAGCAAGGGAGAGTCCGCTGGGGTTCAGCTGAAACATTATGGGACGGCGCGTAGAGGGAACGTAGCAGACATCTTCAGCCCGTGTCTAGCGGGAGGACCTCGTGGGCAGCCCCATCACACTGAGACCACCCATGGGGAACACGGCAGGTGGGCATCCATCGGACCAACTCCTCCACTACTAGAACTGCTTCGCAGGGCCCAGGTAAGCTTTGCAGCTTGGCGTCACACATCCCCTCGGCGGTCCACAGCATCCCCAGCACAGACAGCGCAGGGGGAGTAAACCGCATGGGATCTTCCTCTGTTCCGTCGGACCCGGCAGTCAGCAGCTCCACGCCATCTTTTTGCACCGAGGTCCCAGCGTCCACCGCAGAGGCATCCACTGCAGAGGTGTCAGCTACGCAGCCGGCCGTGAATCCATCCCCCGGTGGAACTCCCAATGAAGCCTCTGTCCTCCGCTCAGTCCCCAGGACTGCCATCAGTTGGCACCACATACCACGCGTTATCGGGCTCTTGTCATCGACCCCAAGCATCGACTCCAGACAGGCCTCCAGTCCCTCCAAGATGTCTCCCAGACTTCTGGTGGGGGGTGAGCGGGCAGGCCGCCGCCATTCCGCACCATCCCCCGGTATCTCCGCCTTGGGGGTAGCTGCAGCAGCCAGAAGATGGGGGCCCTCCATCTCTGTGGCCCGCAGCAGCTGTGTACCCAGGTAAGGGGGCCGTGGAGAGATCGAGTCGTGCCTGAGCTGGAGCCCAGGCCCCAAGATGGCCGCTGACAGGTCGTGTCCGGCAGGGATCAGAGGCCCAAAACAGGTCGTCTTGTGTCCGGAGGGGGGACTAAATGGGCTCCGGACAGCTCTATACCGGTGGCCAGCTACGTCGGTACCTCATATGAAAAAGTCCTTGCGTTTACAGTAAGCTGGAGGTCCTCAAGAGCGGCAGACGTGTGGAGCTCCAACAAGACACGTCTGATCCCTTTGGTAGTCGGCCACGCCCCCCCCTTGATTTATATTTTTAATATAAATTAATACTTGGGTTTTTATAATATAAAAAAATTTATATTAAAAATATATAATATTCATTATAATTTAATAATATTTTTTTATATTATAATTCAGAATTATAAAAAATATATAACAAATATTAAAAATATAATAACATATAAAATTATTTTTTATAGTAATATTCGTTATTTTAATATTTTTAATATTATAACAACCAAAGTATTTATATTAAAAAATATAATCAAATGAATAATTTATAAAATATTAACAGGGTTATTCAGAGAGCGATGAAAACCTTGAGAATTGTGAGGAGAATGACCAATTTGAAAAGTGAGACAAATGGGAGAATTTTTCTGGTTTGACTATTTTGACCTGGAATTTTCTATTCTCCAGTCATTCTCCTGAGTTTCACCTCTTTCAGAATAGCCCTGTAAGTGTTTTAATATTTTAATAAACAAACTACATGTCCCATGGTGCTTAGTCACAGAACCGGCTGGCTGAGCATCATGAAACATGTAGTTCAGAAAAATCTGGGGTGCCAAGGATCACCATCACTGGCCTAAAAGGGATGATGATAATATTATGATTATTAAAAATGTATATATTTAATATTCTTGACTTTTTTTAAAAAAAAAAAATTTATGGAATGGATTTCCAACTGTACCAAACTTTTCAAAAATCTAGAAGGTTCCGCTGTGCATTTGGGAGGATGGGCTGGTAATGTGAGATCCGGGGGTGTTTTAGGACATTTTTCATCCTCCAGAAATTTATTCAGCATTTCATTCCTCAATCTAAAACTTCATTACCGACTCCAAGATTAAAAAGTCCATCAGCAATTTGCGGCTTCCTTTAATTATCCCGTTTTCAGAGGAGAAAAGGAATATAATGAGAGGATATCCCCTGCTAACCGTGAACATATTATTATTTTTTTTGGGGGGCTGCGCGGCGAGAGGGGGGGGGTGATTTTTACCCCCAAACCTTCCCAGAGGGCGAAGGAAAATCGAGCGCGCGGCCCCCGAGACGATGCCTCTTCCTCGGAATGATGAGGCGCTCTTAATGCATAATTAAGAGTGAATTGAAATGAACACATCATTAGCTGCGTGTTAATGGCATCGCACTTTATTAAACAAGGAGAAAAATCCCCTGATCTGCAGCAGAAAGAGCTCCACGAAAGAATAAAGAGGCCTCCGCATGACCGTATAATGAGCAAAAACCCAACTGCGCAAACTGACGGATTCTAAAGATAAACACAAGAAAAAAAATAACACATCAGCGGATATCCCCGAGGAAGTCACGAATTGGTGACGAAACGCGTCGGATATTTTGATGTCATTTTATTAGCAATACCAATAAATATTGGTGTGTGTGTGTGTGTTTATATTTTATAGCTTCTTGCCCATGTATACACATTCGCCCATAAGGTTCCTGTGGAGTCCAGCTGTGTGGATTGGTCGGCCAGTGCAGATACTGGAGGCGAGCAGACGGAAGAAATTGAAGGCTGCGCGGCGGGCGATAACAAGGTGTTATCCGGAGGTTTATTTATCCAGAGCAAGCTGACTGTTTAGGAGTTTAACCCTTTTGCTGCAGAAGGCCCGAGATGAAGGGGTTAAACACAACTCAGAAATTGTTACTTTTGGACACTAATCTCACAACAATAACTGTAACAACTAGAATCTTCTAATGAGGGGTAAAGGCATTATGGGTCGGGGGTACATGGTCATATTTCAGGGTACTCTCTATTCCTGCTGTATTCCAGTGATGTCAAACTCCAGCCTCTCAGTTGTTTCCTAACTACAACTCCCATGATTCTCTGGCCATCTGCTGCATTGAAAGAATTCTGGGAATTGTAGGAATCAACATTTGGGGGGGGTATGAGTCTGACAGCCCTGATCTAGTTTAAAAAAAAACCAAAAAAAACCACATGATCACTGTTAGAGATGGGCTGGCGGTTCGATGCGAACATGAGTTCGCATCGAACATTGGCCGTTCGACGGTTCGTCGAACAGCGAATATTTCCGAGTGTTTGCCCACAATGCACCACAATGGACCACAATGCACTTTTCCACTGGCCTGAAGCTTGTAATTGGCTACAGCCTTGCACCAGGTGCAAGACTATGCCAATCAGGGCTAAGTCCCGCAGCACACTATATAAGGCTTCCCCACAGCCCCAGCGTGTGTGTTGCAGGAGTGAATCAGAGAGGAGAGGAGATTGTTGCATATCAGGGTGTATCACTGAGTTATACCAGAGTTCTGGGAATTTGAATTAGCTGGCAGTGCCATCAGGGACAGGGTGTATCACTGACTTATAGCAGAGTTCTGGAAAATCTGTATATCTTTAATTCTAGATACCATAGAATACCACAGTTGAATCAGCGTTCATCTGTATCTTTAATCTGTATCTTTATCTATTCAGAGTTGAATCTGGGTCTTGCCAGCTATCAGGGTGTTGCAGCCTGCAGGAGAGGAAGTGAATCAGAGAGAGAGTAAAGGACATTGGCAGCCTTGCAGGGAAAATATCAGTGAAATCGCTGAGTTCTGAATATCTCCAATCTATATACCAGAGTTGAATCAGAGTTCTGTATATCTTTAATCTATATATCACTCACCACGTCAGAAAGACCAAAAAGGACAAGCAGACGCTCCCAGACACAGATAAGAGGGCAAGCAGCCTCTGTGTTGGAAGGTAGGGATGTGCGTTTCGGGTTTCGGAATTTCGGAATTTTCACGAAATTTCCCGATTCGGGTCTTTCGATGCGGCCGAAATTCCGAAATTTTTTAGATCCGAAAAAGTCGAATCTGAAATGTTTTCCGAGCCGAATCGAAAAATTTTTGGAATTTTCGAATGGACTTGAAATGTGTCAAATCGAAATCTATTGCTTTGAAACGAGAACAGACTTTCCGAAAAACAGAAAATTTCCGAAAACGGCAAATCCGAAAATTTTCCGAGCCAAATCGAAAATTTTTCGGAATTTTCGAATGGACTTGAAATGTGTCAAATCGAAATTTATTTTCCCTCTATTCATGATTTCGGTTCCATTCGGGATTTCGGTTCCATTTCGGTAATTCTGAACATCGTTTATTTAACTATTATCTCGCTATATCGCTGATTCTGTAAATTTTGTCTTTGTAAATGTGCTGGGGCAAATCAATGAGCTGGGGCAAATCCATGTGCTGGGGCAAATCCATGTGCTGGGGCAAATCAATGTGCTGGGGCAAATCAATGTGCTGGGGCAAATCCGTGAGCTGGGGCAATATCCTATGAGCTGGGGCAAATCCATGAGCTGGGGCAAATCCATGTGCTGGGGCAAATCAATGTGCTGGGGCAAATCAATGTGCTGGGGCAAATCAATGTGCTGGGGCAAATCAATGTGCTGGGGCAAATCAATGAGCTGGGGCAATATCCTATGAGCTGGGGCAAATCCGTGAGCTGGGGCAATATCCTATGAGCTGGGGCAAATCCATGTGCTGGGGCAAATCCATGTGCTGGGGCAAATCCATGAGCTGGGGCAAATCCATGTGTGAGCTGGGGCAATATCCTATGTGCTGGGGCAATAGCCTATGTGCTGGGGCAAATCCATGTGCTGGGACAAATTCATGAGCTGGGGCAAATCCATGAGCTGGGGTAAATCCATGTGCTGGGGCAATATCCTATGAGCTGGGGCAATATCCTATGAGCTGGGGCAAATCCATGAGCTGGGGCAAATCCATGTGCTGGGGAAAATCCATGTGCTGGACTGCTGGGGCAATAGAGTTAGACAGCTTTGAAACGAGGAGAACAGATGTTCCGAAAAAAGCAAAAATTTCCAAAATAGCGAAAAGCCGATAACCAAAAAACGAGCAAAGTGACACGAAAATACGAAAAATAGTCGATATATACCGAAAACCATGTACAATTCCGAAATAACAAAAAGTCGATACAGAAACCTAGTAAAGTGACCCGAAAATACGAAAAATGATCGATATTCCGAAAAATAAATGTACCCGAAAAACGAATCGAGCTGAACCGAATCGAAACAGAAAGCAGTCGAAACGAGCCGAATCGAAAAGTTAAAAAATTCGAAAAATCGAATCGAACCGAAAAAAAAATCGGTGCACATCCCTATCGGAAGGCTGTGCCCCTGGTCGTCGTGGATGTGGTGCATCCTCTGCAGGGGCACGCCTGTCCTTTCTAACTGGCGCTGGCCGTCTTAAGCAGCAGCAACATACAGAGGATTTGCAGAATTGGTTAACCAGGCCATCCTCATCCTCCGAGTCCTCTGCCAGCCAGGCTTGTAGTGGTTTACAGTCCACCTCAGCTGCCAAGACATCTAATTCAGCCTCCATGTCCACAGCTACTCCTGCTGTAGCCTCACCATCATACATGGAGTCAGCTGAATTGTTTGACTACAATGACAGTGACATGCTGCTTGAGGATGCGCGGCAACTCCAGTGCTCTGATTCAAACTCTGAGGTTGAGTAAGGGAGTATAATCAGCCTAGAGGAAGGGGGTGCCAGTGACACACAAAGAACTGGCACTCATGTTCCCCCAGCAGCTGCAGCATACTGCCAGGTTGGCTCTAGTGATGAGGAGATAGGGGGTGATGACGATGATGAGGTCACTGACTCCACCTGGGTGCCTGATCGAACAGAGGAGTCAAGTGAGGAGGAGGCACAACAAAAATGAGGCAGAACGTCCTCTATGAGCAACCGTAGCCAGTCCAAGGCATCAGATGTCAGAGCTGCTCAGGTGCAGAGCGCTGTTGTCTCAAAGCACACGTCCAGGAACTCTGCTGTCTGGGAGTTCTTCACGACATGTGCAGCAGACCGCAACGTTGCTATTTGTAAGCTATGTCTGAAGAGGATCAAGCGTGGGAGAAACATCAGCCACTTCTGTACCACATGCTTGAAGCGACATATGACCACCTGTCATGCATCCCATTGGCACAACACTTCCCATCGGTCCTCATCTGTCTCTACCCCCACTATATGTCATGCCATGTCTACAACCTCCACTGACTGGGATGATGTTATAGTAATGGGTGTACCAGGTCCTTACTCAGAATGTGACAGCATCCCATCAGCTGCAAATTTACGCAGTCAGATTTCATTGCTGCTGCAGCGTAAGACAAAATTTAGTCCCAACCATCCCCTTGCACAGCGTCTAAATGCCAGCTTGGCAAAATTACTCACATTACAGCTGCTGCCTTTCCAGCTGGTGGACTCTGCCTCCTTCGTGAATTTTTCGAATGTGCTGTACCACAGTGGCAGGTTCCAAAACGCCGGTTCATAAAACGGAAGGCTATTCCAGCACTATACCAGCACGTGGAACACCATGTTATGGAGTCATTGGGAAAGGCAGTCAGCAGCAAGGTGCACATTACTTTAGACACTTGGTCCAGCAAGCATGGACAGGGCCGTTACATTTCCTTCACGGCACACTGGGTAACTCTGCTTGCAGCTGGGAGGGATCCAGGACGGGGCTCTGTGCTGAACCTTGTTCATCCACCACGCCTCCAGAAAGCTGCTTATATGAGGTCTGTCTGCTCCACCTCCTTCCTCCTCCTCCTCCTTCTCTGTCTCTGGTGAAGTGGCAGTTAAACTGATGAGTGGCAGGGGCTACGCAATGGCTCAAGCAAAAAGATGCCATACTGTGCTTGAGCTGGTTTGTTTAGGGGACAGGAGCCACACCGGGCCAGATATTCTGTCAGCTCTGCAGGGGCAGGCGCAGAGATGGTTAACACCACACCAGCTTGAGCTGGGAATGGTCATCTGTGATAATGTCAGCAACCTTCTCTCCGCCCTATGCCTGGGTAAGTTGACGCATGTACCATGCCTAGCACACGTCCTAAATCTGGTGGTACAGCATTTCCTAACCAGGTACTCCGAGCTGGCAGAGCTTCTCAGCCAGGCCAGAAAAGTCTGCAGCCACTTCAGACAGTCATTCCCAGCAAGTGTTGGCCTGGCAGAAATTCAAAGAGAATTCCACCTTCCCACAAGCCGTCTGATCTGTGACATGCCGTCCAGGTGGAACTCAACATTGGCAATGCTGCAGCGTCTGCACGAGCAGCAGAGGGCCATCAATGAGTACCTGTGTGAGTATGGCACAAGGACAGGTTCAGGTCAACTTGGTTCCCCCCCCCCGCAGTGGCTGATGAACAAGGATGCATGCACTGTACTGTCACCATTTGAAAAGGCAACGAGGATGGTGAGCAGGGACAGTGCATGCATCAGTGACACAATTCCTTTAGTGTTCCTCCAGGAGCGCACTCTGCGGGGAATTATAGATGTGGCACTAGAGGCAGAGCAGCGGGAGGAAGAGTAGGACTTCCCTAGCTCTCAAGGCCCCAGTCTTTACGCAGACAGCATTCCTGCGGGTCCTCAGATCAGACAGGAGGAGGAGGAATATTTAAGGTGTGGGGGCATTGAAGGTGTCCCCAGAAACCCAAGGACTAGTACGTGGCTGGGAGGAGGTAGTGCACGATACGGTCCTCCTCAGCGTCCAGGAATACTCGGAAGCTAATGCCACCTCCAACCTACGCTGCATGGGCTCCCTTATCCTGCAAAGCCTGCTAAAGGACCCCAGGATTCGTGCTATGAAGGAGAGGGATCATTACTGGTTGCCAACCCTTCTTGATCCACGATACAAGGGTAAGGTTGCAGAGCTCATCCTGCCCTCAGAAAGGGAGGACAGGATGAAACAACTTCAGGATGCTCTAAAGCGACACTTGTGTAACACCTGTCCAGGCACTGTTAGGTTACCAAGTGATGACACAGGTGCTTCTGAGGCTGCGGTTGATCAGAGGAAGAGCGGTGAAGGGGGCCGCTTGACTGATGCCTTTTCCAATTTTTTTAGTCCACGACGCCCAGGGACATCAAATGTAGGCACCCATTGCCAGCATCTTCACCATATGGTGCAGGACTACCTAGGGGCAAGGGCAGACCTGGATACCTTTTACAGCAGATGATCCACTGGCTTACTGGGTGTTGAGATTGGATCACTGGCCAGAATTTAGCCAATATGCTATGGAGCTACTAGGTTGCCCTTCATCCAGCGTGCTTTCTGAAAGGACGTTCAGTGCCGCTGGAGGTTTTGTCACAGACAAAAGAGTGCATCTGTCTACCGACTCTGTAGACCGGCTGACATTTATAAAAATGAATCAGTCCTGGATCAACAGCTATCACTCCCCTGATGCAGATGTAACTGAATAGATCGGGGATCTCTTCTGCTTTCCCAAAACCTCCACCACTACACTCTTCCACAAAACCTCAGAGGGGTTACGGTGTGAAGGCACTAGCTGGCACCAAAGGTCCAATTTTAAGGCACCTGTTGTTACTTTCATCCAACGCCTGCATAAGTTTCACCATAATTTAGCTAAAAAATCACTAAACTTGTTCTGTGTGTCCTAAAACGTCTCCTCTTTTCATACAGGCTGCCGCCCCAAGCAGTTGTTTATGAATAGATTAAAGGAAAACCATTTACCGTCATTTGAAATGTCATTTTTTTTGTTTTTAAATGTTTCTATACATCCTACAAATCCGCCACTTCATGGGCAGGTTATGGGGACCTCCTAGGCACGATGTTTGAAGTAATTTTTTTGTTTTTATTCTTAACCTTTATGTAATAGAAAAATCACTATTCCTTTAAAAACATCTCTTTTTGTTAAACTTTTTTTTTCCTTGTTTCCTGTCCCCCAGGGCACTACCCGGACCCCCATACAACTTTTATGGCAAATATCCTGCATATATGCCCTCTTGCAGGGCACTCTAAAATTCGAACGACCGAGTCCCATTGACTTGCATTGAGTTTGAATCGTGTTCGAATTCAAACTTTTTCAAATGTTCGAATGCGACCCGAACACGGGGGTGTTCGGCCCATCACTAATCACTGTTACATTGTCTCGGCCAATGATTCGTAACATTGTCTCTGCTCCTCACTTTTGATTTGAAGAAGAGAATCATTGTGGAAAAAGATTCAAAGGTGTTTTTTTTTCTTAACTGAAAGCTTTAGAAAGAAATGTAATGGAGGATTTTGAAATACAAATTAAGACCCCCCCCCCCTTATATTTGTTAACTATATAAATCTTTGTGAAATGAAAGCCTTATTTCTCCTGAACAAAATGATCTATAATATGTGTGGGTGCACTTAATGTGACCGCGGTAAGTTATGATTGTACCGATTGATTGGAATTTGTACAGACAGGGTTTTTCTTTGGGTTTGTTATTCAGATTCTTGGTAACGATCCTCCTGGCCTTCCGGTGCTTTCTGCGGAATAAGATCTGCAGCTCTAAAGCAAATAGCCGAGTGCGGATCAATCCCCGTCACAATACAGACGTCGAATCGCAGAACCGGAGCATTGCACACACGGCCTCGCTTTACTCCAGCATCAGTTTGTCTTTTTTTAATGTTTCGTTTTCCCTTTGTGTCTGTACGTTTCCTGGCCTTTGCGTTGTGATCCCGAGGTGCTTTAAACTGCTGGGTGTGAGTGTTTGATGCCGTCGCGGATTCGGGAGGGGGGCTGCCTGGAAGTCTTTATTTTTAGTAAAGTCTTCACTGTATACTCTCAAACATGTTTTTCTGGGTCAGTTTCTATGGCAGTAGTTTTGTGCAATAATAAGCTGCTGTGTCGGCTTTAAAGGGATGTCGGCGCGGCGCAGGACACGTCGATGTGTCAGAACAAACTGGAGGAGGAGCCGGGGGCCACGCGTTGGCAACTGAAGCCAGAGCAGTTTCCATGCGATGCTGGGTTTGGGCAAATGCATTATTATTTTAAGGGTTACAAAATAGGAGAATGCAAAAGGACGGCTGTGAGAGCTTAACCCTTTTACTGCCTGGAGACAGACTATATTCAGAGGAGAGTCTAGTGGTGTTGCTTACGGGCATTACTCTTCAGTTGGACACTGAATTTGCCCTTGGGTCAGGCTCTAGAATTGCTCTTGGGTTGGACACTGGCTTTGCCCTTGGGTTGGGCCCTGGCTTTGCCCTTGGGTCGGGCCCTGGCTTTGCTCTTGGGTCGGGCCCTGGCTTTGCTTTTGGGTCGGGCCCTGGCTTTGCTTTTGGGTCGGGCCCTGGCTTTGCTCTTGGGTCAGGCCCTGGATTTGCTCTTGGGTCGGGCCCTGGCTTTGCTCTTGGGTCGGGCCCTGGCTTTGCTCTTGGGTCGGGCCCTGGCTTTGCTCTTGGGTCGGGCCCTGGCTTTCCTCTTGGGTCGGGCCCTGGCTTTGCTCTTGGGTCGGGCCCTGGCTTTGCTCTTGGGTCGGGCCCTGGCTTTGCTCTTGGGTCACGCCCTGGCTTTGCTCTTGGGTCGCGCCCTGGCTTTGTTCTTGGGTCGGGCCCTGGCTTTGTTCTTGGGTCGGGCCCTGGCTTTGTTCTTGGGTCGGGCCCTGGCTTTGTTCTTGGGTCGGGCCCTGGCTTTGCTCTTGGGTCGGGCCCTGGCTTTGCTCTTGGGTCGGGCCCTGGCTTTGCTCTTGGGTCGGGCCCTGGCTTTGCTCTTGGGTCGGGCCCTGGCTTTGCTCTTGGGTCAGGGGCTAGCATTGCTCTTGGGTTGGACACTGGCTTTACCCTTGGGTCAGGCTCTAGCATTGCTCTTGGGTTGGACCATGGCATCACCCTTGGGTCGGGCCCTGGCTTCGCCCTTGGGTCAGGAGCTAGCATTGCTCTTGGGTTGGACACTGGCTTTTACCCTTGGGTCGGGCCCTAGCATTGCTCTTGGGTTGGGCACTGACTTTGCCCTTTGGTCGGACCCTAGCATTGGGCGCTAGCATTGCTCTTGGGTTGGACACGCGTTGCCCTTGGGTCAGGCCCTAGCATTGTGCGGCAACATTGCTCTTGGGTTGGACCATGGCATTGCCCTTGGGTCAGGCCCTAGCATTGGGCGCTAGCATTGCTTTTGGGTTGGACCATGGCATCGCCCTCTGGTAGGGCCCTAGCATTAAATTTCCCAACACCGACCCGTTGTTCTCCAGTCCTACTTGGCTTGTGAGCTGTTCCTGGTAGAATGGTTCAAAGCAAGGAGGGAATAACCTGACGCCGAGCTGATTCCCATCCATCCTACCTCTCCGTCTAGCGCCGAGTCGTGAACGCTTGACGGTCTGATGCTAATTGAATGTAATTGTGGCTTCAAAGTTCAATGCAAACCCTGCCTGAAATCACTGAGCTCACTAAACATGGCTCCCGGGGAGGGAGGGGGCTATACGAGCCCCCCAGAACAATGATGAATTTTTTACCAGCTAATCATCTCTCTCGAGCAGATTGTCAGCATAGGAGGTGTCGTTCCTCATCAATAATGAAGCGATGGAGGCAGATTCCTGCCCTGTAGACTCCTGCATTATTAATCGCCAGGTCTTTAAACGGCGAGGAGCGCGGCGCGCTAATTGATGTCCTCTGAAGGCTGAGCGCCGGGAAAGGGGGCATCCGGGTTGCTGAATCAGGGCCCACCGGTGGCTCCCAACACCGGCCACACCTGCCGCTCACTGTAAAGCACACGACTGCGGGATGAAGGACTTTCTGGTGCATTATTAATCACGCCGTCACAGTACATGACATTTCTTCATTTAACCCATCGTTACCCAGACCTTCTGGTGCTCAGTGTTTCCAAATGGTGTAAAAACGTCCTGAGATCACGCATTAAAAACCCAAACCATGTCTGCGTGGAGTGCGGCAACCTCTTGCAGCTTATTTATACGCCTGATGCATGAATCGAACCGATTGGTGAATTAAACGTCCGCATAGATTTCAGCCTCTAGATCTGATTGGCCGGTCCTGTGACACTCCGGCCATTCTCATCTGAAGATGACGGTCACCAACATTCCAAAAGCGATACTGTTACCGGCCGTGTGTCATTCCTGCTCCTTGTCTCCTCATGAGCCAAGATTTTAGAGCCGGGTTGTCAAACTGTGCCCCCCCCCCGAGATGTTGATGCCTACAATTCCCCAATGGCCATGGGATAAACCTGACTTTCTTTATGGTCAGGCCGTGCAGGTTGATCAGTTCCATGTTATTACGATGCGCGCACACACAGTATACGCTGTGTTCTGGCGTCTCGCTGATATAGCTGCTCCTCTCTATTCACGCGGGGGTAATTTGGCGCATGTTTACCCGGGTCGTGTCGCTCGCCTCACATTGAATGAATTTCCTCTCCTCGGTGTGAGTCGCTGAATACACGGGCCGCGTCGCTATTCTCGTCTGTTGAAAGGCCGATTTTGGGGGGGGGCCACTGCGCCACTGGAAGCCGGCCGCTCATCTCCTCTTCACAAGGCCTTTCACGCTGCCTTCTGTGCGCTTCTTCTTCGTAAAGCCGGGGGTGAGCGCGTATCCAGCATATCGGGTTACCTCGACTCTTCCCCGTCCCTGCAATCTTGTGTTCAAGGTGTATCCGACAAACGTGATTATCCCGTTACACGCTGCATGTGACAAGCCTTTTCAGATGCCTCGGCTCGACCGGAGAAACCAAATTAAAGTGTAATTTGATGATAAAGGCCGGTGGCGCCCGGTGAGAGGGGAAAAAAGAGATTTCACAAAGACTTCCAGATTGCAGAGCAGTGTCCTTACTGCTGGGTGAGACGCTCTGTGAATCGCAGCAAGTGACATTTATCTGGAGTGGGTGAGGGGGGGGGCCTTCAACCAGCTAAATGCGGGGAAATGTCTAAAGACCCTAGCTTTTAAAGAAGAAAAAATCTGATTATCCCAAGGACACCCAGAAACAAGACAAACTGCAGAAAACTGCAAACACAAAATGAATGCAGGAGAAATCTGGTCCCTCCGGGTGAACGTGACTAGGGATGACCTGTTCGGAGGTTCGATTTGAACATCGGCAGTTCGAAAGTTTGCGAACTTCGAACTTTTTGGCGTGTTCGGTTCGAGTTCTAAAAAATTTTTTTGGGGGAAAAAAGTATAAAAAATGCTTAAATACTAAAAAATCTAGAAATAAAGATACTCTTTACTGCAGAATATTATAACCAACGGTTTATTAGATATTGAATTAAAAACTAATGTCTAGGTGCAAAGATTCTCACCTCTAAATGACTTGTGCTCTCAAACGGCGTAAACAACAGGTGTTTAATTAGTGTTTGGAAATAACATGTGCTTCTCATTAGTCCGGTCTCATGAATTTGATACATTGTATGCAGACTGGAAGTGCTAGGTGTCGTGTGTGTGGGTCTGTGATGGCGATGTTTCCATACATCCTACAAATCCGCCACTTCACGGGCAGGTTATGTGGACCTCCTAGGCACGATATTTGAAGGAATTTTTCGTTTTTATTTTTAACCCTTATTTTATGGAAAACTCCCTGTTCCTTTAACCGCTGTGTGCTGAGCTAATTTTTACCGCTTTCGCTCATCATGTTTAAAAGCGATTTGAAGCCACATTTTATTATACAACCCAGACATATTATATATCGTTCTTTCCGGCAGATTCATAATATATCATTTTAATATGTATACGTCATGTTCTGCCTGTAATATTATAACAAAAAATGCAATAAAACTTGAATTTGTAATCATCTGCAGCGTGTAAAGTGTTTTTTTTTCACCTTTTATCACATGAACATTTGCGGTTATATTTTCTATGGGGTGCGCTTGTACAAAAATTAGAAATGGAGACTTATTAAATTTCTTTGGGGGAATTATGTGATTTTTAGCAAATGCACACCATAGAAAAAAATTATTAGTGCAGCATCATTGTTCACATTATAATTGAAATGTGAACAATATTGCTGCATTAATAAAAATAACACACAAAAAAATATTTTTTTTTTTTTTTTTTTTACTTTATACCTGGTCATGTTGGGTATCATTCCAAAGGCCATGCTCAGGCTCCATGACCCCCTAGCTGCCACGGTTCTGGAGATATCAGGGTTCAAATGAACCCCCTATCTCCACCAGGAGATTCCGGGCAGCTAGGGGTTCCCCGGCTATCTGACGTCATCTAAGATGGCAGCCCCCACCGGAGCTAGGCCGCACTTCGGCGCCTAAGGGGTTAAAGCCAGGTACAGCTTAAAAGGGGAGACTGTCCCCTTTTAAGCGGTGCCTGGCTTCTTTTTGTGGGACCTCCTGATCGGGAGGGATCAGAATGGATCCCCCCTCCCTTCCAAGCGATCTCCCAGCATTGCCGGGGGGTCGCCTGGAAATGACGTCATGGCATGGCGCGATGACGTCATTTACGTCGGGAGGAGCTTGACTTCAGCGTCTGAGGACGCTGAAGTCAGAACGCCGCGGGACCCTGGACAGAGAGGTGAGTATCTCCGCCGGGGGTCCCGCAAAGCTGATGACGTGTGGTACACGTCCTCCTCAGCATACAGCGGGAGTAACTGAGGACGTGTCCCACACGTTGTCAGCAGTGAAGGGGTTAAAAATGTCTCTTTTTTTAAAAAACCTTTTTGTCCTTGTTTCCTGTCCCCCAGGGCACTACCCGGACCCGGACATTGTTTTTAAATGTTTCTATACATCCTAGAAATCCGCCACTTCACGGGCAGGTTATGGGGACCTCCTAGGCACGATATTTGAAGGAATTTTTCGTTTTTATTTTTAACCCTTATTTCATGGAAAACTCACTGTCCCTTTAAAAAAGTTTTTTTTAAAAAGACTTTTTGTCCTTGTTTCCTGTCCCCCAGGGCACTACCCGGACCTCCATACACCTTTTATGGCAAATATCTAGCATATATGCCCTCTTGGAGGACACTCTAAAAATCGAACTTTGAGTCCCATTGACTTGTATTGAGTTCGTGTTCGAGTTCAAATTTGAACGTTTGAAAAGTTCGAGTTCAAATGCGAACCGAACTCGGGGGTGTTCGGCTCATCCCTAAACGTGACATGAACAAGATACAGTTGTGTTCAAAATTATTCAACCCCCACTGAAATTGAGTGTTTTGGCCAGTTTGACATTGATTTTGATCATTCAGTCATCTTGCTTACAATTAAATCAAAGAGGCACGTGTAGGTCAGACAAATATAACATAACATTTATAATGAAATAACCACAAATGTCTTTTCTGTGCTCACATCATTATCAGTTTTATTCAACCCCCAAGTGACATTCAATCTTAGTACTTAGTACAACATCCTTTTACAGTTATAACAGCTTTTAAACGTGAAGCATAGCTTGACACAAGTGTCTTGCAGCCATCTACGGGTATCTTCGCCCATTCGTCATGGGCAAAAGCCTCCAGTTCAGTCACATTCTTAGGCTTGCGCACTGCAACTGCTTTCTTTAAGTCCCACCAGAGGTTCTCAATCGGATTTAAGTCAGGTGACTGCGATGGCCACTCCAAAATGTTCCAGCCTTTAATCTGCAACCATGCTCTAGTGGACTTGGAGGTATGCTTGGGAACATTGTCCTGTTGAAAGGTCCAACGTCTCCCAAGCCTCAGGTTTGTGACGGACTGCATCACATTGTCATCCAATATCTCCTGGTACTGAAGAGAATTCATGGTACCTTGCACACGCTGAATCTTCCCTGTACCTGCAGAAGCAAAACAGCCCCAAAGCATGATTGACCCCCGCCATGCTTCACAGTAGGCAAGGTGTTCTTTTCTTCATAGGCCTTGTTCTTCCTCCTCCAAACATAGCGTTGAACCATGGGCCCAAACAGTTCTAATTTTGTTTCATCAGTCCACAGAACACTATCCCAAAACTTCTGTGGTTTGTCCACATGACTTTTGGCATACTGCAGTCGACTCTTCTTATTCTTTGGAGACAGCAAGGGGGTGCGCCTGGGAGTTCTGGCATGGAGGCCTTCATTACGCAGTGTGCGCCATATTTTCTGAGCTGAAACCTTAGTACCTACATCTGACAAATCTTTTCTCCGTTCCTCAGCAGTCACACGGGGACTTTTCTCCACTCTACGCTTCAGGTAGCGGCGCGCACAGCAGTCGAAGTCAGCATCTTCTTTCTGCCACGACCAGGTAGCGTTTCAACAGTGCCCTTTGTCTTGAATTTATGAATGATGCTTCCTATGGTCTCTCTTGGTATGTGTAACATCTTTGCAATCTTCTTATAGCCATTGCCCTTCCTGTGAAGAGTAATCACCTCTTCTCTTGTCTTCCTGGACCATTCTCTTGACTTCACCATGTTTTGTAACCACACCAGTAAATGTCTAGAAGGAGCTGAGTATCACAGTCATTTTAAAGCTGCCTAATTGGTGCTTATTATGCTTTATTGCTGCTCCGTGACATCCACAGGTGTTTTCAATACCTGATTGAAAACACTTGAATGAACCTCTGTTCTTCAGAGTGGTAGTCTTTAAGGGGTTGAATAATTGTGTCAATGAAGAATTCACAAAAGAAACATTTACTACTGTATTACAAAACCAATTGATGTCATTTTAGTTGCATATGGTAGGGATGTGCGTTTCGGGTTTTGGAATTTCGGAATTTTTAACGAAATTTCCCGATTCGTGTTTTCGGATGCGGCCGATTTTCCGAAAATTTTTAGATCCGAAAATGGCAGATCCGAAAAGTTTTCCGAGCCGAAACGAAATATTTTCGTAATTTTCGAATGGACTTGAAATGTGTCAAATCGAAATTTATTGCTTTGAAACAAGGCGAACAGACGTTCCGAAAAAACGAAAATTTCCGAACTTACGAAAAGTTGATACAAAAAACGAGCTAAGTGACACGAAAATACCAAAAAAATGGTCGATATTCCGAAAAAAAAAATGTACACGAAAAACAAGTCGAGCCGAACCAAATCGAAACAGAAATCGGTCGAAACGAGCCGAATCGAAAAGTTTAAAAATACGAAAAATCGACCTGAAAAAAAAATCGGTGCACAAGCCTAGCATATGGTTCTTTAAAAAGTCCTTGTAGGATTTCATTCTGAATACAATTACAAATGTCACTAAATTCCCTAAAACCCTTTACAGCATTGGGGGTTGAATAATTTTGAACACAACTGTATTCCCAATTATGGGGCAAGAAAAATCACTTTGTATCATGAAGTCAGACACGATGCGTTTTTATTCTTATGTCACCTGTTTTTGGTTTTTTTATCTTATTTTTTAAATCTTCAGTCATAGTTTCATAAAAATTCCGCTCGGTCTGAAAATTTTACATGGTGCCTGAATTTGTGGCTTTTAAGGTTAAGTAAATGATCTGCCCAACATCCGCAAAGCCTCAACTGTACACATGTACGCAGATGACACTGTAACCTATACCAGCAAAGACTGAACTGTACGCAGACGCCACCGTAACCTATACCAGCAAAGCCTCAACTGTACACATGTCCGCAGACGCCACCGTAACCTATACCAGCAAAGCCTCAACTGTACACATGTCCCCAGGCGCCACCGCAACCTATACCAGCAAAGCAAATCTCCCACAGCTGGAGGCCGTGCTGCAAAAACAATTCAGAGGGAGAAAAGTGGATCAAAGATACAAACTATAACTAAATACTAACAAAACTGTTACGATACTCTTTGGAACAAAACCTGAACTACACAAAATGCAAACACCCTATCTATGAGTCAGGACAAAATCAAATGGCACGCTGACCACAGTCACTGCTCTCAAATATCTAGGTATGTGGTTAGACCCAAATCTGTCCTTTGGCCCCCACCTCGAAAAACTCTCCTCTAATCTTTACCCCAAACTAGGTGCCCTGTATAGAAACAAATCCTGCCTGAGCCCCGCGGTAACAAAGTAGATTGTCGACTAATGAATACGGAGATGTAGTGTATGCAGCCGCCCCGCAAACACACCTTCATAAACTTACTACATTGTAACACAAAGCTGCAGAATGAGTTGTACACTGTAACTACATGACCCACCATTTGTGACATGTTAAAAGAGCTAAACTGGCCGTCGCATTGTTCACCTTTCCAACCTGGTGTTTAAGAGCTTTTCTGGGAAGCTGCCACCCTACCTGAATAGACTGCTTCCTCCTGCAGTTCCCTCATCCTATAACCTCCCAGACGCCATCAAAACTTCCCCCAGTCTAAAGTCACTTAAGAGATCCCTGTTAACATACCTCAATACAGAATGCACCTGTAAACATGTAACAGTGACTATATACAGAATGCACCTGTAAACCTGTAACAGTGACTATATACAGAATGCACCTGTAAACATGTAACAGTGACTATATACAGAATGCACCTGTAAACCTGTAACAGTGACTATATACAGAATGCGCCTCTAAACATGTAACATAGTGACTATATACAGAATGCGCCTGTAAACATGTAACACAGTGACTAGTGACACATATAGAGGAAAATATCACACAATGGATGCGCCCAGTGACACACATAGAGGAAAATATTTTCTAAACAAACAAGAGAAAAATAAAACACATGTAAGATATCAGCAAGTCAGCAACATCAAATAAACACAATAAGGACATTGTATTTTTGGGGGTACTGGCCCTTTAATTGAGGGCTTTATTCCTATCCCTAAATAACACTGTAATTTGGGAGCTATTTATACCTTTGAGATAGAACTGAATTTTTATGAAAGTGTTTCACTTCAAGTGAATTTTGTTCCTGAAAAGCAACAGGAGGCATGTGTGGTTTTTGCTTTGGTTTGTGTTATTTCCGTAGAGTGGGAAGTTGTTTCAAGATAACAAATGACAAAAAATACATTTAACACACAGAATAAAAACACCCGGCCGCTCCCGACTTTCCTACTCTTATTATTTTTATGGTGTAATTAAAGCTTCCTCTGGGTTAGGAGGTTTCCTCTCGTTTCGGGTCAATCGAATCATCGGGGCAGAACTGGAAAAGCCGTCTCCTTCTCTGCACATCTTCAGTGTATGGGGGTCACGATCCCGTGTTCCCAATCGTGACGTGTTGTTGTCCTGTTTATGGCTTTGGGTTTTGTGTTAAGACATGGTGTGAGGGTATGAGACCTTGTTCTGGGGTTATGACCTCACATTCTATAGTCCTGGAGTATACGGCTTTGAGCATTAAGCCTTGATGTGTTACTAACCTCACAATGCAGAACATGTCATGGTGCAGGGCTGTAACAGAATGTTCTAAAGTTATGAGACCCCTCCTTACAGAATCCTATGGTTGTGACATGGTCTGTTCTAGGGCCGCAGTGTTCTGGGATTATGACCTGGTGTCACATTGTAAGGGACTCAGGTCAGGAGATGGCCGCCATCTTGAGCCAGGCAGCCATCTTGTTCAGAACATTGGTTGACGTGAATATAAATAGTAGATATTAGCTGAAATTAGGATTTAGCTTGCATAGATTCTTTGGAATGTGTTAAACTAACAGGCAGAGCAATTAAACTAACGAGATTCAGGCAGATGCTGGCATGGGGTGACAGGATGAGAAAGTAGTTACTTCAAGGTCAGAGAGCTAGGGTCCGAACAAAGAGAGATGTGAAATCCAGACAAGGCCTTCTCTAGGATCTACAATAAACAAGTACTAGGGAGGTGGGCATGAGCAGGATCCAGAAAAGTGGTAAAATCATAATTGTCAAAATACCATGAGGGCTGCCAATTTATGACCAATGTGTGGAATGTCTTTGTATTCAGCTAAGGGAGGTACAGACCCACGTGGGGTGGGATAGTGTCACCGTGGGGTGGGCTAATTGGGATGTACCTAATTATGTATTCGGGGTATAAAACCCCATGTCTGAATGTAATCTGGGCTCAGTTTTAGCGATTCAATCCTGACTGAGTGGTGACGTCACAATAAAGTTTGCCTTTCCTGAAGAGACTCGTGTCCAGTCAATCCTTGTCCGTGCCGGCCCGGTCTTCTCCCGAAAGAGCCAGGTGGATTCCGGTAACATTTTTGGGGGCTCGTCCGGGATCCAACTGCTTCCGGTACGGCAACGGCTGCTGGACACCGTAGCGGTTGACTGCAGGTGCAGGTGATCCCGCTGGTTGGGCGTCCGTTGAAGGTGAGCTGACATCTGCAGGTGCCAAGCAGGATTTCCTGTTAAGAGGACATCGACTCGTCCCAAACGGACCCCCAGCCCAGGAACACTGGGACCCACCGAGTCCGAGGAAACAGCGAACAGCGTGGCGATAGGTAAGGTACCATTTTTTGGTTTTTTTTTGGAAACTGGTATAGTGTCATGCGCCCGGCCATAGTTGGGTGAGGGGACCCGCGTACACGGTCCCGTCGGTATACCGAACCCGCCGCCGAAAGCACGGGAGCCAGAGAGTGGCTAGCGTGTGTCTGGACCCGGGGGATCAGATATTGACTTGGTGTTCTGAATTTGAGGGAGAGAGTGGCCACGTGGCGCAGTATTGTTATTTTTGTTTTAGAACTGCTGCACGTGGACAAGGGAAAGGAGGAGGGATTCTGTGACTGGGCTGAGAGCCCTGAGTCAGTGTTATTGTGTATCTTAGTTGAATAAGGGGGCCGGTGGCCAGTAAATAGCTGCAGTAGAGTGGTACCTGGTGGGCAATGTGTCTTTGGTAATTTGGAATAGCAGACGTGTTGCCGTGGAACGGGATACACATAGCTAAAAACAGACAAGAGTAGAGTAAAAATAATTGATTGGGTATAGGGAGCCTGCTGGGACAACGTACCTTTGGCAATAGGTGCCTGGTGGGTCGTGCGCCCTTGGCAACGGAAAGAGTAGATTTGTTTCTGTATTGTTTTGTGCTGAATGTATCTGGTATAGTATGTGCTGTGATTGCTGAGAGTGCTGTGAGTGAGTGTGCGCCTACTTGCTTAGCAAGGAAGCAAATCTGAGAGTGGACTCTGGCGGTACGTTTCCAGCTCAGGCGACTGCAGTTGGCTACCAAAGGAGGAAGCGAATACGACACGAGTGAACTGTCGATTGAAATACCAGTCGATTTAAATTGATTCTGCTGAAAGCGATATTAGCATTGTGAAGAAGTTACTGTTAAAAAGAGTAACCATGGGTAACGGGTCATCAAAACCCAAGAAAGCGAAAGATGGTGAAACACCCCTAGAATATATGGTGCGCAATTTTGAAGCATTATATGAAACACATCACTATGGTGTTGAATTGAGTAATAAAAAATTAAAACTTTTGTGTACAATAGTCTGGCCAATGTTAGTCCCCGAGTGGCCAGAACAGGGATCTATGGATCCAGAATTAATACAGAAAATGCACTCCCAAATCACTGGGAGATATGGCCACCCAGATCAGTACCCGTACATAGATATCTGGAGGTACTGTGTGAAGGACAAGAGTCATTTTATTATGATGGCAGGGCAGAATAAGAAGCAGGGACCCCCACCTAATGAGACCAAGGGTAAACCGGTGTTGATAGAACACCCAGAAGAGCCCAATTCCCTCGCCCCCGCCCTACCCGTCCTGTTACGGGGCAGCCAGGGAGGCTTTGGGTGCCGCGGGCGGAGAGGAGGGGGCAGGCTGCTGCTATTTCTTCGCCTGCTCCCTCGGCTCCTGCTGGTGATGTTGCGGAGGAGGGGGCAGCGAGTGGAGTGGGATGAGGAGCGTCCTGCAGATAAGATTGAGATGCCGGACGGGACCGTATATAAACTAGTGACTCCTCAGGGGAGTGGAGACAGGGATGTGGATCCCAGAGCTACAACACGCGCTGCTAATAACATATATAAACCACGGGATATATGTCAACACAACCCCGTTAGGAGTAAGTTGCAGCTCCCTTCAACCCTTTCGCTGCTGAGGCTTTTCCCGCCTCTGTGCTGAGGTCATTTTTACCGGTTTTGCTCAACAAACACCGCATACAAAAATCGTTAGTGCAGCATCATTGTTCACATTATAATTGAAATGGGAACAATATTGCTGCATTAACAAACCAAAAAAAAGAAAAAAAATGTGTTTATTTTTATTTTTTTAAATATTTTTTTTTATTTATTTTTTTTACAAACTTTTTTCACATTCGAGTTTGGTATCGTTGGAACGGCCATGCTCTGGCCAATCCAACAATACCAAACGTTAACCCCTAGCTGCCACGGATCGGGAGATAGGGAGTTCATTGGAACTCCCTATCTCCACCGTTGGTGGCAGTTAGGGGTTAACTCCAGGACTGGCGTCATCGTGCTATGCACGATGACGCCAGTCCTCAGGGGGAGTTCCCGGAGGCTTGGCCGACATCCAAGATGTCGGCCAGCTCCGGGAAAGGATCACGAACCGGCGCTTTTCAGCGCCGATTCGCGATCCAGCTCCCCAGGGGTTAATGCCAGGTACCATTTGGAAGGGCAGGCTGTGCCCTTCCAAATGGTGCCTGGGTTAACCCCCGCAACGCCGCCGATCGGGAGGGAGAGAGGTCCGAAGGACCTCCCCCCCCTCCCTTTCAGGCGCCTCCTCCGCACATGCGGGGGGGGAGCCTGAATTAGGTGTCATCGCGCTGCCGCGATGACACCTAATTTCACCGGCGGCGGTTCCGGATGCTGGGCTGACATCGAGGATGTCAGCCCGCACTGGGGGTGCCAGCGATCGGCCGGAACTCGGCCGAACGCTGACCCCAAAGTGAGGACGCGCTGAGCGCGTCCTCAGCACAGCAGCAGCCATGCGGAGGACGCGCTGAGCGCGTCCTCCGTATCGAAGTGGTTAAGGGAGGTGCCAGGTACCCCTCTAGAGAATGGAGAGCCAGGACCAACACAATTCACATATGTCCTGTTCACGACAACAGATTTATTTAATTGGAAGACACATACACCACTGTATTCCGCAAATCCTGCTGCGGTGGCCAGTATGATAGAATCAGTTATGCTCACACATAATCCCACTTGGGCAGATTGTCAGCAACTATTGCTGACCATGTTCACGACGGAGGAGAGACTGTATAAACAGCAGCGCTTGAAAAATCCTTTTAGCCCAGGCAGTTGAAGACAGCAAACCCAATCCAGAAGCGTGGGCAGAAGAGCATTACCCCAAAACTGATCCCAAATGGCCGTACAATACTGAAGTAGGCATAGCTCACCTACAAACATACCGAACAGCAGTGATGATGGGTGTTAAAGCGGGAGGGAAGAAACCTACAAATATGGGTAAAATAGCAGACATAGTGCAAGACCCCAAGGAATCTCCAAGTGCATTCTTAGAGCGATTACTAGATGCATTCAGGATGTATAGTCCAACAGACCCGGAGGCAGCTGAGAATCATTGATTAGTTAACTCCTCCTTTGTGAGCCAGGCACAGCGGGATATACGCAATAAGATACAGAGGATGGATGGTTTCTTAGGCAAAGGAATTAGTGAATTAGTGGAGATTGCAAATAAGGTGTATCATAACAGGGATTTAGAGGAGAAACGAGAAGAGATGCGGAAACAGAAAGGGCAGACTGGGGTAGTTGCCTACATGGGAAATGGGAGGGGTACCCAGCATGGGGACAGGGGGAGAGGCTGGGGCAGTAGAGGTAGGGGAGCCCCTAGGGCACCCCTGGGGTACAATCAGTGCGCATTTTGTCGGGGTGAAGGTCACTGGAAAAAGGACTGCCCCGGGTTGTTGGAGAACCAAGGGGGGCTGAATAGCCAGGTAGATGCCGCAGCATCAAATGGTCACGCAAATGGCCAGGTAACAAATGGCAGATACGAAAGAAATGATGCTGCCGGGCCAGGGTTTGTGGGATTGGCGGGAACATCATTTGAAGGGCAAGGTATATATTGACACGGACCTGGGCCCATCCCACTCGGTAATCACGAGCCCACGGTCACAGTGAGAGTGGGAGACAAAGACGAAATTTTTATGGTTGACACTGGCGCCGAATATTCTGTTGTAACACAGCAAATTGCACCGCCAATGGGAAATGAAGTTGATATAATGGGAGCAATGGGGGTATCTGCTAAGTATCCTTTTCTTGCTTCACGAAAGTGTAGTTTGGGAGGGCACAATGTAGAACATGAATTTTTATATATGCCCGAATGTCCCATCCAACTCTTAGGGCGGGATATCCTTTGCAAATTACAAGCCCAAATTACGGTTCTCCACGGGGGATACGCTAGACTATACCTCCCAGAGAGTGGCGGCTCTATTCAGCAGCATAACCCAGCCAGCCAAGAGACCCAACCTGTGAAAATTGCAGTAATCCTGCCTAGAGAAGAGGAATGGCGGACGGCACCAACCCTGCCGGTCGCACCAGACCCATACACACTACTACTGGCCGTCTCCGGAGTGTGGGCAGAAGATAACCCGCCCGGGTTAGCTGTAAATATTCCTCCAGTGTATGTTGATCTGAATCCTGGCGCAACGCCTGTGGCTCTAATGAAAAAAGGGGGGTAGTAGCGCTAATATGTAAAATAGGAAATCGCTCATACACATAAATGGTCCTTGTTAATCCACCATCAAAAAATAGATACAGTTCAAAGAGATAGTGTGGCGATGTCAATGTCCTTCTTGAAATGAGATGAATCCCAGAATTCTTGGAGTCCTCTTCTTAAAATAACCATGAGGTGGAACCCTCCTGGTTCTGGGTCAATCGCCTTAGGGTAGTTTATCGGCCACCCAAATGCCCTTTTCGAAGTAGATCCACTCAAAGTATGGGGGAACCTGGCTCCAGGTCAATTGTCTTAGAGTGGTTTCTGGTCATCTGAATATCCTTCCAGAGTGAATCCGCTCACCACATCCACACGGATCATCCACAGGAGTCAAGATGGCAGTGTGTATGAAAGTCCACTCAAACAGGAGCTGTATAATAAGTAGTAACTCCAGCAGTAACAAATAAAAATTTAATAAGAAATAAAAACAATTACAATAGCCAGGACGCGTTTCGCCAAAATAGTCTATCAAAGGCTTCCTCAGCTGGCTGCTGTTTAAAAATAATCTTACACTGGTTTAAATACCCACTTCCATTAGTTACTGACCAATCCAAATTTACTACTTGGCGGGAAATTGATGTATCCAATGAGAGCATGACTTTCATTTTACTTGACCAATAAAAAAGCTTTCACTAAAAAGCATGTAATCCATTATAAATGGAGTTTCTGTTTTATCTTACCAACAAATGTGGCTTCAAAACATCAGAAATCCCACATGTGTATATTAAAGTTCATCTTGAGCAGATACATCATCATTAATTCAAATAATCTCCCCAAAATGAAATAAATAAATCGCCAACAGACTTCTAGTATCTCATCTATTGGCCATGAATCGAAACTGCGCACATGCACGTCTGGACCATGGCCGAGAGAGAGGCGCATCTGTATAGCTCCCAAGGTTACCGGCTACAGCTACCGGTGTGTACCATTAAACGGTTTCCCCAAACTGCATTTAAATTAAATGAACAGGTTTTGTTGTTGGGTCAATCAATGCAAAAGCTGAATAATTGGGTGGGAGATAATCTACCTCACTTTTTATATCCCCCACTGCATAAGTATTGTCCAGGTGACTCGGTTTGGGTGAAGGGGTGGAAAAATGACCCACTAGGCCCAAAATGGAGGGGTCCTTTCCTTGTCCTGTTATCAACCCCCACAGCAGTGAAGGTTGCCGAGGTGGTCCCGTGGATACATCACTCCAGACTGAAAGCGGCTGCAGCCAATCCTGAACCAGAGTGGAAAGTCATCTCCAGCGAGACCAATCCACTGAGGCTAAAGCTGACAAAGATCACAGTCCCGAGCGCCTAAAAGACTCGACAAGTGGGTATTTTGAAGGCCATAATAATGCCTGACCACCCACCAACCAAGGAGCATGGGGATACCCAGAGGGAGACCCCAAGGGCTATTTTTCGGGGACCTGCCCCGACCCTTGTCCAACCTGAGATGACCTTTACTTTTGAAATCCCAGTGGGGAGGGATTGGGTTTATGTGACTGTGAAAAGGGTCGCTCAGGGAATTCTGACATTGGGAGCGTTTTTGGTACGGATACTGTATCTTGCTAATCTGATCTATGGACTGTCGCATGGAGCGTGTCCCAGGTGTCCAAGTGCGACTGGGAGAGTGGACATCTCCCACATCTGGAATGGTACACATCCGGTGATGGAAAATCGTACCATGTGGAGACAGAAACGTGGCCTAGACCCTGAAACCACGCCAAGAGGCCATCTACTTGTAAAGTTTAAATACGCTTATGCAAAGAAATCTGGACAAGATGCATGTTGGGTGTGCAGCAGATTGCACCCAGAGACAATTTATATTCCTTTTGCTGCAATTCCTATGAATTTAAGTACATTCGCAACTAGGAATACACCCCATCACTGACCCTCAGGTTAAACCAGATGAGACCACCCCAGATTACAGGCCCAGTGTATCCACCAGAGTGGTGTTTCCAGATAGGGACAAATGATTCAAGTACAGGTGAACACCCTTGTCAGTCAAGTAGATTCAATTGGACAGCACATATTCTTAGAGTAGGAACAGGGGCCAATTTGTTTGTGATGAGGCCAATACGGCTTACCTCTCAACAGCAACAAACCATAGCTGATGTGACTGTGGATAAACGGAATGCACTGGATCTTGTGAGACGATTGGGGCGAATGATGACTGAAATGCATAAGGGTACACTCCACTTATCTACCAGAAAAAATATAAATGAATATATTTAAGGGAGCGCAATACATATATTGATGGAAATGATAAGCAAGGATTGACTTAGCTTAAAATTAGTCAGCATAGGGTTGAACCTTCTTATTCGGAAATCTGATCATATAATATCATCATCCTATATGAAAAGAAATATAAATTGCGTAGCACAGTATGACAGTTTGAAACACACTAAGTGGTATAGATGGTCGCACTCACAAAGGTGGAGCCCCCAATGGCTCGTATCAATTCGCCTTTAGGTCTCTTATAGAAGGGGGACCTCGCCCATATGGAACCTTGAGATTTTTCTGGGATAGAGAATAACAAAAGGTGGAGTCTTCAATGCCTCTTATCAGTTGAAGACTCCACCTTTTGTTATTCTCTATCCCAGAAAAATCTCAAGGTTCCATATGGGCGAGGTCCCCCTTCTATAAGAGACCTAAAGGCGAATTGATACGAGCCATTGGGGGCTCCACCTTTGTGAGTGCGACCATCTATACCACTTAGTGTGTTTCAAACTGTCATACTGTGCTACGCAATTTATATTTCTTTTCATATAGGATGATGATATTATATGATCAGATTTCCGAATAAGAAGGTTCAACCCTATGCTGACTAATTTTAAGCTAAGTCAATCCTTGCTTATCATTTCCATCAATATATGTATTGCGCTCCCTTAAATATATTCATTTATATTTTTTCTGGTAGATACTGGTAAGGTGACAGGTACACCTAATAGGTGAGCAGCATTATATATCACCAGTTTATTATATGAAATAGCGCCGATACTCTGAACGTCTTTTCGTTCTACTTTTCGAGATTTGTGTTTTACACTCCACTTATCACCATTCATATTAACAGGATGTTACCAGGTGTGTTGTGGGAAAGTGTGTTACACATGGGTGCCACCAACAGTAACAGGGATGTGCTATTTGGCCAGGCTGATTCCAATTCAGAGGGTGCGAGGGGACGACACTGCATCAGACACTGCATTTCACCCCCGGTACCCACTAGTGTTTGAGAAACAAAAGAGAGAAATGTTCTCCAAGAACGATGAAGCGTGGGCATGGTTTCCAACATGGACTGGATGGGGAAGAGAGTTGATGAGGAGAATGAACAGTTACACAGCATTGATGGATGAGATCTTGAATAAAACAAGCACAGACTTTCAGTTGCTGAATCTTGAGCTGCGAGAGATCCGAAAACTGCAGATGGTGCATGACATGGCATTGGAACAGATCAGTGCAGCATTGAATGGACTGTGTGAAATGACTATGCATTATGAATGTTGCAACTACATCAGAAATACATCACACGAGGTCCCTGACTATTACCAGGTAATCCAGGATCACCAGGAGAAAGTGGCCCAGCTGCAGAATACAGCTAGACAGATTGCCGTGGAAGGCTGGAATCCTTTTCGAATGGTTCGGGACTTTCGGAGAATGGTTCGGATCAATCCTGGGATTTATCCCACGGATTGGTTCTATGATAATGATGATGATGATGATGATAGTGATCCTGGTGGTAGGGATACTGCTGTACCGCATAGGATTATGCCTGTGGCCATTGTGCAAGGGAGTACTGACACCTACACAGACACAGAAGATACCATTGATGATTCCGCAAGAAATGTTCCCAGTAAAGGTGGTTCCCCCTAAGTACAAAGTGTTTGAGAATAGCAATAGTGGAGTGTAGTGGCTAAAAGTCTCAGGAGGAGAACCTGAATCTCTAGCCAAGGGGGGAATGTAAGGGACTCAGGTCAGGAGATGGCCGCCATCTTGAGCCAGGCAGCCATCTTGTTCAGAACATTGGTTCACGTGAATATAAATAGTAGATATTAGCTGAAATTAGGATTTAGCTTGCATAGATTCTTTGGAATGTGTTAAACTAACAGGCAGAGCAATTAAACTAACGAGATCCAGGCAGATGCTGGCACAGGGTGACAGGATGAGAAAGTAGTTACTTCAAGGTCAAAGAGCTAGGGTCCGAACAAAGAGAGATGTGAAACCAGACGAGGCCTTATCTAGGATATACAATAAACAAGTACTAGGGAGGTGGGCATGAGCAGGATCCAGAAAAGTGGTAAATTCTTAATTGTCAAAATACCATGAGGGCTGCCAATTTATGACCAATGTGTGGAATGTCTTTGTATTCAGCTAAGGGAGGAACAGACCCACGTTGGGTGGGCTAATTATGTATTCGGGGTATAAGACCCCATGTCTGAATGTAATCTGGGCTCACTCTTAGCGATTCAATCCTGACTGAGTGGTGACGTCACAATAAAGTTTGTGTTTCCTGAAGAGACTTGTGTCCAGTCAATCATTGTCCGTGCCGGACCGGTCTTCTCCCGAAAGAGCCAGGTGGATTCCGGTAACAACGTGGCTGTGTCATGTTGCAGTTTAGGATGATGACACAATGTTCTATTTTTATGACATCACATTCCGTGTTTATGACATGGTTTTCTTTTAGTTCTGACATCACAGTCTATGGTTATAAGAGTGCTGCTTTTAGGGTTATGTCAAAGGTTTTTGTGCCGTAGCATGGTGTTCTTTGGTAATGACATTAGGGGTTATTCATTAACCTCCAGATTGGTCACCGAAGGGCGAGTTAACCCATTCAGTGCGATTGGTATATTCCCTAAACTCACTTTCTCCAAAAAAATATATATATATTTTCCCAGGAAGGATACATTGAGATTTCTCTGGTTTTCAAGTACGTCCTGGGTGGCGAGTATGTACCGTTAGGTGTCTTGCCCAAGGACACTTACTGGAGAGGTGCTCATCGGGATCGAACCCATGACTCCACCACAGGCTCTCTCCACGCAGAGCAGTGATGTTATCTCTACTCCACTGGCGAATTGGCGGCTGAAGACGGTGCGGTTCGGCAATCTTCGGGAGCAGTGAAATTGTCCCATAGTAAAGCAATGGTTAATCTATTCCCAGAAAGCTGAAATGCCCTGATTTTTCGGTGATTCCGTTCGACAGGTTTAAACGGGCGAATCCCACAGGTTTCAATGTTTATTTAAAAACTACATTTTTTTAAAAATTTTTTTACATTTTCATTTTCAGCAAAAAAACTTTTCATTTTATTTCTTAGATAAAAAAAATCAGTTTTTAAAAGGCTTTTTTATTCTGTAGCAGACCTGTTTATTATTTAGACCCCTTTTAATGCGTTTTTTGGTTTCAACACCTACTGGGAGAGTCCCTTTGTTTTTTTGTGGTTCGGTGGATTTAGCCATGTCAACTTCGGCGCTCTCAAACCTTTTTTCAGGAGTCCTCGGTGCACTATGGTGACCATCCACTTAATAGTGAATTCACCGTATTGTCGGCGACATGGAATCGACAGATTATGCTGAAATTTCAGCTTGGTGGATAACCTCTATAATGTCACGTGGTTGTGGAAGGATGCTACAGTGTAGGATGATGAGATGTGTTCGATTATGACTTCCCGTGGTTATGATGTGGTGTTTTATATCAGGACCTCACATTCCATGTTTCTGCATGTTTTCTTTAGTTATGACATCACATCCCATGGTTATGACAGTCAGGCTTATTCACAGAGATCCGAATGGCTGCCGAAAGCGAACTGAATGCTGAAAATCAGCGGTCGGTTACCTTTCTTGGTCATTCGGCTATTCAGAGAGCAGGCAATTCGCCAAATCCTGGCGAATTGCCTGCACATACGGTGCCTGTTTGAGGGCAGTGAAATCCTCATAGAGAAGCAATGCTTCGTCTATTCAGAGAACAAAAACCAGCAGTGAAAAGTTGCCCAATTGCCCTGCTGTTCAGTTGCTTCATTTGGCAGATTTAATCAGGCAAATCCCATAGGCTTCAATGTTAAAAATATTCCCGTTTTAATTCAATATCTAAAAAAAGTTCATTATAATATTCTGCAGTAAAGTGTCTCTTTATTTATAGATTTAGGATATTTTAAGCATTTTTCAGGATTTTTTTAACTTTTTTCTGTAACAGCCCTTTTTATTATCATTCATTGGATTTTATATGTAAATTTCAGACATTTTCGCTCAGTAGTTTCTTTGCAAACTGCGTTTCACTTTTCAAACATTCAAGCGTACTGTTTTTTTAATTTATTCACTCCATTCGTCTGCGGTGTCGGGTTTTTCCGGCTGCTGCTCTGCATGTGATCGGCTCCTGCTCGGCGTTTTCAGCGGGGTTAATCCAGATGTTTTTGTGGGTTTTGGGTGTACCTTCGCCGGGTTTTGGGGTGAGTTTTCGGCGGGTTTAGGTTTAATTTTGTGCAGGGTTATGACCTCGCGCCCTCTCGTTATGACATCATACAGTGGTTTAATATTTTTGGGGGGATAAGGTGCTGGGTTACACGGTGATGTAATAAGATTCTTATTAATCGTATGGGCTCAATAGATCAATGATCATATTGCAGTGGTTAGGACGTTACCCGGGCAGGCCGAACAAACGCGTTGGCGTCGGTGAGATTTTACGTAAAACACTGATGTTTATGCGCTTATTTTTGACCAATGAGCAAAGTGCTATTAATTAGGAGACCGTTTAATCCATTTTATTTCCAGACCCTTCGTGGATTGATTTTTATTTTTATTTATTTTTTCTATCCAACCAGATGCATCGTATCCGCCATCTTGAATTCGCGTCGGGCAGCTCAGCCTCGCAGAACCTAAACGTCTCAAAAGAATTGACTAAAAAAAAATTGCAGCGCAGGTACGAGAAATAAAAACCATCCAACTCAGAAAATCCCGCGTTCTGCATTTTTGCGTCTGCTGCTTCGTTGTTCGTTTTCTTGCCAGAATAGATGATTGAGTTCTTAATTGTGTAGGATACATATATATATATATCGTTTTTACACTTTTTTTATATATATATATATTTTTTTGTAGCCTCGGCAGAACGTGCAACGAGCTGACACCTGCAAATGAAACAAATTAATTCTAACTTTTCTCTGACACATTGTGCAAATAACGCGGATTTATTCTGGGCGCTTACAATAAAACCCGCGTTTGGAGGAAGCGGCCGCGCGGCAGAGAATGCCGGGGGGAGCAGTTAAGGGATGTGAAGATGTACAAACCGTATACATCACAGGCAGCCTCCGCGGAGGAGCGGTAATGTTTGCAGATCGGGGATTTTAGCGTAATTTCGATATTTTTGAGTTGAAGGAGATTGGAGGAAAAGGCTCCCGCGACGCGTCTGAATATGTATCTGAGCATTTCTCATGGGATCCTAGAATGTAACACCACTGATTTGGGTATCTATTAGTGTCCTCTTATATCTCCCCTGTACACTGTGTGACTGTTGTCCTCAGAAGCTGGAAGATGTATGGGTAGCATGAACGAATATATACTCGTAGAGGCTCACCAGTAATTGCTGCTAATGATAATAATCAATAGATTATAGGGAGGGGAATCTGGGAAGTATTGGTTGCTAATTTCCTGGTTAATAAGTCTGGTAAACATGCGCTGTTGGAAAAACATTGGGTTCTATTCACAAAGCACTGAAATTGAACGCAGTTTTGGCACAGTTTGTCTAAAATTCGGTGAATTCACAAATTTTCTAATGTACACCAATTTTTGGCAAAAAATGGAGTCGCTGAAGCAGTTATCGGACGACATTGAAAAGCGCCAAATTGCCTCTGCGAATTCGACCGACGTGAGGTGAAGAATTAAAAATCGATAAAAACTTGCCAAAAAAAAGGTCCTTTTTTAATACTTTTTTTCTTTCTCTCACTATAAGTATACAGGGTCATCCAGACGTGGACCCCTTGCTTGATGTGCCTAGAGGGGTGTCAGCTATACCCTCCTGACGAGGCCTAACAAAGCCGAAACGATCGTTGAAGGTTGCTGCACCTCTCGTGTAGGGATGACGTCCTTGGCAATCAGTACTGACCACCCTCATTGGGTGAGAGCAGACTGATTTGCATATGGAGCAATCATCCCTGTAATGGCACAAGCTAAAACCTTGTGAGACCTGAGCGGCCCCATCGTAGAGCAGGCCATTAGTGCTATTGCTCGTCCCCGGGATCCTCTCAAAATAAATAAATCGCATGAAAAACCAATATATGCCTTTAATTACATAGAATGTGTTCCAGGCTGCTGGTGCCATCTTTTAATTTACTGTGGCCGGAGCAGCCCGGCTCCCCCCCCCCAGCACCACTCCCATCTACAAGAGGCACAAAGACCACAACTCCTTTTCATTAACCCAATAATGTTTAATGGAATAAGTAAAATGTATTATTGATTTCAGCATTGCAGAAAAATAAAGATGTGGACATCACTTTTTTTCTTTCTACCCATTTTCAGTCCGCTACATTTGTAGGAATGCGCGTGTGTCTGACCAGAAAAGGTCTAATATACACATTTCAAAAATGCAAACGGCATCAGACTTTAATTGAAATTACTCTTGACATTTATTTTTGTTCCTATTTGATAAGTTTTTAAAGATGCACAAGGTCAGTACTGACTCTGTTGCAGATGGAAGCATTTTGGTGCAGGACTGGTAATGGGAAGGAGTTTAGTGCAGGATTGTTATCAGGAAGTAACTGATGTGCAGAGTCACAGTGATTACAGCAATATGGAACAAGATTGCCGGCATATTATGATGGTTCATCGGTGTGCTTGCACTTATATAAGGTTTACCAGTTTTTCAATCACACCCAAATTAGCCTAAACTCTGAAAATGACTTTTTTTTCTTGGTTAAAATAGCTGCTGCAACACTTCATTAAAAAATCACGGGTAAGGGTTTGGCCATCATTTGATACACAATCTATTCCATTTCTACTTACAAGTAGAATATCCTATATGGTGACGCTGGTGTTTACCGGGCAGAGACTCAAAGACCAGACATGCATACTGTATATAGACAGAGATATGTCCGTCCATACCATCGGCTACACTTCACTCAGCTCTCATTCACTGCTGTAACTGAAATCCCCAAAATCTATACAATACCTTGCCGTAAACAATTTATAGAATATTACATTTTTTGCTTAATTTCTAAATTTAGTTTCTATTTTTTTTTTTTTGCACTAAAAACCATGTATTATTTTGATCATGTGACACCCTTTTAATACCGATACGTCCATCATAAACCATTCATTACTTTGCACAAGGAAGCTTTGCCATAAAACTCACGATTATTTAGGCTGGGGTCAGACCAGCGCACTTTTAACGTGCGTTCTGGCGCACATAATTACGGCCGCACTAGCAGCAGATGACGGGCAATGACGGCCAATATACGATGTACGGCCGCACGAAAGTCCGGCCGTGCAACGCAAGTGGAATTTGAACGCATTTTTCTGAGAACGCTGAACCGCTAGTACTGACGTACTGAGTGCGCGGCTGCGGCATAGCGGCGTGTGTGCGTGATTTAGGAGATGTCAGACGCTGCTAATGTCCGGCCTACATAACGTCCAGACGCAAAAAGAGTTTTATTGACGATCCGTACAAAATCACGCCCGAAAATGCGCGTCGTCTGACCGTTTTTGCGCATTCCGTGAAAAAATACGTCAATGCGTTCGGACGCACTTTTTCACGTTCGCGGGGAAAAATGCCTTCGTCTGACCCTAGCCTTACTCAGAGGCCCCTTTATTTCCCAGGCCCCCCCCCATTTAATCGATTTTATATCAGATCTGTGTTGAGCTCCTCTCTGTACCCAGAATTCAGAGCGTCACGGCTGAACAGCCTTGTCACAAGTACTGCCTGCATCACCTGTGGTCAAGCAGCTGTATCGGACACGGGATTAAGATAAGAGGCGCAGCTTCTGTAGGTTCATGGTTTTTTATTTAATTTCTTTTTCTTTTTTTCTGCAGAATTCTCGCTTATACTCTCAGCGCGTTGAGGTTCCTTTTTTTTTATTTTTCCTTTCACAGTTGAAATGCAGAAAATCTGCCTTAAATGAATCCTTTTAAACAAGTCAACACGGCGCCTAAGTGCATGCATTAAACATCAGTTTTCTCATCACTTGGTTAATTTCTTGTTGTTACATCGCCTAAACACGTTTAACCGCTTTGCATCCAAACAGGTCGAACCACCTCCTCCCTCCCAAAAAAGGTACCGCTCTGGCACGTTTAGAAGCCCATGTTGCCAGCCACTGAGCGCCCGAACCCCGGCGTCGTGTCGGGAGTCCTCCATCCTCCCTGGGCCGCTAACGTGTGCTGAGAGCCTCAATATTAAGAGGATTTGCCAGCACGGTGCGGTGATCACACCAGTGGTCCAAGGACCCTCATTATCTGCCACTCCTGGCTCTTTAATACTCGTCTCCGGCTCTTCCTTTTTTTTTTTTTCTCTCTTTTTTTCCTGTGGTTCCAGGCTAAAACTTTTCATTTGCATTTAAATGGAGAGTCGGAAGTGTGTAAATCTCAATTTTCTTAGTGAGTGGGCATAATGGTTGTTTAATCATGTTCAGATGAAGCCTGGAGCTCAAACGCAGACAAGGGACAGTGCATATTTAATCCAGCGCACGCGCGCGCACACACCTCCAGCACAGGGTTGGGTGAGGATATAAAAAATAAAAAAAACCTTATCTTTCTGAAACTTGTACAGCTCTAAAAAAAACTTTTTTTTAACCCTAAAGGTGCTGCCGCACAGCCAGGTAATGGAATTAGGCTTTTGATGAAAGCGGATTAACCCACCGCCGCAGACTCGCTACAAAGTCACCCTGTAATTAAATTCCTTTCTTTAATCCGACCACCATAAAGGGGAAACCGCAGCCGGCTGAGGTCCAACAGACCGACGCAAACATCTACCTCACCTGATGAATGGGGGAGTCAACTCCCACTGGCATCACAGGGGTTAAAATGCCACCCCCTCCTTTTATTAGGACCTAGGTGACCCCACGCAATTTTTTTTTTTTTTTTCTGTTTCCGAAATAATTTCCCTCAATTTTATAATTTTTATATTGTTTAGAAGCGCAAAATTTTCCCAATTTACAATAAATTTCCTTTTTTTTTAAAATTTTTTATTTTATTTAACCAGCTCAAAAAATTCCCCAATTTTATATTAATTTTTTAAATGTTTACTACTATAAATATTTTAATTTAATGTTTCTGTGCTGGTAAAAATAATATTTTCACCAGCACAGAAAGATTTCTCTAATTTACGATGATTATTTTTTTTGTTTTTGTCTTTTTTTTTTTTTTTTTAACTTTCGATTTTATTACCCGTTTTAGATTTTACGAACAGAAACATTCAAATAAAAGGAATAATAACCCAAATCCAATTTTTAGGCATTTAACCTGCTGTAAAAGCCGCACCTTTCCTGGCGAAGTAATTGCTGCGGCTGTTAGTCCTTTTTATAGGCAAAATGAAAAGTCTGATTAGATTGGCTCCCTTTGCCTTTTTTTTTACGCTTTGTATAAATTTTTTATTTTTTCATTTTTTTTGAGCTGGAAGTTGGAAAACGATTCTTAACTTTTTCCTATGTTAAAACTCCTGCGTTTTCACACGTTCTTTATGTAGCGGGGGCAAAGTGACACAAAAAAATCTCAAATCGTCCCGTTCACTCGATTTTTGTATAATTAGTGCAGATCCCAAAAATCCTAAAATTTATAGTGAGAATATTTAACTGATGCTGATCTAGAGCTTATAATTCCCCGTTAACCCCATGGAGGCCTCTCTCCTGCAGCGCTGTGTGTGTAGACAGCCCCCGCACTGTGCACATAGACGTTAGGCTTGTGCACCGATTTATTTCGGTTCGATTTGTTCAGATGTTTAAACTTTTCGATTCGGCTCGTTTCGACCGATTTCTGTTTCGATTCGGTTCGGATCGTTTTTCGTGTACATTTTTTTCGGAATATCGACCATTTTTCGTATTTTCGGGTTTTTTGTATCGACTTTTCGGAAATTTTCGTTTTTTCGGAACGTCTGTTCTCCTCGTTTCAAAGTGTCTACGATAATTCTAACGATTCTATCGTGTTTTTTTTTATTAAATAAAGATCCTTTTTTCTTATGAATAATTGAATATACATTTCACAACTTTATTTAATCATATTAAAATGGTATGAAAGCCAAGGAACAAAAAAAATGAACAAAACGATTTAAAAAACGCTAAACTGACCCGAATGCCACAAGAAACAAGTGATACGCATTTACAAATACAAAATTTACAGAATCAGCGATATAACCGATAATAGTTAAATATACGATTTCCAGAATTACCGAAATGGAACCGAAATCACGAATAGAGCGAAAATAAATTTCGATTTGACACATTTCAAGTCCATTTGAAAATTCCGAAATTTTTTCGTTTCGGCTCGGAAAACTTTTCGGATCTATCGGTTTTCGGGTCCGATCCGATTCGGAAATTCGTCCGAATCCGAAGACACGAATCGGGAAATTTCGTGAAAATTCCGAAACCCGAAACGCACATCCCTAATAGACGTCCCCCCACGCTGTGCGCATAGACGTCCCCCCGCGCACAACCCCCCCGCGCTGTGCGCATAGACAGCCCCACCTTGCACACCTTGGCAGTCTCCCTCCCGCGCTACACGCATAGACGGCGCCCGTGCTGTGCGCATAGACGTCCCCACACGCTGTGCGCATAGACGTCCCCCCACGCACAACCCCCCCGTGCTGTGCGCATAGACGGCCCCACCTTGCGCACCTTGGCAGTCCCCCTCCCACGCTACATGCATAGACGGCCCCCACTCACGTCTCGCCTTACAAACATCGCTGTGGTTCAGGAACCAGAAGGATAGTTTCTCATAAAACGTTGCTTGTTCGTCTGAGACAACGTTTCGACTCCTTCAAGCCTGAAAGACAAGAAACAAGACATGGAGTTGAAACTTTGTCTCACGTGGATCTCCAGTAAAAGTTGCCTTTCTTCCTGCAGTGCCCGTGTGTCTTCCGGTGGAAAGTACTGAGTGGGCTTGGCCGCCCCAGGTACGCGCTGGCACAGGCCTCTGATTGGGTATTACGCGGAGGGTTTGTTGCCGCTCAGATCTAAAAAGGTGTGTGTTTTTTTTTTTTTTATCCATAAGCCCACTTGCGCCTGTGTCGCCCGCGGTGAGATCCTCGGTAGTGGCGACTCCCGGGACTTGTCGAGCTCCGTCTTCACTTCAGTAATCAATTATTTCATTATTGCCTCCATCGATCAATCAATGTGATCTGTGAGAGCATCAATTAGTCCCTTTGTGTTGGGCAGATCAGGGGCCGATCGGCAGCTCGTTACTCTGATCTCTCCTACAGGCTGAACCGGAAGGTTGTGCGGTTGTTGTGTGTGAATTCTTATTTTCTTCACCAATATTCCTTCCCACCTTTTAAAAACGGTCACAGACCTCACTCTTCACTTCTAAGGCTAGGGTCAGACTGGTGCAGTTCGAACGCGCGTGCAGGTGCACTAAATCACGGCCGAAGTAGCAGCACATGACGGCCAATGACGGCCAATATACGCAGTACGTGCGTACAAAAGTGCGCCCACGCCACGCAACCGGCAAATGAACGCATTTTTCGCACAACGTGATACCACTAGTACTGACGTACAGAGTGCGCTGCGGCCGCATAGCAGCGTGTGTGCGTGATTAGGAGACGTCAGACGCTGCTATTGTGCGGCGTACATCACGTCCAAACAGCCAAAGTTTCCTGCAGTTTGTTGGAGCGTACCTGCGACCGTTGAACATGGCTGCTGGACCAGAGATGGACGTGGAGAGGCTGATAAGCGCTGTGGTGAGCATCCCGAGATCTGGGACACGGCCTGCGACCGGTACAAGGATAAAGTGAAGAAGGCCAGCGCATGGGTCGTGGTGTCCCGTGTGGTGTACCCGGAGTACGATACGTGGTCCGAGAAAGAACAGCATATCCAGAGTGAGTATAAGATTATTTAATTCATAATCCCATACCTGTAAATCACAATAATAACAATAAATAAAAATATGTAATCCTAGAGGTGAAATCTCAAATGCTCCCCAGCTGCCAGGGCACCTGACCTGCATCACTGGTCAAATAATTAGATACAGCAACAGGTATCGCGATGCTCTATCTATTCACCGCTATGATGTCATCGTTCACATCATCCTCAAGACCGACAACTGTGAGGGTATCGACAAAATTAAAACCATCCCTGGCCCGCACATAGTTATGTAGAATGCAACAGCATTTCACTATGTTCACACAGAAATCAACCTGTACATCCAGCGGTCTATGTAAAATCCTCCACTTGTTGGTCAGTATGCCAAAGGTACACTCGACATACCGTCTCGCCCGCGACAGCCTATAATTAAACACCCGCTTCTTCACATTCAGGTGTGTCCCTGAGTAGGGCCTTAGGAGGTGTGTGGATAGTCCGAATGCTTCATCACCCACGAAGGCATAGGGGACTGCCACGTCACTGCCAGGCAATGGTGCGGCTCTGGGGATGTTCAGGGTCCCACTCTCAATTTCATTCCACAGTGTGGAGTTCCTGAACAGTGTGGAGTCAGAGTCTTTGCCGTATGAACCGACATCCACATAGACGAAACTATAGTTGGCATCTGCCACCGCCAGTAGGCCAATGGAAAAGTAATGTTTATAATTCTGATACAGTGAGCCACTGTGCGGTGGCTTCACTATGCGGACATGTTTGCCATCCACGGCTCCCAGGCAGTTTGGAAAGTTGTCTCTCTCCCAGAATCCTGCTGCAATTTCTAGACATGCCTTGTGTGTCGGTTTTGGCAAACATTGGTCCTTCATGGTCTCCCATATGGTTTGGCACACCTTGTGGACGATCTCACCAGCTGTTGATCTGCCAACGCGGAAGTTATAATGCAGATCCTTCAAACTGCATCCACTAGCGAGATACCTAGAAGACAAAACAAGAATGTTTGAATATGATCACATACCATGAACACAAGCTAATGTCACACTCATCATGTTTTGCAGCACAAGAGGCGATGAACAAATGGCGCACAGTACGCGACAACTTTATACGTGTGCAGAAGAAGCAAGCCATGGCTGCGCGCTCTGGAGCTGGTGGGAAAAAGGTCCGTGGATACATCTATGCTGAGCAACTGGCGTTCCTCCGAAGGACCCAGGAGCCGCGCAGTACCGTCAGCAGCATGGACCAGCCATCGACCTCCGGCACACAGGTACAACACATGGTGCCAGGAGGTTCTGGCAGCTGCCAGGAGGAGGAGAACCAGGGTGTTGCAGAGTCCCAACTAGAGGAGGATTCCGAGACACAACAGGTGGCAGGTACCGCAACAACGGTCAGCACCAGACCTGCACAGAGGCGAAGGGCACCAGCTACAGACCTGGAGCAGGCCATGGTTACCTTCATGGAGGCTCAAACCAACCATCCACACCAACGCTGCATGCTTGCGGACTCCGTGGACATGTCGTTCTTTAATGCCTGTATGCTCCTCCTCAACAAGATGAGCGAGGCTGAGAAGATGGAGTACCGGCGCAGATCTCTGGCTATATTTGACGACATCCTTTCCCGTCCCCATCACGCAGCCGCTTACCATGCTGTGCCACAATCCACCAATGCCAGTGGATCTTTCCTCCCCAGTCAGGTGCTGTCCACCCACCCAGCCATGCCCCCTGGAGCCAGGCCACACACAGAGTCGGGGTCCAGCTCTAGCCACACCACCGGCCCTCATGACCCAGATGCTCGGCGGTATCATGATCTATGATACAGGTCATGAATATGTTTTATTTTTGTTTGTCATGTATTATTTGGTTTAACGTTTTATATATCCTGACCTTCAGTTTACAACTTTTAATATATGTCCCGAATATATTACTGTTATTTTATTTCATGTTTCATATCATATTATTATTTTGGTCTACATTGTTGTCGGAGTCATTTATGATTATGTACGTGTGATGTGATGCCTGTGTGTGTGTATGCATGTGACAGTGGGCATGTGACTACAGACATGATGCACTCATGTCAGGTGACTGGCAGCGATGTCATGTATACAGGTGTTTGACAGTACGTACCGCAAAGTGATGACCAGCATCTCCTCCGGTGGTATGGCGGCCCGCATTAAGGTGTCCCTCTTGGTCAGTGGCTCGCGTACCCGCAACAACAGTTCATCAAAGGAGGGGATGCACATCCGCATGTAGTTGAAAAACTTCACGGGGTCCCTCTCTAGCAGTGGCCTGTACAGCGTCACAAAGTGTCCATGCGTGGGTCTGGCAGCGTTGATTTCATGAACCCAGGTTCGCCGCTTTCTCTTCCTCTTGAGGTACAGGTACCCCATCGCAGCAAACACAAAGACATGTGCAGGATCCATCTTTGGAAAACGCCTCCATCTCAAAAATGGCTTTTTATACCCTTACCCTTATTTTTACATTTATCAATTGATTAGATTCATCGGATTTTTCTCTTTTTTTTTACAGCTCCGTCATGAAATACGTCCAGAATTGCGCATCATCTGCCCGCTTAAGCGTATTCCGTGAAAAAATGCGTTCGCACGCAACGACGTACGTTTTGACGCTGGCCGTCAGAAATGCGTTCGTCTGACCCTGGCCTTAAGGTAGAAAGGAGGTGTGTGTGTGTATTTTGTCGGGGTGTGTATTCAGTATTTAAAAGAAATGCTTTGTGTTGATCCCTCCATCCCAACGTCAGTAAATTAAAACTCATCTGATACTAATTTTGGCTGAAAATTTATAAATGTACTTTTTTTTGCCTCAAATCCAATATCTTCTGCCCTTAAAAAAGAAAAAAAAAAGGACATTTTTAAAAGGCTACTTTTTCTGATGTGTCATAACCGAATACGTCCAGAAGGTGGAGACATTCCCACATGTTAGCAGCTGGTAAGAGCGAGCCCTAAGGGTTATTGGCTCAGCCCCATGTTTCCTTTTAGGGATCACCGTTACTGACTGACTTAGAATAGGGACCTTGGGTAAATCGATGCGAGTGCGAGCTCCTAGGACAAAAATATCGAATGCATTCGCTGCATCATTCCTACTTCAATTCAGCCCACCAGAATTAGCATGTCTGATGCCCCTGAGCCGAACATCCCACCCCAGGATATCCCTTCTCCGGAAGAGTTTTATAAGCTGATTTATCCTTGTATCACCGGCTCCTGGAGCAAACGGCAGCAGCTCCTGTGACCCCAGGTTAAAGGGTCGCTCTGCTCATCCTGACCGTGTTCTTGTTTTAAAGTGGTCAGAATGTGAGCCGTGCCCCCCCTCTTCTCCGTCTTCAATCTGGTGAACTCGCTGGGTGAAGCAGAGGAGTTTCCTCCACTCTACTCAGTGTCTCACCAGCAGCTGAGATTTTGAGTTTCCCGCTGCCGGTCACCAGATCGGTCACTACTGATGTCACACAAAGAGAGCGGCCATCGTCACTCTCTGAGACCAATCGCTGTAGCGAGCGTTCTCAGAGAGGCAGCGATGGATCCGATCTGTGCATGCGCGTGCAGCTCCGATCCATCGCTCAGCACAGGCGCTGCAGAACTTGTGTGCGAGTCCTGTAGCGCTGTGCAATTTGTGGTTCCTATGTTACACAAGTTATTTAGAAGCACAAACTGTGTAGAAAAGCTTCAGGGGCTTCCGGTTTCGGGATCTATGAGTTGAAGAGGAGGAGGAGCTGTATTCGGTGAGACGGGGGGGATCTGCCCATTTATTTAAGGATAAAAGAAAGGAAACTCTGGTTTTCAATATGATGTTGACACATTGTGACTCCATCGATTTTTCGCGGCTGACGGCTGCACTTTGAGCTTCTAGAAGTTTATTTTCTGTGTTAAACGCGTCGCGGCCCCTCGTGTTTCCAGATGTTTTTGTTTCCAGATGTTCGTGTATCAGACAACAAAGTATTTTTTATTTTTCTTGCGTTTCAAAGCCGATGAGCTCCACGTGCAAAGGGGTCACAGCAAACACGCGCCCAACTGTTGCCTTGAAATCTCCGTGACCTGAAGATACCGTGCCGGCACCCGGGAGCTTTGCCACAGACACACTCGGGTCTTTTGGGAAGTGGTAGAAGCATCGCGATGGGGACACAGATGGCCTGTTATTCCCCCCCCCCTCGAAAACTCACTGCATCGGCAAAACCCTGACATTCCGATGACAAAGTGACATTCTGCATTATTGAGGAACATATGTTCAGTCTTGAACACGTTGGGGGTTTTTTCAGGGCAGGCGGCAGTAAGTTTCGGATTGCGATGTCCCTGTGGGCCGGCGCGCCAGGATTCTGCTGCCGTAAGCCGTTCTCGCCCCTGTTTTGCAGCCGCTGATTCTTCCGTCCCGCGATTGCGATCTTGGTAAGTGACGGTGTTTGTGAACGGCTTTTTTGTTCTGAACGCGAAGCGACAAAAATCTCCGTGTAACCTTCCGATAGCAATCAATGACACGACGACGCGCGCAGGAAAAGATGGAGATTTCACAGAAAAAAAATTCATATTCACCTCCAATACCGGCTGCTCATTACCAGCCACGCCGAAACAATGAGGATTAATTGGCGCTCTCTGGAAGAGGATGACAAGACGAGAGGTGAGAGAAACCTGAATTTGCTGATGTGGAAAGTGCCTGGAATAATCGGCCGCTCCGGGATGATTGGAAGAGCCGAGGCCCAATTGATTTCAGTCTTGAGTTCATTGGATCCAGTTTGGGTCAGGAGTGGGACTGGATGGTGGTTTCTTGTCAGTCGGTGGCCTTGTGGTGTCGTGTGCCATGGAATAAGAAACAAATTGTTCCCAGTGTCCTTTCGCACCCCCCCCAGGTGAACTCACACACAGCTCTCTCTGGAGTCGTATGGGTGGTGCTGCCAGTGTCCCACAGGGGGTCCCTACTGTTATGTCTCTCCCCACTAACACAGCAGATCTGTCGTCCTAGAGCCTGTACGGTTTACTACTGTAACGGTGCCACCTTGTGGATGCATTATCTTTAGACACATAAAAAAGTCTGCTTTTTAGAAAAATAAATCCCGGATTTAGGACAGTAAGGACTAAAAGTCGTATTTTAGAAGTATTTTAATATGATAGGTAGTTTTTTTAATTCACTGTATACACATATTTCTATATTCTTGTAATATTTGATAGCTATATAAATCTATAGGGCCTGACTGATTTGCACATACGTAATTTTTGTCCATTGTGATAATGTTGAGTCAGGTATTTCTTGGTTTACTGAATTTAACACGATGTGGGCAGATTTTCTATTCAGCCCTACTTCCTCTTGAAACCTAGTCAAGAGGGCTAGTCGAGAGGGAAGGGAGGGATACAGATGTCCATTGTTAACACATCCTAATGTAACTTCCTGGGCAGAAATAGAACTGCCATTGACTGCAAGTCTAGGTAAATGCCCAAAGTAGGACAAACATGTTTTTATCTTGTCAGAGAATGTTTGATAGATATGATATGGGCTGTAACGCTTTTTTTTATATATCTGACGTGTTAAATGATTATTGGCTTGTAATCAATGAATTTGTGACACTCCCATTTTAACAAAACTGACGATCCTGTTTGAAACCTGCCAGAATAAGAATCATCCAAGACAGAATTTGTGTCTGGTCTTTAGTCTCACTCGAGTTGTTTCCTGCATGATCGCTGGTTCAGATTACAAAAGCAACTGATCTCCTGCATCACCAAACTTGGCCAGACCTGTAATGCTTTTGCAGAATACATTTCAGTATTTGATGTGAAAACGTGTTTTTTATTCTTTATTAGTTCCATACAATGCTGTTGGTGTTAGGGCTACCCGTTACCGTTAGGGGTGGGGTAACACAACCCAAAAATTAACAGACAAGCGGCATTAAAACAACAAATATATTTTACGGAGTTTAACCAAAAATATGCAAATTGTTGTTCTCGTAAACAAAGATTTGAAGTAAAGCGATTATATATTTATTTGTATAGGGGTTAAACCCTTCAGATAGTGGACTGCTCCTACAGTTGTGTTCAAAATTATTCAACCCCCAATGCTGTAAAGGGTTTTAGGGAATTTAGTGACATTTGTAATTGTATTCAGAATGAAATCCTACAAGGACTTTTTAAAGAACCATATGCAACTAAAATGACATCAATTGGTTTTGTAATACAGTAGTAAATGTTTCTTTTGTGAATTCTTCATTGACACAATTATTCAACCCCTTAAAGACTACCACTCTGAAGAACAGAGGTTCATTCAAGTGTTTTCAATCAGGTATTGAACACACCTGTGGATGTCACGGAGCAGCAATAAAGCATAATAAGCACCAATTAGGCAGCTTTAAAATGACTGTGATACTCAGCTCCTTCTAGACATTTACTGGTGTGGTTACAAACATGGTGAAGTCAAGAGAATGGTCCAGGAAGACAAGAGAAGAGGTGATTACTCTTCACAGGAAGGGCAATGGCTATAAGAAGATTGCAAAGATGTTAAACATACCAAGAGAGACCATAGGAAGCATCATTCGCAAATTCAAGGCAAAGGGCACTGTTGAAACGCTACCTGGTCGTGGCAGAAAGAAGATGCTGACTTCGACTGCTGTGCGCTACCTGAAGCGTAGAGTGGAGAAAAGTCCCCGTGTGACTGCTGAGGAACTGAGAAAAGATTTGTCAGATATGGGTACTGAAGTTTCAGCTCAGACAATATGGCGCACACTGCGTAATGAAGGCCTCCATGCCAGAACTCCCAGGCGCACCCCCTTGCTGTCTCCAAAGAATAAGAAGAGTCGACTGCAGTATGCCAAAAGTCATGTGGACAAACCACAGAAGTTTTGGGATAGTGTTCTGTGGACTGATCAAACAAAATTAGAACTGTTTGGGCCCATGGATCAACGCTATGTTTGGAGGAGGAAGAACAAGGCCTATGAAGAAAAGAACACCTTGCCTACTGTGAAGCATGGCGGGGGGTCAATCATGCTTTGGGGCTGTTTTGCTTCTGCAGGTACAGGGAAGCTTCAGCGTGTGCAAGGTACCATGAATTCTCTTCAGTACCAGGAGATATTGGATGACAATGTGATGCAGTCCGTCACGAACCTGAGGCTTGGGAGACGTTGGACCTTTCAACAGGACAATGATCCCAAGCATACCTCCAAGTCCACTAGAGCATGGTTGCAGATTAAAGGCTGGAACATTTTGGAGTGGCCATTGCAGTCACCTGACTTAAATCCAATTGAGAACCTCTGGTGGGACTTAAAGAAAGCAGTTGCAGTGCGCAAGCCTAAGAATGTGACTGAACTGGAGGCTTTTGCCCATGACGAATGGGCGAAGATACCCGTAGATCGCTGCAAGACACTTGTGTCAAGCTATGCTTCATGTTTAAAAGCTGTTATAACTGTAAAAGGATGTTGTACTAAGTACTAAGATTGAATGTCACTTGGGGGTTGAATAAAACTGATAATGATGTGAGCACAGAAAAGACATTTGTGGTTATTTCATTATAAATGTTATGTTATATTTGTCTGACCTACACGTGCCTCTTTGATTTAATTGTAAGCAAGATGACTGAATGATCAAAATCAATGTCAAACTGGACAAAACACTCAATTTCAGTGGAGGTTCAATAATTTGAACACCACTGTATATTGGCAATTCTGTAAATTTGGGAACAATGATTATTTAGATTAATTTGATTTATGTTGTTCTGGTACATCAATTCGGACACACGGGGAAACAAGTCATACTAGGGACCATTTGTAAAAGGTGACTTTTTGAGGTATCATATCCTAATGTGTCCAGAAGGTGGCGACATTCCTGCACGTAAAAACCACTACAAGAGATCATAACATTAAGGCCATTAAAATGTAAGTGTATAATATTCCTCTCACAATTTAAAGAGAAAATGAGCAAAAGTATCTTGGAAATATTTAACCCTTGCAAAGCTAAAAAATACAACTATACTATTTATAACAAGATGGCAGATAATTAATTAAATATAACCTCTTACCGCAGGAGGAATACACACACAAAGCAATGCCCAGAAAAGCATTAAATATGTGCAACGATACCCTCGATGCCGGCTGAAACGTTCGGTGCTTGCTGCTTCCTCTCCGGTCCATTGGTTGCAGGCATTGGGTGCTTGCTGCTTCCTCTGCAGTCCGTTGGTTGCTAGGCGTTGGGTGCTTGCTGCTTCCTCTCTGGTCCGTTGGTTGCCAGGCGTTGGGTGCTTGCTGCTTCCTCTCCGGTCTATTGGTTGGCAGGCGTTGGGTGCTTGCTGCTTCCTCTCCGGTCCGTTGGTTGCCAGGCGTTGGGTGCTTGTTGCTTCCTCTCCGGTCCGTTGGTTGCCAGGCATTGGGTGCATGCTGCTTCCTCTCCGGTCCATTGGTTGCCAGGCGTTGGGTGCTTGCTGCTTCCTCTCCGGTCCATTGGTTGCCAGGCATTGGGTGCTTTGCTGCTTCCTCTCTGGTCCGTTGGTTGCCAGGTGTTGGGTGCTTGCTGCTTCCTCTCTGGTCCATTGGTTGCCAGGCGTTGGGTGCTTTGCTGCTTCCTCTCCGGTCCGTTGGTTGCTAGGCGTTGGGTGCTTGCTGTTTCCTCTCCGGTCCGTTGGTTGCCAGGCATTGGGTGCTTGCTGCTTCCTCTCTGGTCCGTTGGTTGCCAGGCGTTGGGTGCTTGCTGCTTCCTCTCCGGTCCGTTGGTTGCCAGGCGTTGGGTGCTTGCTGTTTCCTCTCCGGTCCGTTGGTTGCCAGGTGTTGGGTGCTTGCTGCTTCCTGTCTGGTCCATTGGTTGCCTGGCGTTGGGTGCTTTGCTTCCTTTCCGGTCCGTTGGCTGCCAGGCGTTGGGATCTTTCTCTGTTATCTTTTCTTGTGTTTGTTATCTTGTCCACTGGTACCAGGTGGGGGTTCGCTGATTATCCAGCAGCGTGATTATGCTGCTCCACAACGCCTTTATCGGTTATAGTATTTCATGAGGATGCTGGGAGTTGTAGTCTTTCTGGGTGTCTCACCCACCGTCCCACGGCTCTTCTGTGTTGAGGCTGAAGATTTAAGATGCTGCGCAAGTGGACAAGATAAAAACACGTACTGCGCGTTCCACGTGATGCAGGCGATACAGGGGTTAACGAGACTCGAATCTGATTGGGTCAGCCCCTCTGGGGTTACTGGTCTGAGGAAGGCTGCTGTACAGGATGATGGTTCCCGCTTGGGCCTGAAGAAGGAAAAATGTAAAAAATCATTGTGTTTCCCAATTTCACACGATTTAAAGCGAATCTAAACAAACTCGTCCCCCGAGCCTCTCGTGACTCTCGTGGCTCGGGCGTTTTGGGAAATAATCACATTTTATTCATCGTTTTCCCTTTGAATTTATTTTATGATTTTCTTTTTTATTATTATTGTATCCTTGCATGTTTCTTCTCCGGGAAAGCCTGTGATTTGCCGCGGTTTTATCTGGCGCCGTTACTCGGGGCGGAGAGATTTTAATGGAAAACATGTTCCACGTTAATAGGAAAAGTAAACCCCGGCGCTCGCCCCGTGCGAAGCTCCTCGATTCCACGTTGGCAGAAAATCTTCCTATTAATGGATTTTATCAACGTTTGTCCAAACGAGGCGGATCGACTGTGATAATCTGGAGGGCTTTAATGTCCCATTACCCTCTTTATGTCCTCCGCCCACCATCCCAACCCAATGAGCGACGGAGCTGACGCTTTAATTACCCAGACTGCCCCGCCTCCGCCATAGCTGCGATGCTGGAGCCATACTGGAATGTGAGCGGCCGGTACAGACTCAGAGCATTCTGATGACAATAAAAACCTTTAAAAACTCGCCTGGCCGACGCGTCAATCATTCCATCAAAAATAATAGCTGATGGTTTATCCCCGGCTAATTAATACCCCCCCCCCCGTTACCCCCAGCCGGATCCAGCACCTCAGCCAAAAAAAAACCGGAACATCAGCAGGATTTTCTGAAACCTCCGTTCTAAATCAGCAAATCGAGGCCGGAGAGAAATGACAAAGCAGATACAGCCGTGTCATTTAAAAACATTATTTTTTTCCCGGTAACAATCATGAAAAACACGATAGCATCAATTGTGAAAAAATGTAATTTTAAATCACAAAGTAAATTATTATTTTTTTTTAAAAAAAGGCCATAGTATAAATATAATTTTTAAAAGAGAAAATATACAGTATGTAGATCATCCTTTATTAATTTTATTCTCATCCTTTATTTATGGATTTGGTTAAAAAACATTTTTTTTTTTTATACATTCTTTATTATTTATTAAATTGCTCCAGACGACCAAAAAGGGCTCGTGGCATTCTTGGGGAATGCTGCAGGAGACGGAGCCAAGGACGTGCCCTTTCCCAGGCTTTGTTTCTTCCAAAATCATTGCAAATGCCATAAAGTTGTAGCACCCGTTAAGGGATTGATGACTGTAGCTCTGTTTTCTGTTCCTCGGGGGTGGGGTTAGTGTATAGTACAGATAACTCTGGAGGTGTGCGATCCAGTTCACGTTTTGTGACGTCCGTTATGGGGTATAATACTCTGGAGGTGACGGTGTGCACTGAATGACCTGGTTCCCAAACACTGATTGCTACCAATAGTCTGGCATTTTAGGGAAGGGGCGGAGTCTCTTTTTCGGAATGTGTGGTGACACTGTGTGAATAACATTGGGTTACTTTAAACTCGCGGCATGTTGGTTTTGGGAGAACCTCGGGTCTTAATGGAATAAATGAGACTTTTGTGCTTTTCTATGTCGTGGCCCTGGACCCCCCCCCCCGGCTTAAAAAACCCTAGAGTGTCCTTCGCCCGTGATGTGTCCTTATAGCTCGGCGGGCTTATAGGGGCCCCCAGGGCCTCTGCTCGTCGTTATCTGACGCGAGGGGTTTGTGCTGCAGCTCCAGAAGCTGCTCTTTTTGTATCTTATGCACAAATTGTAATTCAACGAAGTGAAAAACGCATTGTAACACACACACCCAAAGCGCTGCTCTGCCCGGGGCTGCCGGCTCTGCCAACGCGAGGATGGGGGGGGCTCTGTGTGTCAGATCGGGACGTGTTCTTCAGGGATCCGAGTTGGATTTTCGGATGCCTCCAGGGGGTGGTTTGCTGGAGACGCGGCGCTGGCCGGGCTGCCGGCTCCTTCTCTCTGTAGAGCGTTGCTTGAAACTAGGACACGGAGCAGATGTCTGGCCACGAGCGCGCGCAGAGTGCAGCTTAACAGGCTATGGATCAGGACCGGCGCTGGCCGATCAGTCCAATCCTGAGGGCTCACTCAGTGCGGCCGCGTTATCCCCTCCGTAATAATCACCTTGGTCATCCCGTGGAACACGCCAAGAAACCGTCTGAAAATCTCACATTTACGTGACGCCGAGATCCGGATAAAACGCCTTATATCGAGTAACATCACCGAAACGTCACAAAATCTACTACACCTTCTGCCGCGCGTTGATATAATAGTTACTATGAGATAACGGAATATTCCGGATATAATGGTTACTATGAGATAACGGAATATTCCGGATATAATGGTTACTATGAGATAACAGAATATTCCGGTTATAATAGTTACTATGAGATAACGGAATATTCCGGATATAATGGTTACTATGAGATAACAGAATATTCTGGATATAATAGTTACTATGGGATAACAGAATATTCCGGATATAATAGTTACTATGAGATAACAGAATATTCCGGATATAATAGTTACTATGGGATAACAGAATATTCCGGATATAATAGTTACTATGAGATAACAGAATATTCCGGATATAATAGTTAATATGGGATAACAGAATATTCCGGATATAATAGTTATTATGGGATAACAGAATATTCCGGATATAATAGTTACTATGAGATAACAGAATATTCCGGATATAATAGTTACTATGGAATAACAGAATATTCCAGATATAATAGTTACTATGAGATAACAGAATATTCCGGATATAATAGTTACTATGAGATAACAGAATATTCCGGATATAATAGTTACTATGGGATAACAGAATATTCCGGATATAATAATTACTATGAGATAACAGAATATTCCGGATATAATAGTTACTATGAGATAACGGAATATTCCAGATATAATAGTTACTATGGGTTTACAGAATATTCCGGATATAATAGTTACTATGGGATAACGGAATATTCCAGATATAATAGTTACTATGAGATAACGGAATATTCCGGATATAATAGTTACTATGGGATAACAGAATATTCCGGATATAATAGTTACTATGGGATAACAGAATATTCCGGATATAATAGTTACTATGGGATAACAGAATATTCCGGATATAATAGTTACTATGGGATAACAGAATATTCCGGATATAATAGTTACGAGATAACAGAATATTCCGGATATAATAGTTACTATGAGATAACGGAATATTCCGGATATAATGGTTACTATGAGATAACGGAATATTCCGGATATAATGGTTACTATGAGATAACAGAATATTCCGGTTATAATAGTTACTATGAGATAACGGAATATTCCGGATATAATGGTTACTATGAGATAACAGAATATTCTGGATATAATAGTTACTATGGGATAACAGAATATTCCGGATATAATAGTTACTATGAGATAACAGAATATTCCGGATATAATAGTTACTATGGGATAACAGAATATTCCGGATATAATAGTTACTATGAGATAACAGAATATTCCGGATATAATAGTTACTATGGGATAACAGAATATTCCGGATATAATAGTTACTATGGGATAACAGAATATTCCGGATATAATAGTTACTATGAGATAACAGAATATTCCGGATATAATAGTTACTATGGAATAACAGAATATTCCAGATATAATAGTTACTATGAGATAACAGAATATTCCGGATATAATAGTTACTATGAGATAACAGAATATTCCGGATATAATAGTTACTATGGGATAACAGAATATTCCGGATATAATAGTTACTATGAGATAACAGAATATTCCGGATATAATAGTTACTATGAGATAACGGAATATTCCGATATAATAGTTACTATGGGTTTACAGAATATTCCGGATATAATAGTTACTATGGGATACGGAATATTCCAGATATAATAGTTACTATGAGATAACGGAATATTCCGTATATAATAGTTACTATGGGATAACAGAATATTCCGTATATAATAGTTACTATGGGATAACAGAATATTCCGGATATAATAGTTACTATGGGATAACAGAATATTCCGGATATAATAGTTACTATGGGATAACAGAATATTCCGGATATAATAGTTACGAGATAACAGAATATTCCGGATATAATAGTTACTATGGGATAACAGAATATTCCAGATATAATAGTTACTATGGGATAACAGAATATTTCGGATATAATAGTTACTATGAGATAACGGAATATTCCGGATATAATAGTTACTATGAGATAACAGAATATTCCAGATATAATAGTTACTATGGGATAACAGAATATTCCAGATATAATAGTTACTATGGGATAACAGAATATTCCGGATATAATAGTTACTATGGGATAACAGAATATTCCGGATATAATAGTTACTATGGGATAACAGAATATTCCGGATATAATAGTTACTATAGGATAACAGAATATTCCGGATATAATAGTTACTATGGGATAACAGAATATTCCAGATATAATAGTTACTATAGGATAACAGAATATTCCGGATATAATAGTTACTATGGGATAACAGAATATTCCGGATATAATAGTTACTATGGGATAACAGAATATTCTGGATATAATAGTTACTATGAGATAACAGAATATTCCGGATATAATAGTTACTATGGGATAACAGAATATTCCGGATATAATAATTACTATGAGATAACAGAATATTCCGGATATAATAGTTACTATGAGATAACGGAATATTCCGGATATAATAGTTACTATGGGTTTACGGAATATTCCGGATATAATAGTTACTATGGGATAACGGAATATTCCGGATATAATAGTTACTATGGGATATGGAAAATTCCAGATATAATCGTGTGACAGACTCAGCTGTCACTGGAGGAGCCTGGGGGCAGCCTCCTTCCTACTGACTATGGACCAGGGTGCTCCCTGGGGTTTGCCAACTGGATTGCCCAGGGAATCCAGTATTTATGTTGACTGTGTCTGTGTATTATTCCTGATGTAATTATTGTAGAGTATCCTGTTGTGTCTCTTTATAGTGCACATCTCTGTATTAGCTGTTCACCGTATATTGTACACTTGCTGTAAGAAGATTCCTTTGTTTCCCTGCCTCCCTCATACCTCCCTCCTAGGATCTAGCAGGCAGGTTAAGATAAGAATGCATAGGTAAACAATCCGTTGTTCTGCACTGAAGTTTTCTGTAATGCATTCTGGAAGGGGGGGTTGTCTCTCTACTGTGTTTTCAGCTGTATGTTTCAAATAAACAGTCTTTGTTTTGCTGCTCTACAACACTGGTCATGCCTGGTGATTTTAGAGGTTTGGGGGCTGTGGAAATTGGATTTCGGGGTCCAGCTTGGAGAAAGCTAGCACTTGACAGAGGCGCACGGTCGGTGTGCCAGACGGTCTGTCACAAATAGTTACTATGGGATAACAGAATATTCCGTTTTATAGCATAATAATTAATATGGACTATTCTTTTATTTTATTCACCTGAACTTGCCACAGAATTTCACATCTTTATTGTTTTTACTGTAGCTTTTCTCGGCTTTGGGTGAAATCTCATTTTTTCCAGTTTAAAGATTTGATCTCTCGTGCCTTTGTACTGTCCTGTTAATGAGCAGGTCGCCAGGGATATGTGTTGCTGATGATCCCGCTCCCCTCATTACTCCGGTTAGACTCATTATGCAGAGGCCGGTGCCGGTCACTGTGTTGCGCTGTCGTTTATTCTGCGTTATTTAGTCCCGGGACGCGGCTTCCCGCCATCAGGCCGTGTATGTGCAGGTATCTCCTGTTGGTGTCCTTTGTTTTCCCCAGATCAGCACTTCTATGAGATTTTTCTCCCTCCTGATGACGGGAGCGTGCGCTGCGGGTCATGAAGCCATAGCGGAGCTCCTTCTGGCTTTACGCAGGACGCTGATGCAGGGGCTCCGCTCAGCCGCAGCTTGTGATGCTCCGCTAATGAGCACCGCTTCACCAGCCGCTTCCAATTACCGGTGCTTTTGGGGTCACGGCTAAGCAGAACTTTCTACCTACACAGGGGCAGAGGGCGTCTCACCTGGCACATACCAAGCACTGAGGCCCGGCTGCACGAATGCCCACTAATTCCATTTTAATGTGCTGCAAACTCTGCGGCGGCGGCGGCGCGGGGAGCGGCGCTCTAATTGGTAATTCCAACATAACTAATTTCTGGGATAAATTATTCCTCGTTAATGGCCCCCGGAGAGCGACAAAGGGATCTCATTTTCGTGTAACTGTATCATATCATAAAACGGGGTTTCACTGGACGACGGGGGCTGCGCGCGCGCGGGGGGGGCATTCGAAGGGTTTTATTACATAAAAATACTGTTTCGGAGCAAACGCGCAGAGATTTTATGGGACACTGATTCCACACTCAGCTTTCTGTCCGTGGACACGTAGAGGACTCGCAGCGCAGTCCACGGGTTTCTTTGTAACAAGGGGAAGGTCGGGAGGACGCGGTGCTGAGGCTACAGGAAGACGAGCGCCTGGATCTGGGATCGGAGCTCACGGCACACGGAGCAGATAATGAGCTTTCTGTGCCCAAAACTGGCTTTTAGAATCCTTGTTGTGCAAGTCATGTGTTTCCGAAAACCGGTTCAGACAGGGTGACCTTGGTTAGAGTAATAAGGTGGATCTGGTGGTCCATTGAGTGGTGCAGACATGTATCGTCTGCCTGTTGCATAGCCACCTCAATAATACGTCGCTACAGGGTTAACAGGGCAATGGATACAGAGGGCAAATCATGTGCACAACATACCATTATGAGGCACTGGGTCATAGAATAACATGGCGCCCCTTATGGGATGTTGTAGAATGGTGCTGGCCTTACATGCGCCATTGGGGGAGCTCTGGCCTGGACCTTTACAATCCTATGGGCATCTGCCCAGTTTTCTTTATGGCCAATCCAGAAACGAATGAAAGGATGGACAGACTAATGGCCAGATGGGTCGATGCATGGATGGATAATGGAGACTAGACATGTGCACAATGATAAAATGTGTTTCATATCGATTCGTTACATTTTTTTAGCTAGTTTAAGTGTGTTCGTTCTGTTACCGTGATTCGTATTTCGGATCGATTCGTATATTTTGTTTTTGATTCATTATTTTGTTTTGATTTGTTTCGGAATGGTTAAACGGATGAATTCATTACTGTTAGATTAGGGTTAATAAATGAGGGTTAAAATATGCTAATCCCCCTGTCCTTGGTGCTGAAATAGGTTTCAGTACCAAGGACAGAGCCCGCCGACCACAGCCAGACTGAAAGAAAAAAAACGACACGTTCGGCAAAGAGAAAAAAGGCCTGGTCTTTGTAAAATAATGGGAATCCAAAAAATTCACTCCAAGAAATCTAATATAAAGGCTTTTTGCTGCAAATAAAAAGAATAAATGGGGGAATATTTTTAACATCGAAACCTATGGGATTTGTCTGATTAAACCTGTCGAATGAAACCACTGAACATCAGGGCATTTCACTGACATTTCTCTGCTGTTCAATATGTATAGATTAACCATTGTTTCCCTATGGGGGATTTCACTGCCGCCGAACAGCACCATATGTCGCTGTCCATGGCCTGTGGTGCTGAATACAACAGATTCAGCACCACAGCCAATGGACAGGGACGTAGTGCTGTGTCTAAGTGAAACCGTATAACGAATCGATTCATAAAAACGAAATCAACTTGTTATATACCGCTTTATCGTTCCGGACGAAATCGATACGTTCTTTCAGAAGTGCTTCCGAAATACGAAACGTTCTAATTTCGTCCAAATTGCAACTATCGTAGACTGACAGACCGATTGAGCTGGTGGACAGTCGGTCAGGCGGACAAAAAAACATGGTAATGGTTGCTGAGGCTAAAATGTGACGTTCCATCTCCAGGTTGTGGTAACTCCCATCACGGGGAGCCGTTCATTCCCTCTCGCACCTGTATCTCTCACGGAAAAGCTGGAGAGCCAGGTGGACCTTTTTAAATGTGGAGACGTCCTCCTGACGCGGCGTATCGTTTGACATTTCGATTCAGTGAAAGCTGGCAGATCCCTGCCTGGCCAGATTGCCGCAATTTTCCTTTATTCCACTTCAAGATGGTAAGAAAAAATAAAGGGAAGCCATTAGATTGACAGCCGGGGGAAGCTGTCAGCACTTTGGCGCGCTTTGTTTTCCCCAGGTTGATGTTCTCACTCGGGCTCTGAGTATTGTCCTCTGTGATTCTGCCAGGAAAGGTGGCATGAGGCGGCGAGTAGCTGCAGGGGGTTATTCGCTGAGTGGGTAACTATATACATTTTTCAAAACCCACAATGAGTCAAAGAAACAAAACGTAATAACATAATGGCAACGTTGGAATTTTACATCTCCTCTCCCCACCGTTTTGAAATTTAACCCCTTCACTGCTGAGCCATTTCAGGTCTTAAAAAACACGTTTTTCTTTTTTTTATTCTTATTTTTTTTCTTTACTATAAACATGGTCATGTTTGATATCATGCTCTGGCCTTTCTAATGGTACCAAACATGACCCTGCTAGCTGTCAACAGCCGGGAGATATTGCGGTTCAAATGAACCCCCTATCTCCACCCCATCTTTCCTTAGAAGTCAATCAGGACGTTCCCCACACGTCCTCAGCAGTGAAAGGGTTAATGGCCGCTCCAGCGCCCGCCAACGAATCCAGTCCCTGCTCTGATCAACCTGCCTTTTAAAATGTGGCAAACTGCGAATAAACCCCCAAATCAACAGAATGCGGTTCGGCACAATCCTTGCAGATCTAATGGAAGAACATCAATTTTTTGGGTTAAAAAAAACACACAAGTGGAGCGCCAAAAAAACTAGCAAAACCGTGTAATCTCACCGCTTGGCCATCGCCAAAGATAAGGCTGACTGCAAAGAACAATGCGCAGCTCAGCGCAGTCTTTCCAGACTTGGTAAGAGAACTCTGGCTAAAAGATACAAATAAAACATGTTGTACAAACAATGTAAATATTTTTTCTGTTTAATAAGAGGTTAACAACTCCGGGCATGGAGCGATATCGAGGGGGGGGGGAGGAAAAACGATAGTAAAGTACATCTTGATGATTTAGGCTAGGGTCAGACGAACGCATTTTTCACGTCTACTGTCAAACAGTGTGTTGATGCGTCCGAATGCATTTGTTCACGGAAGACGCAATAGCGGTCATACGATGCGCAATTTCTGCCGTGATTATTTACGGATCCAAACCGGGAAACTTTGGGTATCTGGACGTTATGTTGGCCGGACATGAGCAGCGTCTGACGTCTCCTAATCACGCACACACGCCGCTATGTGGACGCAGCGCACTCTGTACGTCAGTACTAGCGGTTCTACGTTCTTGAAAAAATGCATTCCTTTGCCACTTGCGTTGTGCGGCCGGACTTTCGTGCGGCCGTACTTCATATATTGGCCGTCATTGGACGTCATTTGCTGCTAGTGCGTCCGTAATAAAGTGCGGCTGCATGCGCGTTCGCACTGCGTTCGTCTGACCCCAGCCTTAGAGATTGCTTATTTTTTTCGCAGCGCACTGACATTATGCAGAGCCTCAGATGGGCTTCATTTCGGTTCCCGTGGGTTTTCCCTTCCATGGGTGCTTTTTACACCCCTCCTTGACAGTATATGGTTCCGCTTTATCTTGAGTAGCAACAATGCAATCCTTAACTGGTCACTCGCATTGAAAAAAGCCTCCCTCAGCTCTTCTCAAGGGTTCTCAAGGGTGGACCCCAATATACAGGAAGGGTAATCGTGGCAAGGTAATTGATAAATCGGAAGGCAGTCTCGTAGTCGGCGTCGATGCGGACGGCAAAGGTTTGTAAGCGGTTAACAAGGAAAGGTCAAATCCTAGATATCAGGCAAAAAACTATAAAGTGTCTCTAGGAGGGTCTGACCTCAACTGAGCAACAAGGTTGGGGTGGACCAGGTTTTTATGTTGAAGGTCCAGCAGAGTGATTACTTGCTCCACCCTTAAAGGTGGTGCAGCTCTGGAGTCAAGGAACCCCAGTCAGTCAGTCTGGGGATGCAGCCCCTTGGCTCAGCCCCCCCCAGCCGCTGTCACCGCCTCCTCGTACAACCCCAGTGGTGGATCTACCCAAACTGAGGCGGAGCCATGGCCGGTCGCTAAGCCAGCAGTACCACGCCGAGTCTATGAGCCTGATCAGCTTCAGGTGAGCTCAGCTGGGAAGAGCCGTGATGGGATGCCGAGGGTCATTAGAGGAAGAGAGGGCGCACCATTGCCGCAGACTGGAAGCCGGGTGCTGGGATGCCGCGGCCACCCATCGACCTCGTCCCTGCCTGCCGGCTTCCAGGAGCACCGTGGTTTGACGGACCGGAGCATGGCGCCGACCCCCAGTGATGCCCCAAAATGAGTGGCTGGTAAGGAGGAGGGGTGTATGAAGCCTCTGTGGAAGGGAACACCCACAGGGAATCGGCATAACGCGTATGTGCGGCTCTGCAGAGAGTGAATGCGCTGTATAAAAATAAGGAAGCTCTAAAGATGTACTACACTATATTGTATCTTCTTTTATTTTTCCACTGCCTTTTGTATAATTCTGCTTGATGGACAGAGTTGTTATCCTCTTAATGGACAGACAGAATTTTTAAATTGATGTATGTCTATTGTACAACGTGTTGGATTTGTATCTTTTTGCTGGTGTTCTTCAGGTCTGCACATAGTGTGTTGAGCCATACTTTGGAATCGGCCGAATTGCTGGTGATGGGGAATCTCCGAGTGGTGAGGCTACACGGATAGGTCGGTTTTCTGTCGCTCCACTTTGGGGTGTGCTGTTTTTTTGCATTTTAAATCCAAATCCCCCCCACATCCTAATCTCCTCTATTGATGGAATATAAATGCACGAATACCCCAAATTTTGACATCTTTTTAGAGGTCGGTTTCTCACCCATTGACTACAAGGTTTTCCGTCTAGAATTTATTTTTCCACATATAAAAATCAAAATACCGTGAAATAATCGGGTCAGGGCTCCGCGCTGCACACAAGGAATAAAGGGGTTATTTAGGAGAACTTTCTCTCATTTACAATAAATACAAATTAATTAATAAACAAACATTAATCGCACTCTGACACTCATTAAATTACTGACGGGGCGGGGGGGCAGGCTTTCAGACAGTCGCTGCTTCACCACAAATCCTGCAATCTTGTCCAAACAGGGCAGAGACCTTCACTAATTAAACTGCATTACTACTGCACCTCCCCCCGCTGTAATGTAACCTGTACATGGCTATACGGACCTGTTGGTCACACTGGGTATGTACAGCTTATTTATATGGTATTAGTGGGTATCAGGTTACATTATAGCAGAGGGAGATACAGTAGTTACATGTGTATACTGTATTTATATAGCCCTTACGGATGTACTCCGTGCTTAACAGGTTCCTGCACCTCCCTCTAATCTACCCTATAAAGCACTGAGTACACCTTGGACTGCTATAAAAACATACACACACTGTAACTACTGCACCTCCCTCTACTGTAATGTAAACTGGAAAGTGCTGAGTACACCTGTTACTGCTATATAAATACACTGTATAACTACTGCACTTACTGCACCTCCCTCTACTGTAATGTAACCTGTAAAGCGCTGAGTACACCTGTTACTGCTATATAAATATACACTGTATATCATCAAATTCCTTAGAATTTTGCCGTAAATTCCCATGAATCGGGCATGGAGCTGCGCGCCCCTCCAAGGCTGACGTCCTCTTGCGATGCATTATTGGACGGTTGAGATCCCTCCGATGAAGTTCAAAGTTCTCCGTAGCCCGCCAATCCCTCACGGCAGCGGATCAGGCGTGCGTAGAGCCCCGCGCCTGACACGTAGAGGGATAACGGAGGTGTGAGAGGCGGCAGATGCTCCCCATCTGATTTATGATCTTCATCGGAAGCGTCGGAGAGACGGGCGTACAAAGTGCTTTGCTGATCATCCGTCCTGACTGTTACCGCCGAGTGCAGCGCGCAGGGACATAACTCCCAATCGTTCCGACTTTCCTGTAACTTCCCGCAGCCCAGAACTCGGATCTGATCAAACGAGACGCTGCTCGGGATGTCACCGCTGAACTGATTATGTCGAAGAGATTTTACTTCATGTTAAATAAAGGCCTTTTTTGAGGCAAATCTGACGGTTCCACTTAATTCCGAGGATTATCAGCTTCACATTTCAGTCTGTTATGCAAAAACTTTTTAAAAAGTTTTATTTCAGTACCTTGGACATTTTTCTGACATGCAAAGTAATAATAGATACATTAATATGACAGAATAACATTAAATATAGCAGAAAAGAAAAAACTTTGAATGTTATAATAAAAATATTCAAACATTATGTTAATTTTTATTTAAGTTATTTTTTTATAAATCAAGAAAAACTTATGAGCAGTAAGAGAATAAAAAATAAAATGTCCAAAGAAACCTTACACTGTGAATAAAAATATGCAAATATTTTAACATTTTAAGATTTTTAGGGGTGGTTTTATAATTTTTTTAAAATTCTTTTAGCTTTTATTCTATTATTATTATTGATAAGTTACAATAATAAAAACTAAAAAAAAATATTATTTACATGTATGTTTTTATAACTTATGAACAGTAATAGAATAAAAATCATTAAAAAAAACTTAAATCTTAAAATTTAAAAATGTTAGGTCTTTTTTTTAATGGTTTTTGTTCTATTACTGTTCATAAGTTATAAAAACATACATGTAAATATTTTTTTTTAGTTTTTATTATTGTAACTTATCAATAATAATAGAATAAAAGCTAAAAGAATTTTAATAAAATCACCCCTAAAAATCTTAAAATGTTAAAATATTTGCATATTTTTATTCAGTGTAAGGTTTCTTTGGACATTTCTTTTTTAATTTTTATAATACATGAAAATATCTTACTTTTTTATTATAAAAATATCTTCTTGAATAATAAAAAAGAGTAAAAATAATAAGAATCCTTACAATTTAAAAATATATTTGCAGATTTTTAGTTTTAATATAAAAATTTTATTATAAAAACTTTATGAACAATAGAATAAAAAATCCGAAGATCTCTAATTTTAGAATTTATATTAACAAATGTTTAAATTATACATTTTGCTATACTTTATAACAATAACAAAATAATATAACACAATGGTCCATTCTTACAATGTTAAAATACAATGAAAAGAAAATGTATTGATTTTAAAAGTACAATAAAAAAGATTAATAGTAAGTTAGTAAAACAAAATGTTAAAAATCAATAAAATAGTACGTTAGTGAACAGTAACACAATAATAAAATATATTTAAAATGATATGCTTGAAGGACACTTTCCAATCTTAAACTGAAACAATAGAAATGCAAAGAACATGATAAATAACAAAGATACAACAATAAAATGTTATAATACATACGAGTTTATATACAATATTTAATGAATAATGGCAAAATAATGAAAATACAATAAATATAGTAAAATGTTCCAGAAACCTGTGTGTGTGTGTGCGCATTAAAGTCAATATTTTGAAAATCTGATTAAATAACAATAAATTCTAATGTGATTTAGAGATTCTGCATTCCATCAGCATTTTACCTAGTAACACCTATCCATTGCAGTCTCCCCTCGCTCGTGGCCTTTCTTCCCCCGGAGACTGCGCTCCCGGGGTTTGCCGGCCTTCACCAGGCCGTTAATTTTCCGAAATGCCGAGATAATGGTGCAAAGGAGGTAAAGCCAGTGATTGGTGTCGGTTCCGCCAAGTCCTTTCAATGAGCAATGCTAGTGGATCCAAGAGGATCTTATTGTAATTTTAGGGTCCAGGTGGGATTTTTATCTTTTAAAATATATATTTTTTTAAGGATTTATTTTTTGACCGTTAAATGGCTTGAAATTGTGTTATTGTTTTTTTTGTTTCTTTAAATAATTTAGTTTTATTTTTTTCACCGTTTTTGTTTGAGCAGCAACAGTAGCCGGAGACGTTATAGCAGTTGATTGCGCAGCATCTTCCATTCGTCATGGCAGAGTATGTACGGTCTCTCGATTTATCCCAGGCCGGTCGCATCGTGCTCACAAGTAGGGATGAGCCGAACACCCCATGTTCGGTTCGCATTCGAACAATTTCAAAAGTTCGAGTTCGAACTTGAACTCGAACCGAACTCCAATGCAAGTCAATGGGACTCAAAAGTTTGATTTTTAGAGTGCCCTGCAAGAGGGCATATATGCAAGATATTTGCCATAAAAGGTGTATGGGGGTCCTGGTAGTGCCCTGGGGGACAGGAAACAAGGACAAAAAGTTTAAAAAAAAAGGTTTAAAAGGAACACTGAGTTTTCCATGAAATAAGGGTTAAAAATAAAAACGAAAAATTCCTTCAAATATCGTGCCTAGGAGGTCCCCATAACCTGCCCGTGAAGTGGCGGATTTCTAGGATGTATAGAAACATTTTAAAACAAAGAAATGACATTTCAAATGACGGTAAACGGTTTTCCTTTAATCTATTCATAAACAACTGCTTGGGGTGGCAGCCTGTATGAAAAGAGGAGACGTTTTAGTACACGCAGAACAAGTTTAGTGAATTTTTTTGGCTAAATTATGGTGAAACTTATGCAGGCTTTGGATGAAAGGAACAATAGGTGCTTTAAAATTGGGCCTTTAGTGTCGGCAACAGTGCCGTCACACCGTAACCCCTCTGTGGCATTGTTGTGGAAGAGTGCAGGGTTGGACTCTGCGGTCCAATATTAAAATTATATGAATCTGGTACAGGCGTCATTGGCAGTGCACCCAAATATTTTGCCTTTGGTGGCAGCAAGTGCCTTCACACCGTCAGTGGCGTCACTAGGGTTGGTGTCACTCGGTGCGGTAACTCATGGTGTCACCCCCCCGACTTTTACATTTATTTTTATTTTTTTAACTACTCTTACTCATAAAGCAGTGCTCCCATATAATAGTGAATACTCATAATACATGGCGCACCTTACTGTGAGATTTAAAAAATCTAGAAATAAAGAGACTCTTTACTACAGAATATAATAATAAACGGTTTATTAGATATTGAATTAAAACGGGAATATTTTTAACATTGAAGTCTATGGGGCAAAACATTTCCCACACCGAATACACGAAAAAAGTCGATACGAAAAACGAGCCGAACTGAAACAGAAATCGGCCGAAACATTCCGAAATGAAAATTGTCGAAGTACGAATGAAACGAGCCGAAAATTTTATCTCAACACGCAGACCTATATATATGTATATATCAACACGCAGATATATATATATACACCCACCCACAGACCTCAGTCCATATATACACATACGCAGATGGGGAGGTGGCATGTGGACAATCTCACCTAAATGTGCCCCCCCAATTTGGCTGATCCCTCCAGAAGAAATGTTGAACCCGACAGAGCAGGGAATATATATATTATTCTCTGCTCTATCGGGTTCAACATTTCTTCTGGAGGGATCAGCCAAACGGGGGGGCAATTAGTTGCCAAAATGTGTGTGTAATACAAGTCTGGATATATATATATATTTATAAGAATATGGATATAGATCTTCTACATATACATATATATATATATATCATACCTGCCGTTGCCTTCCCCTATAAATTTGGTAAAAATATACACACAAAAAACCAAACCACTGCCTCACACCCTGCGCAGCCCACATGCCACCCCCCTGTACCTGGTTGAATGTATCTAATATATATATAATTAAATACATTCAGCCAGGTAGAGAAAGAAAATAAAGTTTTATTTTATGTTCCCGGGGACATTTGAAAATGTCCTCGGATTTTTATTTTTTTTAGAAATGTGTCTCCTTACCTTAGCCTGGTGGTCAGTGGGGGCTCCATGAACCTGTTGGGGGGTGGGGGGTCTGCCGTGGCCGCAGGTGCAGTGGCTCCCTCCCTGCGCTGTCTGTCTCTGCCACATCATGCACCCGGGTGGCTAGCCCGCACAGTCGCAGCTCTGTCATCCGGTGGCTCCTTGCTCCTCAATGCTCCTCAAGGGGATCCTTGGGAGGCCCCTGCAGGCTGCCCTCTACAGTGCCTGATTAGAGGGCCGTGTCTGCCTGATGTTTTAGTAACGAGAATGTTTTATCCCATAGGCTTCAATGTTAAAAATATTCCTGTTTTAATTTAATATCTAATAAACCGTTGCTTATAATATTCTGCAGTAAAGAGTCTCTTTATTTCTAGATTTTTTAGTATTTTTTTAAGCATTTTTTTATACTTTCTTCAAAACATTTTTTTTCGAACTTTTGGCGAACACCTCAAAAAGTTCAAAGTTCGCAAACTTTCGAACTGTCAATGTTTGAATCGAACTCCGAACTGATTGAACTGAACAGCTCATCCCTACTCACAAGCTCCTAGCGTTCACTGAAAGAGTTAAATAGGAGTAATATTCCCCTCGTTTTATCTTTATATGCTGACACGGCGATTAAACTCGCTCGCGGATCCTTGTTAAATATGTTTTGGGACTTGGAGGTTTTTCGCTTATATACAAGGTTGGTAGATTTTAATGGTCGCTCACGTTACTCGTGTTAATCGGCTTTCGGCTGTAATCACCGGCTTTCGTCGCGTTCTATTGATTGTGGCAGCTAACCGGCACTTACCGCGGGTTCTGCAAACACTGAGGGTCGTCTTGGAGACCCATGAAAGTCGTTTATGCGCACACACTTTTGCAAAGCCCATGGAACAAATCACTGTGTGGTCACATCCTCCTGCATCCGAGGCCCCCCTTCCTTTTGCCTATATTGGGCCTTGATGGGGATCCTTCCTTTCTGGTGGACCAGTCTTTGGATGAAGAAGAGGGAACACACTTCCTGCTCACTTCTGGCTTTACTATCGGTGACGGTGACGCACAAACATTTGTGCATCAAGAAAGCCCCCCCTCCCAACTTCTGTTTGACCCACAAAGTAAAGCCACTGATCCCAAGTGACCATCTTGGACCCTCCACCGCATATAGTTTGGGACCCCTTGGCCCTCCCTATGGGTGAAACAGAGTATCATTATCTGCCATAGACTGGGGTCAGGTGGCAACAACTCCGCAACACAGTGAGGAGGAAACATAACAAATGTTACAATGTATATATTAAATGAGGGGACGATGCTTTTATTAATGTATATATTAGATGAGGGGGCGAGGCTTTTATTAATGTATATATTAGATGAGGGGGCGCAATGCTTTTATTAATGTATTAGATGAGGGCGGCAATGCTTTTATTAATGTATATATTAGATGAGGGGGCGCAATGCTTTTATTAATGTATATATTAGATGAGGGGGGCACGATGCTTTTATTAATGTATTAGATGAGGGGGGCGCAATGCTTTTATTAATGTATATATTAGATGAGGGGGCGCAATGCTTTTATTAATGTATTAGATGAGGGGGCGCAATGCTTTTATTAATGTATATATTAGATGGGGGCGCGGTGCTTTTATTAATGTATATATTAGATGAGGGGGCGCAATGCTTTTATTAATGTATATATTAGATGAGGGGGCGCAATGCTTTTATTAATGTATATATTAGATGAGGGGGGCACGATGCTTTTATTAATGTATATATTAGATGAGGGGGCGCGTTGCTTTTATTAATGTATATATTAGATGAGGGGGCGCGATGCTTTTATTAATGTATATATTAGATGAGGGGGCGCAATGCTTTTATTAATGTATATATTAGATGAGGGGGGCACGATGCTTTTATTAATGTATTAGATGAGGGGGCGCAATGCTTTTATTAATGTATATATTAGATGAGGGGGCGCAATGCTTTTATTAATGTATATATTAGATGAGGGGGCGCAATGCTTTTATTAATGTATATATTAGATGAGGGGGCGCAATGCTTTTATTAATGTATATATTAGATGAGGGGGCGCAATGCTTTTATTAATGTATTAGATGAGGGGGCGCAATGCTTTTATTAATGTATATATTAGATGGGGGCGCGGTGCTTTTATTAATGTATATATTAGATGAGGGGGCGCAATGCTTTTATTAATGTATAAGATGAGGGGGCGCAATGCTTTTATTAATGTATATATTAGATGAGGGGGCACGATGCTTTTATTAATGTATTAGATGAGGGGGCGCATGCTTTTATTAATGTATATATTAGATGAGGGGGCGCAATGCTTTTATTAATGTATATATTAGATGGGGGCGCGGTGCTTTTATTAATGTATATATTAGATGAGGGGGGCGCGATGCTTTTATTAATGTATATATTAGATGAGGGGGCATGATGCTTTTATTAATATATATATTAGATGAGGGGGCGCAATGCTTTTATTAATGTATATATTAGATGAGGGGGCGCGTTGCTTTTATTAATGTATATATTAGATGAGGGGGGCACGATTCTTTTATTATTATATATATTAGATGGGGGGGCACGATGCTTTGCTTTTATTAAAATATTGTGGGGGTATAGCTCAAACAGAGGATACCTTTGCTGGAAAAAAAGGTAGTCCAGGCGGTAAAAGTTCTTTGAAATCTGTCCAGCAGACAGTATTTATTTAAATGGTTGCAATAAAACAGAAATAAAAACAGAAAATAAACCCTTGCAGCTCAGGCTCTTACTAAACAGTTAGATTCCCTCTTTAACCCCATTCACTGCTGAGCCATTTCATGTTTTAAAAAAAACAAACTTTTTTTTATTATTTTTTTCTTTACTTTAAACATGGTCATATTTGGTATCATTGGAAAGGCCATGCTCTGGCCTTTCTAATGATACCAAACATGCTTGCTGACCCTGCTGATATCAAGCATGCTAGCTGACCCTGCTAGCTGAAAATAGTCGGGAGATATCGGGGTTCAAACAAACCCCTATCTTTCCTTAGGAGTCAATAAGGAAGTTCCTCACACGTCCTCAGCAGTGAAAGGGCTAACAAATGGTGAGCTAACTTCAGCCACCTAAAATGAACAAAATTACTTTAAGCAACCTTTTCACACACCTTTTTCCTTGTAGCTCTCTCAGAAGACTTTTGGAGTCCCAGGCCAGAGATACTTCCTGGTTCAGCCTCCCCTCTTTTATCTCCCCTGGATAAACATCAATTAATTAAATAACAATCCAGGAGAGAGACACAAACCCGGATTTTCCAGATCCAAAGTTGTCACGAAAACCCGGTCTGGGTTCCACTATACATAGGACAGGAACCGAGGGGAAATATATCGCCCCTCAATGACCTTCCCTTTCCTTATGTCACATATCCCCCCCCCCTGCTCAAACTCCCACGGTTGAGCAACTGCAATGGACACGCGAGAGGGCATCTGCATTGGTTTGAAGCTTCCCCGCTCTGTGCTCTACTGTAAACTTAAAAGCTTGTAAAGCCAAGAACCACCTCGTAACTCGGCCATTCCTTTCTTTATTTTCACACATCCACTTAAGAGGGCTATGGTCAGTGACCAGTCTAAACTGTCTACCCAACAGGTAATACTTGAGGGTGTCCAGGGCCCATTTGATAGCCAAACATTCCTTCTCAACAATGGCATAATTTCTCTCGTGTTTATTAAGCTTCCTGCTGAGATAGACCACAGGGTGCTCCTCCCCATCTCTGATTTGGGACAGTACAGCTCCTAGACCTACATCAGAGGTATCTGTCTGTACTACAAAGTCTTTCATGAAATCTGGGGTCACCAGCACTGGTTGAGCACACAAAGCTTGTTTCAACCTCTGAAATGCCTCATTTGCCTCAGAATTCCACATAATCATGACTGACCCTTTACACTTCATCAAATCTGTCATAGGAGCCGCAATGGTGGCAAAATTGGGGATGAAGCGTTGATAGTAGCCTGTGATCCCAAGAAATCCCACTTGCTTTTTATTTATAGGTTGGGGCCACTTTTGAATCGCCTCAACCTTATTGATTTGAGACTTAACCAAACCCCGACCAACGGTATACCCCAGGTATTTTGCCTCCTCCAACCCCATGGCGCATTTCTTTGGTTGGCCATGAGTCCCGCCTCCCTTAGAGAGTTGACTACTGCTTGCACCCTTAACAGATGAGTCTGCCAGTCTGGGCTGTGTATCACTACATTGTCCAAATAAGCCACTGCGTATTTTCGATGAGATCTCCGTATTCTATCCATCATTCTTTGAAATGAGGCAGGGGCACCATGCAGACCAAATGGCATCCTCTTAATCCTCTTATACTGGAAAGACCCCTCAGGGGTAGAGAATGACGTCTTTTCTTTTGCTCTGTCAGTCAGGGGTATCTGCCAGTATCCCTTAGTCAGATCTAAAGTGGTTATGTATCGGGCCGTTCCCAGTCTGTCAATGAGCTCATCCACCCGAGGCATCGGGTAAGCATCAAATTTGGTCACACTATTCAACTTTCTAAAATCATTACAAAATCTTATGCTTCCATCTGGTTTTGGAACCAGCACAATCGGACTTGACCAATCACTATGGGACTCTTCGATCATCCCCAATTCAAATTTTTTTTTATTTCTGCCGAGACAGCTTTTCATCTAGCCTCGGGTATTCTATATGGCTTTACATTTACATGAACACCGGGTTCAGTAATGATGTCATGCTGAATGACTGTAGTCAATCCCGGCATTTCAGAAAAAAAGTGTGTTTTTTCTCAAACTCTTTTACCTCATTATGTTGAGCCACTGATAAGGTTTCAGCTATTGGGACCTCAGGTGTGGAGGGGCCTGTGTTTGGAGGGGTTGGGATAATTACCAGGGCTTCCCTGTCCCTGCATGGCTTTAAAAGGTTAATGTGGTAAATTTGCTCGGGTTTCCTTCTCCCTGGCTGGTGAACTTTATAGTTTTACCTCTCCTATTTTTTAAATTATTTGATAGGGGCCTTGCCACTTTGCCAGGAATTTACTCTCAACGGTTGGGACTAGCACTAGGACTCTATCCCCAGGGTTAAAGCTACGTACCTTGGCACCCGATTATAAACCCTAATCTGTGCTTCCTGGGCTTGCTCCATATGTTCCCGCACCAGGGGCATGACAGCCGCAATTCTGTCCTGCATCATTGAGATATGCTCAATGACACTCCTATAGGGGGTTGTCTCACCCTCCCATGTTTCCTTGGCAATATCTAGAAGGCCTCTGGGATGCCTGCCATGCAAGAGTTCAAAAGGGGAGTATCCTGTGGACGACTGAGGTACCTCCCAAATAGCAAACATGAGATACGGCAATAAGAAATCCCAATTCTTCCCATCTTTGTCAACTACCTTTTTTAACATGCTCTTAAGCGTCTTATTAAATCTCTCCACTAGTACGTCAGTTTGGGGGTGGTAGACAAACATGCGCAAGTGTGAGATCTTGAACAGCCTACACAACTCCCGAGTTACTTTAGACATAAATGGCGTGCCCTGGTCTGCTAAGATTTCCTTTGCAATACCTACACGACTAAATATCTGAACAAGCTCTTTGGCAATAGTTTTAGCTGGGGTATTGCATAAGGGAATTGCTTCAGGATACCGTGTAGCATAATCTAGTATTACTAGTATATACTGGTGCCCCCAGGCAGACTTAACCACTGGACCTACCAGATCCATGCCAAGTCTTTCAAAGGGTACCTCAATAATTGGCAAAGGTACCAGCAGACTAGGAAAATGGGGTGAGGGTGCTGAATACTGACACTCTGGGCATGACTCGCAGTATTCCCTTACATCTGCATGTAAACCTGGCCAAAAGAACCTCTGGCTTACTCTCGCCTTGGTTTTCTCTATACCCAGATGTCCACCCATTATATGACCATGAGCAAGATCCAATACCATCCTGCGGTATCGTTTTGGGACTACTAATTGTTCCACCACATCCTCCCCTTGCTTTACCACCTGATAAAGTAAATAATTTTTTTGGATCATGTAGGGGAAAGACATTCTTACGTCAGGATCAATGGGTTTTCCATCTATCATTTTTATGTTTTCCCTGGATCTAGTCAGTGTGGAGTCCTTTATTTGTTCTGTACAGAAATCATCCTTTCTGACATCTAAGGCTGGGGTCAGACCAGCGCACTTTTAACGTGCGTTCTGGCGCACTTTATGGCCGCACTAGAAGCAGATGACTGGCAATGACGGCCAATATACGATGTACGGCCACACAAAAGTCCGGCTGTGCAACGCAAGTGGAATTTGAACGCATTTTTTTGAGAACGCTGAACCGCTAGTACTGACGTACTGAGTGCGCAGCTGCGGCATAGCGGCGTGTGTGCGTGATTAGGAGAGGTCAGACACTGCTTTTTTTGCCTTCTTTTGGATCAACAGCAGTAGGTTATGTGGGAGAGGCTGAACCCGATGGACGCATGTCTTTTTTCAGCCTATATAACTATGTAACTATGTAACTGCTAATGTCCAGCCTACATAACGTCCAGACGCAAAGAGTTTTATTGACGATCCGTACAAAATCACGCCCGAAAGTGTGTGTCGTCTGACCGTTTTTGCGCATTCCGTGAAAAAATACGTCAATGCGTTCGGACGCACTTTTTCACGTTCGCGGGGAAAAATGCTTTCGTCTGACCCTAGCCTAAGTCAGGCATATCATTTGATCCACTTTTGATACTAGAGCCAGGTACAACATCCTGTTCATTGTTCACACTCTCTGGGTCAGGTTCTACATCCTCCTGTTCCCCAGCCATCACAGAAAGAGGGAAAGGCATAACCCCTTCATTAGACACACCCACAATATCCTCTATGTTACAATCAAAAGGTTCTGGACTAAGTTCCCTTGGTTCACCTGTAGGGGGAACACAATCCACCTGAACTTTTTTAGTTTCCCAAAGTCTCCAAAACTGTGAAAAATCCCTCCCCACTATAGCTTCATGAAGCAGGGAGGGTACTACACCCACCGACTGTGTCACAGAGCCCCATGGAGTACCAATTTCCACTACAGCTGTCTGGTAATTACGTGTGTCACCATGTACACAAATAACCCCAATAGTGCTAGGGTGGTACCTGTTGAGGCTGATAAAGTCAGCTCTGACTAGAGTTACCACACTACCAGAATCTAGCAGAGCTGTAACTGGCTTTCCATCAATGGAAAGAACACAAGTTTGCCTCTCAATCCGTTCCTGACATGATGCAGTACACACCACTTGAGCAAAAAAAGACATGCGTTTCCCCATCTTAGCATTATCGCATTGCATAGGTTTATCAGTAAGTGGACAATTAGCAGCAATATGTCCTAACCCATAGCAACAAAAGCATTTTATAGGGTCAGCACCCAGTCCTGTATATGGCCTCATGCTCCTTCCTGACCTACCAGGCCAGTCTTTAGGTCCAGAGCCTGTAGTCTCTTCACCTTTAGCAAATGTCTTAGAAGTCTCTCCCGTGCCCTTAACCCCTGGAACAGGCTTACCAGGTCCTCTGGGAAGGTGTCCTCTGGGTGAGACAGGACGCTCAAACACGGGGCTACTTAGCAAATCTGTTGCTGTGGTGTATCACTCGACCATGTCCACTAGCTGGGTAGCCGTTTTGGGGTCTCCATGGCTGACCCATTTTCTTAGGGAGGTAGGAAGAGCCCGCAAGTAATGGTCCATCACCACACGCTCCACTATCTCCGATGGTGACGATGTCTCAGGTTGGAACCATTTCCTGGTAAGGTGTATAAGGTCAAACATTTGGGACCATGGGGGCTTTTCAGCCTCATAGTTCCACCGATACACCCACTGGGCATGAACAGCAATGGTAACACCTAGTCTTGCCAGGATTTCAGCCTTAAGTACATAATCCTGAGCAGCCTCAGGTTCCAAGTCATAGTAGGCTTTTTGGGGTTCACCTGTTAGGAATGGTGCAACCAGCCCCGCCCACTCACATCTCTGCCAACCTTCTCGTGTAGCAATCCTCTCAAACATCGTGAGGTAGGCTTCCACATCGTCTGCAGCTGTCATCTTTGGCAGGTAATGGCTGGCACGCTTCACCTTTTGTTCCACAGGTATTGAAGCCACAGAGTTACTCTTCAATTCCAGGAGGCTTTGAGCCACCTCCTTGAGAACCTCTTGATCTGCTCGCTGGGCATCTCGGTCAGCTCGCTGGGCCTCCAACATCTGCTGCTGAGCCTCTGCAAACTGGCAATTTGTCTCCTGCTGGACCGCAGTGGCTTGAAGCAAAGCTTTTATCACGTCCTCCATCATGCAACTTGCACAGGGAAAGTGCCCACATTCTCCACCATATGTGGGGGTATAGCTCAAATGGAGGTTACCTTTGCTGAAAAAAAAGGTAGTCCAGGCGGTAGACGTTCTTTGAAATCTGTCCCGCAGACAGTATTTATTTAAATGGTTGCAATAAAACAGAAATAAAAACAGAAAATAAACCCTTGCTGCTCAGGCTCTTACTAAACAGTTAGATTCCCTCTCTAACAAATGGTGAGCTAACCTCAGCCACCTCAAATGAACAAAATTACTTTAAGCAACCCTTTCACACACCTTTTTATCTTGCAGCTCTCTCAGAAGGCTTTCTGAGTCCCAGGCCAGAGCTACTTCCTGGTTCAGCCTCCCCTTTTTTATCTCCCCTGGATAAACATCAATTAATTAAATAACAATCCAGGAGAGAGACAAAATCCCGATTTTCCAGACCCAAAGTTAGCACGAAAACCCGGTCTGGGTTCCACTATACGTAGGACAGGAACCGAGGGGAAATATATCGCCCCTCGATGACCTTCCCTTTCCTTATGTCACAGTATATTAGATGAGGGGGGCACGATGCTTTTATTAATGTATATTTTAGATGAGGGGGGCACAATGCTTTTATTAATGTATTTATTAGATGAGGGGGCATGATGCTTTTATTAATGTATTTATTAGATGAGGGGGCACGATGCTTTTATTAATGTATATATTAGATGAGGGAGGGAGCAATGCTTTTATTAATGTATATATTAGATGAGGGTGGGCGATGCTTTTATTAATGTATATATTAGATGAGGGGGCGCGTTGCTTTTATTAATGTATATATTAGATGAGGGGGGCACGATGCTTTTATTAATGTATATATTAGATGAGGGTGGGCGATGCTTTTATTAATGTATATATTAGATGAGGGGCGCGCTGCTTTTATTAATGTATATATTAGATGAGGGGGCACGTTGCTTTTATTAATGTATATATTAGATGAGGGGGGCGATGCTTTTATTAAATGTATATATTCGATGAGAGGGGGGCACGATGCTTTTATTAATGTATATATTAGATGAGGGAGGGAGCAATGCTTTTATTAATGTACAAGATGAGGGGGGCACAATGCTTTTATTAATGTATAAGATGAGGGCACGATGCTTTAATGTATATATTAGATGAGGGTGGGCGATGCTTTTATTAATGTATATATTAGATGAGGGGGCGATGCTTTTATTAAAGTATATATTAGATGAGGGGACGCAATGCTTTTATTAATGTATATATTAGATGAGGGGGCGCAATGCTTTTATTAATGTATATATTAGATGAGGGGGCGATGCTTTTATTAATGTATATATTAGATGAGGGGGCGCAATGCTTTTATTAATGTATATATTAGATGAGGGGGCACGATGCTTTTATTAATGTATATATTAGATGAGGGGGGGCGATGCTTTTATTAATGTATATTTTAGATGAGGGGGGCACAATGCTTTTATTAATGTATTTATTAGATGAGGGGGCACGATGCTTTTATTAATGTATATATTAGATGAGGGGGCGTGATGCTTTTATTAATGTATATATTAGATGAGGGGGCGCAATGCTTTTATTAATGTATATATTAGATGAGGGGGCGCAATGCTTTTATTAATGTATATATTAGATGAGGGGGCGCAATGCTTTTATTAATGTACAAGATGAGGGGGGCACAATGCTTTTATTAATGTATAAGATGAGGGCACGATGCTTTTATTAATGTATATATTAGATGAGGGGGGCGATGCTTTTATTAATGTATATATTAGATGAGGGGGCGAGGCTTTTATTAATGTATATATTAGATGAGGGGGCACGTTGCTATTATTAATGTATATATTAGATGAGGGGGCGATGCTTTTATTAATGTATATATTAGATGAGGGGGCACGATGCTTTTATTAATGTATATTTTAGATGAGGGGGGCACGATGCCTTTATTAATGTATATATTAGATGAGGGGGCACGATGCTTTTATTAATGTATATATTAGATGAGGGAGGGAGCAATGCTTTTATTAATGTATAGATTAGATGAGGGGGCACGATTCTTTGATTAATGTATTGTATATATTAGATGAGGGGGGCGATGCTTTTATTAATGTATATATTAGATGCTTTTTAGTTTTGGGTGGGGGGCGCAATGCTTTTTAGTTTTGGGTGGGGGGCGCAATGCTTTTTAGTTTTGGGTGGGGGCGCGCGATGCTTTTTCGTTTTGGGTGGGGGGCGCGATGCTTTTTAGTTTTGTATGGGGGGGCGCAATGCTTTTTAGTTTTGGGTGGGGGGGCACGATGCTTTTTAGTTTTGGATGAGGGGGGGGCAGCAGAATTTAGTTCTTAACAGTCATTTTATGTTTTTTGTTCTTTACCTGATTTTACTTTCTTTGCCCTTTATTTGATGAATTTCTTAATAAGTCAAAGCTGAATAATTTCTCTAAAGGACGGGATGATTACTCTGTCTGCGCAGTACACACGGTGAGGGACGCCGAATAAATCGTGCGCTCCAGGGCGACAATTTAAGGCATTTAAAAGGCGACCCCGGCCCTGAGGAAAACAGATGAAAAGCTCTTTGAGGATTCGTTTATCTGACATTTATTTATTGTGTATTTCTTTGTGTATAAAGATGATCACGTTGCGCCGGTGTTTCCAGGACCTGCACAGAACCCCACAAAAAAAACAAAATCTGTGCCGCTCCCTGCGATCTGGGCAATAACTCCTCATGGAGCGGCCAGTGGGACACGTCTTCTCTCACTCCACTGAATGAGTTAATTCGGGGAAACTTTGGAACCTCACCAAATCTTGAAAGGGGGATGTCTGACTCCGACTCCAAGATGGTGATGGTCCATAATTCCCGGAAATCTTTGATGCGACTCATGGCCAGAGAATCATGGGAGTTGTATTTCAACATCTGGGGACCCAAAGTTTGGCATTCCTGCTCGAAGTCTTTGTGCCCCCCCAGACGTTTGCTCCCCATCTCATTTTCCAATCAGCTGGTCTTGCAATATCCTGTGTCCTTGGTCGTCTTCCATTTCTCCACCTCCAGCCCCCATCGTGCTCCCTTAGATTAAAAAGTGGAGCCTTCACGTCTCCCAATCCGTTTTAATATGCTCATCCCAACATGGTGTTGCTTATTCTCTGCCGGTCCTTCCCCCCGACCATTAACTGGGCAACAGTAATGGTGACGTGTCCTCAATGGGATCTCTTACCATGGCGAGGCTCAATTCCAGCTCCTAATGACCTTCTCTCCACCAGACGTGCAGATAAACATCCCAGCCCTCCACTGAGGGAATACTTGTAATGGAGACCCCTCCATGTTATCGCTCGCCCCGGTCAGGCTTGGTGGATTGATCTACAGCCTGATGTTTTAACCGTTGGGGGGGGGGTACGTCTAGTGGAGTCACTATCCATTTTTAGAGTCCCCTTTATATTCAAACCAGACGCTCTTGGGTCTTGCATCCTGGTCACTCCTCTCTTGCCCCAGCAAGGGTTTTTATTTCACGTCCAGACCCTGGTTTCACTTGTCGGAGGGAACCATAACTTGAAGAACCCAAAATTGTCCTCCTTCATCCTGACCCGCCATCTTTTTTCCCCTTCATTAGCCCTTGCAATCCTTTCCTCTCTGGCCGTTCTTTTGCTCCTCCGGGTTTAAGGATATTGATGGCACCTTTCAAAGTACAGGCTTTTTCCATCGCTCGACACCCGCCTCCATCCGTCTTGCACCTCTCTAGGCCTATAGTATCTGTTCTTGCCCCGTTCAGCCCTTTTTATGCCCTTTGGGAAACGTCCCAGTTATCGCTTGTTAACCAGATGATTTTTTTTTTATATTTATGTATTTCCCTGTTCTTGCCATTTCTTTGTTCTCCAGACCTTTTCTCGCCATTCCTGGAGTCGTTTTAGGAGATGCACATTTTTGAGGCACCTTTCTCTTGGCCATAGCAGGCTATTCTCTGTGTACACCCTGTTACCTCTGTATTACACCTCTCCTTTATTTCAGCCTCTCCCGGCCCATTTCATACCTGTTGATGCGTCGGAGGTATCTTCTCTCTTCTCATCCAGGCCACCTCCAGCCTTTAACCTCTTGTAACACGAAGGTTAACCTCTTGTAACACAAAGGTGTTTCTTTGTCGAATTTATTTACATCATTACCCAGAAATTCTAGCTGATCTAAAGAGCTCACAGCTTTTCCTGCTCTAGTAATGGGCACAGGGGGTTGGGTTTATGTTTACTTGTACATGGTGTGGAAATCTGTACCAAAGGTCTCCGCTCTCACATCTTGTTCCCACCAGACATTTATTAAATCTCTCCCATAACAATGTGTCAACTCTATTACTGTTTGCACAAAACTCCTGCGATGGAAACATTGTGGCCCCCGCACTACTCCTGCGATGGAAACATTGTGGCCCCTGCGCTACTCCTGCGATGGAAACATTGTGGCCCCTGCGCTACTCCTGCGATGGAAACATTGTGGCCCCCGCACTACTCCTGCGATGGAAACATTGTGGCCCCTGCGCTACTCCTGCGATGGAAACATTGTGCACCCCCGCGCTACTCCTGCAATGGAAACATTGTGCCCCCCCTGCACTACTCCTGCGATGGAAACATTGTGGCCCCTACACTACTCCTGCGATTGAAACATTGTGGCCCCCGCGTTACTCCTGCAATGGAAACATTGTGGCCCCTGCGCTACTCCTACGATGGAAACATTGTGCCCCCCCTGCACTACTCCTGTGATGGAAACATTGTGGCCCCCGCACTACTACTGCGATGGAAACATTGTGCCCCCCCTGCACCACTCCTGCAATGGAAACATTGTGGCCCTCGCACTACTCCTGCAATGGAAACATTGTGGCCCCCGCACTACTCCTGCGATGGAAACATTGTGGCCCCTGCGCTACTCATGCGATGGAAACATTGTGGCCCCTGCGCTACTCATGCGATGGAAACATTGTGGCCCCTGCGCGACTCCTGCGATGGAAACATTGTGGCCCCTGCGCTACTCCTGCGATGGAAACATTGTGGCCCCCCAGCGCTACTCCTGTTAGGTGGAATGTATCTTTTTATACAGGTTACATTTCTCCATGACGTATCAATCTAGATCCTATATAAAGATACCTGTAGTCCTATAGCACAGATATTCACATTATTATCATTCACATGGTGCACAAGTGAACCCCCCCGCTCGTGTCCATTGTAATAGTAGGTTAAGCTGTGATATCCATGTAATGTGATTCAAATTGATCAAGAAACCCCCATGTTATAAGAAATCGAGTAACTTGTGTGTGTGTGTGTGTGTATATATATATATATGTGTGTGTGTGTGTATATGTGTATATATATATATCCCAGTAATGCAAGCGAAGAAAGAAAGGCAACCTGAAGCTGTAAATATCTCGACTGTTTATTTAATGTGATAAAACTCTATTTCTAGACTTTATAAATTTTCACAGATACAACACTTCAACACCGTGACTTTATTACCGCAGGGTGAGGGAGAGTCATGTGATTCAGCTTGAAATCCAAGGACTTGGTGAGGGGTCGGGTTATATCTGTGTGATTTGTGTCGGGGAGGTGTCGGGTTATATCTGATTTGTGTCGGGGAGGTGTCGGGTTATATCTGATTTGTGTCGGGTTATATCTGTGATTTGTGTCAGGGAGGGGTCGGGTTATATCTGTGATTTGTGTCAGGGAGGTGTCGGGTTATATCTGTGTGATTTGTGTCAGGGAGGGGTCGGGTTATATCTGTGTGATTTGTGTCGGAGGGGTCGGGTTATATCTGTGTGATTTGTGTCAGGGAGGGGTCGGGTTATATCTGTGTGATTTGTGTCGGAGGGGTCGGGTTATATCTGTGTGATTTGTGTCGGGGAGGGGTCGGGTTTTATCTGATTTGTGTCAAGGAGGGGTCGGGTTATATCTGTGTGATTTGTGTCGGAGGGGTCGGGTTATATCTGTGTGATTTGTGTCGGGGAGGGGTCGGGTTATATCTGATTTGTGTCAGGGAGGGGTCGGGTTATCTGTGTGATTTGTGTCGGAGGGGTCGGGTTATATCTGTGTGATTTGTGTCGGGGAGGGGTCGGTTATATCTGATTTGTGTCAGGGAGGGGTCGGGTTATCTGTGTGATTTGTGTCGGGGAGGGGTCGGGTTATATCTGTGTGATTTGTGTCGGGGAGGGGTAGAGTTATATCTGATTTGTGTCGGGGAGGGGTCGAGTTATATCTGTAATTTGTGTCGGAGGGGTCGAGTTATATCTGTTATTTGTGTCGGGAGGGTTATATCTGTGATTTGTGTCGGAGTGGTCGGGTTATATCTGATTTGTGTCAGGGAGGGGTCGGGTTATATCTGTGATTTGTGTCGGAGGGTTATATCTGTGTGATTTGTGTCGGAGTGGTCGGGTTATATTGTGATGTGTTGGGGAGGGGTCGGGTTATATCTGTGTCATTTGTGTTGGGGAGGTGTGGCAGAATAGATATATATATTTCGATACAAATTGGTCTATCTATATCTCTAGCTATAGATATATAACTAGAGATATATATATATCTATAGATGCCAGTGGTCATTTTGCGCAGCTGATAGTAAATGCTGAACTCCAGGTGACAGGATATCCCAGGTTGTTGCAGAATGCCAGGGGAATGAGTCTTCTTTGATCTGCATTAGGGATGCACCGATACCGATACTGGTATCGGTGCCGATATTGCCGTTTGCACGAGTACTTGTTACTCGTGCAAACGGCCCGATACATCCCGCCGATACCGGAAGCCGGCACTGGGCTGGCTTGCCGGTATCCGCGGGGCTGGGGAAGCTTTTCATGCACGCGGCCAGCTTCCCCAGCGTTCGAGCTGGGGCAAATCCATGAGAGCTGGGGGCAAATCCATGTGAGCTGGGGGCATTATCCATGAGTGCTGGGGGCAATATCCATGAGAGCTGGGGGCAAGGTACGTGAGCTGGGGGTATTATATATATATATGTATATATAATCTCGGGGGGATATATACATGTGAAATAGTATCGGTACTCGGTCTTAAAAAAGTGGTATCGGTGCATCCCTAATCTACATGATAAGGAGGGGAAATTACCCCAGTTGGTCGAATGGAATTTCCTTGGTCTCGTGCAAGCATTTCACACCTTGGGCAAATGGAAAAGGCACATTGCAGGTGCCACGGCACCAATTTGTAAGTGGTCATGCATTTCAAAGAAGCGATCATATCCTTTGATCAGTAGAGACAAACTTTGGGAATCAAGTTAATGACGAAGGAAACTGAGCGTGCCCAGGAGGGGGTATTCTGGGAAATGTAGTGCCCAGGCTCTTCCAGATAGGAGGCTGTCCTGGGAGGTACAAGGCAGCCTATATATACCTGGGCCAAGCATGGGCTCGGGGCTTTTCAAAGGGGGTTCACGCTAAGTGATGATCTGTCCATGCTCCAATCTCCAGCCCCCAGGAGTCACAGAGGTCCGGTTAGCTTATTGAAGTGTAAGTAAGGTTCTGTGTTTTAATCTTTTTCTTTTATTTTCTGTTTGTGTGTAATTAATGAACATTATATCCATTTTTTTAAAAATAAAATGTAACATTTATTAAGCTCTGTTTCTGCCTGATATTCGATCCATGCTAACTGAAGGACTGGATTATCATAGACCCCAATTTACACAAAGGCAAATCTCTATCTACCAAACTGTGAGTTGAGTTGGGATGCAATGGCTGTACTGTTCTCCTATTGTGGGGTGCATAATCAGAGTAGCAGACCAGCTCTGGTTCAGGTACGCATCCTGGGAAAGCCCTGGTCTGTGTTGGCAGTGTGACAAATAGTATAAGGAAAGCGGGTACAGGGATTGTGGGAAACGTAGTCTGTACCTGGGAGTAAACAGATACTGCGGTGCAATCCTGTGCCCATTTCATCACGTTTGCATGCGTGTCGCGAGCGTTGCTGGGACAGCTAGGCAAGCGTAAGTGGGGGATTGTTGTCTGCGTAGTCATTATTTGGGATTAGGATAGACAGATGGTGAGTTGCTTAACCCGGCGTCTTTTGTCGCAGCGCATGTGTTTTTTTGTGACAGGAGGAGCCGAGTTATATCTGTGTGATATGTGTCAGGGAGGGGCCGAGTTATAACCCGACCCTCCCGGACACATCACAATATATCTGTGTGATTTGTGTCAGGGAGGGGTCGGGTTATATCTGTGTGATTTGTGTCGGGGAGGGGTCGGGTTATATCTGTGTGATTTGTGTCGGGGAGGGGTCGGGTTATATCTGTGTGATTTGTGTCAGGGAGGGGTCGGGTTATATCTGTGTGATTTGTGTCGGGGAGGGGTCGGGTTATATCTGTGATTTGTGTCAGGGAGGGGTCGGGTTATATCTGTGTGATTTGTGTTAGGGAGGGGTCAGGTTATATCTGTGTGATTTGTGTCGGGGAGGGGTCGGGTTATATCTGTGTGATTTGTGTCGGGGAGGGGTCGGGTTATATCTGTGTGATTTGTGTCGGGGAGGGGTCAGGTTATATCTGTGTGATTTGTGTCAGGGAGGGGTCGGGTTATATCTGTGTGATTTGTGTCAGGGAGGGGTCGGGTTATATCTGTGTGATTTGTGTCGGGGAGGGGTCGGGTTATATCTGTGTGATTTGTGTCAGGGAGGGGTCGGGTTATATCTGTGTGATTTGTGTCAGGGAGGGGTCGGGTTATATCTGTGGGATTTGTGTTGGGGTGGGCTGGTGGTGGGGGGTACAAACGGTCGTTATTTTGGGGAGGTTTCATGCATTATCTGCATTTTTCGAGGTCTATGGATGCTCCTCATTGAGGTTAAACGTTTCCAGCTAAGGATTTTTAGTCTTTTTTCTGCGCTTTGAGGATAATGGGCCAAATAGGTAAATCTGATGGGTTTCCTTGTCGGACGGTCTTCGTCGTGTCAGGGTGTTGTGCGGGATATGCGCAGAGCCTGATTAATAGTGACTTTGATGCGGCAGAATCAGAAATCCTCCTTCATCTGGAACATGACGGCTCGGCTGTAATAACCTGATTCTGAGACTCGAACAAAAAACCCGATTAAAGCTGAATAATTTAGTACATTTCGAGCAATCAATTCCCGCGAAGAAGCGTTTTACAAGGAACCAACAACTGATTCCACCGGGGGTTTTACAGCACGCGGGGGGGGGGGTTGAAAACGTCCACTGTGAGCAATAAATAAAGTTGCTTTTTATTTTTTTTAAACCCTGCGCAATAAATCAAATAAAAATCACATTGATCGCGCGGCAAAAAAACGAGAAAACGCCAAGAATTTGTGATTTTCCTACTTGGACACTGAAGAGAAGCCACGGGCTGATAGAGGGGGTTATGTCCAAGGGGGTGAATACTTAGGATCAGCCGGGAGCCCATGCCAGACTTCCATGTCTGATGTCATTGGTCCTGCCGTGCCAACCAATCAGGCAACGGCAGACAGATTGTGTTCCGTAGGGTGCCGACACATTTTGCCGCATTTTGGAGCTGCTGGCATCTTATACAAAATGCATGCGGCGGGGCGCTAACGGCTCTGGCACGAGTCTCGGTCGTCCACGCGAGAACCGATGCCGCATCGGCTGGTTTGACAGAACCAGGAGAATCCGCCAGAGACGCCGCTAAGCTCCTCGCCCAGAGGGAAGTGAAAAATTCTGTGTTTTGGGAAGAATGAGGCTTTTTTTTTATTATTCCTCCCGTCAAAAATAAATAATCTAATAAGGAAGGCGCAGATGTCAGGACGAGGGAAATAAATATTCATTCCCAATCTGGGCGCCGTGTTTAACACATCGAGCGGCAGAAACGGCTATGAATAAATGATGCTCCTGCAAAATAAAGTCTGTTTGTTTACAATAAAAAAATGATAAAAAGGTGCGTTCGGCGGCTCTGACCTCCGGCTGACATCAGAAAGTGACGCGGCTCCCCGAGGCCTTGCAGCGGATTCCACGAACATTGAAACGATAGGATCAGCTGCTATCCCAGGCCGGCGAACGCTAAATCCACCCCCGGGATTTCATGTGGACGTGGTGGATCTGTAAACGCCGCCGAGAAGGAGCAGGAACCGACCTCATGAAAAATGGAACGTCCAGAGACTGGAGAAAAGACTCGTATCGAAGGTTATGTCAAGTTTATTTACCCAGAACGATAACAGATGTATTAAAAAAAATAAACCCAAGAAAGAAACAAATAATATTAAAAAGCAAACAAACTTCAAAAGGACATTTGTTTTATTTTGTTGGTTTTCTGATCGCGGCACAGCCCTGCGGATTCCTCCTCGTCGCGCTTTAAACAGGAGGCAGCGCTTTTTAGGGAAGCTTTCCTGTGTTTCTAATCAAAGGCGCGAGTTATTGTGACACCCCAACACAACGAATCTCATACAGGGCTCGCTTGTTTTAGTGGCGGTGGTGGGGGGGGGGGGTCAGGAACGCAGCCTCTTTTTGCAAGCTTTTTAGATGATGTCACAAACGATCAGGGGAGTTTTAAAATGTCAAATCGAACAAGAGCAAAGTGTCTGATATATAGCGAGCGAATTCTACCCGCGTTTATTAGTTTAGACGCATTGCTGGGAGGTTTATTGCTGCGCAGCTCTGTTATACACCCGCACGCCCTGAATATATGGAGGAACCCTAAAAAGACCCCCGCACACCCTCAATATATGGAGGAACCCTGAATATATGGAGGAACCCTAAAAAGACCCCCCCACACACACACATTTCATGAGATCCCGCTGGCATTGACAGGAATTCAGGCTCCCAAAAAGCCGCCAGAATGTGAATATGCAGGGAAACGCTCCCTAGGGGATACAAAGTTTGGAATGGCGGGGGGGGGGGGGCGCATCGCATGAGGCTGAGGGGGAATGAAAAACAAATCGTTGGGTGAACAGACAGGTCCGTCCAGGTACAGAGAACCCACTGCCTGCAGCTTAAATGCCGCGATCAGGAAACCCGCAGGGAAACGCTTTATTATGCTTTACATATAATGCATATGTGTGTACTTTAAAAATATTCCATCTTTTTACGTTCAAAGTATTTTTAATATATTTTTATTAAAAAAAATACCCATTCTGCTTCTCCTCTAATCAGGGGTGTATCTACTAAACAGAGAGTTGTTTCATTTGGCCCAAATTCTCCATGAAGTGCAACTCACTGCTTAGCAGACAGAGCCCATACGCCACCATCACCCCCCCCCCCTCCCCACAGTGACGTCCCAGTCCAGCATTCCCTTCAAGCCGGCGGCGGGATCCGCAGAAAAGAAAACTTTATTTACAACGCAGCGTCTTGACATAAAATGAAGCGGCGTGTCACCACACACACAGAATGAAAAGCTTATTCACAGGATTCCGTATGATGTTTCAACCAATGGAATAAAGCCGGCGTTTTATGGAGATCAGGGGCTTTTTTCGGGTAATTCGGACATATTAATGGTCAGTAACGGCCGCCGTCAGGTCGGTAATTACCGACGCGTCGCTATAAATATAAATGTATCCAAGCTACTGTACAATTAGTCACTAGGGATATTAAGTGTCTTTATTTAATGTTTTCTGCATTTATAAACCAATAATGTCTTTAAAAATAATAATTTGTGATTAAACTCCAGAGAATTGTCTGCTGTCCACGCGATGATTCTCTCGCGCCGCTCCTGGGGAAGGTGATCCTTGGCTCGGCCGCAGCGTTTCCTGAGCATAACCCCTTTTTATTCCGTGGATTTGTTTGTATTTCCGTTGTTTGTTTGTTTTTCCCCTCTTTTTGGCAGCTTTGAAGCCGGAATGAGGCGCACCAAGGAAATTTTGTAGATTTTTTTTTTTTTTTTTTGTAGATTTTTTTTTTCTTTTTTCTCTTAAATGTATCCGCTTTGAGAAAAGCCAAAAAACACAGACAGGAACCCACCAAGAACGAGACGGGAGCTAGAAAAAAAACAAAAAACGGAAGAAAACCCAATAACTTCTCTTTTTCCCGTGAAGTCTTTATTTTCTTTGTGTTTATTATTATTATTTATTTTTTTTCGTGCGAGGGTCCGGCGAGCTTCCATCGATCTCACGTGAGCTCCAGGATTACTGTCAGGATGAGAAGCACCAAAATAAGTCCAGAGTTGCTGACGGCCGGGACGGAATCTGCGGAGATAAAACACAGCGGCGTGAGCAGAGAAAAAAACAAAACGCGTCCGAGACACAATTTAAACAGGGTCACAGTGAGGATGATGGGAATTGTAGTTCACCTGCTGGGTTTATTCACTAACTGGTGAATCTACTTGTCATGAAGCGCAAATATTTCAAGTTAAAAAAAAGTGCAATTTTCCACCAATTTGCCGCATAGTGAATAAAATAAACCAATAACCGCCCCTCCCCCACTCAGAGGAGCAAAGGGTTAAAAGTAACATCCGTTCCTATTATGTTACGGAGAGGCTGGCGGATACGTGTGGAGAGGCTGGCGGATACGTGTGGAGAGGCTGGCGGATACGTGGAGAGGCTGGCGGATACGTGGAGAGGCTGGCGGATACGTGTGGAGAGGCTGGCGGATACGTGGAGAGGCTGGCGGATACGTGGAGAGGCTGGCGGATACGTGGAGAGGCTGGCGGTTACGTGGAGAGGCTGGTGTATACGGGGAGAGGCTGGTGTTACGTGGAGAGGCTGGTGGTTACGTGGAGAGGCTGGTGGATACGTGGAGAGGCTGGTGGATACGTGGAGAGGCTGGTGGATACGTGTGGAGAGGCTGGTGTATACGTGGAGAGGCTGGTGGTTACGTGGAGAGGCTGGTGGATACGGGGAGAGGCTGGTGGTTACGTGGAGAGGCTGGTGGATACGGGGAGAGGCTGGTGGATACGGGGAGAGGCTGGTGGTTACGTGGAGAGGCTGGCGGATACGTGGAGAGGCTGGTGGTTACGTGGAGAGGCTGGTGGATACGTGGAGAGGCTGGTGGATACGTGGAGAGGCTGGTGGATACGTGTGGAGAGGCTGGTGGATACGTGTGGAGAGGCTGGTGGTTACGTGGAGAGGCTGGTGGATACGTGGAGAGGCTGGTGGATACGTGGAGAGGCTGGTGGATACGTGTGGAGAGGCTGGTGGTTACGTGGAGAGGCTGGTGGATACGTGGAGAGGCTGGTGGATACGTGGAGAGGCTGGTGGATACGTGTGGAGAGGCTGGTGGATACGTGTGGAGAGGCTGGTGGATACGTTGGAGAGGCTGGTGATACGTGGAGAGGCTGGTGGATACGTGTGGAGAGGCTGGTGGATACGTGTGGAGAGGCTGGTGGATACGTGGAGAGGCTGGTGGATACGTGGGAGGCTGGTGGATACGTGTGGAGAGGCTGGTGTATACGTGGAGAGGCTGGTGGTTACGTGGAGAGGCTGGTGGATACGGGGAGAGGCTGGTGGTTACGTGGAGAGGCTGGTGGATACGGGGAGAGGCTGGTGGATACGGGGAGAGGCTGGTGGTTACGTGGAGAGGCTGGCGGATACGTGGAGAGGCTGGTGGTACGTGGAGAGGCTGGTGGATACGTGGAGAGGCTGGTGGATACGTGGAGAGGCTGGTGGATACGTGTGGAGAGGCTGGTGGATACGTGTGGAGAGGCTGGTGGTTACGTGGAGAGGCTGGTGGATACGTGGAGAGGCTGGTGGATACGTGGAGAGGCTGGTGGATACGTGTGGAGAGGCTGGTGGTTACGTGGAGAGGCTGGTGGATACGTGGAGAGGCTGGTGGATACGTGGAGAGGCTGGTGGATACGTGTGGAGAGGCTGGTGGATACGTGTGGAGAGGCTGGTGGATACGTGGAGAGGCTGGTGGATACGTGGAGAGGCTGGTGGATACGTGTGGAGAGGCTGGTGGATACGTGTGGAGAGGCTGGTGGATACGTGGAGAGGCTGGTGGATACGTGGAGAGGCTGGTGGATACGTGTGGAGAGGCTGGTGGATACGTGGAGAGGCTGGTGGATACGTGTGGAGAGGCTGGTGGATACGTGTGGAGAGGCTGGTGGATACGTGGAGAGGCTGGTGGATACGTGGAGAGGCTGGTGGATACGTGGAGAGGCTGGTGGATACGTGTGGAGAGGCTGGTGGATACGTGGAGAGGCTGGTGGATACGTGTGGAGAGGCTGGTGGATACGTGTGGAGAGGCTGGTGGATACGTGGAGAGGCTGGTGGATACGTGGAGAGGCTGGTGGATACGTGTGGAGAGGCTGGTGGATACGTGGAGAGGCTGGTGGATACGTGGAGCAGCTCCCAGTACAGGTGGTAGATCGGGTTTATCCTAAATAAAAGATGGATCCATAGAATTGGGCGGAAGCTTCTCCTCTGCCGGCGTATTCCATGTTTCAGACCTTCTTGAAATAGAAGTTAAATATAGAGAGGGGGTCCTGGGGCGAGGTTGGTATAGCTGGAGCAATAAGCATGAAGCTCCGCCGGTCTCCATGGAGATTGCTCCACATTTAGCATTATTGCTCTCCGGATGAATCCCCTGCCGTGTTAAGACGGATATATCCGTATCCGCGTGTGAGCGTCGTCACAACAAGCCGCTCGCTGGAGAATCTCAGACGCTTCAGCCTTTTCTGATTTATAATTAAACATCAGGTTTGTTTCGCGCCTGAAACCTCTGAAACGGGAGCATTGATACCCGAGTACACGAAAGCCAAAAATAGCACAAAATGCTCCGTAACTTACACTGTGCTGTGATACTACTACAATGTAACCAACCCCGCCGTGCCGTGATACTACTACAATGTAACCAACCTCGCCGTGCCGTGATACAATGTAACCAACCCCGCTGTGCCGAGATACAATGTAACCAACCCCGCCGTGCCGTGATACAATGTAACCAACCCCGCTGTGCTGTGATACAATGTAACCAACCCCGCCGTGCTATCACAGCACAGCGGGGTTGGTTACATTGTAGTAGTATCACAGCACGGTGCGGTTGGTTACATTGTATCACAGCACGGCGGGGTTGGTTACATTGTAGTATCACAGCACGGCGGGGTTGGTTACATTCTGTGATACTACAATGTAACCAACCTCACTGTGCTGTGATACTAATACAATGTAACCAACCTCGCTGCGCCGTGATACTAATACAATGTAACCAACCCCGCTGAGCAGTGATACTACTACAATGTAACCAACCCCGCTGAGCAGTGATACTACTACAATGTAACCAACCCCGCAGTGCCGTGATACTACAATGTAACCAACCCCTCTGTGCTGTGATACAATGTAACAACCCCGCCGTGATACCACAATGTAACCAACCACGCCATGATACTACTACAATGTAACCAACCCCACCGTGCTGTGATATCACGGCGGTGTTGGTTACATTGCAGTGGCACGGCGGGGTTGGTTACATTGTAGTAATATCACAGCACAGTGCAGTTGGTTACATTGTATTTGTATCACAGCACAGCGAGGTTGGTTACATTGTAGTATCACAGCAAAGCAGGGTTGGTTACATTGTAGTATCACGGCACGGCGGGGTTGGTTACATTGTAGTACCACAGAATGTAACCAACCCCGCCGTGCCGTGATACTACAATGTAACCAACCCCGCTGCGCTGTGATACTAATACAATGTAACCAACCCCGCTGTGCTGTGTGATACTACAATGTAACCAACCCCGCAGTGCTGTGATAGAATGTAACCAACCCCGCCGTGCTGTGATACTACTACAATGTAACCAACCCCGCTGTGCTGTGATACTACTACAATGTAACCAACTCCGCTGTGCTGTGGTAGAATGTAACCAACCCCGCTGCGCTGAGATAGTAATACAATGTAACCAACCCCGCTGTGCTGTGATACTACTACAATGTAACCAACCCCGCCGTGCCGTGATACTACAATGTAACCAACCCCGCTGCGCTGTGATACTACTACAATGTAACCAACCCCGCCGTGCTGTGATACTACAATGTAACCAACCCCGCCGTGCCGTGATACTACAACGTAACCAACCTCGCCGTGCCGTGATACTACAATGTAACCAACCCCGCTGCGCTGTGATACTAATACAATGTAACCAACCCCGCTGTGCTGTGTGATACTACAATGTAACCAACCCCGCAGTGCTGTGATAGAATGTAACCAACCCCGCCGTGCTGTGATACTACTACAATGTAACCAACCCCGCTGTGCTGTGATACTACTACAATGTAACCAACTCCGCTGTGCTGTGGTAGAATGTAACCAACCCCGCTGCGCTGAGATACTAATACAATGTAACCAACCCCGCTGTGCTGTGATACTACTACAATGTAACCAACCCCGCTGTGCCATGATACTACAATGTAACCAACCCCGCCGTGCCGTGATACTACAATGTAACCAACCCCGCTGCGCTGTGATACTACTACAGTGCAACCAACCCCGGCGTGCTGTGGTAGAATGTAACCAACCCCGCTGTGCTGTGATACTACTACAATGTAACCAACCCCGCCGTGCCACTACAATGTAACCAACCCCGCCGTACCGTGATACTACAATGTAACCAACCCCGCTGTGCTGTGATACAATGTAACCAACCCCGCCATGCCGTGATACTACAATGTAACCAACCCCGCTGCGCTGAGATACTAATACAATGTAACCAACTCCGCTGTGCTGTGATACTAATACAATGTAACCAACCCCGCTGTGCTGTGATACTACTACAATGTAACCAACTCCGCTGTGATACTAATACAATGTAACCAACCCCGCTGTGCTGTGTGATACTACAATGTAATCAACCCCGCTGTGCTGTGATACTACTACAATGTAACCAACCCCGCTGTGCTGTGATACTACTACAATGTAACCAACCCCGCTGTGCTGTGATACTACTACAATGTAACAACCCCGCTGCGCTGTGATACTACTACAATGTAACCAACCCCGTCGTACCGTGATACTACAATGTAACCAACCCCGCTGTGCTGTGATACAATGTAACCAACCCTGCCGTGCCGTGATACTACAATGTAACCAACCCCGCCGTGATACTACAATGTAACCAACCCCGCTGTGCTGTGATACAATACAATGTAACCAACCCTGCCGTGCCGTGATACTACAATGTAACCAACCCCACCGTGCCGTGATACTACAATGTAACCAACCCTGCTGTGCTGTGATACTACTACAATGTAACCAACCCCACCGTGCTGTGATGGAATGTAACCAACCCCGCTGTGCTGTGATACTACTACAATGTAACCAACCCCGCTGTGCTGTGATACTACTACAATGTAACCAACCCCGCTGTGCTGTGATACTACTACAATGTAACCAACCCCGCTGTGCTGTGATACTAGCATACGTCACTGTATGCCGGCGGTTGCACTGGTAACTATTTTCGGTGGTCACTGTTTGCCGGCGGTGGCGCCAGACACTGTTTGTGCTGGTCACTGGTTTCCGGCGGTGGCGCTGGTCTTTGTGCTGTTTACTGTTTGCCGGCATTGGCGCCGGTCACTGTTTGCCGGTGGTCACTGTGCCGGCGGTGGCGCTGTTCACCTGAGCTGTGTTCATGCTGTGTGGGAACATTTGTGTGTTTGCAATAAGTGACCTTCACAAAGACCATATCATTCATTCGGCAGCCGGTACCACGCGGCGTTCTGCCATTGTTGTTCCATTGCCAGGACATGTTTTGCCGCTTTGGAAAGGTTTTATTTTCCGCCTCTTTCCTAATCTTTAAAAAGTAAATATACAGTAATGTTTTCTTGGATTCGTCGTTGCTTCGTAGCTGTGGATCGCGCGCCCTGCCTGACACGCAGCGAAACAAAGAATCACAAATTGTGCAGAAGAATTGAGCTCTCTGGGAGACGCTTTCTAAATTCTGATATCGCAGAGCGTCGCGGCACTCGCAGAATAGGCCAGGTCCTGCTGGGATATTCAGCCGATCCTCTTACACCTTTCCTCCTCTCGCCGCGCCGGGGGAATTGATTGGATGTAATGCAGGTATCGACACAAAGGAATTGCACAAACAATGCTGGCCGGACGATTTCCAGCCGTTTAAACGCAGCGAGAGCATAATAATTACATCTCATGGAGAAATAACAGGACCGGCCCAGGGAGGCAGAGATACACAACAGCTTTGTAATGCCCCCCCCCCCCCCCAGCAGCATTGCCCGACTTGTGCCAAACCAAAACTCCTTCACCACATTAGATCAGAGCGAGCCTGGCCGGCGCGTGATGTCACCGCGATGACTATGCAGAAATTTTCAGGGATTCCATCAACAGATAGTTGCCTCCCCCTGCCCTTAACCCCTTCACTTCTGAGATCAACTCGGGTCTTATCGAGCACCAGATGGAGCCGTATATCGAGTTATCTCGATCTGCAGCTGTGCAGAACAAAAGCAAATGAAATTCCTTTGTTGGAAACCGGTTTAATTTACTTTTGGGCGGCATAAGGCGCCTCCAAATCTCAGCCCTGTGGGCGTAATGCCAGAGGTGCTAAAACGGTTTAAAATCAGCAAATTGAATGTTTTTATAGGACTTTCCCCCAGTTGATGCAGAGCTGTGAAAGCAGTGTTATCTGCAGTAACTCCATGTGGCCAGCAGATGGCGACATCCGCCTGACAAATAGGTTATTACAGGGAGGAAAACACTGAGAATATTCCCAAATATTTCACACTATAATCCATTTAAAAATCTAATCACTTGGTAGTGAAGGGGTTAAGTAATTGGGCAGATCCTGCTGCCAGCCTCTGCCCAATTTTTTTTTTCTTTTTAGGTGATTTTACTCCCTTTTTCCACCCCTCGCCGCTCCTCCTCTCCCGCTGCCGAACCCGGAATTTGTAGGAAATCTAAATTTACGAAAATTTTAACTTTTTCCTCTGACAGCGAGGACATGGTGACAGTATGTGTGTGCAGCACAGTAAATAAAGCTGATCGGCTCAGATCGGGCCCTTGGGCTTTATGTTAATGCAGAGGTCAGGGCAGTAATAACCGCAGCGTCCCACATACTGCAGGACAACGTCTCCCATGATGCTCACTAGCTCATATTGTAGGCAGGAGTCATGTGATGTGGCGGAGAGGTGAGGGCATCATGGGACATGTAGTTTTAGTTCCCAGACACCTGTGCTGCCAATATTTGGAGTGAACCCTAACATCGTGTCCTTGTTCCCCGCAGGGGGAGGGAGGACTCGCCCCACTGGATGACAGGAATTAGAGGCTGCACTTTTCTGCGATTAAGATTCTGTATAAACATGTCTGGCAGTGACGGGGTGTATCCTGGAAGAGGCTTGTTTTGATGTGGGGAGGGGGTGGTGTTCTCCTATGAACAGCGATGCAGAGAAAGGGGGGTCTAAAACAACAGGCTCTTCATATAGCCCCCTCTATCTCCTAGCCAGGGGGTCGGCAACCTCAGCCTTCCAGATATTCGGAACTACATACCCCCATGATGCTCAGCCACTCATCAGGTTAAGAGATTCATGGGAAATGTGGTTTGTTTACATCTGGAGGGCCGAGGTTGTTGCCCCCTGCTCTGCGGTGTCAACTGCAACAGTGTAACATCGCTAGATACGTCCTCCTGATAATGACGCTGTAACGCGCACAGGGACCCCGAGAAAACGCAGAATTCCTACAGCGTCTGACATCAGCAAGCCCCCCCCCCAAAATCTCAGGAAAGGTTTATTTCGGGCGGCCACACTTTCGCTAAGCAGACATCAAGGGGTTAAACGTAATGATTGTTTTACCTTTTTATTGTGTAAACACTGGGCATTAATCACGCGGACCTGATCACGCCATCTACAAAGTGCGTTCCACAATGAGCATTTATCGCCGCAGCTATTTTTGCTTCTGTTGCTAATAGAAACAGCCACTAATTTACTTCGACTTTAAAAAAAAAGAGATGAATAAAAGCGTAACGTGCTGGAATCTCATTTACGTGGCGGCTTAAAACAAGCAAAAGGTTTTAACTCACGGTTGGAATCGTCCGCTCCCCTCGGAATATTAGGGTTTTCTGCAAAGAAACAGACGCAGGTTAGAATCAGCTCCACGAAACCGTCACCCGGAAACCTTCACCCAAAAACTGTCACCCGAAAACCATCACCCGAAAACCGTCACCCGAAAACCTCCACCTGAAAACCTTCACCCGAAAGTCACCCGGAAACCTTCACCCGGAAACCGTCACCCGAAAACCGTCACCCAGAAACCGTCACCCAGAAACCGTCACCCAGAAACCGTCACCCAGAAACCGTCACCCAGAAACCTTCACCCAGAAACCTTCACCCGAAACCGTCACCCACAGACCTTCACCCAGAAACCGTCACCAAGAAACCTTCACCCGAAAACCCGTCACCCTGAAAGCCGTCACCCAGAAACCCTCACCCGAAAACCGTCACCCGAAAACCTTCACCCGAAAACCGTCACCCGAAAACCTTCACCCAGAAACCGTCACCCAGAAACCTTCACCCAGAAACCTTCACCCCTGATCGCACATTACTGTTTGTTATGTTTTTACACATCGGCAACAAAACGGCAAAAAAAATCTCCATGTGGAGCCGAGGGGCTTTTATCCTGATATTTTCCCGTTATTTCCAGAATCCTCTACAGAAACGACAACACGTCCGATTCCTGTCTCAATGTCTCAAAAACCTTTATCCTGTGACGCCCACAGCGTGACGGGCAGGACCCTCCGCCTGGCATATACTGCGCCACCAAGATCGCCAGCACAAACGCACGATGAACTTAGATCCACAATGCATCACTCCATTTAATACGGCACAAAGTGACCCTAACTGGAAATCTATTCCATATCTTTGGGGTATATTTGCGTGTCTTTTTAGGGGCTCCTCCATATATTCAGGGTGTGGGGGTGTCTTTTAGGGGCTCCTCCATATATTCAGGGTGTGAGGGTGTCTTTTTAGGGGTTCCTCCATATATTCGGGTGTGCGGGTGTCTTTTAGGGGCTCCTCCATATATTCAGGGTGTGCGGGTGTCTTTTAGGGGCTCCTCCATATATTCAGGGTGTGCGGGTGTCTTTAGGGGCTCCTCCATATATTCAGGGTGTGTGGGTGTTCTTGGGCTCCTCCATATATTCAGGGTGTGTGGGTGTCTTTTTAGGGGTTCCTCCATATATTCAGGGTGTGTGGGTGTCTTTTTAGGGGTTCCTCCATATATTCAGGGTGTGCGGGTGTCTTTTAGGGGCTCCTCCATATATTCAGGGTGTGCGGGTGTCTTTTAGGGGCTCCTCCATATATTCAGGGTGTGCGGGTGTCTTTTTAGGGGTTCCTCCATATTTCAGGGTGTGCGGGTGTCTTTTTAGGGGCTCCTCCATATATTCAGGGTGTGTGGGTGTCTTTTTAGGGGCTCCTCCATATATTCAGGGTGTGTGGGTGTCTTTTTAGGGGTTCCTCCATATATTCGGGTGTGTGGGTGTATTTTTAGGGGCTCCTCCATATATTCAGGGTGTGCGGGTGTCTTTAGGGGCTCTCTCCATATATTCAGGGTGTGTGGGTGTCTTTTAGGGGCTCCTCCATATATTCAGGGTGTGTGGGTGTCTTTTTAGGGGTTCCTCCATATATTCAGGGTGTGTGGGTGTCTTTTAGGGGTTCCTCCATACATTCAGGGTGTGCGGGTGTATTTTTAGGGGCTCCTCCATATATTCAGGGGTGCGGGTGTCTTTTAGGGCTCCTCCATATATTCAGGGTGTGTGGGTGTCTTTTTAGGGGCCCTCCATATATTCAGGTGTGTGGGTGTCTTTTTAGGGGTTCCTCCATATATTCAGGGTGTGCGGGTGTCTTTTTAGGGGTTCCTCCATAATATTCAGGGTGTGCGGGTGTGTTTTTAGGGGCTCCTCCATATATTCAGGGTGTGCGGGTGTGTTTTTAGGGGCTCCTCCATATATTCAGGGTGTGCGGTGTCTTTTTAGGGGCTCCTCCATATATTCAGGGTGTGGTGGGTGTCTTTTTAGGGGTTCCTCCATATATTCAGGGTGTGTGGGTGTCTTTTTAGGGGTTCCTCCATATATTCAGGGTGTGTGGGTGTCTTTTTAGGGGTTCCTCCATATATTCAGGGTGGTGCGGTGTCTTTTTAGGGGCTCCTCCATATATTCAGGGTGTGCGGGTGTACATTTTTAGGGGTTCCTCCATATTATTCAGGGTGTGTGGGTGTCTTTTAGGGGCTCCTCCATATATTCAGGGTGTGCGGGTGTCTTTTAGGGGCTCCTCCATATATTCAGGGTGTGCGGTGTCTTTAGGGGCTCCTCCATATATTCAGGGTGTGCGGGTGTCTTTAGGGGCTCCTCCATATATTCAGGGTGTGCGGGTGTCTTTAGGGGTTCCTCCATATATTCAGGGTGTGCGGGTGTCTCTTTAGGGGTTCCTCCATATATTCAGGGTGTGTGGGTGAGTTTTTAGGGGTTCCTCTATATATTCAGGGTGTGTGGGTGTCTTTTTAGGGGCTCCTCCATATATTCAGGGTGTGCGGGTGTCTTTTTAGGGGCTCCTCCATATATTCAGGGTGTGTGGGTGTGTTTTTCGGGGTTCCTCCATATATTCAGGGTGTGCGGGTGTGTTTTTAGAGGTTCCTCCATATATTCAGGGTGTGAGGGTGTCTTTTTTGGGGTTCCTCCATATATTCAGGGTGTGTGGGTGTGTTTTTAGGGGCTCCTCCATATATTCAGGGTGTGTGGGTGTGATTTTAGGGGTACCTCCATATATTCAGGGTGTGATTTTAGGGGTTCCTCCATATATTCAGGGTGTGTGGGTGTGTTTTTAGGGGTACCTCCATATATTCAGGTTGTGTGGGTGTGTTTTTAGGGTCCTCATATATTCAGGGTTGTGTGGGTGTGTTTTTAGGGGTACCTCCATATATTCAGGGTGTGGGTGTGATTTTAGGGGTACCTCCAATATTCAGGGTGTGTGGGTGTGTTTTTTAGGGGTTCCTCCATATATTCAGGGTGTGTGTGGTGTGTTTTTAGGGGCTTCCTCCATATATTCAGGGTGTGTGGGTGTGATTTTAGGGGTACCTCCATATATTCAGGTTGTGTGGGGGTGTTTTTAGGGGCTCCTCCATATATTCAGGGTGTGTGGGTGTCTTTTTAGGGGCTCCTCCATATATTCAGGTGTGCGGGTGTGTTTTTAGGGGCTCCTCCATATATTCAGGGTGTGTGGGTGTCTTTTTAGGGGTTCCTCCATATATTCAGGGTGTGTGGGTGTGATTTTAGGGGTACCTCCATATATTCAGGGTGTGTGGGTGTGTTTTTTAGGGGCTCCTCCATATATTCAGGGTGTGTGGGTGTCTTTTTAGGGGTTCCTCCATATATTCAGGGTGTGTGGGTGTGATTTTAGGGGTACCTCCATATATTCAGGGTGTGTGGGTGTGTTTTTAGGGGCTCCTCCATATATTCAGGGTGTGTGGGTGTCTTTTTAGGGGTTCCTCCATATATTCAGGGTGTGTGGGTGTGATTTTAGGGGTACCTCCATATATTCAGGGTGTGTGGGTGTGTTTTTAGGGGTTCCTCCATATATTCAGGGTGTGTGGGTGTGTTTTTAGGGCTCCTCCATATATTCAGGGTGTGTGGGTGTGATTTTAGGGGTACCTCCATATATTCAGGGTGTGTGGGTGTGTTTTTAGGGGCTCCTCCATATATTCAGGGTGTGTGGGTGTCTTTTTAGGGGCTCCTCCATATATTCAGGGTGTGCGGGTGTGTTTTTAGGGGCTCCTCCATATATTCAGGGTGTGTGGGTGTCTTTTTAGGGGCTCCTCCATATATTCAGGGTGTGTGGGTGTCTTTTTAGGGGTTCCTCCATATATTCAGGGTGCGCGGGTGTGTTTTTAGGGGTTCCTCCATATATTCAGGGTGTGTGGGTGTCTTTTTTAGGGGCTCCTCCATATATTCAGGGTGTGCGGGTGTGTTTTTAGGGGTTCCTCCATATATTCAGGGTGTGCGGGTGTCTTTTTAGGGGTTCCTCCATATATTCAGGGTGTGTGGGTGTGTTTTTAGGGGTTCCTCCATATATTCAGGGTGTGCGGGTGTGTTTTTAGGGGCTCCTCCATATATTCAGGGTGTTTTCTGTAAATGCTCACAAGACATTTTTTGTGGCTGAAAAGTGATGGAGTAAAATACATATATACGAATGGGAGGAATACGAGAATAAAAGATTGTGTAGGGACATAGAGCCCAAATCGAGATCCTCCGCCAGCCGTGTGCGTGAACGCCTGTGAGTGTGTGTCTGCGCCTGTGTGCGCCTGTGAGTGCGGAGTGCGTGCACCTGTGAGTGCGTGTGTGCGCCTGTGAGTGCGTGCGCCTGTGTGTGTGTGCACGCGCCTGTGAGTGTGCGTGCGCCTGTGAGTGCGTGCGCCTGTGTGCGTGCGCCTGTGTGCGCGCGCCTGTGTGTGCGCGCCTGTGTGTGCGCACCTGTGTGTGCGCGCCTGTGTGTGCGCGCCTGTGTGTGTGCGCCTGTGAGTGTGCGCGCACCTGTGAGTGTGCGCGCGCCTGTGAGTGCGTGCGCGCGCCTGTGTGTGCGCGCGCCTTTGTGTGTGCGCGCGCCTGTGAGTGTGCGCGCGCCTGTGAGTGTGTGTGTGCGCCTGTGAGTGTGCGTGCGCCTGTGTGCGTGCGCCTGTGTGTGTGCGCCTGTGAGTGCGTGCGCGCGCCTGTGTGTGTGTGCGCGCGCCTGTGAGTGTGTGTGTGCGCGCCTGTGAGCGCGTGTGTGCGCCTGTGAGTGCGTGCGCGCGCCTGTGTGTGTGTGCGCGCGCCTGTGAGTGTTCGCTGGATTCTGGTTAGGTTTTAAAAAGCTGCAGAACCCGTTATTTTACTTTTCTTTGGTTTTTTTTCGAACATTTTCTAAGTTTCTTTGGATAAATTGCCGTCGGCACAAGATCTCTGAGCCCAGAAGAACTGGACCAGACCCCCCCCCCCCGGCACGATGAGATTAGGTAGAGGTCACTGAGCGCTTTATCCGGTGACCTCCGCGTTCCTTATTCCGCCTTTGCCGGATTCCCTGGTCGCTCCTTACGCGGTGACAGAAGTCCGGCGTAATTTAATTTGCCGCCTTTACTGTCGTCGCTTCTCTAAACGGCGAGAAATAAGTCGACAGGAGCCGCGCGGGGAATTCCCGGCACAGGATTGAAGCAAGGTGTCAGTGGAAGCAGATTTAGGGGCCCCCGGACGCTCTTCACGAAACAGCCAGGACCGGCTTTAAGTAACCGGGTCAGAGCATCTTGGCCGCCGCGCGGTTACTCAGTAGCGGGGATCCACAGGCGGCCTCGGCATTCTGGGAACTCACTGTATCCAACCGGATTTATTACTACAGCGGCTGCCGATCCAGACAGAACCACAAGAAACCCAAAGGATGCCGATACGGTAAAGCTGTTCCCGGCTAGTGACGGGTTCAGACTATTTTATGGCTATTTCCTCTATACGTCGGGGGCGGCTGCGCGCGGCTCAGGGGCGTTCGCTTCTCCAGGCCGGGGATTTCTCTGCTTACCGGGTACCCGGCTGGTGGAAAACTGGCAGAGCCTGCACCGAACTCCCTGCTCACCGGATACTATATGCCTGGCAGCCGCAGGACAGATCCGGTAACAGAGGATGGGCGCAGAGTCTGCGGACCCAGAGGACAGGTCCGGTAATGTGCTCTCACTTACTATGGGTCCACAGGCACCAAGATTAGGGGACAGAGCCGTTACCGCGCTCCCCGCGCACCCAGAGGACAGACCCAGGAACGGGCGCCTTTCTTACCAAATACTATGAGCCTGGTGTGCGTGTCGGTGGAGCCCAGCGGGTTCTGTGCCGTGCAGCGATACATGGAGCCGTTGAGTTCTGCCGGGACTCGCTCCAGTATCAGCTCTTTCCCATCATGCTCTGCGCTTCCATCCAGGAGTCTTCCGCCGACTCGGGTCCACGTGAAGAGCGGCTCCGGGAAAACGTCGTTCTGCCGCCGAGAAAAAAGAAATTCATTTATTGATTTGAATAAAAACCACATCCATAAATTTAATGCATTGGAAATCGCAGCCCCCCATCCCCAAAAACCCTCCCCCATCCCCAAAATTCCTGGCGTTGCCCCCGTCATGTGGTTTTATATACAGACACTTTTCCCATAGACGCGTTGATTACCTGGAAGCCCTGCACCGCGATCCTCACCGTGTCCCCCACCCGGGCTCTGGATGGGCTCATGATGATTTTGGGTCCTCTCGGGGCGGCTGTGGAGAGAACAGGACCGGCTCGTTATTAGTCTCTGCAACCGGCTCTGCAGCAGAACATGGCGACTCTAGAAGGCATTTAAATGGCGCAGTGTCAGTGTGACCCGGAGGATCCGGCGGCGATAAAACCCAACCGTGAAAAGCAGCCGCCAATTACCGCATTTATTAAGGACGCTGGCGCTTCCACCGTTACTCTGTTTACCTCATGGCGCGGGACGCCACACTGTGACCAAAGCACCGCGCCAAGCCTGCACCGCGGACAATACGGGCGCGGGGGTGGAGCACACTGTATAACGCAGCAAATTAATCCTAATGAACCACGTGGAATTTATACCTTCGGTAAGAAAGGGGTAAAATCACTAAGGTGTGATTACATAATACAAGTAACGTACCTGTAAAGCGCTGAGTACACCGGTTACTGCTATATAAATACACTGTATAACTACTGCACTTACTGCACCTCCCTCTACTGTAATGTAACCTGTAAAGCACTGAGTACACCTGTTACTGCTATATAAATACACTGTATAACTACTGCACCTCCCTCTACTGTAACGTAACCTGTAAAGCGCTGAGCACTCTGTATACGCAAGGCACCGCTCCCTTGCAGAGCACTCTGTGTACACGTAAGGTGCTGCTCCCATGCAGAGCACTCTGTACACATAAGGCGCCGCTCCCATGCAGAGCACTCTGTGTACACGTAAGGCGCCGCTCCCATGCAGAGCACTCTGTGTACACGTAAGGCGCCGCTCCCATGCAGAGCACTCTGTGTACACGTAAGGCGCCGCTCCCATGCAGAGCACTCTGTACACGTAAGGCGCCGCTCCCATGCAGTGTATCTGTGTCATCGTGTTCCGCGCGGCGTGTTGAGGTTTAACCCCCGCTGTAACGCGCCCTCGTTTCCTGTAATTTAGGAGGTTTATGAAGATGTCGCGAATTTCTCTGATCTTTTCTCCCCGTACGGCGGACGTCTCGTGCAACGCGTCGGCGCTCGCTGAATATGGATGAGAATGTAACTGTCCTCCGCGCGCGACTGTTTGAAGGGAGATAAAAGTGGCACAAATGGAGCGCAGGGACGAGAGGAGGAACCGCTCAGCAACGCGAACCCCCCCCCCATCCCGAACGCCGAGCCATTTATCACCGCCTCACCCTCTCAGGGGCAAAAGTAGCGCAAGAAACTGCTGCATCCATTGATCAAACGGGAAACGCGTCGGGTTTTAAGGGGACAGCGTTATCTTTTTTTACGTTATTAGAGCCTTGGTGCCGCCCTTATGTGCTCAAGATAAGAGATCATGTGACTGACCGCACAGCCAACGCGCCGCCTCGCTTTGTAACTACAGTCGCAATATAGTCGAGGCACACCTAGACTTCCTCTCGTTCTTGGACTACAATTCCTAGAATCCCTCCTCGCATGCCGAGGGCATCACCGTTCCAAGACGAATGAGGTTTGTTTGTTTTTTCTGAAAGCAGGGCACTTTCTTATTTCCCGGTGTAGGAGCGCGCCGGCCTCTCCGCTCCCTCTGCCGCCATCACCCGCGCCTCTCATTCCAGTCATTTCTTGGTTTTAAGGAAGAGAGTGATGGTATCTGGTTCCTCCGGGACGAGGCTGAGGCTGCCGAGACGGATTGCGTTTCCCCCAGATAGCGAGGAATCGAGCCGCTGGCGAGTTTATCAAACCGAGTCAGATCCAGTAATTCTCTTTTTATCAGCACTGGGATTTCTGTGCTCGTAATGACAGAATATACGATGTAACCGGATCTGACCCACCAGCAGCTCGGCGCCGTATCTGCGATCGACTTCGTATCCATACGGGTCCAATCATCACCGCGTTTCATAGATTGAAGAACATACGGGTCTGATAAAACGGAACGTGTCCTTGTTCCGATGTCTCTTTCTGTTCCTAAACCTGTGGGTTTCGTGGTGTTTTTTGGTGAGTTTTGGCACACAAGCTGCTCAAACAGGCATTTCTACAGCGAAATGAGCCGGTAGCAAACCCCTGCGCCGCCGGGGGCACATCAGGGGAATCCCTCGAAGGGGTGTATTCATAAAACTAGTTTATTTCAGAAATCATATGCAAAATTTAGGGTAAAATGCTGAGATTTGGAGAGTTTTCCATCACTCTTATTTTTAGTCTGTTACAAAGTCTCTAGATCTTAATCCTCAGCTATCAGACCCGGACGTCGGGCCTTGTGGTTTCCACGTGATGCGCACACTGTGGTTTTGATTACTTGCTCTAGGAGTTCCTCAATGCGTGCTGACCCCTAACTTCATGTCCTGTACCACAGCGACATCCGCAGGCCGCTTTACTCCTTCCTGATCAGGAAGATATTTCCATGTTTTTCAAAGACTACAATAAATTCACTAGATACATAAAGCAATAAAACCGTTTCCTGTGATGTTTCTTCCCTTGCTCTGCTCCCCTGGCAGTTACACATGGCGGCACTTCGTCACAGGCGGCGGTTACGAGCGGTGAGATAGAACGAGACCTTCTTGTAGAAAAGTGCATCTTGACCTAAAAACAGCATCTTACATAAAATGACTGTAAATGCTTTCAGACGCTTTCACTGGCGACTCCACGTTACACAGACTTCCTGAGCCTCCGCTGCCGATTGCCATGACATTGGCAGGAGAGCTTACATTCTAATTGCCGTTTCAGTGCAGCTAAAGCCTCTAATGTATTTACACGGAGATTTGGGGCAGATTGTGGTGGCTCGTCGGTCGTATAGTTGCCTTTTGGGGTTTTCTAGATTCACGTAGATTCTCCTGCCTCTATTTCTCGACTCGTGGTCGTACGCCGGACGCTCCGCATCTTCTTCAGCTCTCGTTACTCGCTAGGAATCCTATGTTTCTATTGACTCTTGTTCCTCATATCTCTGGACATAAGGGGCCCGTGTTGCAGCTGGGTCATAGTCAGGATCCGCCATTAGAAAATTCAGGAATGGCCATTACCCATGAGCAGCTCCCTGTTACCGGTGCTGTTCGCGTCTTGATGCTTATTATACGGAGGACGCTTCGGGATGCATCTCTTGGAGTAAGTTCAGAGACCTCAGCGAGACATTGTGGATGATGCGATCTCACAGTGCTGGCGGAAGGACACCAGGAACTGTATCTTCTAGGGGTCTTCTGGCCATGAGGGGTGACAGTGGGTTGCGCGTCCTCCGCACCATCGCAACAGATTGGTTTTCTTGTATTTAAGTCATTTTACTGATGAATTAACCCTTTTTTTTTTGCGTTTTCTTTACAAGCTGCAGTTGAGAATAATGAGTGACGTTGGAATTGCTCGTTATTCTCTGGCTGCCTCTGCATAACGCCTCCCATACTTTGCAACCTGGTACGACAGCCAGGCCGCAATCAAAGTTTGCAGCAGGAATAGGATGGGAGCTGTTCTGTTTAATGTACGTGCTTTTAAGCAGAACGATTCGGTTGAACAGGGCCCGATCTTTGTCGTGGTAAGACGAGTAACCAGGAATCACGACCGGCCTGAAACATAATGCTGCCTGGGACCACGGATGACATGCTACCCTGCCCCCTCCCAAACCATGTGTATCACAGAGCTCCACAGCAACAAAACAACCAATATAAATTAATAATTCCATTTATTTTAATAGTCTTAATATAATATTATACAATTTATTTTAATATATAATTTTAAAGATACATACTTTAATCAATACCACAGGTGCTCATGGAAACTTGTCAAAGAACATTTCATGTAGTTTTATTAAATATTCAACACGAGTCGAGGTTTCAGTCTTCACGGGGACTTTTCTCTGGTTCCAGTGAGGATTGAAAGTAGACTCTTGTCAAAGAATATTTCATGTAGTTTTATTCAACACAAGTTTCCATGAGCACTTATGCTATAATTAAATAAAAAACATAATTAAAAGATAATTAAATTTTATACGATTTTAAAATATATATTAAGAATATTACAATAAATGTATATTAATTTATAATGGTCGTTTTGTTGTTGTTAAAGTCTCCGTGAGCACCTATGCTTGTTTTTTTAACATTTAATTCTAGTATAATTAAAAGATATTGATTAAATTATGTGACTATCTGCGCTTCCCTCTTAAGTAATGGGTATCCTCGAGTGGGAGATCTTCTTATTATATTGTAGATTCACTTTTCACATGTAGTCTTCAACCCTCGAAAGAGAAGGGGATAGATGGCAAAATAGTGTGATTTGCTTAACTCAAATGAGCCCCCCAAAAAAATGTGCAAAGGTTCAACTCACATTTGGAGGTGTCATAAATCAGACACTAGATATGCTGCACCACCGGTATTTTAAGGAGTTACCGGACTTCCCTTTAGCGCCTCCGTTTGAAGATATTCCTCCAGGGAATAAAAATACACCTGCAGGATCTTAGGTGAAAGTATTAGAGAAAATTTATTACATTAAAACAAATAAAACAAATAAAATTGAACGCCAAGACGCGTTTTGCGAACAAGTCGCTTCCTCAGTCGGCAAAGAATGAAATTCCTTCTCCATACTCTTCTCTTCCCATCACTCTGGTACAAGTTGATCTTGGTCTCATCTGTCCATAGGATCTTGTTCCAGAACTGTGAAGGCTTTGTTAGGTGTTGTTTGGCAAACTCTAATCTGGCCTTCCTGTTTTTGAGGCTCACCAATGGTTTACATCTTGTGGTGAACCCTCTGTATTCACTCTGGTGAAGTCTTCTCTTTATTGTTGACTTTGACACACATACACCTACCTCCTGGAGAGTGTTCTTGATCTGGCCAACTGTTGTGAAGGGTGTTTTCTTCACCAGGGAAAGAATTCTTCAGTCATCCACCACAGTTTGTTTCCGTGGTCACCCAGGTCTTTTGGTGTTGCTGAGCTCACGGAGCGTTCCTTCCTTTTGAGTATGTTCCAAACAGTTGTTTTGGCCACACCTAATGTTCTTGCTATCTCTCTGATGGGTTTGTTTTGTTTCTTCAGCCTAATGATGGCTTACTTCACTGATAGTGACAGCTCTTTGGATCTCATCTTGAGAGTTGACAGCAACAGATTCCAAATGCAAATAGCACACTTGAAATTAACTCTGGGCCTTTTATCTGCACATTGTAATTGGGGTAATGAGGGAATATCACACACCTGGCCATGGAACAGCTGAGAAGCCAATTGTCCCATTACCTTTGGTCCCTTAACAAGTGGGGGCACATCTGCAAACTGCTGTAAGTCCTATACCGTTCACCTGAGTTGGATGTACATACCCTCAAATTAAAGCTGACAGTCTGCAGTTAAAGCACGTTGTGTTTGTTTCATTCCAACTCCATTGTGGTGGTGTATAGAGCCAAAGATGTTACAATTGTGTCCATGTCCCAATATTTCTGGACCTGACTGTATATAAAAATGCATATGCACCCCTGTGAGTGCCACCTGGATACATGGGCCCCATCGGGGGCCCCGCCAAGGATGTGTCTTGAATGAGGCAAAAATGGTAAATATTTAAATACACATTTTACAAATTGAAACCCCACGTTTCCTGGTGGCGTCAGTGCAGGACGGAATAAGGATGCAGAAACATTTAAAAAAAAATTTTAGCCTTAAAACCTGAAATTTTAGGGGTTTTATTATATATAAAAAAAATGCCATATTATAATTTAACAGTGAAAAAATATGTTTTCGGCGCGTCTGCTCCTGAGCTTCTGGTTTTCTTTATTGTATTTTCATTTTTTGTTCATGGTTAAGCAAGAAATCTAAAAAAAAGGTGCTGAGTGTTTTTACAAGGTCTGCGCTTTGTATGCCGCGTCGATCAGCTTTTCCTGAACGCCTCCAGCAAGCTGAGGGCGAGGAGGATTAATGTTTAAATGGTGTCAACTAAACTTTTCCAGTGTGACCAGACTGTGCGAAAAAAAAAATCCCCAACGAAGGTCAAAAATAACAATAAAATAAAGTGCGATCGCGAATGAAATTGCTTCCAGTAACACTTCAAGTAATCAATCAGCATGACCTCACCGCCGCCGCGCCAGCTCCTCGCAGGGCATTATCTGCGCTGTCACACTCTGACGGAAAGAATTTTGGGGATAAATAATAAATACAGAATACGCCACTTAAGTAACCATTGAGATCACTTGTGCAGGAAATCACCCTTTATCACGATTAGTAACGTAATATATCTCTAAAACAAGAAATAAAAAAACGCCAAAACCTAAAAGGAGGACGCCACCGTCTGCCGCCGTCTGCCGCCACGCATCGGTGATCGATTTCTCTGCAACATGGCGGAGGATGATTCCGATACTTTCATACTCACATAGAAAGCGCTACAAATGTAACCGTGTCCCAATCATATTAAAAGGGACACTACAACTTCCGCAAGCTGTATCTAGATTATCTGTGCATTAGAAATAAAACACATTATAAAACACATGCTGCTGTTTTTTTTTTCTTTGAGGTAATTTTGTAAAAAGAAAAAATAAAGTTAGGGTCTTTTTTTAATCTCAATTTTCCATTTTGTGGATTTTTCCCATGATGAAACATTTATCAATATCTACGCAAACGTTTTGCTTTGTGGATGTGGTTTATCCAATCTACAGTATATAACGGTTTAACCCCTATAAGAACCAATGACATAACTGTTATGTCATAAATGCATGGACTTTAAAGACCCTTGGTCCGTGGGGGAAGGAATGTTTAGATAAGGCAGCAGGAGGTCTATTGTGTTCTCCAGGATGAGATAAATGCTGGCAGCTGAATGTGATAAAACAGGGAGCTTAAAATACTTCAAATCTACCCCGGTGATGTAATTTAAGAAAACATCCCACACAATACAATGATGTGAGTTGGTGACTGACCCATTCACTCCATTCTATGACCAAAGCCACAAAGTGACGAGCAAGTGATGGAAAGATACACAATGGATGCGCCCAGTGACACATATAGAGGAAAATATCACACAATGGATGCACCCAGTGACACATCTAGAGGAAAATATCACACAATGGATGCACCCAGTGACACATATAGGAGGAAAATATCACACAATGGATGCACCCAGTGACATATAGAGGAAAATATCACACAATGGATGCGCCCAGTGACACATATAGGAGGAAAATATCACACAATGGATGCGCCCAGTGACACATATAGAGGAAAATATTTTCTAAACATACAAGAGAAAAACAATACACATGCAAAATATCAGCAACATCAACTAAACACCATAAGGACATTGCATTTTTGGGGTACTGGCCCTTTAACTCGGTTATAAACTGGATTCTTTTGTATGAGAAACATTGTTCCTAAAATCCCTCTGAGCCCGGGATGAATTAAAATAAATCCTTTCAATATATTCAGCAGCAAAATCTTCCCACTCCAAATAAAAGTATATATATATTCAAATATAATATTTTAGGATTATTTTTCTGAAAGCCTCACGTCCGGGGGATAAGATCCTCCGCAAAGGGAAACGGCGTCTAATTAGCGTCTGCAGAGGACGGCTAGGTTTGGGGTGAGCTGATGTTTTGGAAAAGACGCGAAAATAAGGTGTAAGGTTGGTGCACACAAAGGTTTCCAAAGTTGGTCGTCATGGCAACAACATCCCCTTTCGCCGCTCCTGGGAGAGTGCATCGACGAGGAGGAGAGGAATGGTACCCGGCAGCACACGATTTCTCGCAAAGCAAGACAAAGTGAGGACATGAGAGGAGAATTCCCCGGACACCCTGACCCCGTCTCTGCAACCTCTGCCTCCTGACCTGTAAAGGGAGCAGCGTGACGGGAGCGCAGGGAGCGGTTACCGCGAGACACTCGGATTTGGCTTCAGCCGCAGACACACATCCGGAAAAGAGGAATGTTCTGTGCCGTAATTTGAAACAAACTGGTTTCTGCGAAAGATCGCACTCTATTCCTGCCACACCGGCGGCCAAATATCCACCAATGCCGTGTAAAAAGCAGGTCACCTGACCCGACTCAGAAAACAAACAGAACGAAAGAAAATGGGAAAAATAAATAAGATTGTGAATTTATAAACCATTTCATTGTGGCGGCATCACATGCAAACTGTACCCCGAAAATTCCAACCCCCCCCAAAATCTTGATAGTGCAGCTCGGTATCACAGAGCTCCACAGCAATAAAACTCCCAGTAACGTGTGGTGTGTATGAACGTATCACAGAGCTCCACAGCAATAAAACTCCCAGTAACGTGCGGTGTGTATGAGCGTATCAGAGCTGCACAGCAATAAAACTCCCAGTAATGTGCAATGTGTATGAGCGTATCACAGAGCTGCACAGCAATAAAACTCCCAGTAATGTGCAGTGTGTATGAGCGTATCACAGAGCTCCACAACAATAAAACTCACAGCAACGTGCACCTTGTATGAGCGTATCACAGAGCTCAACAATAAATCTCACAGTAACGTGCACCTTGTATGAATGTATCACAGAGCTCCACAGCAATAAAACTCACGCTCATACACAACGCACATTACTGTATCAGAGCTCCACAGAAATAAAACTCACAGTAATGTGCAGTGTGTATGAGTATCACAGAGCTCCACAGCAATAAAACTCACAGTAATATGTGGTGTTTCGCAGAGCTCCACAGCAATAAAGCTCACAGTAATATGCGGTGTGTATGAGCGTGAGTTTTATTGCTGTGGAGCTCTGTGATACGCTCATACACAGCACACATTACTGTGAGTTTTATTGCTCTGGAGCGCTGTGATACGCTCATACATAGCACACATTACTGTGAGTTTTATTGCTCTGGAGCGCTGTGATACACTCATACATAGCACACATTATTGTGAGTTTTATTGCTGCGGAGCTCTGGGATACGCTCATACACACCGCACATTACTGTGAGTTTTATTGCTGTGGAGCTCTGATACTTTATGTGCATTACATTTATTTTGGGGAAAGCAGATACAATGTATACTCCGTTAATGTTGTTACAGAAATACTGAGGATTTCATTGAAACAAAGTAAAAGACGGCAAACGCCTGCGCGCATGAAAGGGCAGGAAGCGACGCTAAGTGAATGAGCGCGGAAGCTTTGTGTTTTGGCTTCTTTTTGGTACATTTTGTCATGATTAATTCATAAGGACAAACTTTGATGGCAGCAGCCTCCTCAATGCAGAGACAAGAAAAAAAAAAACGCATAAAACCCGCGACAGAACTGCAATATGTCAGTGACAATCAGCGAAACTTTCCCAGCTCCGTTCACAGTTTTAGTTGGCAGATGGTAATAATCGACGGCATATTTTAAAATCAACGTACAGCGACATAATTATGTAAAAATGTAACAATTCAGACACGGGAGAGAAGAAAAGATTAGAAACAAAGAAGAAAAAAAAGATCTTATTTAAATAAAAGAGGAAAAAGCAAAAGGGACGGATTACTACGCATCGCAAATTAACCCTTTATCTGCCCAAGGCTTAACACGCAAACATGGCAGCGGCGTGGTCATGCATGCTCCTAATGACCCACTGAACTCTGACGCGTTTCGCCGTGCTCCTTCTGAAATCTTTGGCGTTTCCTCGACACCGGGATCCTGCGCCAATTCTGTGACATAAGAAAGCCAGCCGCAGGACCGATGCGGGGGCGCAGAGCCCCCCCCCGTATCTTACTAACTCCTGCAAATGTATAAATACAAAAATAAATCCCATAAACCCCCAACACGAGGCTCAAATCTCACTTAATATCACTTTTTCTTAAACCCCCCCCCCCAATCAGCCAGAACCATGTGACAGGTGCGGCGTAAAGTGCTCCTAAGAGCCATATTGTTAATATGTCTAAATATAGCGCGATCTGCGCGTTCCTCAGCTGCTGCCATGATAATCTATTATTCACACAGCCGGTGCTGCCCCCCCTCGGGGGGGGGGGTAAAAACAGGCTTTTATTCTCTTATATCTCAAACCATCGTTCAAGAGGCGAAACGACCAAACTCAACAATACTGATTTTATTGAGGTCGGACGTAGAAGAGGCGGAGCTAATGCTACACGTGTTGTACATTGTAGATGTTAAACAGGTGCGACAGTTGGTGCGTTAACTGACTGAGCTCTCGTATTAACATATAAACCGCCTTTACTTAAGCTATGACCTGTCTCTGCGTAAAAACTCAGCGGATCCGACGCGTTTCGCCTGCGGATTGTTATACTATGAGGATGGTTTTCTTGCACCTGATAACGGGACGGATTCGCACAGTCCTTCTCATCGACGTGTTCAATTACAGCGTATCGCTGATGTTCCGCGACGCCATTTAGTTTTAAGCCCTAGATACTTTTATTGGGCACAAACTGGGATGTTGTTAAAATCTTTTTTCGCCGACCCAGAATCCAGGTAATGATTAGCCGGCGCTCGCGGTGCTGCGACGAACCTTCCTGTAGCTGTGAAGCTGTGGATGATGAGATGAGCGAGCACTTTCTGCAGACGTTGCGCGGGCGACTTTCTTGCAAATTGCTCAAGGAGTAATCATTGTGCCCCATACGTGCTCCCCGCTTCATCATCTCTAAAAGTGACGGCGACTAATCCCTTCTCCTGCTCCGTGCCCTGAACACGAGTGCCCTACGTGCGTCTGGCGCCGAGGTGACCCACCTCTCACAAGCAAAACCACACTATCTGCCAACAATATCTCCTCCATGGACTGAAACTCCCACTATCCTCAGGAATCATGCATTAAACCAATGCTCTTCAGCAGAGACTCACGCCTGTACCTCCACTAGAGGAGTAGTGCAGGGGTCAGCATCCCGGCCCTCCAGAGGTTTTGGAACTACATTTCCTATTGATCTAATGAGTTCCAGAGCATCATGGGAGATATAGTTTCAAAACATCTGGGGGGGGCAAGGTTGCTGACCCCTGGTGTAATAGTGCATCCCAATACCCATCAAGCTCTTCCAAACTGGAATGAACCAATAGCTCCGCAATGGGGATCCTGGGCACCCCAAATGCTCCAAGATGCCCAACCAGCCTAAAAACTGAGCATTATGGGACTTGTAGTTTAAAAACACATGGGGTGCCAAGGTTTGCCATCACTGGACAGGCCTTTGGTCATGGTGGAGAACTGCAACTCCCATCATTGTCCCATAAGTACAGTCATGCCATAGACTAAAAGTCCCATCATGCACAGAATGCCCAAGAACAAAGCATTGCTTCCTTTTCTGCACGAGCTCTTTAAGGATAACTCTAGTAGTTGTTGTTGCTGCTATTAGTTGCATTCTGGTAAAAGAGGTATTTTAGCAGTTGAAAATATTTACTTTTCAGCCCGGAAGGAGTTAAAGCTATTTATTCAGCAGTTTTGGCATACTGCGGACTCTGCCCTGCGCTCCTGAGCTTCCTGGTCCTGCGCAGGGGGAGGGAGGAGGCTTAAAGAGACTCGTCATGCAGGCGGCCGCAGACAGAATGTATATAGGAATAATCCTTCAATGCAATAAACGTGCTGTAAAGGGTTAACGCGTCGCTGCATTAATAAGAAGCAGAGGAGATTCGGTAACGCTGGCCTCCTGAGTGCATCCAATTACATCGGCAGAAAACAGGTTTGCAGGCCAATTAGCCTAACGATGAACAAGACATTTGAAATGCAAAGCCAACAAAAGAAAAATAAATGGATCAGATAAAACCCTGAATTAAAAAGCAGGGGGAGGGGGGAGACGCGAGAGAGTACGGTCTGAGTTCAGGTTATTTTTGGAGGAATTGAAAAGTTCATCCTCGCCTGATCTGAAGAGGCGCTGCGTCTCCCGATTTCACGTGACTGGTCCCCTCCCCCCTCCCGCCCAGCACCAAAACTATATCTGAAACGCGGCGGCTGTTACACTTTTTCTACTGGAGGCAACAAAACGTCAATTCGTTGGGCGTTTCAAACTCTACTGGGACTTAACCTATCATTATTTATGAAGCGCCAGCATATTCCGCTGCGCTGTACAATGGGCACTTTCCTGGTCAGAATGGAAACAATGTCTCAGTTTATAGCTCTGTTCCAGGAGGACATGAAGAACCTCCAGTCATCATAGATCACAGGTTTCTTAGGTAGGGGCAACTGATGCAAAGGCCATAGCCGCCAGCAGGGGGCGACTGACAGCCAATGGGTTGTTCGGGGCACAGCTCTTGAAAAACCTGGGGGGGGGGGTGCCCCAACCAATGGGCCGCTAAGGAGCTCCAAATATTCTGATTGGCAGACTTGGTAGTGGCGCGTTATTTTGTCCCAATCCAATAAACATTTTAAAACACACACACACACACACACACACACACACACACACACACACACACACACACACACACACGCGTCACTGTGAGGAGACAATTTATTATTATACTTTGTTCTTCAGAGGAATGTTAAAATAATAAAGTGCTCTTTAAGAAGCAATGGAAGTAAACAGGTTTCTGGACGCTTTTTGAAACCTGCCCTGTCTGAGGACAGTTTGCACATGCTCAGTTTGCTCCTTTAATAGGCTTCTGACGTCACCCCTTCTCTACTATAGATAACGAGGCACAGACGTTCTGTAAAGAAGCAGAGGGATCTCAATGCCTCTCATTGGCTCAAAGGGACCAAATGATAATGAGATATGTGAGATTCTGGTGATACGTGAGAGCGATATAACCTGTGCGAAAAAAGATCTGTATGAAAACCCAAACTGAATATGCAACGCAAAGGCCAAATACCCACCAAAGGGTGATCGGAAACTATTCAATGGATTAACAATGCAGACGCTTCCCACATAGAGGAACCACTGGAGTAGCCATTGAATAACCGTCAGGTATGTTGTAAATGTGTGAACCATTGTAATCAAGGGGTTAAAGGGATCCGGCTTTCTACAAAACACTTGCCTGATATGGTCACCTTCGAAAAAAGGCAAAATCGGATCTTACTTTTCCATTACCTCCATCTTCTTTATGGGTGAGGTTTGGCAAATTGTGGAAACCCAAAGAACCGGACCGGGCACTCAACCTCCTTTTCAGACCAGTTTATCAGTTTATTGATCAACACAACTTACAGCAACGTTTCGTCAAAGGAAGTCTTCGTCAAGCAGACGCAGCGCATCAATTCAAGTCCAGTGTCTACAACAGAGGTTGAGCACCCGGGTCCAGCTCTTCGTTTACTCTGTGAATATCTCAGAGATGGTCGCTCTAAGGATCGCCTGGCCTTGCATGATGTGAGTGCTGCTCTACATTGTGGACTTGCAGAATATCATGGGAACCATAGTTGCCTGCTCACACATTTCCCACCGATGAGACTTGCAGGTCCAGGGAGGTTGGCAAACCCAGAGGAATGCGGCCCCGAGACATGGTGAGAAATCATTCGAATGAACCGCAGCGATCTGGCTGGAGCAGCGCATCAAGTCCAGGGTGTTATTACTTGGCTTTAATTCCGTGTTCCGCTTTCTTCCCCCCCCCCCAGTTCCTCCATCCACCCTGCTCCGAGCCGAGCAATTAAAATGATACGGCAGAATGATTAGTTGGCGTGATTAGAGATATAATGGTCAGCGCGGGTTCGCAGGGCTGGCAAATCGGGCTCCGGAGATCGACTTTCAAAAGGTTTATTATTAGTTCTGCTTTATTTTTACAGAATCTATCAATGTAATGGGTCACCGGAGAAGGATTCTGCTCCCCTAAAAACTTGTAATTTTCTTCATGGTGGAGAGCGGATCCTAAACTGGTGATGCCTTCAATGTTTAACCCGTCAGAGCGTGACATAGAGCAACATCTCAAACCGAGATCCTACGTGCCCAACATTAACTTCTTTTTCACGAATAGACCTCATTAGAGCGGCATTCCTACTTTACACCATCGCTTGTTGGATCCCAACTGGCTCTCCGGATCACCTGCCCAATTCCACGCATATGGCTCTGCAGTCTGTGAATGAAGGGTGAAGAGACCAGTCATGACATGACCACACACAGGAAATCCAAATCAAAAAAGGAGCCTACCAAAAAGGTCCAAGTCATTAGTGCCACAGAGACTGGGGTGGCTTAAACACCACTAGAAAAAACCAAAGAGGACTGGGCACTCAGGATGGGCCATGAAGAAGCTCATTGCATGGAAGCCATTACAACGTTTCAGCTCAAGCATGAAAAACGCTCGTGCCGGAACGGAAATGTTTTGACATGCAACAAAGCGCCGCTGTTGTCCATCCTGAGTGAAGAGGTCCTTCATGCTTTTTCTACAACCACCCACAAGGTCCTCGGTGCCGCCATTCACCTGCTTACAGACTGTTACGTGCCAATAGTATAGGTTTTGGGTCACACGGTCTTCTCCAAAGATCCAATTAGTAGGAATAACCGTAACAATGGAACGTGGCGAAATGTAACGAAGATACAGAATGTCCGTGACATTTCATGAAACGCTGTCTCGCTGCCAACAGGGAGAGTCGAGTCGGATCACTGGAGTCAAGCTGATGTTTTATGGTTTTGGTATTTAAGATGTTACAAAGATGGACCGCCACCGGTAGCCAAGCCAAGACCCGGCAAAATACCCATCGCAAACTGAAGAGCCTTCCGGTGCCAAACGCTGAAATAACCGTAAACATGACCTGATCGCTGCCGTCTGCTTCATTTCTTCTGCTAACGATGATTGACCGGCAGACAGCGAGCTAGAGAAGCTGGCGGAGACACATTGTGATCATGGCACACGTGGCCTATCGTAAAAACGATGCCTCGGCCAACACAAAAGAAACAGCAGGAGAAAGAAACGCCACGATACACATGCATTTTATTAGGGGGGAAAAATGGCAACGTTCTGCCCGGAGCCATATTCTGCAGATTAAACGTCACACCATTGGATCCGCTTGCCGTACGCTGGTGGGACATCGCTTCAGTGACCTTCTCAACCCATCAGTGTGACCAGAGGAAAGGGATCTCAAATTCTGGCCCCTCCCACAGATGTTGACTGCCTACAATTCCCAGAATTACTTGAATGCAATAAATGGCCAAAGAATCATGGGAGATGTAGTTCAGAAGCATCTTGAGGGTCATATGGTCAGTTATATCCTAGAGCACATGTACAGAGTGAAGGCTTCGGCGGCATCTGATGTCGACGTTGGGTAGTCGCCGCGTGCCACACCATCAGTCATCACCGGTTTCCTTATTAAATAATTGCGTTCGGGTTTAGCAGCCGCATTGATGGATGTTTCTAGACCGGCGCGCCAAGAGTTTATTAAGACTTCCAATCCATTGTCTCCCTTCCTGCAGAGCCTCGCGCCGCGCGCAGGCATTACGGTTTAGTACGCCGCAAGCTCAAATGCCTTTTAAACCCACAACCCTCCGGAGCGCACTCTCCCGGGGTGACATTTATCTTTATCAGGCATCAGATCGAGATTTGCGGCCGACCGTCTCCTGCATTTACTTAGCTTTGGAGCAGGAATTAATTCCCTGCTCAGAGACAACGGCGAGAAGCTCTAAAAGTTGTCACTTTGAATAAATCACGGACAAGGTAGACAGAGGAGAAGGCACTTTGAGATCGCGCCGGACTGGAAATGAAGGTTATTAAAGCATCCTGACAGTTAAGGTTGTAATGCTGATGGTTTATTGGGCGATTCTGGATTGAGTAAGAAATCTGCTTAACGTCCAAGCGGCTGCACCTTCTCCACAGGGTCTCCAGGTTTGTTACCGCGGCCCGAACTTCAACCTGCTGGCAATTAGGTTTGGTGGAGAGCTGGTCCAACTGGGAGAAGCACGAGAAGGACGGGTCACTCGTCCATAACATTTATTTTTCTGTATTTATGGTCAATGTAATTGAAAACGGACACGAGAAATTCAGGCCAAAATCACTTGGCTTTATCCAATGCGGTAAGGACGGGGGGAGGGGCTTCTGAAAGATGCAAGTCGGCATAAATAGTCCAGGATACCATTTGAGCTAAATGTTGATGGACTGGTTTTAGCCTTCTTATGACGGCGACGCCGCAGTTCCTTCAGGGGTGTGCTGGAAATCCCCCAAAAGCACAACAAAGCAAATAGCAGCAGACCACACACACACACCGGGCAGGGCTTCATTTCTCATCGCTGTGGGTGCCCTTTAAATGAAGGAAAATGGGTAAATTTGTTAATTGTCCCTTGATACCTAAAAGTAGTTAATGTAAAGACATTTAATATATGTGTGTATAAGGGGGAGGGCTGGACAAAGGGTTATGTCTAAGGGTTGAAAAAAATTATTTCAATCACACAGTTACAATTGATCATTAAAGTAGCTAAGCGCATGTTTCCAGAACGCAGACCCCCAGAGGTATAAATTGAGCAACACTGAGAACAGTGACGTTAAGTAATTTCTTCCGCACCAGTTTGAGCAGCCAGTCACAAAACAAATGGTCATGGCATTTTGCTGAACTGGGGCCTGGGGTCGCCAAAGCAGTTATCAGACGTCGGCGCGACCAATGAAATGACATTGGCGAATTGCACATAACTGTTGGGGAAAAAAGGAAGTCTCCTATTATCCTAATAAAAGCATAAATCAATAAAAATTTTGTAAAAAAGGTGTCTAATTAAAAAAAAAAAGAAAAAAAAGGTCTGTTACCTTTTTTAAAAGACTTCATTATTTTGTGCCTATTGTACAGCGCTGCGGAATATGCTGGCGCTTTATAAATAAAGAATAATAATTTTGTATCTAAAAATACAAAAAACTTTCTTTTTAAAATAAAAAGGTATTTTGCAAAAAAGTAAAAATCCATATATTACATTAAATCCTATGGGATTCGTCAGTTTAAACCTGTCAAAAAACACCAAAAATCGGGGCACTTCCTGGAATTTTGGTGCAATTCGGCGTTCTGCGAATAGAAGAAACCATACTCTGAGACAATTTCAATGGTGCTGAATTGCAGTGAAATGCACCGTATTTTGCTGTCGATTCGCCAGTATTTGGTGAAATGACAGCTTCGTGAATAGACTAATTGCCCGAAATTGCATTCGGACGGGGAGATTAACCGTTCAGTGAAATTCTGGGCCAATTCGGCGTTTAATGAAAAACCCCTTTGAAGAAATCGCCCAATCCTGCGGCTTTGCCCCAGAAAATGCATAATTGATCCTGGTTCCGTGCAGAGATTCCAGAAGTGGTTCTGCGGCGGCGAGACGCGCTGAGGAGCTGACGGATGTAGCGAGCGCTGAGCTTAATCATTAGTGATCCAAGAAGTGGCTGCTGTGAGGAGGCCTGGGCTTAATCCATTAGTGATGAAGGCAGCTATTCCAGCATTACCTTGAATTAATTCAATTACCTCTTATGGGTGTCACTGCTAAATTAACCCTTCATCGTTTCATTTGGCGAGCCACTCACCACGTCCAATCACATTTGCAGGAGCATCTCGCGCATCGTGAAGTGGCTCCTCCAGAACGTGGATTGCGTTGAGCTGGAGGGGAAGGCGACCGGCAGCGGCTCGACCCTCCTCTGAACCGCAGGCCTTGAAATTATAACGCGGAGGAAAGATTCCCGGCCCAAGCTCGATGCGAAGGTGCAAATTCTTCCATTCTTCAAAGGCGCGACGTAATGAGCCGCCGCGGATTGGGATAACGCTGCCGGGGGTTTAAGGAAGTCATCGCGTCGGGCTCTGCTCTCCACTCGAACAGATTAATTCACATAAAAAGAGGCTCCTCGATATGCAGATGGAAAACGAGGAGAAATCCGAAACGGACGGTGAAGGGTCCTCGAGAATCAGCCCGAGAGCCAAAAATACAGCCGGATCGCCGCCGGTGACTCTCGCTGTAAAAATAGTAAAAATAACTGCACATATTCTGAGATGCGCCGCGTGACACCTAATCAACGGCTAAAGACGCGGAAAAACGGACCGGCAAGAGAAAAATGCACGATCATGTCAGGAGGGTCACGTCCGTGCCAAAAAACGTGCATCAAGCGGAGGAATGGAAAACTGTACGTGCGTCCAACAAGTAACAACGTATACACAGCGAGGACGTTCACACCAATATGATACAATTGTGTGACGCAGGAGGCGGGGCCAGATAATGGGCCATTTCCAGGATTTTTGGATGATGTCACAACGTATCGGGGTCTTTTATATCAATAAAATGTCATTTAAAATTAGAGCAATGTCAAACAGCACACCCTGAATATATGGAGGAACCCCTAAAAAGACACCCGCACACCCTGAATATATGGAGGAGCCCCTAAAAAGACACCCACACACCCTGAATATATGGAGGAACCCCTAAAAACACACCCGCACCCTGAATATATGGAGGAACCCCTAAAAAGACACCCGCACACCCTGAATATATGGAGGAACCCCTAAAAAGACACCCACACACCCTGAATATATGGAGGAACCCCTAAAAAGACACCCACACACCCTGAATATATGGAGGAACCCTTAAAAAGACACCCGCACACCCTGAATATATGGAGGAGCCCCTAAAAACACACCCTGAATATATGGAGGAGCCCCTAAAAATACACCCGCACACCCTGAATATATGGAGGAACCCCTAAAAAGACACCCGCACACCCTGAATATATGGAGGAGCCCCTAAAAATACACCCGCACACCCTGAATATATGGAGGAGCCCCTAAAACCACACCCGCACACCCTGAATATATGGAGGAACCCCTAAAATCACACCCACACACCCTGAATATATGGAGGAGCCCCTAAAAAGACACCCACACACCCTGAATATATAGAGGAACCCCTAAAAACACACCCGCACACCCTGAATATATGGAGGAACCCCTAAAAACACACCTGCACACCCTGAATATATGGAGGAGCCCCTGAAAAGACACCCACACACCCTGAATATATGGAGGAGCCCCTAAAAATACACCCACACACCCTGAAAATAGGGAGGAACCCCTAAAAAGACACCCACACACCCTGAATATATGGAGGAGCACCCCCCCAAAATAAGATGTTCTGAGAGCAAAGTGGGTTCCTCTTACATAGGACACATGAGAGGTACATAATTACAGAGAGGTCGTTATAGACCCCAAAACCTGACAGAGCCCCTCACCCTTTAGATTTAGTGCAAATTGGGGTTTAGAACCCTGGGGTAATTTTCTGACGTGGTTTTGTGGATTGTTACTCCTAGCACTCTCACACAGCCTTCCACATAATCGTCCCATGATAAACCACATGTGTATACCTACCGACAGCCCTGGAATTAGGACAAAGTCCCTCTTTCATTGGGGTCTTTCTGAAGTGATTGAAATTGTATTAAAAGGGATAGTTTTTGTATTTATAAACACTAACACGCAGCTGCCCGGGTCTCAAGTCAGACGTGTCTTCTCCATCCTAAGCAGCGTCAACTCATTGAACTTTAAAGGTTGAGCAAAGCCTCGAATCAAATGTCCCTCCAGGACCCGACGTTCCTGAAACTGTCCGCAAAGACACACGAAAACCTACAGAAATCTCTATTTTCGGCACGTTTAGAAAGGAAATAATGTATCAGAGTGTGTCGTCTGACGTCTGGCTGTTACCCCGGTTCTTGTCGTGGTGGTTTGTGCGCTTCATCATACAGACATTAACATGTTAATTTGCCTGCACACTAACAAACTCTGTAACTAGATTATAAAACGCATTATAAAACACAGGCTGCTGTTTTTATTCCCTTTGTTTGAAGTAATTTCATGTAAAAAGGAAAATAAAATTAGGTTTTTATCTCCTGTTTCCATTTTGCAGATTTTTTTCCCATGATGCAACATTAACCAAAATCTTACGGCACGTCTCACTTTACAACTGTGGTATAGGATAAAGTAGTAGTTAAGAGCAATGGGAATATTAGGCAAGGCTGCAGAGGATCCATTGTGCAGTCTAGGCTACCTGAAAAATTCATACGGCAGTATTACAAAGTTTGTGCTAATTTAACCAGAGCTGTTGTAAACTTAACAACTCCATAGCCTATATAGTGACTCTGCTCTGGTTAAGTTAGCACCAACTTTGTAATACTGCCCAAAGCAGCTGAATGAGATCTGGTAGAGGGCTAATAACACTTTAATCTCCCCCCCCCAGGGATGTCCTTTGAATACATCCCACACAATACAATGATGTGAGTCGGTGACTGAACCATTCACTCCATTCTATGGTCAAAGCCACACAGTGAGGAGCAAGTGATGGAAAGATACAAAATATCACACAATGGATGCGCCCAGTGACACATATAGAGGAAAATATCACACAATGGATGCGCCCAGTGACACATATAGAGGAAAATATCACACAATGGATGCGCCCAGTGACACATATAGAGGAAAATATCACACAATGGATGCACCCAGTGACACATATAGAGGAAAATATCACACAATGGATGCGCCCAGTGACACATATAGAGGAAAATATCACACAATGGATGCGCCCAGTGACACATATAGAGGAAAATATCACACAATGGATGCACCCAGTGACACATATAGAGGAAAATATTACACAATGGATGCACCCAGTGACACATATAGAGGGAAATATCACACAATGGATGCGCCCAGTGACACATATAGAGGAGAATATCACACAATGGATGCACCCAGTGACACATATAGAGGAAAATATTACACAATGGATGCGCCCAGTGACACATATAGAGGAAAATATCACACAATGGATGCGCCCAGTGACACATAGAGGAAAATATCACACAATGGATGCTCCCAGTGACACATATAGGGGAAAATATCACACAATGGATGCACCCAGTGACACATATAGAGGAAGATATCACACAATGGATGCGCCCAGTGACACATATAGAGGAAACTATCACACAATGGATGCACCCAGTGACACATATAGAGGAAAATATCACACAATGGATGCACCCAGTGACACATATAGAGGGAAATATCACACAATGGATGCGCCCAGTGACACATCTAGTGGAAACTATTTTCTAAACATAAAAGAGAAAAAGAAAACACATGTAACATATCAGCAACATCAAATAAGCACAATAAGGACATTGCATTTTTTGTGGTACTGGCCCTTTAAAATAAAACCTATTAAAAGAAGAAACCGGCGTGTTTGACATCGGTTCCGCGCCTGCTATTCCTGTGAAAACGCATCTTAATTTCTCCTGTAGGTGGAAAAGTGAGAAAGTGGCTATAAATACCGCGGGGGTGACGGGTTATTTAATTATTTTTTGCATTATTTGTTTTGTTTGGGAGAAAGCGAGGCTTTAAATCGAGATCCTGGAGCTGAGGGTCCCATGACAGAACAGATCTAGGCCGGCAGCCGGCGTTCCTGGCTAATTGAGGCCCCCCCCTCCATCTTCCCGCGATTTTTTCATTATGTCACAATTATGTCACAAATCACGGCGCGTAATCATCGGACAGGCTGTGGAAATGGATTCGGGATGTCACCCGCCATGTAATGATAAAGCCGGCTGCGCTGAGTGATGGCTCTCAATTATACGGCAGCAGCACTTCATTATGGCTCGGCGACTCCCACCGCCGCTTTCCTTGCCGGTCCGACACGTGGACCGGTCTGCTCGCACAATATGGGAGGACAGGTCCTTGCCTGGTGGTAATGCACAGGGCGGGACAGGAGGGGGGGGGCAGAATGAGCCACTGAACCATAATCGGTAATTTCTATACTTTCTCACCAATTACGGAGATATACGGCGTCACTTAAAAGCCGGCGTGGCCACCTTCCAGCTGCATTAAGATAACGATCTGCAACCTCGCCAACGTTTAACCCTCAGGAGCCAGGAGGGGGCTCATACACTGCAGAGCTATGCACCCTTAACCCCTGTACTACCAGAAACCTGGATACATGCAGGTGCATTGAAAAACACTAACCACCTCCCCTCCAATCTGACCCATGAAGCCGCAATAAAGCAGGATTGAGGTGATCCCTGAGGTGAAATATACTTCTCATTTAGACCTCCCTGTATGAGGAGAAGGAGCTGGGAGGAGCAGCACCCACCCTCACTGTAACAAAAAGCTCAACAAACTTTACTGCCGCATTTCAGCAGCCAGGGATTTGTCAAAACACAGGGAGAGCTGTGGGGTCAGTCGCTGCTGTACAGGGATAAGATTCAGGGGGTTATGAGTGTAATGTAAATCCCTGTACAGTATAGATACAAGGTCTTGCTGTAATTGCCATACACAGGCATTATGCAGCACATACAGATACAAGGTGTTGCTGTAATTGCCACACACAGGCATTATGCAGCACATACAGATACAAGGTGTTACTGTAATTGTCATACACAGGTATTATGCGGCACATACAGATACAAGGTGTTGCTGTAATTGCCATACACAGGCATTATGCAGCACATACAGATACAAGGTGTTACTGTAATTGTCATACACAGGCATTATGCGGCACATACAGATACAAGGTGTTGCTGTAATTGCCACACACAGGCATTATGCAGCACATACAGATACAAGGTGTTACTGTAATTGTCATACACAGGCATTATGCGGCACATACAGATACAAGGTGTTGCTGTAATTGCCATACACAGGCATTATGCGGCACATACAGATACAAGGTGTTGCTGTAATTGCCATACACAGGCATTATGCAGCGCATACAGATACAAGGTGTTGCTGTAATTGCCATACACAGGCATTATGCGGCACATACAGATACAAGTTGTTGCTGTAATTGCCATACACAGGCATTATGCGGCACATACAGATACAAGGTGTTGCTGTAATTGCCATACACAGGCATTATGCAGCACATACAGATACAAGGTGTTGCTGTAATTGCCACACACAGGCATTATGCAGCACATACAGATACAAGGTGTTACTGTAATTGTCATACACAGGCATTATGCGGCACATACAGATACAAGGTGTTGCTGTAATTGCCATACACAGGCATTATGCGGCACATACAGATACAAGGTGTTGCTGTAATTGCCATACACAGGCATTATGCAGCGCATACAGATACAAGGTGTTGCTGTAATTGCCATACACAGGCATTATGCGGCACATACAGATACAAGTTGTTGCTGTAATTGCCATACGCAGGCATTATGCGGCACATACAGATACAAGGTGTTGCTGTAATTGCCACACACAGGCATTATGCAGCACATACAGATACAAGGTGTTGCTGTAATTGCCATACACAGGCATTATGCGGCACATACAGATACAAGGTGTTGCTGTAATTGCCATACACAGGCATTATGCGGCACATACAGATACAAGGTGTTGCTGTAATTGCCACACACAGGCATTATGCAGCACATACAGATACAAGGTGTTGCTGTAATTGCCATACACAGGCATTATGCGGCACATACAGATACAAGGTGTTGCTGTAATTGCCATACACAGGCATTATGCAGCACATACAGATACAAGGTGTTGCTGTAATTGCCACACACAGTCATTATGCGGCACATACAGATATTGCATTGCTAATAATCTCATTCGGATTACTACAAATCCCCATAAGCAGGAGATCTCACCATTTTATTATCTGTCTGCAGCACATTTACGGCATCTGCCTGTATGCTGATAATGCAGACCCTGTGCGACAGTGTGCCAGATAAGGGACATCCCAGTGATATTTCTGTAAAGGATAAACGAATACATGAAAAACTAAAAATGAGCAAATTTACATTATTAGGAGGCTGTTAAAATGGCAAATGTATGCACAGATTATTTTTTTTCAGTTCTGTATATGCCACGTATACCATGTTTCATGTGAATGCTGTAATATTTTACAGTATAAGTAAAAGCTCTTGGTGGTGAATGGGTAAAAAGCAATGAAGTCAACCCAATATACCCTGCCAGATACGGGGCCTCCTTTGGCTTTGCCAGGTTGCCCGGTGTGCCGTGAGATTAAAAGTTACAGCTTGACCAATGCCCATCAGTACGGGGAGGAAAACGGGTGAGCTGGGAACCCTGCCAAATGCCGTGATAACTGTTACCACCCTATCACACATGGTGGTTGTAGTAGCTTGATACATATAATTAGTCTGTGCATCGGGGCCGGTCTGATTCTCTGCATCAAGTATCCGGGGAATGGGACGGGTTATCTGGTGATGGATTTTTCCCCGGTGCATTCGTGAAGGGGGGGGGGGTTGTGTATGCATGTGTGCACATGTGCGGGGTTAATTTTGGCTACTGGGACACCATCCTGACGCCGTATACCAGGGAATTTCCTTTTGATGGAATATGATGAAATATGCATGAGCGCTGCACGGACAGGAAGCTTTCAAGCACCGCGCGTCCTCGCAGCTGCGGTTGAGCTCGTCGACAGCAGCTGTTTTCCCGTCTCTTCCCTCATCAAAATGACGTCGGCTGATTAGACTCCAGCTGCCGAAGGACAATCACAGGCGTCAAGTTATGTGGAAGCTGATGAGGAGGCTCCCTCGCCAGGCTCTGCGGCGTGACAGCCGCCGCACCGTGCAGTTCTTCACTTCTTGGTGCGAGAAAGGCGTTCTTGAGCCGACACCTGGGCTTCACCCGGGAATTGTGGCCCTTCACTTGGCACCGTGATCTGCTAAACAGTGACACAAAGGGACCGAATGGCAGAGGCTCAATGTCCGGCCTTCACATTTCAGCTGTGGCGCAGTGGGAGGGACCTGGAATCTGTGAGGTCAGAACGTTTCTTGTAACGAAACCCGGCATGGCAGGGATCTGGCGGGAAGACTCCATGTCTGGATGAAAACAGGACTGGTTGTGGTGATCACGGCTTTCAATGTGAGCTTTGTGGACTCTGTCCTTCAACCAGATTTCTACAGAAATTAAGTGAAGAGAGAGAGAGAATGCATACAAAGCAGGAGGCGGACAGATACTGATGGACAGATAACAATATACAGAGACGGACAAATTAGCCACATACAGAGATAGACAATTAGCCATATACAGATGGACAGATTAGCCGCCTACAGAGATGGACAGGTAGCCATATACAGAGATGGACAGATTAGTCATATACAGCGATGGACAGATTAGCCACATACAGAGATGGACAGATTAGCCACATACAGAGATGGACAGATTAGCCACATACAGAGATGGACAGATTAGCCACATACAGAGATGGACAGATTAGCCACATACAGTGATGGACAGATTAGCCATATACAGAGATGGACAGATTAGCCACATTCAGAGATGGACAGATTAGCCACATATGGAGATGGACAGATTAGCCACATACAGAGATGGACAGATTAGCCACATACAGAGATGGACAGATTAGCCACATACAGAGATGGGCAGCAAAGATCACAGTTGCCGTTGCTTATTATTGTGTCTCTGTGGAAGGTTGTTGGCTCGGGACTGGTTTCAGTAATTCCCACCTGGCCGTCTCTGTATCCAGGCTCCTCCGCAGGTCGAGCACCAAGAATAAAATGATTTTTAGTGGCAGACGGATAAATAAAAACAGCTTTTAGAAGGCGAAGAGCGGAGGAAAGAGCAAGCTTTCAGGAGAACACGACGAGCACTGCTAAAAGCAGAGCCACCATTAAAACGCTGCTTATAAACACGGGTCCCGTAACGAGGCTCGTTTATATCTAAAGCTACATTATATCCCAGGAAAGGAAGCTGCCAGCGCTCTGTGTAAACATAACACATTTCTCTATATACTTAAGTCACTCGAGCTCCTTACTAACATACCTCAATACAGAATGCACCTGTAAACATGTAACACAGTGACTATATACAGAATGCACATGTAAACATGTAACATAGTGACTATATACAGAATGCACCTGTAAACATGTAACACAGTGACTATATACAGAATGCACCTGTAAACATGTAACACAGTGACTATATACAGAATGCACCTGTAAACATGTAACATAGTGACTATATACAGAATGCACCTGTAAACATGTAACATAGTGACTATATACAGAATACACCTGTAAACATGTAACACAGTGACTATATGCAGAATGCACCTGTAAACATGTAACATAGTGACTATATACAGAATGCACCTGTAAACATGTAACACAGTGACTATATACAGAATGCACCTGTAAACATGTAACACAGTGACTATATACAGAATGCACCTGTAAACATGTAACAGTGACTATATACAGAATGCACCTGTAAACATGTAACACAGTGACTATATACAGAATGCACCTGTAAACATGTAACACAGTGACTATATACAGAATGCACCTGTAAACCTGTAACAGTGACTATATATAGAATGTACCTGTAAACATGTAAGTGACTATATACAGAATGCACCTGTAAACATGTAACACAGTGACTATATACAGAATGCACCTGTAAACATGTAACACAGTGACTATATACAGAATGCACCTGTAAACATGTAACAGTGACTATATACAGAATGCACCTGTAAACATGTAACACAGTGACTATATACAGAATGCACCTGTAAACATGTAACACAGTGACTATATACAGAATGCACCTGTAAACATGTAACACAGTGACTATATACAGAATGCGCCTGTAAACATGTAACACAGTGACTATATACAGAATGCACCTGTAAACATGTAACACAGTGACTATATACAGAATGCACCTGTAAACATGTAACACAGTGACTATATACAGAATGCAGCTGTAAACATGTAACATAGTGACTATATACAGAATGCACCTGTAAACATGTAACACAGTGACTATATACAGAATGCACCTGTAAACATGTAACACAGTGACTATATACAGAATGCACCTGTAAACATGTAACAGTGACTATATACAGAATGCGCCTGTGAACATGTAACACAGTGACTATATACAGAATACACCTGTAAACATGTAACATAATGACTATTTCCTACATATTTATTTTCTGTTAATCTGTATATTTGTGTTTTTAATATCTTGCATTGTATTACTTTGTATTTCTGTAACACTTCAATGTTCTTGAACCCAGGACAAACTGAAAACGAGAGAAATCTCAATGTGTCCTTCCTGGTAAAATCCTTTATAAATAAAATAAATAAATTTGATTTCGTACAAATCGGGGTCAGGAAGGACCACGGCACGCAGCGGCATGGCTGCCTCCACCGGGATGTCTCGGGGCCCCAAACTAGCAGCAGGAAGTACTGAGCTTCTAAGTCTGAAACAGGTGTTGACCGCTCCGATGCCCTGAAATAAATTCTGGGAAAATTGCGTGAAATCGCACGAATTGCCATTAAAATGTAAACCTCAATTATCCTAAACACCAGCTCCTTAACTCCACATAGAAACATTGCGTTTCTTTCACCGAATCCGGCGCCGACAGATCCTGACAGCTCTGCTTCAATATCTGATACATTTTCATGTGTCCAGAGTGTCATGGCGGCTCCTTCAGCTCTGCGTTGACGCCACTCAAGAGCCTGGTGACATCATTAACGAGCCGTACCCTCATTGTGCGCCAGCGGACTGTGATTTATATCAAACAAGAGCCGGCGTGTTTAACCAAGCACACCGGGCCGGCTAATCACGAGCCGGGCGTCTCGGGCAGAGATTTGTTTTATAATAACAGTAATTGTGCGGCGCTCAGATCCCAATTAATTAACCAGAGTGAAATATTAACGGCCTCACGTTTCTCGCTATCTTGCAGGTGGCTCGGTGAGGGGAGCCTGCCTGGCACGCGGGCGCAGGAATCTCTATTTCACCGAATTACCCGGTTTGCAAAACGGCAAAAACGAGATGGAAGCGAGCGGCGAATCTTAATCATCAAAGATCATTAATTCAAGGATTTCAATAAATGTATCGGAGAAAAATGAAGGAGTATTCCGGAAGCCCAGGGTCACCTGCGAGAAGTGAATGTCACATGATGCAGGACCTGCTTGAAGTCAGATAGCTTAACTCATCCCTTTGTTGGTGTATTGCGGGAAGTGAGAGCGTCTCTGGGTGTGCTTTGTTATGGGGGGGGGGGGTAAAAACAGGATGCGATCACCCAGTACGGAAATGAGGCTGGACCAAACTATGAGTTAGACAGGGAGAGTGGACTAATCCATTTTAAGTAAAAGCATAGGGGGGAAAACACATGAGGAATCTGGTTCAATGACAAAGAGGATCTCATTCCCCCCCTGTAACAACCCGAAATGAAGCGTATGGTGACACAGAGGATAGAGTTAGGAAGCGCAGCGCTTAATAGCCCGGGCATGGGAAGCGCATCGCTTAATAGCCCGGGCATGGGAAGCGCATCGCTTAATAGCCCCGGCATGGGAAGCGCATCGCTTAATAGCCCCGGCATGGGAAGCACATCGCTTAATAGCCCCGGCATGGGAAGCGCAGCGCTTAATAGCCCCGGCATGGGAAGCGCAGCGCTTAATAGCCCCGGCATGGGAAGCGCATCGCTTAATAGCCCGGGCATGGGAAGCGCATCGCTTAATAGCCCGGGCATGGGAAGCGCATCGCTTAATAGCCCCGGCATGGGAAGCGCATCGCTTAATAGCCCGGGCATGGGAAGCGCAGCGCTTAATAGCCCCGGCATGGAAGCGCATCGCTTAATAGCCCCGGCATGGGAAGCGCTTAATAGCCCCGGCATGGGAAGCGCATCGCTTAATAGCCCCGGCATGGGAAGCGCATCGCTTAATAGCCCCGGCATGGGAAGCGCATCGCTTAATAGCCCCGGCATGGGAAGCGCATCGCTTAATAGCCCGGGCATGGGAAGCGCAGCGCTTAATAGCCCGGGCATGGGAAGCGCAGCGCTTAATAGCCCGGGCATGGGAAGCGCATCGCTTAATAGCCCGGGCATGAGAACGGCAGCGCTTAATAGCCCGGGGATGGGAAGCGCATTGCTTAATAGCCCAGGCATGGGAAGCGCATCGCTTAATAGCCCCGGCATGGGAAGCGCATCGCTTAATAGCTCCGGCATGGGAAGCGCATCGCTTAATAGCCCAGGCATGGGAAGCGCATTGCTTAATAGCCCGGGCATGGGAAGCGCATCGCTTAATAGCCCCGGGCATGGGAAGCGCATTGCTTAATAGCCCGGGCATGGGAAGCGCATCGCTTAATAGCCCCGGGCATGGGAAGCGCATCGCTTAATAGCCCCGGCATGGGAAGCGCATCGCTTAATAGCTCCGGCATGGGAAGCGCATCGCTTAATAGCCCAGGCATGGGAAGCGCATTGCTTAATAGCCCGGGCATGGGAAGCGCATCGCTTAATAGTCCCGGCATGGGAAGCGCATCGCTTAATAGCCCCGGCATGGGAAGCGCATCGCTTAATAGCCCCGGCATGGGAAGCGCATCGCTTAATAGCCCCGGCATGGGAAGCGCATCGCTTAATAGCCCCGGCATGGGAAGCGCATTGCTTAATAGCCGGGCATGGGAAGCGCATCGCTTAATAGTCCCGGCATGGGAAGCGGATCGCTTAATAGCCCCGGCATGGGAAGCGCATCCCTTAATAGCCCCGGCATGGGAAGCGCATCCTTAATAGCCCCGGCATGGGAAGCGCATCGCTTAATAGCCCCGGCATGGGAAGCGCATCGCTTAATAGCCAGAGCAAATAGTTGAGTGTCCAGCAATGCTCCTATACACAGGTTCGGGGTTCAGGGGGGTCTTTTCGGGTAATTTTAACAGCACACTTTCCCAATCATTGTCTCCACAACCCAACACCAGATACAGTATCCACCAAATCAATGTGTCCGTCAGCGTTCACACGTTTCAGGAGTAAAAGTGATGAATAAAGTATATTATGGAACGTGTGATACATTTAATGGGTTTTCTTGGATAAATAGGTCATAGGCGTCTCCCAACGTCTCGCTTTCTGCATAAACATACGGCCATGCCGGCACTCGGGAAACCAGACGCCCCCCGTGTATCGGCCCTGACCGCCTCGGACCACTTGCTGGCACTGGAGATGTCCTAGATTCCTGGTTTGCCGGGGAGACGTGCCTCCGCGCCGAAACGCTTCAGAAAACAACATTTTGCCTTAAAAATAAAAGTATTTGAGAGCGGGTCACGGGGGGATACGGTTTAATTCCCCGGTAAAGGACACGGGAGATGGTCGGAGTGATGGGGACAGAGCGTGAAGATGAACCTGTTTAACAAGATTAGCTAATCTTCTGGAGTGGCTCGGGGGGGCTGACACGCAGGGACAGAGGTGATGGAAAACGGGCAACCGCTGGACTCGCGTTAATGACTTTTCTCAGGAGATTAAAACGCCATGTCCGATGCTTTAGCCGGATTATGACTCTGCCGGCGCTGCTGAATGACAGTTTGATTGGCTCCGAACTGTCCTGCCTGAGCCGGCCATAAAAGATGGAATAAAATCGGTGGAGGAATCAATCACGCTCCGTATTTATAGATCCGCGAGCGGAGCGGCAACGCAGACCGGATTTATTTACCTGTAAGTAGCTCCTTCCTGACTCTGGTCTGGTGTCTGAGGTGGCTTCCGTGTCGGATTCACCAACCGAGAATCGGGGAACTTTCCATTTAACCGATACGACTTAATTTGGTCCAAAATTCTAAAACTAAAGCTTTTTACGTTTTTTTTAATTCTGCCATTTTGAGCTAAAGATTGTTAACCTGTTCACTGCCAAGAACCAGGGAAAAATCCCAAATATATGAGCTTTAAAGCGACTCCATCATCGAAGACCACTACAGTGTCTGACTGCATGATTCAGTGGCCAGGTAGACCACATGGTCCAGTTTGTTGGAAATAGCACGTTTAATCCTAATGCGGTTTAAAACTCTCTCTACTCCAGTCATACTTGTCAGAAGCTAAAGCAACCAATGAGCAGATGAGGACCACATGGTGGTGTCACGAAAAACGCGCGCCATGCCACAGGAAGCGCAGGGTTAAGCAAATCACTATCTGTCTATCCTAGACCCAAGATAATGACTACGCGGCCCACAATCCCCCACGCGCACTTGCCTAACTGTCCCAGCAATGCCTTCACTCGCGATGGGCACGCAAACGTGATGAAATGGTCACAGGATTGCAATGCAGTATCCGTCTACTCTCGACCCGGAGTACCGACTACGTTTCCCACAATCCCTGTACCCACTTTCCTTATACTATTCGTCACACTGCCACCACAGACCATGGCTTTTTCCCAGGAAGCCTAATACCTGAATTAGAGCTGGTCTGAGACTGATTATGCACCTCAAAATAGGGGAACAATCCACCGACTGCACCCCAACTCACTGTTTGGTAGACTCGAGCTTAAACAAAGGCAAATCTCTATGATAATCCAGTCCTTCAGTTAGCGTGGATCGAATATCAGGCAGAAGCAGAGCTTAATAAGTTTTATATTTATTATGATAAACCCAAACATATATCACAGTGCATTTAGGGTTACAGAAAAATTTATATGATAATTTAACACTTTACACACACAAACAGCAAGAAAACAGATTAAAACACAGACCCTTACTCCCGTCAGCAAGCTGGCAGGACATCCGTGTCCCCCTGGGGCTGGAGATTAGAAGAACCGTCAGTTTCTCACTTTCTTAGGAGACCCCACAGAAACAAGCCCAGACACAAGGCACATTTCAGAATATATAGAGTCTCCAGTTCATTAAAAATACAGCCCATAAATGGTACAGCCCACTCACTACATTTCCCAGCATTCCCACTGTGGGCATGCTCAGTTCACTGTTTCTTCCCCTTTAATTCGTATATATATATATATAGACATAGATATAGATAGATATCTATCTATTTGCGACAGGTGGCCTTTATGGTAACGTTCACTCAAGAACCCAACATGAAAATGATAACCAAACCAGGGTGGCCACTAAACCAATGACTTAACAGGACGGAGGCCATCATCACATGACGATACACCAAGGAGTCCAATATCCACCTTCATCACCAGTTTCTGACATCATAGAGCAGGGCTGTCAAACTCCGGCCAAGATGTTTCTGAACCACAACTCCCATTATTCCCTGGCCATCATTCAAAGAATTCTAGGAATTGTAGGCATCACATAAGGGGCCATGAATATGACAGCCCTGTCATCGATGTTCCTGGTATGTCTATACAAATCCTGTGCTGCCCATTCTTAAGTGGATACAGAATCTTAGGAGTTGTGCTCGTATCCCTATGGCAGGACCCCTGGTCGTTACCCATGATGCTCAGATGTTCTTCGAGTGGACTAGGCATCACAGGATATGCAGTTCCTAAACATTCTGGTGACCCATAACCTACACTGTCTATCTTCCTGTGATGAGCATCAAGGGAAGCGCGTTTCGCTAACCTGTGCGGAGCTGCACTCACTCACCCCAGGCGTTCCGGTCATCTAATGGAATTATAAGGATTAATAAAGTTTTGGCGCTGCGGTCTGCTGAGTTCCCGCAGAAATTAAAAAGGCAGGTTATCTAGGTGAGCATCGCTCATGGAATGGCTCCTCCGCTGTAATTGTTCCATAGATCGCAATCGCTTATCCGAACCGACACGCGAGAATCAGTCACAGGGCGAACGTGTTCCTGGAGGGACCACCCAAAAAAATCCATAGATTTAATCAATTTGCTGATTATATTCAATTAAACGGGCAGGAGTTACTCTCGCGATTAGAGGTCAAATAGCCATTATGTGCGGCGGCATTAGCCGGGCGGCACGAGCGTAATCACAAACACAGAGTCATTTTATTTAGATTGTACCTCGTTACGACGGATCGATGGGATCCACGAGCTCCGTGTCACCCGCAGCCCTAATAACCATTACAAGCCTGATGTCAGAGATTTTAATTTCACGGCGCGTCGTTCATCAGGTGCGGGTTAAGCGATCCGAATCCCCCAACCCATTATTCATAAGGTCACAATGTTTACAGGTTTATTCCTTTCCAGGTCACGAAAATAAAATATGGGCCCTTACCCCATATGCTATACTGCTTGAAGAAGGCACAGGTGTAGTGCCGAAACGCGTCCAGTAACCCCCCCCCCCCACACACTTTTTTTGGAATAAATTTTTGATATTTTAACTTGATTCTCATCTCTGGTTTTACGCTGTTATGGGATAGATTCCCCCTTACTATTTCATCCCTTTAGAGAGAGGAGAATATTTTAAAGGTGAAAGCAGAGGAATTCCCCCCCCCCTCCCTCCCTTTTTCGTCCCCATCTGGATGGTAATACAGAGCTGGAGACAGAAGCTGAAAGGCATTGCAGGAGAGAGGGCTAAGGTACTCACCTTATTAAGAAGTACCATTCACCTTTAAGCTGAGCCTGAGAAAACCGAGGCTCCAACATTGGTGAGTTGAACAAAAAATTGCAATTACTCAGAATATACGTCCTGTGTCACGCTATGGGAGCGCTGTCTCTCTGTATGTGTTTTATTTTACGGATAACTGGAAGACCCAGGAAAAGGGGGAACGTCACCCTGTATCTGACGTGAGGCATTTCAACCTAGAGCCAGGACTTATTAGGCTCTATAATTTGTGAGTGATTTTCATATATATATTCACTTCACAAATTACAACAGTCTGCACTATTGTCTCTCTTTTTGTCTTCCTCATATATGCTACGGAATCTACCAACTGAGCAGAGGAAGCATAACGTTGGAACATTTTGTCTGAAGTGTGACCTACATACTGTATGGTGACTAGGAGTCACGGAGTCACCTTTTTCACGTGCACTTTATACAGTCATAGGCCGTCCAGAGACTATCAGATAACCTAATAAAAGGACTGTCTTATGACTTTTTTGATGTCACATCAACACATATTTTGTGTCTGCACTTTATGAATGGAATAGGATATATAAGCACATGCACTTTATATGTACTTTATATGCATTTTGCACATGTGGATTCTTATACACTTTGCGCTATAGGAGCAGATTTGTACGCATGACTTAAGGATTTATCACCATTGTTGTTGCTTATTTTGCACAGAATTGCTATTTGCACAATACTAGTGTAACATTGACTGGGCAGTAACAGTGATATAGAAAGGGTAGTAGATACATGGAATAACCTCCCAGTGGGGGCAGTATCTACTACCCTTTCTATATCACTGTTACTGCCCCCACTGGGAGGATATTCTATGTATCTACTACCCTTTCTATATCACTGTTACTGCCCCCACTGGGAGGCTATTCTATGTATCTACTACCCTTTCTATATCACTGTTACTGCCCCCACTGGGAGGCTATTCCATGTATCTACTACCCTTTCTATATCACTGTTACTGCTCCCACTGGGAGGATATTCCATGTATCTACTACCCTTTCTATATCACTGTTACTGCCCCCACTGGGAGGATATTCCATGTATCTACTACCCTTTCTATATCACTGTTACTGCTCCCACTGGGAGGATATTCCATGTATCTACTACCCTTTCTATATCACTGTTACTGCTCCCACTGGGAGGATATTCCATGTATCTACTACCCTTTCTATATCACTGTTACTGCCCCCACTGGGAGGATATTCCATGTATCTACTACCCTTTCTATATCACTGTTACTGCCCCCACTGGGAGGATATTCCATGTATCTACTACCCTTTCTATATCACTGTTACTGCTTCCACTGGGAGGCTATTCCATGTATTTACTACCCTTTCTATATCACTGTTTCTGCCCCACTGGGAGGCTATTCCATGTATTTACTACCCTTTCTATATCGCTGTTACTGCCCCCACTGGGAGGTTATTCCATGTATCTACTACCCTTTCTATATCGCTGTTACTGCCCCCACTGGGAGGCTATTCCATGTATCTACTACCCTTTCTATATCGCTGTCACTGCCCACACTGGGAGGCTATTCCATGTATTTACTACCCTTTCTATATCACTGTTACTGCCCCCACTGGGAGGCTATTCTATGTATCTACTACCCTTTCTATATCACTGTTACTGCCCCCACTGGGAGGCTATTCCATGTATCTACTACCCTTTCTATATCACTGTTACTGCTCCCACTGGGAGGATATTCCATGTATCTACTACCCTTTCTATATCACTGTTACTGCCCCCACTGGGAGGCTATTCCATGTATTTACTACCCTTTCTATATCACTGTTTCTGCCCCACTGGGAGGCTATTCCATGTATTTACTACCCTTTCTATATCACTGTTACTGCCCCCACTGGGAGCCTATTCCATGTATCTACTACCCTTTCTATACCGCTGTTACTGCCCCCACTGGAAGGTTATTCCATGTATCTACTACCCTTTCTATATCGCTGTTACTGCCACCACTGGGAGGCTATTCCAGGTATCTACTACCCTTTCTATATCGCTGTCACTGCCCACACTGGGAGGCTATTCCATGTATTTACTACCCTTTCTATATCGCTGTTACTGCCCCCACTGGGAGGCTATTCCAGGTATCTACTACCCTTTCTATATCACTGTTACTGCCCCCACTGGGAGGCTATTCCAGGTATCTACTACCCTTTCTATATCACTGTTACTGCCCCCACTGAGAGGCTATTCCAGGTATCTACTACCCTTTCTATATCGCTGTTACTGCCCCCACTGGGAGGCTATTCCAGGTATCTACTACCCTTTCTATATCACTGTTACTGCACCCACTGGGAGACTATTCCACGTATCTACTACCCTTTCTATATCACTGCTTCTGCCCCCCCCCGGGTCTCAGAAACTGATGGACACAGCAGTAAATGATTTCGTCGCAGGGGAAAATGTATCTCGACTGAATAAAAGCAGGGAGAATTAAAGCTGCCGGCGCCCGTGGAGGCCAATCCATTGGGGGCATTTATTGGGAAGGAATCAGACGCCATGAATAGAGAGCGAGGAGCGCGCGCTGCGCCACGGAGCAGGTTTTCAATGCGAGGAGGCATGTGAATGGCAGGCTCCAGAATCGGCCCTTATCTTTTTCTTCTAGTGAAAGCAGATCGAAAAGTGTCGCGCTGCGGTTTCCGTCTCGCCGTTCCCAGAGATCGATAGATAGGCTCCCGGCGCTGAAATAACACGCGCGGAGTGTGTGTGTGGGGGGGGGGGAAGAGTGCTCGTATTGATTGTCAAACCACAGCCAGGTTGGAAATGACATCTATTTCTGCCGGGATCCCGGAGCCGAGGGAAACGGTTAAACAATGCACCGCGTCTCCCGTCGACGCTTATTAAAGGGATTCAACATGGCCGCCGCGCGCCACAACGAACAGTATGACCCCGGCCTCTACCCAACGGCGAGCGGAACTGAAAAGCTGCAACGCTACGTAACGGACGCGTCTCACAGCGGAGAAAAGGTTCTGGTCATAAAAATCTGCTATTTATTATACCATGTATTCGCCAACACGTGAGTAACGGCCCCCCTCCCACCCTGCGCGCGTCTAAAGAACCAGAGCGAGATTTCATATTGATTTCCCATGAAAACAATTAGAGCCTTATTCAGCGAAAATAATTACAAATGGAGTCATTTCGCTACAGTTAACAGGATGACGGTCCCTTATCTTCTTTATTATTCTCACTCGGCTCGTTTTTAAAAGCGCAGGACGTGAGCTACGCGGGATCAGCCGAATATCCGGGGGATAAGTCTCCAAAAACAGGAGGTTATTGACCCATTCATTCTTTGTCGGGTCTAATTAATTTCATCCTCTGGTCCTTACACACCTGTGATTTGCTGCTCCCACTGGGAGGCTATTCCATGTATCTACTACCCTTTCTATATCACTGTTACTGCTCCCACTGGGAGGCTATTCCATGTGTCTACTACCCTTTCTATATCACGGTTACTGCTCCCACTGGGAGGTTATTCCAGGTATCTACTACCCTTTCTATATCACTGTTACTGCCCCACTGGGAGGCTATTCCATGTATCTACTACCCTTTCTATATCACGGTTACTGCTCCCACTGGGAGGTTATTCCAGGTATCTACTACCCTTTCTATATCACTGTTACTGCCCCCACTGGGAGGCTATTCCAGGTATCTACTACCCTTTCTATATCACTGTTACTGCTCCCACTGGGAGGTTATTCCATGTATCTACTACCCTTTCTATATCACTGTTACTGCTCCCACTGGGAGGTTATTCCATGTATCTACTACCCTTTCTATATCACTGTTACTGCCCCACTGGGAGGCTATTCCATGTATCTACTACCCTTTCTATATCACTGTTACTGCTCCCACTGGGAGGCTATTCCAGGTATCTACTTCCCTTTCTATATCACTGTTACTGCTCCCACTGGGAGGATATTCCATGTATCTACTACCCTTTCTATATCACTGTTACTGCCCCACTGGGAGGCTATTCCATGTATCTACTACCCTTTCTATATCACTGTTACTGCTCCCACTGGGAGGATTTTCCATGTATCTACTACCCTTTCTATATCACTGTTACTGCCCCACTGGGAGGCTATTCCAGGTATCTACTACCCTTTCTATATCACTGTTACTGCCCCCACTGGGAGGCTATTCCATGTATCTACTACCCTTTCTATATCACTGTTACTGCTCCCACTGGGAGGCTATTCCATGTATCTAATACCCTTTCTATATCACTGTTACTGCCCCCACTGGGAGGCTATTCCATGTATCTACTACCCTTTCTATATCACTGTTACTGCTCCCACTGGGAGGATATTCCATGTATCTACTACCCTTTCTATATCACTGTTACTGCCCCACTGGGAGGCTATTCCATGTATCTACTACCCTTTCTATATCACTGTTACTGCTCCCACTGGGAGGCTATTCCATGTATCTAATACCCTTTCTATATCACTGTTACTGCCCCCACTGGGAGGATATTCCATGTATCTAATACCCTTTCTATATCACTGTTACTGCCCCCACTGGGAGGCTATTCCATGTATCTACTACCCTTTCTATATCACTGTTACTGCTCCCACTGGGAGGATATTCCATGTATCTAATACCCTTTCTATATCACTGTTACTGCCCCCACTGGGAGGCTATTCCATGTATCTACTACCCTTACTATATCACTGTTACTGCCCCCACTGGGAGGATATTTACTTTGTATCACTGTGCCCGTATTACACGCCGTTTGTGCGCAGTGGTGGGCTCCTTCCTATCCGCACCGGATCTACGGTCCATGTGATTGGGATGAGATGGCAGGAGCGTTTGATAAAGAGTTTTTTTTACCTTGATGAATAGACGCCCTTTGTTAGCGGGTCAGGTACCGTCGCTCCCGCTTGCGGCTGAGAATATACAGGAAGAAAGTCCTCCAGGCTGGGCCGTTTGATGAGGCCATTAGTCCTGGAGGGTTACACAGCGGGTCCAATCGGTCGGCAGCGCGCTGGATAAATGGCGCTCTCTGTGCGGTGGAACCGGCTCCCGCTGAGTAACAGGAGATAATGAAGCTTCCAGTGAAATCCATTAAAAAGATACAAATTGTGCGATACATTGTGTAGACACAAAGTAACTCCAGGCTCCTCTTAAAGGGATAGACATTCATCCGCTTCACTCGACCCCTTCACAAAAAGGAATCAATAAGAGCACAATAAACGTCTACGTCAGCCGGCCGCGAGCTTTGTGTATGTGGATTAAAGGATGTGCTTTGCTCAGCCGGTGCAGCGCTGCCTGATACGGCCGGGATACGGAGAATCCAATGCTGGCGGAGACAACCTGTGAAATTTATATATATATATTATATATAGGGATGCACCGATACCACTTTTTTAAGACCAAGTACGAGTACCGATACTTTTGTTCAAGTACTCACCGATACCAAGTACCGATACTTTTATTTTATGTCATGTGACCGCTTTCCAATAAGAACAGACCTCATATAAAGCCCCCAGGTCTCATAGATATGCCCCCCAGCTCATGAATATGCCCCCCAGCTCATGGATATTGCCCCCCAGCTCATGGATTATGCCCCAGCTCATGGATTTGTCCCCCAGCTCATGGATTTGTCCCCCAGCTGATGGATACTGCCCCAGCTCATGGATATGCCCCCCAGCTCGTGGATAATGCCCCCCAGCTCATGGATTCCCCCGCCCTCCGCTCATGGATAATGCCCCCCCAGCTCATGGATAATGCCCCCCCAGCTCACCTGGAGCTCTCCGCTCATACTTACCTTCCTTCAGCGACGCTGGGAAAGTCTTTGCGCGCTCCTTGGAAGGTCCCCAGCCGTGACCACGTGGGACCATGTGATCATGATCGCGGCTGGGGTCCTTCCAACGAGTGCACGCGCGGAAACTTTCCCAGCGTCGCTCAGGAAGGTAAGTATGAGCGGAGAGCAGCTGCAGGGCCTGTCTGAATGCTCTATCGGCATTCAGACAGGCCCTGCAGCTGCTCTCCTCACTTTGTTTATACTTACCTTCCTTTAGCGACGCCGGGAAAGTTTCCGCGCGTGCGCTCGTTGGAAGGACCCCAGCCGCGATCACATGGTCCCACATGGTCGCGGGTGGGGACCTTCCAAGGAGCGCGAGTGAAGACTTTCCCGGCGTCACTAAAGGAAGGTAAGTATAAACAAAGTGAGGAGAGCAGCTGCAGGGCCTGTCCGAATGCTGATAGAGCATTCGGACAGCCGCCCCAGCCCCTAGGATGCCGGCTCGCCGGCTCAATGCCGGCTTCCGGTATCGGAAAAAAATATCGGGGGTACTGCACGAGTACCAAGTACTCCTGCAGTACCCGGTATCGGCACCGATACCGATACTAGTATCGGTGCAACCCTAATTATATACAAAAAAAATAGCGGCTCTCCCCAACATGGATCAACAAGAAATCTATATCCGCCAACACGATCCAGGCCGACGACCTCCAGCAGCGGCTGTGCAAAGTGCGGAACCGGCACACGGGGTGCCATTACATCACAGCGCCGCGCACATTACCAGCATTACAACACAGACAGGACACACAATTGACCATTATCTCAGTCACCCTGGTTAAGTTTTATAATCTAGTTTTCGTTTGTTACCATAAGGTGAGGGGGTGTCAGTACACAGGGTGGGTATCAGGCATGTACTGGCCATAGGGACTACAGGGAGATTCCTGGTGGGCCTATGGCTCAGTGAGAATGCCGGTTCAGCGCGCCGTGCACTGCGCTTAATGGGTGAGGTGAGAAATTCCTCATGACTGTAAAACAGACGCAGTCTGCCGCAATCTCATATTGGAGCCACCGTGCTGGTAAGACCCGCTTTGCATCCGCCTCAACTTTAAGACATGGTGCGCGCTCAACCTCAGTGTTTCTTTACCCAATCACTCTGCAGCAACTCCTGTATCTGTAACGCGATCCGGTTGGTTTATAGACTATTTTTGAGCGTGTTTACATAATTAAAATGGGCCAGTCTGGATGATGGGCTGATTTTTTTCCCCAGTCCAGCCCTGGTGGGTATCCGCATGCAGTAAATCTCCCTCTCACAGTCAGCATCCACAAGGAGTATTGATTGTGGCCCAATCCCACCCAGTCCATAGACAGAGCTACATGCAGGGCGAATACAGAAGCTTAGTTTTCAATGGCACAACACACACATGGGATGGGCAGATCAACAAAGGTAAAACACGCCCCCAGCATTCCCATACTCAAGTCACCTCCTCCCCCACACACACTTGTAAAGTGACATGCAGTAGTGCTGCAGCATTGTATATTTACAGCGCCATCACTTTGCACGCTTTACAATTTAACTGTTTGTGTTTTTTGAATCCATCTTTTTATCTATGTATCCAGCCCTCAATCTCTCTGCCTCTAGCTGTTTGTATGTATGTGCATATACACTATATTGCCAAAAGTATTGGCTCACCTGCCTTGACTCGCATATGAATTTAAGTGACATCCCATTCCAAGAGGAAGGGGCCAGCTCCAAACTGTTCCCACAAAGTTGGGAGCATGGAATTGTCCAACATGTCTTGGTATGCTGAAGCATTCAGAGTTCCTTTCACTGGAACTAAGGGGCCAAGCCCAGCTCCTGAAAAACAACCCCACACCATAACCCCCCCCCCTCCACCAAACTTTACACTTGGCACAATGCAGTCAGACAAGTACTGTTCTCCTGGCAACCACCAAACCCAGACTCCTCCATCAGATTGCCAGATGGAGAAGCGGGATTCGTCACTCCAGAGAACGCGTCTCCACTGCTCTAGAGTCCAGTGGCGGCGTGCTTTACACCACTGCATCCGATGCTTTGCATTGCACTTGGTGATGTATGGCTTGGATGCAGCTGCTCGGCCATGGATGGAAACCCATTCCATGAAGGTCTCTGCGCACTGTTCTTGAGCTCATCTGAAGGCCACATGAAGTTTGGAGGTCTGTATCAATGGACTCTGCGCCTCAGCATCCGCTGACCCCGCTCCATCAGTTTACGTGGCCTACCACTTCGTGGCTGAGTTGCTGTCGTTCCCAAACACTTCCACGTTCTTATAATACAGCTGACAGGTGACTGTGGAATATTTAGGAGCGAGGAAATTTCACGACTGGATTTGTTGCACAGGTGGCATCCTATCACAGCTCCACGCTGGAATTCAATGAGCTCCTGAGAGTGACACATTCTTTCACAAATGTTTGTAAAAACAGTCTGCATGCCTAGGTGCTTGATTTTATACACCTGTGGCCATGGAAGTGATTGGAACACCTGATTCTGATTATTTGGATGGGTGAGAGAATACTTTTGGCAATATATTGTGTATATATATATATCTATCTAGAGGTCTCTGTCTCTCCCTGTAGTGGTTTCTGTCCCTCACACCCTTTAGTAGTCTCTCTCTCTCCCTCTAGTCATGTCTGTTACTAGCGGTCTTTCTCTCTCTCCCTCCAGTGGTCTCTGTCTTTAGCGGTCTCTCTCTCTCTAGTCATGTCTGTCTCTAGCAGTCTCTCTCTCTCCCTCCAGTGGTCTGTCTCTAGCAGTCTCTCTCTCCCTCCAGTGGTCTGTCTCTGGCAGTCTCTCTCTCCCTCTAGTCATGTCTGTCTCTAGCAGTCTCTCTCCCTCTAGTTGTGTCCGTCTCTAGCAGTCTCTCTCTCTCCCTCTAGTGGTCTCTGTCTCCAGCAGTCTCTCTCTACCTCCAGTGGTCTGTGTCTCTAGCAGTCTCTCTCTCCCTCCAGTGATCTCTGTCTCAGTCTCTCGCTCTCTCCCTTCAGTGGTCTCTGTGTCTATTGGTCTCTGTCTCTAGCAGTCTCTCTCTCTCTCTCTCCAGTGGTCTGTCTCTAGCAGTCTCTCTCTCCCTCCAGTGATCTCTGTCTCAGTCTCTCGCTCTCTCCCTTCAGTGGTCTCTGTGTCTATTGGTCTCTGTCTCTAGCGGTCTCTCTCTCTCTCTAGTCGTGTCTGTCTCTAGCAGTCTCTCTCTCTCCCTCCCTCCCTCCAGTGGTCTCTGTCTCTAGCAGTCTCTCTCCCTCCCTCCAGTGGTCTCTGTCTCTAGCAGTCTCTCTCTCCCTCCCTCCAGTGGTCTCTGTCTCTAGCAGTCTCTCTCTCCCTCCAATGGTCTAGGTCTCTAGTAGTCTCTCCCTCCAATGGTCTGTCTCTAGCAGTCTCTCTCTCCCTCCAGTGGTCTCTATCAGTCTCTCTCTCTCTCCTCTAGTGGTCTGTCTCCAGTGGTCTCTCTCTCTCCCTCTAGTGCTGTCTCCAGTGGTCTCTCTCTCCCTCTAGTAGTGTGTCTCCAGCGGTCTCTCTCTCTCCCTCTAGTCGTGTCTGTCTCTAGCAGTCTCTCTCCCTCTAGTCATGTCTGTCTCTAGCAGTCTCTCTCTCCCTCTAGTGGTCTGTCTCCAGCAGTCTCTCTCTCTCTCCCTTTAGTGGTCTCTCTCCCTCTAGTGGTCTGTCTCTAGCAGTCTCTCTCTCAGCAGTTTGTCTCTCTCTCCCTCTAGTGGTCTCTCTCTCTAGCGGTATCTGTTTCTAGTGGTCTCTCTAGCGGTCTCTTTCTCTCTCCCTCTAGTGGTCTCTAGCGGTCTCTTTCTCCCTCTAGCTGTCTCTCTTTAGAGAATCACTTACCTATAGATTAAAAGACAAAATAAGGATAAACCTGTTCAATGACAGGACTGTACAAATAGTGGGTCACCCGCTGAGACGTAGAGCAGGGATTTTCAGACATGAGGATGTGAAGACGTGGAATTCCCTGAGCTCGGTGTTAACTCTCTTCATATAGAGGTCGAATGTCTCTGGATAAGCCGGATATTGTATCATATATTATACATTGTATTATTACGTTAAAACGCACATTTTTCTGCAGTTTTTTTGCGGCTTTCCCTGGTGATACACGGTTACTATCCGACAACATAAAACTGAATGAAGAGATATACCCGACCCGTCTCACCTGGCCATCCCGGTAATCAGGCCGATAAAACGACATTAATGGAACGGCCGCCGAACGGGGGGAGGGCCGAGCGGCTGAAACCCGCTTTTTAATTTTTTTTTAATGTTTTTCGTGTCTGAGGTTTGACATTAAGAAACTTTTGTATTCTGCATTATTTAATAGCGCTGTAAATAATTAAACGTCGGAACGCCTGATAAAAGTCGTCCTCGCTCCGGTCTGTCGGGTTTAATGCGCCTGATTGGGGGGGGGGGCGGCGGCAATCAGGATTCTGTATTAATGACCTTAAACACAAAAACGAGGAGGAAGAAAAAAAATTACACCAAGAATAGAATAAAAAAAATAGAATAAAATATACATTAAAAGAAAAAAAAAGGAGCCGTCTCGCGAATCTTCCTTCGACAAGTAGAGCAAAACAGATTCCTCCCGGGTCCCCCCCCCGGTTCTGATGATCAGAGAAATGAATGCCTTCGCGGCAAGTGATTATGGGGGGCCGGGCTGTCGTGATTCTCGGGGGCCGGGCGGGCTGTCGTGATTCTCGGGGGCTGGGCTGTCGTGATTATGGGGGGCCGGGCTGTCGTGATTATGGGGGGCCGGGCTGTCGTGATTATGGGGGGCCGGGCTGTCGTGATTATCGGGGGCCGGGCTGTCGTGATTATGGGGGGCCGGGCTGTCGTGATTATGGGGGGCCGGGCTGTCGTGATTATGGGGGGCCGGGCTGTCGTGATTATCGGGGGCCGGGCTGTCGTGATTATCGGGGGCCGGGCTGTCGTGATTATAGGGGGCCGGGCTGTCGTGATTATGGGGGGCCGGGCTGTCGTGATTATGGGGGGCTGGGCTGTCGTGATTATCGGGGGCCGGGCTGTCGTGATTATGGGGGCCGGGCTGTCGTGATTATGGGGGGCCGGGCTGTCGTGATTATCGGGGGCCGGGCTGTCGTGATTATGGGGGGCCGGGCTGTCGTGATTATCGGGGGCCGGGCTGTCGTGATTATCGGGGGCCGGGCTGTCGTGATTATCGGGGGCCGGGCTGTCGTGATTATGGGGGGCCGGGCTGTCGTGATTATCGGGGGCCGGGCTGTCGTGATTATAGGGGGCCGGGCTGTTGTGATTATCGGGGGCTGGGCTGTCGTGATTATCGGGGGCCGGGCTGTCGTGATTATCGGGGGCCGGGCTGTCGTGATTATAGGGGGCCGGGTTGTTGTGATTATCGGGGGCTGGGCTGTCGTGATTATCGGGGGCCGGGCTGTCGTGATTATCGGGGGCCGGGCTGTCGTGATTATCGGGGGCCGGGCTGTCGTGATTATAGGGGGCCGGGCTGTTGTGATTATCGGGGGCTGGGCTGTCGTGATTATCGGGGGCCGGGCTGTCGTGATTATCGGGGGCCGGGCTGTCGTGATTATAGGGGGCCGGGTTGTTGTGATTATCGGGGGCTGGGCTGTCGTGATTATCGGGGGCCGGGCTGTCGTGATTATCGGGGGCCGGGCTGTCGTGATTATAGGGGGCCGGGCTGTCGTGATTATCGGGGGCTGGGCTGCCTCCATTGCACTTAATTTCTGCTTTTATGTCAATGTTTCCGTTTCAGAGAGGAAAATAAACCCATCAATACTTGACCTTTGCCGCTAATCGATATGTTCCCGCAGCACCACGGCCTGGATACGCGGACGCAGGGACCCCCCATATACAGAGTCCAGGGTCTCAATACGGTCACATTAACCCTTAAAGAGCCCGTGGGGGAATGGATCCCTGTTTGTGTCTATGGGGCCATTATTACAGGAGGAAGACCAGGGACCAGGCGCCATATTAACAATGGAGAGAAGCTCCTCCCACTGCGTGCGCTGAATGTATCGCAGGGATAATCACTTTCAAAGCCATTAAAATAAAGTAAATAGACCAGCTTCTCATATTCCTACACTCCCCAGGGTCCTCTGCTCCTGCAGTGAGGCAGGCATAGGGCAGGAAGAGGCTGAGATCTCCCAGCCAATCACAATGCTCGCATTGATTTTAATTGGGGAAGCTCTGCGTATCCTGTAATGCAGCGCACGGGAAGTGATCAGTATCGAAGCGATCTGCACCACGATACAGCAATGGGTGTGTGTGAATGCAGGGATGTATTGCTGTGACTCTTTGCAACAGCGGCACCGGGCGCGGTGTGTTTGTGTGAATGCAGGGGTGTATTCATATGGAGTGTTGCAGTGTGTATGTGGGATTGGATGCAGCAGTGATTGTAGCAGCGAGTTTGTGTGAATGTTGGATTGTGTTGTTATGGAGTGTTACAGTATGTGTACGTTTGGATGCAGCAGTGGGTTAGACCAGTGTGTGTGTGAATGCAGGAGGTGTATTTGTACAGTGCTTCTGTCTATGGGTTTGCCTAATGTTGGTTTTGCAAACAGATAATCTGGAACTACACTGTTCCTGCTTGCCGTCAGACTGAGCATCATGGGACATGCAGTTCAGAGGCACCTGGTTACCCATCGCTGGTTTTGTGAATTCATACCTCGGGGTTTAGTACGGTCAGATTCATTGTACTCCAAATACAAGGAATGCCCACATGACGCGTCTGCGCTACTGCCTGTGCTTGTTCCCTCTCCTTCGAAAGAGTCTATTAAATAATCCCCTCGCCGCCGTCACCCGATTATCATCTGGCGGCGTGTCACAATGCGGCGGCGCTCGGCCTGCCGGTCACAGCTCTATTTGGCGTCTGCTTAATTCTTCTCACAAACAATGGAAATTGGATTTAGTTTTCTATGAAAAGTGGTTTAATGGCGGCCTTTTGTTTTCCTGATTCGTAATAAAGGATAATAAATTACAAATTAGCGCGTGCAATTTATCTTCAGCAGGTCGCGCTGCGGCTTTCATACGGCGCCTTTTCTCCCTTTAACACGGAAACAGCGTGACGCGCTCGCCGCTTTGAACCTGGGAAATCGTGTAAAACCATTTAATCTTTTGGTGGTTTTTTTATGTTGCTTCTCCGGTACCTGAAAGCCGAGATGTCTGTGAAAGACCCGTATATTAATCAATGCAGCCAGAAAACAGCTGCACCCCCTGCACTTCAATGGATTTTATATTTCCGCTAAAAAGCAACGCTTTACAATAAAGTAATAAGTTACAAATAAAGGCTCAACTTTCTCATATACTCCCGATTAAATACCCACACCCTGTCACTCTTTCTTCTCCTAATATTCCACATTTTAGGGGCTCCTCCATATATTCAGGGTGTGGGGGTGTATTTTTAGGGGTTCCTCCATATATTCAGGGTGTGGGGGTGTGTTTTTAGGGGTTCCTCCATATATTCAGGGTGTGCGGGTGTCTTTAGGGGTTCCTCCATATATTCAGGGTGTGCGGGTGTCTTTAGGGGTTCCTCCATATATTCAGGGTGTGGGGGTGTATTTTTAGGGGTTCCTCCATATATTCAGGGTGTGGGGGTGTGTTTTTAGGGGTTCCTCCATATATTCAGGGTGTGCGGGTGTCTTTAGGGGTTCCTCCATATATTCAGGGTGTGCGGGTGTCTTTTTAGGGGTTCCTCCATATATTCAGGGTGTGCGGGTGTCTTTAGGGGTTCCTCCATATATTCAGGGTGTGCGGGTGTCTTTAGGGGTTCCTTCATATATTCAGAGTGTGCGGGTGTCTTTAGGGGCTCCTCCATATATTCAGGGTGTGCGGGTGTCTTTAGGGGCACCTCCATATATTCAGGGTGTGTGAGTGTATTTTTAGGGGTATCTCCATATATTCAGGGTGTGCGGGTGTCTTTTTAGGGGCTCCTCCATATATTCAGGGTGTGCGGGAGCGCTTTTAGGGGCTCCTCCATATATTCTGGGTTTGCGGGAGCGCTTTTAGGGGCTCCTCCATATATTCTGGGTTTGCGGGTGTATAACAGAGCTGCACAGTATAAATCTCTCAGCACGGAGTCTGTAAACTCTATTAAACAATGTTAGAAATCACTTGCTGTAAATAAGATTTTCTACTGTAATGCTCTTTTGCCCCCCACCCCCACTGACACCCTCCAGCTGGGTTACACCTTCTTGCTTTACCTCTTGGTCCTGACTTTCTGCATTTTGGGAATAAGGATACATAGTGTTGGCCTCCACCTGTCTGGGTATCCATGGCACGGACTGTTGGCCCAGGCAGGAACCTAATAATAACTACGACACAGTGATACAGTAAACAATATAAACTTGTATTGAAAGATAAACGGCAGCATAAAAGGGTTTGCAGGTAAAACAGTAACTAGACACACCAGCTGCTGTCTGACCTCCCAGCCCAGGACCCCCCCAAACAACCTGCAACCACCCTGATCATCGCCCTAGTGACAGCGATGATGGGTACCAGTTGGTGCACAGAGTAGTTGGGGCCCTTTAGAATAACAACCGGTTACTCAGCTGACAATGTAGATATGGCTGTGGGTAAAGTCTGCTCGGCGGCTGTGGGTAAAGTCCGCTCGGCGGCTGTGGGTAAAGTCCGCTCGGTGGCTGTGGGTAAAGTCCGCTCGGCGGCTGTGGGTAAAGTCCGCTCGGCGGCTGTGGGATTCCTCCTTAGTGTAGAGATGGATAGAGGGCCCTGTCAGCGTGACAGAGGGAGAAGATACTCGTTACCGCACAACTTCAGCTGCTCACGGTCCCAGGAAGGACTCCCGGACATCTTAGCAATCTGCAGCTTCTGGACCAAATCTGAATCGCGCTGCACGCAGAATCTCCTCCGCCAGAAGTAAAACGCCGCCAGCACTCTGCTTCGCCCGCGGCTTCCTTACACGGGGTCCCTCTCCAATACTCTGCTTCGCCCGCGGCTTCCTTACACGGGGTCCCTCTCCAGCACTCTGCTTCGCCCGCGGCTTCCTTACACGGGTCCCTCTCCAGCACTCTGCTTCGCCCGCGGCTTCCTTACACGGGTCCCTCTCCAGCACTCTGCTTCGCCCGCGGCTTCCTTACACGGGGTCCCTCTCCAGCACTCTGCTTCGCCCGCGGCTTCCTTACACGGGGTCCCTCTCCAGCACTCTGCTTCGCCCGCGGCTTCCTTACACGGGTCCCTCTCCAGCACTCTGCTTCGCCCGCGGCTTCCTTACACGGGGTCCCTCTCCAGCACTCTGCTTCGCCCGCGGCTTCCTTACACGGGTCCCTCTCCAGCACTCTGCTTCGCCCGCGGCTTCCTTACACGGGGTCCCTCTCCAATACTCTGCTTCGCCCGCGGCTTCCTTACACGGGTCCCTCTCCAGCACTCTGCTTCGCCCGCGGCTTCCTTACACGGGGTCCCTCTCCAGCACTCTGCTTCGCCCGCGGCTTCCTTACACAGGGTCCCTCTCCAGCACTCTGCTTCGCCCGCGGCTTCCTTACACGGGGTCCCTCTCCAGCACTCTGCTTCGCCCGCGGCTTCCTTACACGGGGTCCCTCTCCAGCACTCTGCTTCGCCCGCGGCTTCCTTACACGGGTCCCTCTCCAGCACTCTGCTTCGCCCGCGGCTTCCTTACACGGGGTCCCTCTCCAGCACTCTGCTTCGCCCGCGGCTTCCTTACACGGGTCCCTCTCCAGCACTCTGCTTCCTTACACGGGGTCCTCTCCAGCACTCTGCTTCCTTACACGGGGTCCCTCTCCAGCACTCTGCTTCGCCCGCGGCTTCCTTACACGGGGTCCCTCTCCAGCACTCTGCTTCGCCCGCGGCTTCCTTACACGGGTCCCTCTCCAGCACTCTGCTTCCTTACACGGGGTCCCTCTCCAGCACTCTGCTTCCTTACACGGGGTCCCTCTCCAGCACTCTGCTTCGCCCGCAGCTTCCTTACACGGGGTCCCTCTCCAGCACTCTGCTTCGCCCGCAGCTTCCTTACACGGGGTCCCGCTCCAGCACCCTCGCCACAGGAACAGTCCAGCATAGGGTTACCACCTTTTCTTGAAGCCAAACACTAACAACGTGTAGCAAAATATTTTTTCTGCTCACGGGTATACGCGCAGACACGCAGTCACACACATATACATGTCCTTCCCTTTCACATCACATTTTAGTCCCTTTCACCCCCAAATCAGCCCCTTTAATCTGCAAATAAGCCCCTTTCACCCCAAACTTCCACACACTGTACACATACAGATGAGAGTGGGAGAGAAAGGGGGGTGAGAAGAAAAGGGGGACAGGATGAAAAGGGGGGAGAGAAGCAGGAGAGAAAAGGGGAGTGAAATGGGGAGTGAGGGGGAAAGAGAAGGGGAAAGTGGGGGAGAGAAAGGGGGTGAGAGGGGGAAAGGGGGAGTGAGAAGGGGAAGAGGAATGGGGAGAGAGAGGGGGAAAGTGGTAGTGAGAGGGGGAAGAGGAAAGGGGGACAGTGAGAGGGGGATGAGAAGGGTGGAGAGGGAGGAGGACTAGGGGCAATGGGGTGGAGGAGGAGAGAGGGGGGGGAAGAGACAGAGTCCTGCTCTGCCTGTATTACCCGGCTCCTTCCAGCAGCTCCTCAGTCCTTCCTCCCTGTCCCAGCAGCTCCACATGTCACAGCCAGCAAGCACGTGGTCTGGAGCATGTGAGGGAGCAGGGGGCTGATAGGAGGAGGCAGAGTGGGGAGCCAGTGATTGGTGGAGTGCAGCCTGTGTGTGAGTGAAGAAATCATTCAGGGTCCGAGCGGAGGCTGAGTCATGTGTCCGGGTGACAGGTGATCCCAAACCCGGACACATGACCTGAAAAACGGACAGTCCGGGTCAAAACCGGACGGGTGGGAACCCTAGTCCAGCACAATATACTGCAGGCCGATGCGCACTCCCCGATCTCTCCAGCACTGGATGCCGCCGATTCTCCGCGCTCCAGCTTGCTCAGATCCTTGGAAGGTGTCTCTCATGCGACTGCGCTCTCTCTCTGTTCACTCCGTTCTGCTCTGCCCAAGCTTCATGCAATGCTATTCACTTCCTGGCGCCAGAGATTGGTTCCTTCCTCTCCCCGCAAAAGGTTTCTGGGGGATGTAGTCCATGAGTCCAGTACAGTCTTTCCCCATACATTGTACTCTGGCTCCCCCTAGAGGCATAATAGCTGCAGTCCTCAGAGCCAAACCAAACACAGGGCTACACTACACTTGTTCAAATTACATTTTATTGACATAAAAGGCCCTGATAAATCGCAAAAAAGAGACTGGTAATAGCGTGGTCTCAGGCCCCGCCTCCTGCGCATTCCTGAAACACCTGAGGTCATCCTTGCCGTGTTAAATGTTTCCGGTGTCGCATTTAGGTTTCTGGTTCCTTACCTGGCGTTTTCGACAATTAGAAACACGCGTCGTATGCGCGTTTTTTTGATTGACTACGTAGGCGTCCAATGAAAAAGACTTCCTGAGATGCACCATTTCTGTTTCCTGTGTCTTTGTTTAACAGAGGTGAGTGTGTGGTTTGCAGTCGGTTACATGGATATCTACAAACGACGACACAATGCAGCTGCAATAGTTGCAGTTCCTCCAGGTCGGCTGAAAAGTGTGCCTGAAGTCCCTTGGGTGTGGTCTACGCGCTGTAATCAGTGGTGTATTTTGGCCTAGGCCGACAAGGCCTAGGGCGGCACTTTCCAGGGGGCGGCAGCCCGCTCTGGGTGGCCCCACCCCTAAAAATTTTTTATTTTTATTTATTTTTTTACTTTTGCAAAGTATTTTACCAGGAAGGATACATTGAGATTTCACTAATTTTCAAGTATGTCCTGGGTAGGCAAGGCCTAGGCTTTCACTTTCCAGGAGGCAGCAAAAAACCTCACCACTAAATGGGTTACTCACAGAGCACCGAAATGACGCCAACATTTTGGTGTTCTGTAGTTCCCTGCACTTCGGGGAATAAAATTTCCCCACCCTGCAGTGAATTCACCATTCACCGCAGGGTCCCCAAAGTGCATGGAGTCAGCCGCTGAATGCTGCCACCGCAAACCCGTGGCCTGCTGTTTTCAAAAGAACTACTGAACGAAAATGTCTGGAATTTACATATAAGATCCTATGATTGATAAGAAAAAGTTCTGCTATTAAAAAAATGGGGGGGGGGGAAATTTTGCCAAAAAAATAACTGAAAAATTACTAGAAAGGTACTAAAAAAAAATTCAGACTCAAATAATAAATGGTATATTAGATATTGCATAAAAACGGGAATATTTTTAACATTGAAACCTATGGGGTTCGCCTGAATAAACCTGCTGATTGAAACCACCGAACATCAGGGCATTTCACTGCCATTTCTCTGCTGTTTGGTGTTCTCTGAATAGATTAACTATTACTTCTCTATGGGGATTTGCAATGCCTTCAAACAGCAACGTACTTGCTGGCAGTTCGCCAAACTTGTGTGTGAGCATATCACAGAGCAGTGGTGTACTTAGGGGAGTGGCGGGGGGCGGGCCGCCCCAGGTACCAGTGATTATTGGGGTGTCATTAGGGGGTACTAGGAGATGCCACTGTCATTGTGTGTCAGCTTTGAGCTGTGTTCTCAAACAATGAGCAGCAGAGCAGGGCGTTTGCATACGGAATAAAATCGAATAGAATAAAAATCCCCCTCTCCTCCCTCCATAGCTCCTCCCCTGCCCCGCAGCAGCTCTAGAAGAGGGGGATGTGATTTGTGTGCAGAGAGAGAAGATGACAGTAAATGGCAGGTAAAGGGGGGGTATCAGCAGAATATGAAGCCCTGTCTGTTTACTGCTGTTTAAAGTGGACATTTCCTTAACCAGCACTGCAGTGATAGAAATTTGTCATTGAGCTGCCTGGCTCCTGGTGAGGCTCCGTGCGTGCAGGTCACGCGGTCCGGCCAGTCAGGTGGTACTGAGTCTCAGTACCACCTGACTGGCTGAACTACGTGACACGCACGCACGCAGCTGCCCGCCCTTTTGTTAACATTCTGGACTGAACACCCTCCGGGAAGGGAATCAAAGCCACGGTGCACCCTCTGGCAGTGGCACCCCACTGCTGACAAGATGGCTCCACGCACAGGCACAGCTGCGATCCTAACATGGCCTGGGGGGACCTCCTGCTGAACCCGTACACAGTCCCTGCTGACTCTGCACACAGCCCTACCGCGGACGGAGGCAGGTAAATATAGAATAAATAATTGCTGTGTGCTCATATTCACTCGGTTTGCTGGGAGTTATATTGCAGTGGATTCTGATGCACTCATACACACCGAACATTGCATTGCTGGGAGTTTTATTGCTGTGGATTCTGATACGCTGACACACACCACACATTGCATTGCTGTGAGTTTTATTGCTGTGAATTCTGATACGCTGACACACACACCGCATATTGCATTGCTGGGAGTTTTATTGTTGTGGATTCTGATACACTCATACACACTGCACATTGCATTGCTGGGAGTGTTATTGCTGTGGATTCTGTGATACACACTACATATTACTGTGAGTTTTATTGCCCTGGAGCTCTGGGATACGCTCATACACACTGCACATTACTGTGAGTTTTATTGCTGTGCAGTTCTGATATGCTCATACACAGTGCCCACTTCTGTGGGTTTTATTGCTGTGCAGCTCTGTGATACACTCATATGCAGTGCACATTTCTGTGGATATTATTGTTCAACCAATTAGAGCGGCTGTGATCCAGTATACTTGACATGCGTGGCTGTTCTTTGTAAAAATGCTTGAATTTAAACATTTCATAATTTTATTTATCTCAATAGATACATTTGAAATGGTATACAAAATATACAAGTAGGCACTTGGTATCCACTTTTAATATAAAGAGAGGAAAAGGTGGAGCTTAAAGAGGAAGGGTGGGGATTAACCAGGAAGAGGTGTGCCCGAGTTTAGTTAGGACTAGGGCAGCACAAAACCTAAATACACCACTGGCTGTAATACGCCCAGGTGGGAACCATGCACATAGGAAATAATGGGATTTCAGTGTTTGAGGGTTTTACAGCGCGAAGGAACGCGCTGTAAAACGCACAGGTGTGAACCTGGCCTTAAGGTACGGAGATACAATGAAAAAAATTAAAGGGAGCGAGAGGAGCAGCTAGGAGGAAGAGTTGCTTTTGAGAAATATCGAGTTCTAAACACTAGAGCCAGGTCAGACCGGCGCCACAGGTTACTCTAAATGTCTTTAAAAAGTCACTAAACTACTTTAAAAATGAATAAAAATTGCATTTGTTGAGTCAGTGCTCCTTTTTTTCTCTATGCGCCCATTGATTAGGTGACAGGGCCGGTTCAGCCTTTGCCGGAGTTTATATCCGACCGCCATCGATTTTTCTGCTCAAGGATAAATGTCGCTTGTCATATTATTTATTAGGACAGAAGTGAAGACTCTATCGGAAAAGCATTTCTTGGTTTTCCTGCTGTCACCGGGTCTGTTTTGACGGACTTCGCAGGGCCCGTCCCTCAGCGCCGAGATCCTCGCCCTCTCTCCTCCTTGAAATCATGAATAAGGTCACGGCTCCTCCATGTTGTCTCAACATGTAATGATCTACACATGCTGTGTGTGTCAGGAATAGTGCTGCCCTGCAGAATGTAGAATCCATACGCTGCAGGTGATTAATTAGACCATATAATCAGGTCAGTGATTTCCCTTCTGCAATGTCTGCATGTTCCAGGGCAGCTCCTTCCTGTGCTCCTCCTCTGCGCGAAGCAGTAATGAGTTCTTTGGAAAAAAATGGAGGATCCGTTGGCCTTAAACGCCAAGCCTTGGGTTTGTTAAAGTGTCTCTGTCTCGCCAAAAGGAGAACTTTAAACATTTCATCAAAACATCGCTGCGTCCGACTCCCTGACTACTGCATGAATAATTTGTGAAGGCGACGGAGGGCGCGCAGCTCGACTTTCTCTACGCGAAACGTCCTTGTGTCACCGAGGTGACACTGCGTCGCGTTGGCTTACGAGGACTTCAAACCTGATGTGCGGGACGGTGTGTGTGTGTGCGGGGTACGTGGGTAATTCAGAGCGCCGGCTATTCCTGCGGCTGTCAGGCCTCAATGCAGGAGCAGCGGGGAAAAACGACAGACTGTCATGGAGCCGGCGTCGCTCGCATACGTCCTAAATTACATCTGCATGCGCCACTGTCAGCGTGAAAAGTGACAGAACCGGCTGAAACGGCCGCCCATCTCCGAGAGATTCCAACCCGGAGAAACAAACACAGCCAACTGTATAAAACAAGATGATCCGCAACCAATCAGGTTTAAGGAAATTTTTAGTAATTCACAGTATCCAGACAATCCCTAAAACGTCGAGAAATGAATCCTGACAATTTCCACTGAATGATTGGTGAATCAAATGGTATAAAGCACGGCACGGCCCCATACCCCCCCCCCCCCACCCCCGGGCCGAGTGTCCCTACTTACAAGAGACAGTCTCTATTGTGAGGGGAAATATCTATTTGCCATATCCTAATGTCCCTCTTTTTAGGGGCTCCTCCATATATTCAGGGTGTCCGGGTGTCTTTTTAGGGGCTCCTTCATATATTCAGGGTGTGTGGGTGTGTTTTTAGAGGTTCCTCCGTATATTCAGGGTGTGCGGGTGTCTTTTTAGGGGTTCCTCCATATATTCAGGTGTGCGGGTGTCTTTTTAGGGGCTCCTCCATATATTCAGGGTGTGTGGGTGTCTTTTAGGGGTTCCTCCATATATTCAGGGTGTGCGGGTGTCTTTTTAGGGGTTCCTCCATATATTCAGGTGTGCGGGTGTCTTTTTAGGGGCTCCTCCATATATTCAGGGTGTGCGGGTGTCTTTTAGGGGCTCCTCCATATATTCAGGGTGTGTGGGTGTCTTTTTAGGGGTTCCTCCATATATTCAGGTGTGCGGGTGTCTTTTTAGGGGCTCCTCCATATATTCAGGGTGTGCGGGTGTGTTTTAGTGGCTCCTCCATATATTCAGGGTGTGCGGGTGTCTTTTTAGGGGTTCCTCCATATATTCAGGGTGTGCGGGTGTCTTTTTAGGGGTTCCTCCATATAGTCAGGGTGTGCGGGTGTATAACAGAGCTGCACAGCAATAAAATTCCCAGCAAAGAGTCTGTAAACTATAATAAATGCTGTTAGAAAAAAGATACTTTGCTCTTGGTCTAAATGGCAATTTATTGATATAAATGGCCCCTATAGGTGATGACATCATCTAAAAAGTCTGGGAACAGCCTGCTCTCTGGCTCCGCCTCTTGCGCCATTCCCTAAAACATAAGTCCAGGCTGCAATCAGAGAGTTGTGTTGATATAATCTTCTTTGTGACAGTCAGGAGTTTTTAGATTTCAGTTTTTGTATCCAAATCCTAAAATAAAATAGACGCGCTGGGTGATATTATGTTCTCCGCCTTTGGCGCAGGTTTGTTACGCTCCTTCATAGAAGCATCTGAACGCTCTCACAACCCGTTTAAATGACCCGTAGACATTTTTTTTGCGCTCGGCTGATTAATGGAAAGTTTTTTCCAGGCGACAGGTCTGCTTTAATTGAATAAAGATCTAATATAATGAGCCGGCGAGGCTGGCGTAATTAAAGACATCTGCTCCTCGTCTTGGCTCCCGTATTTTATAAGGGCCCGCAGTTGGCGGCAGATCATAAAAGCGCGTTACGAGTTGTGCCGGTTAAGATTAGGGTTAACCTATTTACTCAATAAAGTCTCCATAATCGTATAAAAATGACGTTTCTTGATGAAGGCCATCAATCGCGGCGACGCAATCCATTTACAGCACCCGGCGTGTTGCACATGTGAGCCCCCTCTCTGTTTGTTTGCGGTAAGTGGGGCCGGTCGGACCAGTCCCGTCTCTGCCTTTTTAATCAATTACGGAGATTTCTTTACCTAAACCTTTCGGTAAAAAGCCCGGGCGGTAACACCAGCCGCTTCCGCTGGAAAGCTTTTTATTTCTCCCTGCGTTTTCCCCAGACTCCAAATATCTCAATCTTCTATAAAATAATTACCTGCGCTTCAGTTTGTGCGCGGCTCTGCCCTCACCAACACCGCCACCGCCGCCGCTGCTGCAATGGAGTTGATGGAAAAGAAATAATGAGATTTAAAAAAAGCGGTAAAGTAGAAACGTCTCTCCGTGTGTGTCCATACTCCGTGTGTGTCCATACTCCGTGTGTGTCCATACTCCGTACGTGTCCATACTCCGTACGTGTCCATACTCCGTACGTGTCCATACTCCGTACGTGTCCATACTCCGTACGTGTCCATACTCCGTGTGTGTCCGCTCTCGGCACGAGACGATGATAACCTGGCACGCCGATATTACAGTGGCTCGCTTCATTGTATTGGGGATAGTCCCCATTTAGTGAATAGACCCCTATATCTGGAGTTGAGGTAACACGGGCACCGAGGCAGAATCCCCCCCCCCCCACAGGTTGGCAAAATTTCTATCCAAATTGATAAAGACCAGCAAGTTCAATTTATTTTTACTTTTTCGGAAATGGAGATTCCCAAAAAGACCTGAAGAAAACAAACAATATGGCGGAATGCAGGAAAATCCAGGCTAGACCCACGTGTCGGCGTCCCAGCCTGTGATATTATGTATTCTAGGCACTACGCCTCCCAGAGTCTCTCCAACGCCACCAAACGGACAGAGCCAGGCAGGTCCTCATACCATAGAGATGACTTCATTCATCGTCATTCTCCCGGAGGCGGCTGCAGCGTTTATTAAGGCCTTAGGAGACGCTCATTGAAGAGGCCGCTGTTATTATGAAGAAGATACAGACGTTAAACCTGTACATTTTAATTAAGGGAGGCTGACAATGCTGTCCTGATATCTAGGTGTGTGTGAATGCAGGAGTGTATGTGTTTGAATGTCAGGATGTGCATCATTCACACAGACATTCCAACACAAACCACCATATCAGGTCCTAGTTTGGGTGGGGCCTTGGACATCCGCCTATTTTTCCCAATTATAGAGCCACCTAGGACTCTCGTTACTGTCTGAATGAGTTAACTATTTAATGGCTGCGGTTACGGGAAGTCTGCGCTTTCTGTACCGCGTTACATGAGGAACCTTCAGACTGATAAACATGTCCTTGGAGATCGTCTGGCAGCAGATTTTTCTATAGCGTCACGTTCAGTGTATACGTTTGTAGGACGCCATGTATCGCTGCTATGCTTTGTCCACGCCAACGTAAGCACACCCACCTCAAACCTGGTGGCCGTTGCTCCTCCAACCCACCAGCCGGGTCTCCATGGTGAAGGTCTCTGCATGGAAAGGGTTTTTCACACGAGCGCTCCTCTGCATGCACTCTATTAATTCAAAGCCTTCTTTAAACAAGGAGCCCATTAACCTTAATGGTTTGTAAACGAAGGAGACCAAACGACCTGATCTGCATACAGACTTCATTAGGGCTGGGATAATTCCAGCAAGGACGGCTCGGGGAGGAAGGAAGCCGCTCTCACAATGCAGGCACCGAGGGGAGGATTTATTTGTTTCTGTGCCCCTGGGAGAGGATGCAAGGAGGCAGCAACTGCCTGAACCTCAAAAATAACTTGTCACCAATCCATTCCACAAAAACAAGATATCTTCTGTTTGGTAAATTCTGCAGCATGCACCATGACCGCATCATCAGCGTCACCACCGTCAAGGATCGGCTGTTACAAAGCGAGCGTTTTGGAAATCACAGGACAGAGCTCCACAGCAATAAAACTCACAGTAACGTGCAGTGTGTATGAACGTATCACAGAGCTCCACAGCAATAAAAAACTCACAGTAACGTGCAGTGTGTATGAACGTATCACAGAGCTCCACAGCAATAAAACTCACAGTAACGTGCGGTGTGTATGAGCGTATCACAGAGCTCCACAGCAATAAAACTCACAGTAACGTGCAGTGTGTATGAACGTATCACAGAGCTCCACAGCAATAAAACTCACAGTAACGTGCGGTGTGTATGAGCGTATCACAGAGCTCCACAGCAATAAAACTCACAGTAACGTGCGGTGTGTATGAGCGTATCACAGAGCTCCACAGCAATAAAACTCAGTAATGTGCAATGTGTATGAACGTATCACAGAACTGTACATCAATAAAACTCACAGTAATGTGCAGTGTGTATGAGCATATCAGAGCTCCACAGCAATAAAACTCACAGTAACGTGCAGTGTGTATGAACGTATCACAGAGCTCCACAGCAATAAAACTCACAGTAACGTGCAGTGTGTATGAGCGTATCACAGAGCTCCACAGCAATAAAACTCACAGTAACGTGCGGTGTGTATGAGCGTATCACAGAGCTCCACAGCAATAAAACTCACAGTAACGTGCGGTGTGTATGAGCGTATCACAGAGCTCCACAGCAATAAAACTCACAGTAACGTGCAGTGTGTATGAACGTATCACAGAGCTCCACAGCAATAAAACTCACAGTAACGTGCGGTGTGTATGAGCGTATCACAGAGCTCCACAGCAATAAAACTCACAGTAACGTGCGGTGTGTATGAGCGTATCACAGAGCTCCACAGCAATAAAACTCAGTAATGTGCAATGTGTATGAGCGTATCACAGAACTGTACATCAATAAAACTCACAGTAATGTGCAGTGTGTATGAGCATATCAGAGCTCCACAGCAATAAAACTCACAGTAACGTGCACTGTGTATGAGCGTATCAGAGTTCCACAGCAATAAAACTCACAGTAACGTGCACTGTGTATGAGCGTATCAGAGTTCCACAGCAATAAAACTCACAGTAATGTGCACTGTGTATGAGCGTATCAGAGTTCCACAGCAATAAAACTCACAGTAATGTGCACTGTGTATGAGCGTATCAGAGTTCCACAGCAATAAAACTCACAGTAATGTGCACTGTGTATGAGCGTATCAGAGTTCCACAGCAATAAAACTCACAGTAATGTGCACTGTGTATGAGCGTATCACAGAATCCACAGCAATAAAGCTCACAGTAATGTAATGCACTCTTTTTACATGGGTTTTCCTCTTTAGGTCTGGTGTTACTGACAGACCACAGATCTTCTGGTCTTGATATTTATCTCGTCTTTCTTAACCTTTTATGTACAAATCACATTTTGCAATTTAAGTTCAAATGATGTATCTGGCTGGCGTTTTTACCCGCCTGGCGCACTCTGACAAAATCAAATGTAAACCCAATTTCCTGCCCCTCTACAATCTCCTAGCGGCAATCAGACCCAGGCGCGCCGCGCGCTATACGCAGTGTGCCCTAATATGTGATTTGATCGCAACGTCTAATAATATTTATATAAAGGCAAATCCAATGAGCGTTACAGTGTTTTATGATAAATATCATGTGTCAGAGCTGCAGCGCGCGACTCTACGCCATCTGTGCCGCGTTAAAACCATCAGCGCGCTTCTTGTATGTCAGACCAAGGACGGGGAAAGATGCGCCGAAATGCGCAGGGCTAATAAAAAGCCGCTGTAATAAAATCCGATCAATTACAGAAAGGTGTCTCAAAGCAAATATATAAAAAGTACAATAAAACTTCAAGGAGGGTGAAGAAACAACGTGGCGTATTGTAATGCCGCACAGCAGATAACCTGTAATCCCAGCAAAGTGTTCTAAATTCCACCGTATCACTCTGTATATCGGAGTGTACATAGTAACCGGCGAGCGCTCGTGTAAAATCGAGGGAGGGCCGGGATTGGATCAAAAGAGCTGCCAGAAAAATCCAAGCTTTCCACTCGCAGGGGGTGTTCGGTCATAGACTTGTGCACCCGGCAAAATATCGAATCGTTTCAGGAAACTTCAGAATCCAACACTTAACGTATTTTGGAATTTTTAGAAGTTTGTGGATTTGGATCAGAAATTTCTGACAAATCACAAACGTTTTGCAAATGTCCGTGATTTTGCAGGCACTCAGTTTTTAGCCCCTATATAGTTTCTGTCTCTCTCTATACCTTTAGCTCCTTCAACCCCCCCTTTATAGAAGCCCCCCCTCTAAACCCTCAAATGATAGGGTTAGCATCAGAGTTCCAATAACTGTTTATGTTAGGGTTACTGGTTCGGTTTAGGTTTGTATTAGGGTTTGGGTTACTGGTTCTGTGTGTGTTAGGGTTACTGGTTCTGTTTGTGTTAAGGTTAGTGGTTCTGTTTGTGTTAAGGTTATTGGTTCTGTTTGTATTAGGGTTACTGGTTCTGTTTGTGTTAGGGTTACTGGTTCTGTTTGTGTTAGGGTTACTGGTTCTGTTTATATTAGGGTTACTGGTTCTGTTTGTGTTAAGGTTAGTGGTTCTGTTTGTGTTAAGGTTATTGGTTCTGTTTGTATTAGGGTTACTGGTTCTGTTTGTGTTAGGGTTACTGGTTCTGTTTGTGTTAGGGTTACTGGTTCTGTTTGTATTAGGGTTACTGGTTCTGTTTGTGTTAGGGTTACTGGTTCTGTTTGTATTAGGGTTACTGGTTCTGTTTGTATTAGGGTTACTGGTTCTGTTTAGGTTTGTGTTAGGGTTTGGGTTAGTGTTAGGGTTACTGGTTCTGTTTGTATTAGGGTTCGGATTAGTGTTAGGGTTACTGGTTCTGTTTGTGTTAGGGTTTGGATTAGTGTTAGGGTTACTGGTTCTGTTTGTATTAGGGTTTGGATTAGTGTTAGGGTTACTGGTTCTGTTTGTGTTAAGGTTACTGGTTCTGTTTGTGTTAGGGTTACTGGTTCTTTTTGTATTAGGGTTACTGGTTCTGTTTGTGTTAGGGTTACTGGTTCTGTTTGTATTAGGGTTACTGGTTCTGTTTGTATTAGGGTTACTGGTTCTGTTTGTGTTAGGGTTACTGGTTCTGTTTGTATTAGGGTTACTGGTTCTGTTTGTATTAGGGTTACTGGTTCTGTTTAGGTTTGTGTTAGGGTTACTGGTTCTGTTTGTATTAGGGTTACTGGATCTGTTTGTATTAGGGTTACTGGTTCTGTTTAGGTTTGTGTTAGGGTTTGGGTTAGTGTTAGGGTTACTGGTTCTGTTTGTATTAGGGTTTGGATTAGTGTTAGGGTTACTGGTTCTGTTTGTGTTAAGGTTACTGGTTCTGTTTGTATTAGGGTTACTGGTTCTGTTTGTATTAGGGTTTGGATTAGTGTTAGGGTTACTGGTTCTGTTTGTGTTAGGGTTACTGGTTCTGTTTGTATTAGGGTTACTTGTTATGTTTGTATTAGGGTTACTGGATCTGTTTGTATTAGGGTTACTGGTTCTGTTTGTATTAGGGTTACTGGTTCTGTTTAGGTTTGTGTTAGGGTTTGGGTTAGTGTTGGGGTTACTGGTTCTGTTTGTATTAGGGTTACTGGATCTGTTTGTATTAGGGTTACTGGTTCTGTTTAGGTTTGTGTTAGGGTTTGGGTTAGTGTTAGGGTTACTGGTTCTGTTTGTATTAGGGTTTGGATTAGTGTTAGGGTTACTGGTTCTGTTTGGATTAGGGTTTGGATTAGTGTTAGGGTTACTGGTTCTGTTTGTATTAGGGTTACTGGTTCTGTTTAGGTTTGTATTAGGTTTTGGGTTAGTGTTAGGGTTACTGGTTTGGTTTGTGTTTGGGTTAGTGTTACTGGTTCTGTTTGTGTTAAGGTTACAGTAACTGTATCAGGGTTTAGGTTATAGCTAGTGATTCTTTCCCCAAGGCGACAGGATAGTAGCACTTCATAGACATGTAGGGTTATTCAGAGAGCACCGAAATCTCACCGACATGTCGGTGCTCTCCTGTTTGCCGCACATTGAGATAAAAACCAAAAACCGCAACTTTTAAAAGGCGTTTTCAAAAAAGCTACTGCATGAAAATGCCTGGAAATAATATATAAGATCCTATGAATAATAATAAAAAGGTCTGTTACAGAAAAAAAAAAGAAAAAAACACTATTTATATCGGAAAATAATTTTGCCAAAAAAATTGATAAAATTTTGCTGCAAATGAAAATAATAAACGGTTTATTAAATATTGAATAAAAACGGGGAATATTTTTAACATTGAAACCTATGGGATTCGCCTGATTAAACCTGTCGAATGAAACCACTGAACATCAGGTTTATATAACAAAACTTTAGTTACGGAGATGTGGAGGCCATTTGCCACATTAATAAAAGTGTGATTCATAGGAGAACCTGTGCGTTCGGGTATAGTGTTGTTAGGGTTGGGGATTGGTAGCACGGTTTGGCGTTGGTAAACTCCATGTTGGCGGCAAAGCTCAATTCAGAGGGTAAAACATTTACGCGTGTCACAGGGGCCCATAAAACGAAAAAGGCTGCACATCATCCATCCCATGACACTCCAAACCAGACCTCCGAGGCGTCTCGCCAATAAAGCAGACAGAGTCACAAACACTAGGAGTGGCTCCTTCCCACGTGTTTTACCGCATAATAAAATAGATTCCACACACCGAACCCAACATCATATTATTCATTCATCCCCGGCTCTATCGAGTGGACCAGGCAAGTGTTTTGCATTATAGTTTTTTGTTACATTTTGACAAGTACGTGTGTGTTTGCTGATATTGGCCGAGTCCACTTGGTGGAGCTTTGGAAGAGGTAATAGTTGGACTCATAGATCGGGGGCTTCCTCTGCTCCTCTTATGGCTGCACGTGTAGGGAGCAGAGCATAAAACCATTTCAATGGACGTCTGGGTAGTTTTGGGAGGTTGAGGTTGAGTCAGATTTACATTGAGGACAGAAACAAAGATTCAACGGAGCCTCTAAAGAAAACAAAGAGTCCGTATCAAAACTGATGGAAACCAGACAATAAGTGACTGGGAATCATGTGAATGCAGGAACTCACCGGTCTTGGTGCTTTGGGTTTGTATGTGTGGAGTAAAACGGGCCAACGGACCCTGTTGATGACCCTATATTGTGTCAAGACCAGTGGCACCCAATGGAGATGCAAAAGAAGGTCTTACCTAGAGTGACTTCCGACTGCATAGACATGGAGAGCGCCGGATGCTTCACTTCACAGCTAAAGAGGGCCTCGTTATCCACTTGGGGATTTAAAGTCCAGGTGAGCATTGCTCGAACCTCCACAGTCCCGTCACTCATTGGAAGATGCATTTGGTGGAAGAAATAAGCAGGATCCGTGCTGTGAACCCAACGTGGGAACTCCAGGCTGACCACCGTCTCTGGGATGGCCTCTGTCACTGGGCTGGACATAGGTCCCTGTTCACTCGCACGTATTCGGAAAGGTCTTTCCGTGAAGGAACCCATTCCCCTTTCTTCTGTATCCAGCAGCGAAAGGGATTTTTGCATTTTCGTGTCATCCAGATCACGATTAAGCAAGTTCTTTGTCGCCCGATTAGCCAACAGTCCGGCTGCAGCAGGTGGGGGCTCTGCCATCAGGACGACGTCTATTATTTCCCCGTCCCTCTTGAAGGAAACCTGGAGAAGAGCATAGTGAGAGGTTATTCAGTGTATCGTTACCTTGCAACCTCTTCATGGGTCAATGTTTGCTTTCGTCCGGCATTTCCCGAGGGTAAACCTAATTCTGCGACTGATCTCAGACAATAAAGTCCAGCCCACGGTGCCTGGTGGACTCTACCCTTACAAAGAACCAACGATCTCTCCTTATAAAGACCTGACGCTCTACCCTTACAAAAACCCAACGATCTCTCATTACAAAGACCCAACGATCTCTCCTTACAAAGGCCCTACACGCTCGCTCTTTACAAAGGCCCTACAGTCTCCCCTTACAAAGCCCCTACTCTCCCCTTACACAGACCCTACGCTCGCTCTTTACAAAGGTCCTACACGCTCGCTCTTTACAAAGGCCCTACAGTCTCCCCTTACAAAGACCCTACGGTCTCTCTTTACAAAGGCCCTACTGTCTCTCATTACAAAGCCCCTACACGCTCTTTACAAAGGCCCAACGCTCTACCCTTAAAAAGACCCAACGCTCTGCTCCGTGCAAAGCCTCTAGGCTCTCTCCTTACAAAGGCCCAATACTCTCTCCTTACAAAGGCCCTACGTTCTCCCCTTACAAAGGCCCTACGCTCTCTCTTTACAAAGGCCCTACGCTCTCTCTTTACAAAGGCCCAACACTCTCTCTTTACAAAGGTCCAACACTCTCTCCTTACAAAGGCCCTACAGTCTTTCCTTTACAAAGGCCCTACGCTCTCTCCTTACAAAGGCCCTACGCTCTCTCTTTACAAAGGCCCTACGCTCTCTCTTTACAAAGGCCCTACGCTCTCCTTACAAAGGCCCAACGCTCTCTCTTTACAAAGGTCCAACACTCTCTCTTTACAAAGGCCCAACGCTCTCTCTTTACAAAGGCCCTATGGTCCTACTTTGCAAAGACCCGACACTCTCCCCTTCACAAACACCTTACACGCTCCCCTTACACAGCCCCTACGCTCTCCCCTTGTAAAATATAAAAGTATACACTCTCCATTGTATGAATACTCTTGTCCTCCATGCTAAGTGTATCTGCTCTTGTTACTCATATCAAGAAGAGCTGCCGGTTACATTGTAACAGCCCTGGATAACACGGCTACCTGCTCTCTGTATTGTGGCCTCTTTCCATGGTATGAGTAACTCCTGCTCTCCTTCATAGAATGACGACTGAGCCCTCTTCTGATGAACGGAAGCACTTCTATAACGGACGCCCACCTGCTGTCCATCATACTGACTCCTGACGGAGCGCTCTCTTGCCGCCCTCCGAAATCTCTCTGGCTCCTAATCCTCTCTGGATCTTTCTACCTGAGCGTCTTCCACTGGTGAGCCTGACCTTGTGCCACTGGGGAGCCTGACCTTGAGCCACTGGTGAGCCCGACCTTGTGCCACTGGTGAGCCTGACCTTGAGCCACTGGTGAGCCTGACCTTGTGCCACTGGTGAGCCTGACCTTGAGCCACTGGCAAGCCCGACTTTATGCCCACAGCTCCTCATTTTAACCAGTGCTGCCTTTCTATACTGGTTTTATTGAAGGGACCCATATCATTGCGCCCTTCGGTTTTTATTTTGCCTGTGGTAAGCGAATATTAACAAAAAATGAATTTTTTTACTTTTTTCTTTAAACAAATCACATATTTAAATGTACAAAATCAAACTGGAAAATCCCGGCGCTAATCATAGAAATAATTTACAGCCAAGTTAAGAAATTAAGAAAATTACAAATTACTTTTTTTTCCTTTTTAAATAATCCTGAATTTGTCGTTTTCCGGTATAAATTGGCAGCGGTTTCGCCGCGCTTGCTGAAACATTAGTGTCATGACATTTATTTATTTATTTATTTTGTCCTCTGAATAATTCATTAGAGAAACTTCATTTGCCGCGTGCTGGAAAATCTCTAATTAGTCTTAGACATGCAGGAGGGCGCAGGATGCCGGCGCAAACAAGGATCCGGATCAGTGACGCTTGCAGGAAATCCAGAGCCCCGGCCCGTGGGATACGCGCCGCTGGTTAAAAGGGACACCTCGCATAACCTTTTATTAAGAACTTTACAAAAAATTTTTTTGGGGGTTGGAGTATTTAAAAAAATATATATATTTTTCTTATTAAACACCTTATCTGTCCACAGCATCGCGGGATGTAACGTTGTGGACAGATCGCGGGATGTAATGTTATGTGCAGATTGCGGGACGCGATGCTGTGGGCAGATCGCGGAGACGCCGTGGGCAGATCGCGGGACGCGACGCCGTGGGCAGATTGCGGGACGCGATGCCGTGGGCAGATCGCGGGACGCAACGCCGTGGGCAGATCGCGGAGACGCAACGCCGTGGGCAGATCGCTGAGACACGATGCCGTGGGAAGATCGCGGGACGCGACGCCGTGGGCAGATAAGGTTAATAGATTTTTTTTTTGTATAAATCCTGCTGAATCCACGCAAACGGGTCAAAATTAATTGGGACAAATTGGCCCCAAATAAAGAATAGAGACGATTTTTTGTTGATATTTTCTTAATTCTGAACTTTACGCCTGTTTTGCTGTAATACATGTGGAAACTCTCTGCGTCCTGACCCTGCGGAGTAATATCTAAATGAAATCATAGGGGGGGGGGAATAAACCCACCCCATGTGCAATTATAAAAATACAGCCTAAAATATATATATATAAGTGTCTATAAGGGATATAAATCGTGATGGGTGAATAGCGCACTCGAGAGACTTGGTATCGATAAAAAATAAATTTTACTATTGCGATGTTTCAGTCCATGCTGGACTTTTCTCAAGTCATAAAATGTCTTTATATCATGAGAAAAGTCCAGCATGGACTGAAACATCGCAATAGTAAAATTTATTTTTTATCGATACCAAGTCTCTCGCGTGCGCTATTCACCCATCACGATTTCTACCTACACGTATAGCAGCACCGAAGCAAGTAAACCTTCTTGTTAAGGGTTGAATTCCAGGCACCTGTTATATATATATATATATATAATCCAATTATCTATAAAAATCAGAGTACTGGCCGCACTCGAGTATTAAGAAAAAAACAAAACAGGAATTATTTATATATATATTTTTTAACAGTTTCCACTGGAGCCATTATCCAGGTGCCTTAACCCCTTAAGAACCAAGGGTCTTTAAAGTCAATGCATTTCTGACGTAACAGTTACGTCATTAGGTTCTCAAGGTGTTAATAATAGCTCCAGGTGAGCCAAAACGTCTGTTTTCTTTTTAAATGATATAATAAATATTTACTGTTTTTATTAATACTCGCGTACGGCCAGTGCTCTGTATACAAAGCCGCTTGGAGGCCGAGCACAGAGGCTTTTATCGGTTTGAGTTTTCCTCATTACAGCAGGTGCTGGATTAATACTATATATATATATATATATAATCATATTTGTCTTTTGGGACATTTTTTTAACCTGCAAATTAAACTCAGGTTTCTGGTGAATAATTAAAAGAAAAGAAAAATACAACATGCAAATAAAAACGTACATAAAAATCCATGCGGCAAGTGAAAGCGGTCAAACAAACATATAAAATATGAATGTATCCCCTCCGGGCGAGTTAAACGTTCAGCTGATACTTCTATATTATTGATGGTAACAGTTTCACTTTCCATCGCGCATCTAAAAAAACGAAAAAGAGATAAAATCACGAGATTAGATCGGAAAGCGGGGCTGATCGATGCGGATTTCACTGCGCTCGTTATCTATCCGCTGACATCTTTAATATAAAATAAGGTTTGCACTTTAAATCCGCCCGCGCGGCAGGTTAAACCTGGTCCTTTTACACTGATCAAAAGACGGTTTTTCATGAAGGTAAAAAGGCGTGTAAAATATTCAGGCGAATTAGGGGTTTTTTTGAGGAGTTTTTCTTTTGCGCTGAAAGCGGTGGGACTGATCAGAGGGTTTTTTTGTGCCGGGATGGCGGTGGGGTTTTATAAAAGACATTTTAAAATGTCACAAAGAGAACGTCTGGTGGTCTTGAAGGTGAAAACATGATATTTCATCCACTGGAAAATTACACAGGAAAAAAAAAGGATAAATGTGTTTTCAAAGGCTTCTTCTCGAGACTCAAGAACTGCAACGCCGGCGGATCTTGCACGAGTCAACCAGCCGACATGTGGTCACCATGATGCGTTAAAGTCTTTGAATGCGCAGAGACCCGTTGGCCAAAGAGGGTGAAAAATGGAGAATTAGGCTTGGGGAACAGAAGGAAGACATTCCTTATGCACAGACGCCCGTGGGGTCACCTCGCTATGCGCAAAGGGTCACACTTTGTAGACCCAACCAAGATCTGTCGTAATGGCTTGACGGGGGTGGGGGGTTAGTCTAAACCACGTCCGCTGTAATGATCTTTAAAAGTACACGTTCCATCACGTGGTCCTCCCAGTCGACCCATCTGAAAGCCAAGACAGATGCAAGGAGGCCGGGTCACATCGGACAAAGGGCGGCCCGAGTGGTCCCTACCTTAGATGAACATTGTATTGCCAAGACATGTTCTTCTTGTTTTTTGGGGATAGGATTTGGAGGAGCAATCCATGGACACAGCATTCAGGTTTGTGTCTGTTTTCATACTTGTCTGTCAAGGTTTTCCAGCATTTCGGTATCTGAACAACCTGACAATGTGTTTCCTCCTTTCATGGATGTTTCCAATAGGATACGGATAAATAAATAAATCACGAAGTCAAAATATCTCAAAACAAATCTTCACAGAGTGGATTAAATTGGGTTTATGGTAGTGGCCCACCTTGTGAACAAACCTCATTTCGGGTTGAGTATGTATGGCAGGGCTGTCAAACTCTGGCCCCCCTAATGTCACTAAACTGCAACTCTGGTGATTCTCTGGTCACCTATTGCATTCAAAGAATTCTGGGAATTGTAGGTAATTAACATCTGGGTGGAGGCGAAGTTTGAGGTCCCTCCTCTATGGCCTGAAATGAACTAAGCGTCTCATGAACCACCATTAGATAACGTGGGAGAAATGTGGAAACTGGTGGAGTTCGTGCGGGCCAGCTTCTCCGTGATGGTGGAGTTCGTGCGGGCCAGCTTCTCCGTGATGGTGGAGTTCGTGCGGGCCAGCTTCTCCGTGATGGTGGAGTTTGTGTGGGCCAGCTTCTTCGTGATGGTGGAGTTCATGCGGGCCAGCTTCTTCGTGATGGTGGAGTTCGTGCAGGCCAGCTTCTTCGTGATGGTGGAGTTCGTGCGGGCCAGCTTCTCCGTGATGGTGGAATTCTGTGGGCCAGCTTCTCTGTGATGGTGGAGTTCATGTGGGCCAACTTCTTCATGGACTATCTCTGGCTCTTTGCAGAGTTTAAGCCACAACAACTGAGGTTTCTTTATGACAGAGGTGGGAATGACCCCATACTGGGCAGGAGGTCCTCATGGGTTACCCCCATAATAAAAGCACCCTGCCAGTGGTCCAGGAAAAAAATAATTCCACCAGCTGATCTTGTATCTAGAGATGCCGTGTCTTTCTCATGCGGGGTATTTATTAGAAGACGAGCAGGAGACGCAGATTACTCATTTAGCCCTTGATATACATAATTGCCTTGTGTCCCCGCTCGCCTTCATTTACAAGTATAATCTGAATCCACAAATACAAAGTGCAGCTGGAAAGGAGGAAAGTGTGATTGCATCTTCACATCAGGCAAAGTCACAGCCGACGCGCGGGAACAACTTGTAAAGGACATGTCGGGCGGTAAAACCGCCTCAAGTCAGGGACCGTAGAGAAGCGGCAATTCAACGATACATCAACGTCCAGGAGGGACGTACAGAGACCTTGACCCGTATGGCTACGAGCGTCAGATAACTCCTGGAATAACGGAATTCCAGGGATGCGAAGCAGTGAGTCTCCGACATGTGGGGCAATCTGAAGTCAAAATCAGGCTAATGAGCAGAATGCTTCAGTAGTCACGATGGGTGGAGGAGGGAAGGAGCTGGTGCTTTTTGTGGAATCACAAGGGAGCAAGAAATGGAGAGTCTCAAGGTGGAAGCTGAAGAACCAAAGGAGTGATATAGATCAAGACAATAAAAGCCGATAAATACAATCCATTATCACTGGTGAAAGAGCTGGGGCCATCGGTGGTCTAATCATGACTCCATTCTTTCTGACTGCCCATTGGTGAGGAGCAGGAAGGACTTCCCATGGGCACCAGTACAGATTATGACGTTGTATCTTGAGAAAACCCAGTTTCCACCATTGATTCCCACTACAAAATCTCAAGAGGGACACAGATCTCTGCTCCAACTGCATCACCACCAGGTACTGTGACTCCTCATCGAAAATTGAACGTCTTGGGATCAAAGGTCACTCGATGTCATTTTGCTGGGATTGCGATAGAGGACTCATGCACAACACCAACTTGCAGCATCTTTTTAAGTCAACGTCACCAATGTCACGACCAACCCCACTTTATGTGCTGGACGTAACGTTCAAGCTCCGCGCGCTCGCAAACATACCAATATTATATTTCATTATTCTTTATTTATAAAGCGCCAGCATATTCCGCATATTATGACCCAAACTACAGAAAAAAAAGGATCTTTCCTCTCACAAAGGCCGAGGATCGTCTCACCTCTAACCTGTGGACAATCTGAGAATGCATGCTGGGACTTGCCGTCCGGATTGGGAGAGATATAGTTCCCCGATACTTGCGTTTCCTCCCTGAACGCCGGCCTGCCTTTATTTATGGTTACGCGGTAAAGCATTCCGTCAAAGCACCGGTCGAATGGCGGCTCTTACAGCACGCAGCGATTTATGGGGAAATAGATCAACGCCGCCCGCAAGCGCACAAATATATCTCTAGCAATGTTAAAAAATAAATAAAAAAATTGAAAAAAGGCGATAAATACAACGTTTCAATTTGTAACTTCTAGGTTATTCCACGGCCAAAATAAATATCGAAATATCTCCAGCTTCATAAATCAATCCCAATACGCAAAGTGGCTTTTTTTTCTCCTTTTTCTAGGTTTTTCAGTAAAGGCTCCGCGCGTCACTCAATAAATCCGCTTCCTCCCAAAGAGAATATTCATTTCTTATCAGAATTCTGAACTTGCACAGAATAATAATGGGGGGAGGGGAGAGAAATCACCTCCGGGATAGAATGTATTTAGAAGGTGATAAATTTAAACCGGGCACATTAAGAAACATACGCCGTTTCAGACGGAAAACTGAATATCTGTGTACGGCATATCCAGAGTTCAAGTCGCAGCCCCCTGGGACGGCCTTAAAGGGGCGCTCTACTAATCCTGACCACTTCATTGTTTTACAGTGGTCAGGATGTGAGACATGTCCCCCCCCCAATCTGGAGATACCACTGGGTGAAGCGGAGGAGTTTCCTCCGCCCTACCCACTGGCACCAGCAGCTGGGATTTTGAATTTCCCGTCTGCCGGTCACTAGTGATGCCACACACCGAGAGTGGCCGACGTCACCCTGTGACACCAATCCCTGTAGCGAGTGCTCTCAGAGGCAGCTCCGATCCGATCCGTCGCTCTGCGCGCGTGCAGCTTCGATCTGTCATGCTGTGCGTGCAGCTCCGATCCGTCGCGCTGTGCGTTTAGATCCGATCCGTCGCGCTGTGCGTTCAGATCCGATCCGTCGTGCTGGGCGTTCAGCTTCGATCCGTCGTGCTGGGCGTTCAGCTTCGATCCGTCGTGCTGGGCGTTCAGCTTCGATCCGTCGCGCTGTGCGTGCAGCTCCGATCCGTCGCGCTGTGCGTGCAGCTCCGATCCGTCGCGCTGTGCGTGCAGCTCCGATCCGTCGCGCTGTGCGTGCAGCTCCGATCCGTCGCGCTGTGCGTGCAGCTCCGATCCGTCGCGCTGTGCGTGCAGCTCCGATCCGTCGCGCTGTGCGTGCAGCTCCGATCCGTCGCGCTGTGCGTGCAGCTCCGATCCATCGCGCTGTGCGTGCAGCTCCGATCCGTCGCGCTGTGCGTGCAGCTCCGATCCATTGCTCTGTGTAGGCGCTACCGAACTTGTGTACGCAAAGTGTGCGAGTCCCGAAGTGCTGTGTGGTTTGAGGTTCCTGCGCTACATAAATTGATAAGAGCACAAACTGCGCAGAAAAGATTAAGGGACTTCCAGGTTTGGGAATCCCTGAGCTGAAGAGGAGGAGCAGCGCGTGACGAGGGAGAAAAAGGAGGAAAATCACCCAAAAAGAGAAAGATATAAAAAATGAATTGTTTAGAGGCCGTCAGCAGGATCTGCCCAATTGGTTAAGGTCAAAAAAGGGGAAACTCTTTTTTTCAATAGAATATCCCTTTAATATTCGTTCGCTAAACAAAATGCACCTGGTAGTGAAAGGGTTAAAGCTATAATGAAAGAGGCAGGTTTGGATGCTGGGAGGAGCTCGAGGCGATTCGGGAGGTTAAAAAGAGCAAAGGAAAGTCATGGGGAGGATGAAGGGAAAACGCAGGGACTACGGAGGCAGGAAAGAGGGCCTGGAGGCAGGAGAAAGAGGGCAGAGGTGGGAGAAAGAGGGCCTGGAGGCAGGAGAAAGAGGGCACGGAGGCAGGAGAAAGAGGGCACGGAGGCAGGAGAAAGAGGGCCTGGAGGCAGGAGAAAGAGGGCCTGGAGGCAGGAGAAAGAGGGCACGGAGGCAGGAGAAAGAGGGCACGGAGGCAGGAGAAAGAGGGCACGGAGGCGGGAGAAAGAGGGCGCGGAGGCAGGAGAAAGAGGGCGCTGAGGCAGGAGAAAGAGGGCACGGAGGCAGGAGAAAGAGGGCACGGAGGCAGGAGAAAGGGCGTGGAGGTGGGAGAAAGAGGGCGCGGAGGCAGGAGAAAGAGGGCACGGAGGCAGGAGAAAGAGGGCACGGAGGCAGGAGAAAGAGGGCACGGAGGCAGGAGAAAGAGGGCGCGGAGGCAGGAGAAAGAGGGCGCGGAGGCAGGAGAAAGAGGGCGCGGAGGCAGGAGAAAGAGCGCGGAGGTGGGAGAAAGAGGGCGCGGAGGCGGGAGAAAGAGGGCACGGAGGCAGGAGAAAGAGGGCGCGGAGGCAGGAGAAAGGGCACGGAGGCAGGAGAAAGAGGGCGCGGAGGCAGGAGAAAGGGCGTTGAGGTGGGAGAAAGAGGGTGCAGAGGCAGGAGAAAGAGGGCGCGGAGGCAGGAGAAAGAGGGCGCGGAGGCAGGAGAAAGAGGGCGCGGAGGCAGGAGAAAGGGCATGGAGGTGGGAGAAAGGGTGCAGAAGCGGGAGAAAGAGGGCGCGGAGGCAGGAGAAAGAGGGCGCGGAGGCAGGAGAAAGAGGGCACGGAGGCAGGAGAAAGAGGGCGCGGAGGCAGGAGAAAGAGGGCACGGAGGCAGGAGAAAGAGGGCGCGGAGGCAGGAGAAAGAGGGCGCGGAGGCAGGAAAAAGAGGGCGCGGAGGCAGGAGAAAGGGCATGGAGGTGGGAGAAAGGGTGCAGAAGCGGGAGAAAGAGGGCGCGGAGGCAGGAGAAAAGGGCGCGGAGGCAGGAGAAAGAGGGCGCGGAGGCAGGAGAAAGAGGAAGCGGAGGCAGGAGAAAGAGGGCGCGGAGGCAGGAGAAAGAGGGCACGGAGGCAGGAGAAAGAGGGCGCGGAGGCAGGAGAAAGAGGGCACGGAGGCAGGAGAAAGAGGGCACGAAGGCAGGAGAAAGAGGGCACGGAGGCAGGAGAAAGAGGGCGCGGAGGCAGGAGAAAGAGGGCGCGGAGGCAGGAGAAAGAGGGCCTGGAGGCAGGAGAAAGAGGGCGCGGAGGCAGGAGAAAGAGGGCGCGGAGGCAGGAGAAAGAGGGAGCGGAGGCAGGAGAAAGAGCGCGGGGACCAGAAACGAGGAGAGGCTGAAGAGACGCTTCATGGTGACACTTGGACACTTTATTTCCATGATCCGCTGCTTAGTGCATAAACCCCGCTGAGATGCTGCTTAATAACGAGAAATAACTTCCGCCGATCCAATCTGAAGCGGGATGGAGACGGAGCGGATATCTGCGCGTCGCCGCGTAGCTGGATCTATCAGCGCCGGCAATCAGATCACTAAAAGCGCATTAACGACACAAAATAAAGGCCAGGGGAGGAAAAAACCAGCAACTTCAAGAGGCAATTATATTACAAAAATGTTTCTTTTTCCACCAAAGTGTTTTCAAGGGGCAATTACGACGCCGTTAAGATCAGGCGCAGAAAAAGCCAACTTTAGGAATGTTCCCGAGAAGGTGGAACGCTGACATTTAACGCAAAATAGCAATCTTCTTTATCTCAGTAACCTCTTAAATGCCGACCCTGAATAAACGTACTTTGTCCTAAATAGCTTCGCCCCCCCCCCCCTACCAATAAATTCCTTTAAATGGCGCGGGGGAGGGGCAGAAAAGCGATTTACACGTTCTGAGTGCATAAAAGCTAAAACGCATGGAGGAGCGAGACGCAAAACAAGAGACCCGTTGATTGGAGAAGGCTTTGCCGGCTCAATGAGAGGAAGAAGCAAACGCATAGGGCAAAAATAAATATATAATGCGCTAAAAATGGCGAGAGGGGAGGCGGAGCACAGCCTGCGGAGCGCACCACGATGGGTTAATTTGAAGGGTCATGAAATCCGTGGAGGGCCGACGTCACTGGATGATCACCAGTGTGAAGGGGACCTGCAGGAAGATTAAGAACGCAGGGATGGCGATATACATATACACACACACACACACACTAACAAGGCTTATTCACTAAACGGTGCATCTCCTTCAATGTCTAAAGGAAGAACAAATGAATTAATGAATCACTTGACGGGACGCTCTGCTTATCCTGACTACTTTTGGGTTTTAAAGTGGTCAGGATGTGAAGAGTACCCCCCCCCCAGCTACCCTGATCTGGTGTACCTACAGGGTGAAGTGGAGGAGTTTCCTCTACCCTGTGTCACCACACCAGCAGTCAGGATTTTGAATTTCCCGGCCACTAGTGATGTCGCACACAGAGAGCGTGTGATGTAGCGTTGTAGCGAGTGTTCTCAGAGAGGTGGCGATGGATCAGATCTGTGCATGCGCGTGCAGCTCCGATCCATCATTCTGTGCAGGCGTTACGGAACTTGTGTAACGGAAAGTGTGCGAGTCCCGCAGCGCTGCACGTTTTGTGGTTCCTACGTTACACAAGTTGTATAGGAGCACAAACTGCACAGAAAAGCTTAAAGGGATACTGGGCATGGGAGACCCTGAATCGAAGAGGAGGAGTAGTGCGCGCAGAGGGTGAGAAAAATCACCCACAAAAAAATTTATTAAAAGAAGAAAAAAATAAAAACATAGAAAAAATTAAAAAGTAAAACAAATAATGCAGAGTCTGTCAGCAGGATCGGCCCAATTATTTAAGAGCAAGAAATGGGAACGTTTTAATGCAGTATCTCTTTAAATGAAGGATCTCAAATTCTGCCCCCCCCCAAGACGTTTATTGCCTACAATCCCCAGAATCCTTTGAATGCAATACTTAACCAGAGAATCATGGGACTTGTAGTTCAGAAACATCTGGAGGAGGGGAGGAGTTTGAGATCCCTGGCTTAAAGTGTGGAAAGCTTTCATAAAAGTTGAGGATTTTGGAATCCCTGAACAGGAATCCATCCCCAAAAAGGAGGTTTTAACCAATATTTACCAGGAACCCCCCCCCCATACACGCACTGCATAGAATAAACACAATGTGAGGGTATTGGTAGTTTAGCAAATTAGCAGGATTGCTGACTCAGAGATGTTCACCCCTGCCGCATTTCACTTAACCCTTTCATAAAGTGACCATTTATTTCACATTTAAAATAGCTGAGCCAGCACGAGTAACGGCCGCCGCCACCGCTGCCGCCACCGCTGCCACCGCCGCGGAATACAAGATGCGGCGTACGCTTTGCTTTTTTTTATCTTCAAGTGAAAGAAAACAATAAAATGTCCTTTCATTTATATTATGAAAGTAATTTTGCAAAAAACTTATAAATATTTGATATGGGTAGATTAGTTTACTCAGGATTTTGGGATCCAAGGAAATAAAAAAAAAAAAGTAGCAGTAAAACAAAATGGTTTTAATAAAAAAACAAACAAACGGTACAAATGTTCTTGATCTAGATTCCTAATTGTGCTTCTTATATTTTTGTGCAGAGTGGATTGATTTTAATAATAATTTGTTTTCCTGGATTTTTTTTATAAAATTCCATGCAACGCTTTATTATTTTGATTTTAAGTCGTCATTGAAGACGCACTTTCATTGATTTGCGCCATGGGTGCCCAAAAATAAACAATTATTATAAACTTCATCAGATGTTGGTCTTGGTACAAGGGGACGAAGTCACCAGTCCTGGTCCAAAGGGGCGAAGGCGTCGGTTCAGGGTTGAGGGGCGAAAAGGACGATCTTCCTGTTCCGAGGGGGTGAAGTCACGAGTCCAGGGTGGCGAAGATGCCAGTCCTGGCCCAAAGGGGCAAAGGCGTCGGTCCAGGGTTGAGGGGCAAAGAGGACTGTCCTCCTGTTCCGAGGGGGCGAAGTCACCAGTCCAGGGTGCGAAGGTGTCAATCCTGGTCCGAGGGGGTGAAGTCATTGGGTCCTAGCGAGGCAGCGAGGTGCGCCGTGAAAACGTTGAAGCAAAAAGCTTGAGTGACCAAAAGAGCGCAGAGCTCTGAGGGCCAGGGTCACGGTCTGAAGACGCCAAATCACTGGTGCGGCCGTGCGCTGCAGAGGGTCTTTCGTAGTCTGCAGCTTGCACCGAATTGGTTGATTTTTGGCGGGCTCTGCGTGATGACATCATCAAGTTCCCATGATTGGGCTGTATGTAAAGCGAGTCGCTGCGATATGGTGAGAGCGCGTGTGCTGAATGCCAAGTATTACCGAGATCCAACGACGAGAACCGGCGTGTAAAATAAAACTGGGATAAATTATTATTAATCTTTATTTAAATAAATAAAATGGATTTAATTGTGATTTATTAAGGGTTAATCTTTTGATAAATTAATAATGTTCGATTTTGTCATCTTAAACTGTACAGGTAACATCTCATGAGTCACGACTAACCAGACCAATGTAAAAAACCAACAGTACTGTTCTGGTAAAACCGATCACTTAACCCCATCAGGACCCAAAAATGAAAATTGAAAAATTTACGTATTGCAGGTGGTTTCTCGGTGAAACCACTGGGCGACGGCAAAAAATTTGCCTTTGTAGTTTCTTATAAAAATGTGGTTTCAGATTGAAACCGCTGGGGTTTAAAGGGTTAAAAATGGTCAACAGCACATGAAAGCTGCTGGACGCAGAGCGCGGGAGAGAAATCAAATGCCTGATTTTGGCCGTTTGTGTGGTTTTCCTTCATGATCAGGAGACGGATAAATAAAATGTTTGTAGAATGGACTTTACAGGAAAAATAAATAAACCACAAATAATAAAACACATAAAGCTTTCTGTTCTCTCGTCCTATCAGTGAGCAGGAAATGATAAAGACGTCACACATTGCATTTGGTCACATCATATCGAGATGATGTAGTAGGGCTAACATTCCCTAAACACACTCACCTGGGGGGCAGGCTTCCCTCCCGAAACGATGCAGACCAGGGTGAAGTTCTGCGCTTGGTACCTGCTGAACGGCGCCGGGGACTCCGCGGCAATCACGGCTATAGAGATCGGAGGAGCTGCAATAAATGCAAGAGAAGTATAAGCGAGAGAGAACACAATGTGTTATATTACGCACACACGAGATTCACAAAACAATGCGACAGAACCCTGGAGGTCTGTAACAGCCAAGACCTGAACAAAAAGCCACAAAAAATCCAATAAAAACCTGTAAAAAAAAGTTAATTAGTAAAATCATGGAGCTTTTCATTGCTGTGGAGCTCTGTGATACGCTCATACACACCACACATTACTGTGAGTTTTATTGCTGTGGAGCTCTGTGATACAGTAATGTGCACTGTGTATGAAAGTAACAGAGCTCCACAGCAATAAAACCCACGGTAATGTGCGGTGTGTATGAGCGTATCACAGAGCTCCACAACAATAAAACTCACAGTAATGTGCGGTGTGTATGAGCGTATCATAGAGCTCAGCAATAAAACTCACAGTAATGTGCACTGTGTATGAGCGTATCAGAGCTTCACAGCAATAAAACTCACAGTAATGTGCACTGTGTATGATACGCTCATACTCACCGCACATTACCGTGGGTTTTATTGCTGTGGAGCTCTATGTTACGCTCATGACTTATTGTTGTTCAATAATAAATTAACCAAATAGATCAGTTTTCCTATTTATAATTACCATAACAGGAATTCCAAAAACCTCTGCAAGTTTCTGCTCATATAAGAAAATAAAGAAAGACGCTGCGCACGCTATAGCGGAGACATTAAATCAACTACACACAATGTACAGCTTTCATCGTGTCTGATTAGTCTTTGTTCAGACAGATGAATTTATTAGATTTCAAACACCCAATGAGAGCGTTCCACATAGACAGGGTTCATTTCTGCCCCAAACAGGAATGTGATATAACAGCCAATCAGTATACAGATATATTACAACATCAAACTTGACCAATCCCACAAGCACTTACAGCATAAAGACTTTTTTCTGGCTTACAACTTCCGCTCACTTTTTTTCTGTCCTTGTAGCGATAACAAAGGATCCTCGCTTTACCAGGATATGGTCTGGATTCAAATCACGATTCCTAAGCCCTGGATCATATGCCATAAAAAGGGAGGGGGAAGTGGGAACGCTAGCCCATCTGTATCAGAACACGCCTTTCAAACTAATACATATTAACTCAAGGTACATATTTCAATCACAGGACATTTATATTCATACAGGAAATTTAAAATATATATATAAATTCTTTCAGTTGTGGAGCTCTGTGATACTCTCATACACACCGCACATTACTGTGAGTTTTATTGCTGTGGATTCTGTGATACACTCATACACACTGTACATTCCCGAGCAGGATCCTCCCCTCATTCTGTTCCATGTGTGTAAAGGGTATGTATATTTGTTAATCTCTCTCTCCCATTGTACAGCGCTAAGGAATTGTTGGCGCTTTATAAATACTTGTACCTGTACATTACTGTGAGTTTTATTGCTGTATATTCTGTGATACAATAATGTGCAGTGTGTATGAGCATATCACAGAAATCACAGCAATAAAACTCACAGCAATGTACAGTGTGTATGAGCATGAGTTTTATTGCTGTGGATTCTGTGAAACGCTTATACGCGGCACGTCATTATGAGCAACATTTTCTCTAATAATAACTTTGATTCGCTCCTGTATGTGTGATTATTAAATTCAAAACCCAGTTTTCACAACAATATACCCGCCCGGTGGAGGTTCAGCGGGTATTTTGGAAGTGATATGTACGCCTTTGAATGCAGAAAATTGAACAGTTTGATATTATCTGGCGGTTCATCGAGGTGACGCATAAACACATTACAATAAGAGCGATTCCCGCGGCTGGTTCACAGAGAGTCGTATTTATATATTTAAATATATATATAACGAGAGAGGAAGAAACACAGCGGCCATATCTGGCAAAACAGATTAATGGGAATATTTACATTTATTTAAATTAGGTATTTTCAATATTTAAATGTATTCAAATGAGTTTATTTCCCTGACAGCTCTGGTTTTGCCGCCGCTCGCACACGATTGATGACCGCCGATCCTCTTGTGTTGCGGAGGGGTTTAACGTGTTTCTGCGAAATTGATCTCTTTTAAAAAAAAAACTGAAGAAAAATAATTTATATTGGACGACAACAGGGATTTCAAAGTCTGCGGCTTCAAAGTATAGAAAGAGTAACCCCCCCCATCAACCTTCCTGTTCACCTAATTACATCATATAAATATTATATATATATAAAAAAAAATACTTTCGTTAGTCTTGTACAAAATGTCAACATATTCCGCCATTCATAACGCCGACAGACAGCACCCATTCATCTCGCAGCCCAGAGATATTCACCGCGGACAGACTGGCAGCTAATAATTTCGCCAAAATAATCGGTGCTTTTTTTTCTTTCTTGTTTTCTATTAACACTGAAAAATAACTGATGAAATTACTGTTATTTAGCGCGCGCCGCACGCCATTCATTAGAGGCGGAGAGGCCGGTTACTGGAAAGGCCACGGTGACAATTTGTCAAAAAAAATTATAAATATTTTTTTTTAAAAAGCCCACATTAAAAACATACGATGTGTTCACAAATACAATGTGTAAACCATGAATACACAATAATGGATCGGTGAGAGGATCAACGCTGTCTGCAGGTTGTCGCTCGCGCATGGGGAGTTGGTCATCCACCATGTGTCGCCAAAGGGCTCAAGTGGTGACTCACGTTAATAAATGTCAATTATTTTATTAAAAAATTGTCACTGCATCGATTCAACATCATTAACCACGTCCAGTGACATCGCAGTGTTTGGGTTCAACGCGATACCCGACGCAGAGAACGTGGGCGGCAGTTTACCTTCTGTTGTATGTGGACAACAGTCCAAGAGGTCCAGGGACATAGGGACGATTACAATAGGAAACGTTCCACTAATGACTTGAGTCTAGGGCTAAGGGATCTTTAGTTTCAGTGGGATTGAATGTTGGGGGGGATGGTTAAAGGGAATTCAAAGCTGGGATGCTAGCCTTCAAGGACCTGTGTAAGGTCAAGTGCTTAAAATACAAGGCTTGAATGAGAACTCATGGTCCACATCTACAAACCCTAATCCTAAATCATACCTCCAACCACAACCCTAACCTCCACCCAATCCTATGTGTACTCAAGGCAGGTCTTAAGAGGTTGCTTTGACATGAATGCATGATTTAAACATCTGATGCATTGTGGTTGGCGCTACCAACATTTCGATGGCAAAGCTTTACACGGATAAGGTCACTGGAAGCATAAGCTCCTTTCTCCATCTACTAGACATTATCCGGGAATGTGGTCATTAAACAAAGGGAATTTAGGGAGCCGGACAGGTGGGGTGCCTTGGACTGGCGGGTGCAAAAGGACCAAGAATACTGGAAAGGATAGTACCATCACTTGTTCAATCCCAAACCAGCCTCATCGATCTAGTCCTGACACGTCTTCCAGAAGAAAAGCCAAAATAGTCCTGCCAAAGACAAAGAGCTTCACAATGGCAAAAGGTGGGAATGTTGTAAGAGCTTATCCATGATCATGTGGTGGACCTACCAACATCATTGAGCTACTAGTCTGTCCTACCATTCCATGGTATGCGAGTATAGTGCCATGGTCTTGAGAATGGAACATGGGCTACACTCAACATCACTCGGATTCTAGAAGAGATCCCATCTTTGGTCAATCTGAGATTTTAAAAATGGTCTCTGTTGAGTAGCCAATTCTTTGTTCATGTTTCCACTTGCTCTAGAACCAATATGACATAATGGTCAAGTCAATACACAGACTATCTGTTGGGCTTTGAAAGGGAAGAGATTTTGGATGAGCCTTTGGGTCATCTGGATTATGGAGAGCCCAGGTCAGGTCACTCATGTATCGTAGGCCCATTAAATAGACCAAACCTGGCCACATTACATCATTTTGTACACGTCTTCCTTGCACAGGTTGAATCGGGCTCGGCTGTTAAACACAGTATAGCTCTCATGTTTTCCGTTGTTATGAGTGCGGCTGTTTGTTCCATTGTTAGAAATTCCATTAAACGAGTATTTAATAATGTGACAAACAATGTAAGAGCGGAGGGAGCCGCTGGTGCGAGCATTTTAAGCTGTAAACCCTCCAGGGCCAATCACTCCTCCCATTGTCGGGAACCCTCGGAGGTCGCCACGCATCACACTGGGTGTATTATTTCACTAAGTAATCGCATGTACACAAAGACGAGCTTACACAGAAAAACAACATTTATCCCCCAAATAATGTGCTGCGCGGCTCTGCCGGATCCCGGCTTTTAAGGAGTGTTTCCATTTCAGGGAGGAGAGAGCGCTCCCTTAAAAACTGCTCTGCTACATCGTAACAAAAGGCCCACGAGGAAAGGGCACCATGACCTCAAAACACCGATCCGGCAAATGGGAAGAATCAACAAACCTTCACAAAAAGCCTGCTTCTTCACCCAAAATAATATATATATATAATGAATTTACAGGGTATGGGTTAGGAAGATGGCGCATCGTCAGGGTCCCCAAAGAAACGCCTTTATTAAGCAGCAATTATTTCATCACTAGGTAAAACTTTAGGGATTTTTCACTAATGTCCGAATTTGCCGCGAATTGCACCGAACGGTGAATTTTAACTATAAGTGCATTTTCGGGCAATCTGTGTCTTCGTAAAGCTGTATTTTTGCCAAATACAGGTAATTGACAGCGAAATATGGTGCATGGGTTAGTCTATTCACAGAACGCCAAATAGCACCAGAAATTACCCGATTTTGTTACTAGGTTTCAATATAATAGTTTATTTTTAAAGCAACCTTTATTTTAAAAACCCATTTTATTTTTTTAAACCTTTTTTAAGATTTTTTTTTATTTTGTATCCGTCCCTTTTATTATTCTTTTAAAGGACCTTTTTTATTATTTAGACACATTTTTAATACCTTTTTTATTGATTTAAGCTCCTATTAAAAGAATAGGCGACTTCATTTTCCATTCTGGTAGAATTCGCCGATTCCGATTCAGAAATTATGGGCGCTTTTCGCCGACGTCTGATAACTGCTTCAGCGACTCCATTTTCGGCAAAATACGGTGAACATACACTGAATTCACGGAACTTTTGATGGAATGGAATCGCCAAAATGAAAAGCACCGAAACGAAAAACACGGAAATGGAGTCAAATTCAGAGCTTTGTGAATAGACCCCTTTTTTTCCCCAGAGATCTTTGACGCAGGCAGAAGCTGCATTTCCCTCTGTATTGCGCCGTCAGACGCGGCATCTCGCCGTAATAAAGGGTTGGAGGGTCCATTCATGGCGGTGAAGGAGCTTGCCGTCACCTTTCTGCATTGTGATTTCAAAATCCTCCCAGCAAGGTCTTTGTAATCAAGACGTCACAGAATGAAAGTCACCGTTGGTGTTGGACGCAAATTAGTCAAAACTGATCAACGTAACAAAAAAAAAAAAAAAAATTATATATATATATAGAAAACCCCTCAAGCGTCCCTCAGCGCAGAGCCCAGGAAGAGAAGACATGGCGAGCGAATCCTGAAACGGTTAAGATTGATCACCAGAAACGTCCTTCTCACTCAAACCCTAATCAGACGGTGGAAATCTCTTCCGGAGAAAGTGGAGGCTTTAAATCAGTTGATTAATTTAAGAGGAGATTGAACAGACTCCTTGAAAGTCATACATGTAAAAAAAAACACTATCTGCAGGTTACTCGGCACTCAAAGTTTTTTGTAAAATCGGGATGGGGGAAAAAAAACATATAGGTTAGAAAAGACCTGAAAGAAATGAAAAGAAGCTTTCTGAAGGCCTGAAGAGCTTCTTGCAGGTTGAACTGGTGGTCTGCGGTGGCAACGGGGAGGAACATGTCGTCTATGACAGAGTAATTCTAATTTCCTGTATCTTCATTTAGGCTAGGGTCAGACTGAGGCAGTGCGAACGCGCGTTCTGGCGCACATAATCAACGGCCGCACTAGCAGCAGATGACGGGCAATGACAGCCAATATACGAAGTACGGTCGCACAAAAGTCCCGGCCGCGCAACGCAAGTGGAAAATGAACGCATTTTTCGAGAACGTTAACCGCTGGTACTGACGTACAGAGTGCGCTGCGGCCGCATAGAGCGTGTGTGCGTGATTAGGAGACGTCAGACGCTGCTAGTGTGCGGCCTACATAACGTTCAAACAGCCGGATTTCCCTAGACTTCTTTTCACCCCATCGTCATGAAATACGTCCAGAATTGCGGCATGCGTCTGACCACTTAAGCGTATTCCGTGAAAAAATGCGTGCGCCAGCATCGACGTACATTTTGACGGTGGCCGCAGAAAATGCGCTCATCTGTCCCTAGCCTTAAAGTCAATGGAAGGAGACCCCCCCACTCACGTTAACCCCAAAGTATCAGAATACTGGTCCGTTTCTTCTACACCCTGGATTCTGCTCCATCTGTTGGTCCACGTAACGGTAAAAGCAAACGTAGGAAAGACAGGGGCACCAAATAAAAAGCAGCACATCAACTCAAGACCACCAGACCAAGTCAAGACCATCACACCAAATCAAGTCAACAACACCACCAGACTAATACAGGACTGGGTAACCAAATCAAGAGGACTCCAACACATCAGGGACATCTCATCAAGGTGACCCCAGCAAATCAAGAGCACCCGTACCGGCTGGATGGAGGTAACATCACTGCTCTATAACCGTGGAGTCACAGGTTCGATCCCGGCCAGAGCACCTCTCCAGTCAGTGTCCTTGGGCGAGACACCTAACGGTACATACTCGCCACTACATAATATCGGCTGTGGAGTCCAGTGGTAACGTCTCTACCCTTCAACCGTGGAGAAGCAAGTCAAGATACCGCTCAGCACATCCCTCCAATACAACTGTGGAGAAGCAAGTCTCGACTTTACGAGAAGCGGGTTCAACTGTAACCACCAGGTCGCTGCTCTACAACCATGGAGAGACGACTCGATCCCACTCAGAAGACGCTACCAGCGAGTGTCCTTGGGCAAGACACCTAACGATATGGATGCGCCAACCTCACAAAATACTTGTACATCTCATAGATTGTAAGTTCCCTTGGGATCAGGGACCCCCTGAATCAGGCCGTATCATCCATGTGTGATATCCAATGTATTAACCCCTTGTACACTGATCTTGTATAGCGCTGCGGAATATGTGGCGCTATATAAATAAAGGATGATAATAATAATAATCTAGGACAACTAACCAAGTCAAGACAACCCTTCCAAGTCAGCCTCAAATCTGGACCACCCAACAAAATCTGGACCACGTCACAATATATGGAAGACTAGGCACAAAAAATAAGGAAAAACACCACAAAATCGGGACGGTAAAACCAAATCAAAACAACCCCTACGAATCAGGACTACACAACCAAGTCAAGACCACCTCACCAGATCAGGATTACCCCAAAAAATCCAGACCAGACAACCAAGAGCCCATCACCAAATCAAGATCAACACAACACTGAATGAAGACACCTCTACAAGACGACCCCATCAAATCAGGAGCACTCCAGTAAATCCGCGTCACCCCAAGAGCAGCACTGAGATAGAGTTCTAAGAGAATTCTGATTGGCTGAGACACCTCGTGGTCTCAAACCCCAAGCAGGACCAGCACGCAAACCTTGAGACAGAGATAACAGGCGTGCCAAGCCCCGGAGAAGCCAATAACACAGAGCCTGCAAAGAAGGAACCGGCACTCAGCTTTAGAACATAGGCAGATTTATGGGAGAAATTGGCAAAGTTTTGGCCCTACATGAATCTGGCCTGAGCAGAGCTCCCTGCAGGTGCTGCAAACCTGACAAATTACAGCTTTCATCCCCATTTTAAGAGCCTGAAGTGACTGTTTCTGCTCATGTTGCAGTGACCTGTATCAATATATGATGAAATAAAAATAGAATGTGTCCATTAACCAATTCAGTACCGAGCATTACAAAACAAATGTTGGCAAAACATGGGGATATGTAGCCGACACTTAGGCTAGGGTCAAACGAACGCATTTTTCGCAGCGATCGTCAAAAAAGTGGGTCCGAACGCATTGACGTATTTTTTCATGGAATGCGCGAAAACGGTCAGACGACGCGCATTTTCATGCGTGACTTTGTTACGGATCATCGATAAAACACTTTTTGCGTCTGGACGTTATGTTGGCCGGACATTAGCAGCGTCTGACGTCTCCTAATCACGCACACAAGACGCTAGAGGACGCAGCGCACTCTGTACGTCAGTACTAGTGGTTCTAGGTTCTCAAAAAAATGTGTTCATTTTCCACTTGCGTTGCGCGGCCGGACTTTCGTGCGGCCGTACTTCGTATATTGGCCGTCACTGCCCGTCATTTGCTGCTACGGCGGCCGGGATTAAATCTTCCTAAACGCACGTTAAAAATGCGCTAGTCTGACCCCAACCTTAAAAACACAGGCTTTAAAGGAATTCTGGGTACAGGTTACGGAAACGGAGGGAATTTATAAACCATATCCAAGTACAATTCCATTCCCTTATTCATTCATCTTGTACAGGAACATCGCTGGGATGAAAGGTTCTAAGCTCTAGATGGCATCCCTTATCTGACACAGTGTCACAAGGGGTCTGCATTATCAGCATACAGGCAGATGTAATAAATGTGCTGCAGACAGATAACATGGTGAGATCTCCTGCTTAGGCTGGGGTCAGATGAGCGCATTTTGTACGGACGTACTTACTGACTGACGACAAGGTAGAGGCCACACAGTCCGTTTTTTCCACGGACGTATTTTTTGACGGATGTAGCAGGGAAAATAAATTACAATGAAAAAACATTCTGCCCGTCAAAAATGCTGGACGTGTAAATGCTGGACGTATAAATGCCGGACGTATTAATGCCGGGCGTATAAATGCCGGGCGTATAAATGCCGGGCGTATAAATGCCGGGCGTATAAATGCCGGGCGTATAAATGCCGGACGTATAAATGCCGGACGTATAAGGCTAGGGTCAGACTAACGCATTTTTCACGTTGTCCGTGAAAATGTGCGTTCGAAGAATGGACGTATTTTTTCACGGAATACGCAATAGCGGTCATACGATGCGCAGTTTCATCCGTGATTTTGTACGGATCATCAATAAAACACTTTGTGCATCTGGACGTTATGTTGGCCGGACATGAGCAGCGTCTGATGTCTCCAATTCACGCACACACGCCGCTAGCGGACGCAGCGCACTCTGTACGTCAGTACTAGTGGTTTAACGTTCTCTTCTCGAAAAAAATGCGTTCATTTTCCACTTGCGTTGCGCAGCCGGACTTTTGTGCGACCGTACTTCGTATATTGGCCGTCATTGCCCGGCATCTGCTGCTAGTGCGGCCGTGATTAAGTGCGCCAGAACACGCGTTCGCACTGCCTCAGTCTGACCCTAGCCTAAATGCTGGGCGTATAAATGCCGTCCATCTGACCTCGTTCCATCACTCACACACAAAGCTATGCAGACGTTGTGGACGTGGCGCACTCCGCACGTCCGTTCTAGCAGTATTACGTTCTTGCCTAACCTGCGTCCGTTTGCCGCGTCCGTCATGCATCGGCACTTCTGTGCGTCCGCACTTCGTGTGTGGGGCTCCATTGGTCAGAATGCTATGCTGCCACGGACGTACAAATGTGCGGCAACACGGACGTGATAACTGCGCTCGTCTGACCCCAGCCTTACATGGGGTCTGGATTATCAGCATGCAGGCAGATGCAGTAAATGTGCTGCAGACACATAACATGGTGAGATCTCCTGCTTACATGGGGTCTGCATTATCAGCATACAGGCAGATGCAGTCAATGTGCTACAGACATAATAAAATGGTGAGATCTCCTGTTTATGGGGTTTTGTAGTGATCAGAATGAGATTATTAGTAATGCAGCTTCCAAAAAATACCAATATAATATAAAAAGAATATCTGTATGTGGGTGACCTCTTGGTTTTCGTACAGTCCTGTTAATGACCAAGTTATTAGAGATCTGTCTGAACTCTATTTGTATGTTTGTAGGGTATCATCACATCCAGGATCAAAGGCAGACACATTTTTTGTTTTTTGTCTGTATACAGAATATTTTTTGTTATTTATTTATAAACTGATGGTTTCATTTTTTCAGGAAAGGTCTTTATCTGTGCCCGAAAACCCGGGTGCTTTTAAAAGAGGACTTTGAAATGGTGAAAAAATAAAATAAAATCAATGTATTTACCATTTAGCACAATTTATTAATGGCGATTTCTGTGTGAATTAAGATAATAAACATCGCGCTGCGTTCCCTCCGCACACCTTGTGCTTAGCTCTCCGTCATGAGGGGGGGGGGCGACTACACAACGACGAGGCGGCGTGAACGCTCACATCAAATATTCATCAAGCCAATCCCAACATCAAATGCGCGCCTCGCAGTTTGCGGCGACGGAACGTGAGCATAAGCTCGTCATTTGAACACAGATTACGGGCGCCTTAACCCGGGGAATCAAATCTCTGCATCAAGACGAAAAAATTTGGGGAAATTACAGAATGGCGTCAGCCGACAAATTTACCGTCAAAATGCGCTTTCTGTAAAAAATCATAATAATAAAAAAACACACTGTAAAAACTGTGAAATAGCAAGAAATGAATTTCTTCTAAACCGGGGATATGTGTCCAAAATCTGTAAAATACAATTTGTTCTGACAGGAGCAGCACAAACATATAATCACATCATATACACATGTACAGGAGCCATATAATCCATAAGCATATAAACGTGTATATGCACATCTACACCCATATACATATACCAACACATAAGGTATAGTATATAACGTATATACAAACACATATATACAGGAACCATATAGTATTCCATACAAATACACACACGTACAGAGACCATATATTCCATATAAAGACCTATATACAGTGTACCCACACACACCTGCATCCATATACAGACACCAACACAGTGTATAATGTATACACACATGTACATAAACCATATTCTATACAAAAACATATCTACATATACAGATACAGATACCTACAAAGTGTATATACACACACACACACACAGAAACCATAGTTCATACAAATATATACATATATATATATATATATATACACACACACGTATATACAGACACCAACACAATATATATATATATAATATATATATATATACACACACACACGTATATACAGACACCAACACAATATATATATATATATATACACACACACATACATACATATACATACAGAAAACATATATGCCATACAAATACATACGTAAACACACCTCTACTTCTCTCAAATATCTAGGTATGTGGTTAGACCCAAATCTATCCTTTGGCCCCCACATCGAAAAACTCATCTAAACTCTACCCCAAACTAGGTGCCCTGTACAGAAACAAATCCTGCCTGAGTCCCGCGGTAAGAAAGCAGATTGTACAGCAAATGCTTATGCCGGCTATTGAATACGGAGATGTAGTGTACGCAGCTGCCCCGCAAACACACCTTCAGAAACTTACTACATTGTATAACTCATTCTGTCGCTTTGTGCTACAATGTAACTACATGACCCACCATTGTGACATGTTAAAAGAGCTAAACTGGCCGTCGCTGGAATCTAGACGCACCCTTCACCTTTCCAGCCTGGTGTTTAAGAGCTTTTCTGGGAAGCTGCCACCCTATCTGAATAGACTGCTTCCCCCAGCAGCTCCCTCATCCTATAACCTCCGATCCAGGACCAGCACCTTACTTACAATACCACAATACAAAAAGAAAGTGTCTCGATCCTCATTTTCCTACAGAGCACCGCAATTATGAAATAACCTCCCAGACGCCGTCAAATCTTCCCCCAGTCTAAAGTCCCTTAAGAGATCTCTATTAACATACCTCAATACAGAATGCACCTGTAAACATGTAACATAGTGACTATATATGGAATGCACCTGTAAACATGTAATACAGTGACTATATACATAATGCTCCTGTAAACATGTAACACAGTGACTATATACAGAATGTGCCTGTAAACATGTAACACAGTGACTATATACAGAATGCGCCTGTAAACATGTGACACAGTGACTATATACAGAATTGCGCCTGTAAACATGTAACATAGTGACTATATATACAGAATGCGCCTGTAAACATGTAACACAGTGACTATATACAGAATGCACCTGTAAACATGTAACACAGTGACTATATACAGAATGCGCCTGTAAACATGTAACGCAGTGACTATATACAGAATGCACCTGTAAACATGTAACACAGTGACTATATACAGAATGCACCTGTAAACATGTAACGCAGTGACGATATACAGAATGCACCTGGAAACATGTAACACAGTGACTATTTACAGAATGTGCCTGTAAACATGTAACACAGTGACTATATACAGAATGCACCTGTAAACATGTAACACAGTGACTATATACAGAATGCACCTGGAAACATGTAACACAGTGACTATATACAGAATGCACCTGGAAACATGTAACACAGTGACTATATACAGAATGCACCTGTAAACATGTAACACAGTGACTATATACAGAATGCGCCTGTAAACATGTAACGCAGTGACTATATACAGAATGCACCTGTAAACATGTAACACAGTGACTATATACAGAATGCACCTGTAAACATGTAACGCAGTGACGATATACAGAATGCACCTGGAAACATGTAACACAGTGACTATATACAGAATGTGCCTGTAAACATGTAACACAGTGACTATATACAGAATGCACCTGTAAACATGTAACACAGTGACTATATACAGAATGCACCTGGAAACATGTAACACAGTGACTATATACAGAATGCACCTGTAAACATGTAACACAGTGACTATATACAGAATGCACCTGTAAACATGTAACACAGTGACTATATACAGAATGTGCAGTAAACATGTAACACAGTGACTATATACAGAATGCACCTGTAAACATTAACACAGTGACTATATACAGAATGTGCCTGTAAACATGTAACATAGTGACTATATACAGAATGCACCTGTAAACATGTAACATAGTGACTATATACAGAATGCACCTGTAAACACGTAACACAGTGACTATATACAGAATGCGCCTGTAAACATGTAACACAGTGACTATATACAGAATGCACCTGTAAACATGTAACACAGTGACTATATACAAAATGCACCTGCAAACATGTAACAGTGACTATATACAGAATGCACCTGTAAACATGTAACACAGTGACTATATACAGAATGCACCTGTAAACATGTAACACAGTGACTATATACAGAATGCGCCTGTAAACATGTAACACAGTGACTATATACAGAATGCACCTGTAAACATGTAACACAGTGACTATATACAGAATGCACCTGTAAACATGTAACACAGTGACTATATACAGAATGTGCCAGTAAACATGTAACACAGTGACTATATACAGAATGCACCTGTAAACATTTAACACAGTGACTATATACGGAATGCGCCTGTAAACATGTAACAGTGACTATATACAGAATGCACCTGTAAACATGTAACATAGTGACTATATACAGAATGCACCTGTAAACACGTAACACAGTGACTATATACAGAATGCGCCTGTAAACATGTAACACAGTGACTATATACAGAATGCGCCTGTAAACATGTAACACAGTGACTATATACAGAATGCACCTGTAAACATGTAACACAGTGACTATATTCAGAATGCACCTGTAAACATGTAACATAGTGACTATATACAGAATGCACCTGTAAACATGTAACATAGTGACTATATACAGAATGCACCTGTAAACATGTAACAGTGACTATATACAGACTGCACCTGTAAACATGTAACATAGTGACTATATACAGAATGTACCTGTAAACATGTAACATAGTGACTATATACAGAATGCACCTGTAAACATGTAACATAGTGACTATATACAGAATGCACCTGCAAACATGAAACACAGTGACTATATACAGAATGCACCTGTAAACATGTAACACAGTGACTATATACAGAATGCACCTGGAAACATGTAACACAGTGACTATATACAGAATGCACCTGTAAACATGTAACACAGTGACTATATACAGAATGCACCTGCAAACATGAAACACAGTGACTATATTTGCTACATATTTATTTTTCTGTTAATCTGTTTATTTGTTTTTGTGTTAATATCTGACATTTTATTACTTTGTGTTTCTGTGAAACATTTCAATGTTCTTGAACCCAGGACATACTTGAAAACGAGAGAAATTTCAATGTATCCTTTCTGGTAAAATACTTTATTTATAAATAAATACAGACAGCAACAAAGTATAAATGTTTATATGCACATAAAGATCATATAGTCCATACAACTACATATGTATATAGTATACAGACATCAACACACAAAGTATCTGTGTACACACACCCACAGCACCGTATTCCACATACATATAATAAGATGAGGGAGTTTCCCTGTGTTTACACAGATCTGTTTATCCTGGTGACGCCGGATCCGGCGCAGCCTCCAATTAATGAATCCATAAATTTCATTTATTTTATACGTTACGTTAAATGAATCACCGCTAACATCTCCCACCTCTGCTCCTGGCGCGTGGGGCGAGCGGGCGGCTTGAATTACACGAGTTTTGTTTAGCTCACTGCCAACAGACATTAGAAAACTGCCAGCCCGAGGAATCCTCTCCAAAACCACGTCCAATCAAAGCAATAAAAAGGAGTGAAAATAGGGCAAAAACATATCTTACTGATCTGTGTTACCCATAATACACAGAGAGGACACAATACAGGGAGTCTGGGATTCACTGATATGTCTGTGTTACATATAATGCACAGAGAGGACACAATACAGGGAGCCTGGGATTTACTGATTTGTCTGTGTTACACATAATACGCAGAGAGGACACAATACAAGGAGCCTGGGATATGTCTGCATTACACATCATACACAGAGAGGACACAATACAGGCAGGGCCGGATTAACATAGGGGCTGATGGAGCAGCAGCTCCAGGCCCATGGACCAGAATAGGCCCAGAGAAAGGATAACTATGTCTGCATTGAAGGGCATTTGGACCCCTGTATCTCCAACCCCATAGCAGCTAAAGGGTCATGTGAGGTATCACTGGAAAGGCCAGAGTATCAGGTTTTATGTAACAATAAAAATAAGATATGTCTCAATTTTTCTTTTTCTTTCTAACACAGCAATATTTTTCACTTTTCAATTATAAAGTGAACAATTATGCTGCACTAACTAACCATCTAGTTTCTCATGTCACCAACAAGTGATGGCACAATGGCGGTGATGGCACAATGTGTTATTACAAATTGTTACATCAAAAACCTGAACTGCCACACTGCAGTGAGGAGCACTGGGTGGACTTTGGAACCCTGCGTCTCTAATCTTTACATTGCACAAGGTCAAGTAGAGCATCATTGGAGAGGTCAGAGTCTGGCCTTTGCATTGTTACCAAACGTGACCATGTAAAACCTAAAAGATAACACTGAATCGGCTCCCTGCTTGCCAAATCTCCGCAACTGGAACAACGATCCACCGCCTGCACTCCCAATCGATAAGTGCGGTCTCCTAACTCGGGGTCCTGCCGGATCTAACTCTTCCTCCAGACCTCTCAGCGCTGCGCAGGTAGGTCTTAACACGGTCACTGTCCTGATCTCCAGCACCAGTAAGACAGCGTCTGTACTCCGGCCTGGTTGCGATCCCTGACAGCTCCAACGTGCGTCCTCCACCTTTCACTGCTCCACTGACTCTGTCCTGGCTTGCACGAGGCTGCTGAACTCCTTCCTCTTCCTGTCCCACCTCCTTCCTGTCTGTCCGCAAAGAATGATGGTCCATGTAGTTCTGTTTTGTCCAGCATAGTCTAACAATGTCTCTGTCTCCCTCTGGTGGCAGCAATAGTTCATAGCACCAGAATACAGTGTTTTTTAAAGCAGCGCTACACTTTAAAAAAAAGCGATGGCATTGTCCATTTGTCACGTATAAAATGAGCAATACCACTGCCATTACTCACCTTCTCATTTCCCACGGTGGGAGCAAGGTCAGTGTTTTATACATGGTCATATTGTTCACAAACACATCAACCTCCAAAACATAAGGGAAATATTTAAATTTTTGTTTAATTTGTATATTTTCTCAGAAAAATGCAGTAACAGGTCCCCATTTCCATTTTATTAATGAGTGCCGTATGGAATATATAACCACAAATGCTTGGTTAAAATGTGAAAAAATTATTTTATTCGCTGTCAATGTTTGAAATCTGAATGGAAATTTACTCCCACAGTAACTGCCTTGTTAGATATATCTGTATCTGTCTGCTTAGATCTACTTGTATTTGCACTTTTAGGCTAGGGTCAAACGAACGCATTATTCGCAGCGACCGTCAAAAAGTGCGTCCGAACGCATGGACGTATTTTTTTCACGGAATGCACGAAAACGGTCATACGATGCGCATTTTTGTGCGTGATTTTTTAAGGATCCAAACCAGGAAAATTTGGGTGTCTGGACGTTATGTTGGCCGGACATGAGCAGCGTCTGACGTCTCCTTATCACGCACACACGCTGCTAGCGGACGCAGCGCACTCTGTACGTCAGTACTAGCGGTTCTACGTTCTCGAAAAAATGCGTTCATTTTCCACTTGCGTTGCGCGGCTGGACTTTCGTGCGACCGTACTTCGTATATTGGCCGTCTTTGCGCGTCATTTGCTGCTAGTGCGGCCGTGATTAAGTGCGCCAGAACGCACGTTAAAAATGCGCTAGTCTGACCCTAGCCTTAAATAACCTAAAATATGCTTTCATTTCACTAAATCCCCCCAAACAGCACCAAAAATCAGCTCCAGGCCCATCGCAATCTTAATCCGGCCCTGCGTACAGGGAGCCTGAGATTCACTGATATGTCTGCGTAACACACAATACACAGAGAGGACACACTACAGGGAGCCTGGGATTCACTGATATGATTGCGTTACACACAATACACAGAGGACACAATACAGGGAGCCTGGGATTCACTGATATGTCTGCGTAACGCACAATACACAGAGAGGACACACTACAGGGAGCCTGGGATTCACTGATATGATTGCGTTACACACAATACACAGAGAGGACACACTACAGGGAGCCTGGGATTCACGGATATGTCTGTGTTACACACAATACACAGAGGACACAATACAGGGAGCCTGGGATTCACTGATCTGTCTGTGTTACACACAATACACAGAGGACACAATACAGGGAGCCTGGGATTCACTGATCTGTCTGTGTTACACACAATACACAGAGGACACAATACAGGGAGCCTGGGATTCTTAGCAATTATTAAACAGGTCACGCTTCCTGTAATTGAAACTCAGCCAGTTACTGACAGAACAAGAAAAGTCCCATTGATTTAATATACCATATGCATAACGAATATTAATTTTTAAAAAAGCTGCAATCGCCATGGAAACCCAAGAGATGCTCCAGCCGATTGCTCCAATTTTGGCACTTTTTTTTTTCCTTCGCAGAAACACTTTTTTGTACGTAACCCCCCAAAGCGTTGTTTAGACGCTTAATATCATCTTAAACAAAAATAAACATATTTCACTGTCCTCTTCAGCAAATATCCCGCTCCCCGCGGCCCCTAACGAGATCCAAGCTTCGCCCTTCCCTCCCAGACAAGAAACGGCGTTAATTAAAGGAGCCGCGCTTTTAACGCTCAGGAAAGGCCGCGCTCGTCTAGTGCGCAGTCACGCTGTTACCGCCATGAATTATTTAACACAGATATTTAATATTATTTAAATGCGAGGCAGTTCTGCGGTTTGAAGTGTTTATTCAGAGCGCGCCGGCAAAATAATCCATTGATTAATCCGGCTTTAAATCGTCAATTTTCAGACTTAATTGAATTATTTGTTTTGAGAAATGTTTCTGGGGGGCGGCCGCGCTTTAACATTCCGTTAAGTAACATTTTCAGCAGTAATTAACGGGATATTATGTTTGTGTTCTCATAATCGTGGCATATGCTGTAATTAAACACTACATGCGATGTGCATGCGTGGCATATGCTAACACTCGGCAGGCTGGGTTTAGAGGGCGGCCATATTGTTTTCTCGACTCTGCATGGAGAGCATCATGTCATTGCTTTGAGGATTACGTTTCAACGTTTCTATTGTGTCCACAGAGGTGTGGGGGGCAGATGGGGAAAAATAATTCCTATGCTCTTAAAAGGTCCAGTTCAGTGTGGGACCAAGATGTCCTCACTAGAAGCATTGGGGCATCTCTTGATATCAACGACCCTGTTGGAATTGTTGGCGGGGCGGATCTACACACAAGTTTCACCAATTTTTTGCTGAGAGCTGGCGTTCACTTCGTACCGGAAGCGGCATGGTTTTCCTTCATGGAAATTAGGCAACGCCACTGCCTTAGAATAATGGTCTCACTTGGTAAGTGAGAAAGGGAGTTATTGCGGCCACTTTGTTTGCGTTATAATTGAGAAATGGAGAAATCTGCTACTTGGATTAAAAAAAAAAAAGAGGATTATTTTATTATTTTATTTGTACACTCTACATGGTCATGTTTGGAGTCATTGGAAAGGCCACCGTCCGGGTTTTCCCTAAACTGACCTTGTAGGTTGTGCACAGAGAGAGATACAGGGGCCCCACAGGCAACCACGGAGAATCTTGGCCAAAGGCCAACTTAAACACGTTGTGTTGACTTTACATTTTTGGAACATCTTGGAGCCCGTTTTGTTTCTCCTCTGTCTACACTCCCAGGATGTTCAATGAGAATTCAAACCACTGGTGGACAAGCAACTGGAGTAAATTTTGAGGAGGTGCTTACATGAGCGTCGACAACATGCAGTCCCATGCTTTGTAGATCTCTTACCTCAATGCCAAGCTTCCTATACCTCTTACTCAAGTAAACTCCACAACCTCTGCCACCGCCTCCACACAAAACTTCACAATATTTTGCAGTTTCACTCTGAAATCCCTCCTCCCGTTGGCTTTTGTTCCATCCGTTCTCTTTCCATGAACCCCCCCCACAAGACACGTCCTTCTTGTGCGCCGTCCAGCCTTAAATAATTTGATTTACATTGAGCAGCGCCTTCAACGAGACACAAGTAATAACAATAATAACAATAAAATGAAGTCCATGAACAGAGATAAGGGAAACCGACACCAATATGTAATGAACACAAGATGTTTGTTGGCTCTTGGCTCGATTTTACATTTTTATTGAGGGAATATTGACCTTGTATCCTCGGCGTGTCATAAAATTCTAAATGAACTACATGCGCTCAGTAGACCTGAAGTGGCGTAAATGTATATTGAAATCACTTCAAAACACATTTACGGTAAACTAGATATTGTGTTGCTTTTTATTGTTTGTTTGTTTGGGTGTGAGGTGAAGGAGAATGTTCTCTTTCGGTTGCAAGGACGTTTTAGAAGTTTGGCATTCTAGAAAAAGGTTTCTCTTGGCAAACAGTAATGAGTCTTCAGGGCTCGGGGTCAGGTGAATTAAGGTGAATCAAGAGGCTTCTGAGCCAACATTGGGAAGTTTGATATTGGGGCATAGGGGTGTCAGAGCTGCATTAGACGATTGATCTTGGAAATTGTGGGTTAATGAGTGAGCTACTGGTCTGGTGGAATACCATGAAGCATGTTTTCTTCTGAGCTACTAATCAGAACATGGACTTTGTGACATAAGAGTGTTGAAGCGGAAATTAGATGATTGATAGACCTTAGCGTGGAAGGGTTACTGACCTACCTGTCCGATGGAAGATCATGGAGACCAAGATCTTCTAAACGCTTATTCGAATGATGGACATTGGGACACAAGGGTGTCGGAGCAGTATGTTAGTTAATAGACCAAGGAGTGGAGGGGTGACTAAGCTACCTGTCTGGTGAAGACCGTGAAGACTCAGTTCTTCTGAGCTACTATTCAGACTATGGATATTGGGACACAAAGGTGACAGAGCAGTAGGTTAGAAGTTAGACCTCGGAACAGAGAGGTTACAGATCTACCTTCTGGTGGAAGACCATGAAGGCTGAGTTCTGAGCTACCATTCAGAGGATGAATTTGGGGCACAATGGTGTCGGAGCATAAATTAGATGATAGATCTTAAAGCAGAATGTTTACTGGGCTACCTCTGCCTGGTGGAAGATCATGATCATGCAGACCAAGTTCTTCTGAGCGCCAATTCAGGACATTGACAATGGGGCACAAGGCTGTTGGAGCAGTATATTAGAAGACAGACCTTGGAGCTCGGGGGTTACTGATCAACCTGTCTGGTGGAAGACCTCAAGACTTCTGAGTGACCATTCAGGCGATGGACAGGAGATTGGGATCGTCAGAGCTGCATGATGAACTTTGATGGGTAGATAGACCTGTGATAGACATTGGATGGTAGAGGTTATTGACAGAGCTACCAGTCTGGTGGAAGACCATGACAGTGGCTTCAGAGTTACCATTCGGGTGGTGGACATTGAGGCATAGGTGGTATGGTTGACAGAGTTCCTAAGAGTCCCAGTGATATGACTTAAGATGTCATGATCACGCACCAAAAGTCTGATGGACCTTTCTTACTGTAACAGACCCATTTCCATGTTTGTCAAATCTATACTTGACGGGTATGCTCCTAGAAGCCATGGGGAGGTGATCCTCATACCTTGATATCTTGATCAGAGCCAGTAAACCAAAATGGTCAAATTAGGGGAAAAAGTACAGAAAATAAAAATTGGAATTTTGATTCAATACCAGCAAGTCCTACAATGTCCTCCACCCTATTAAACGCATAATGAATACGCAGGCTCCCGTCTCTCCCTCCTCTACGTTTCCAACGTCCCCAGCTAGAGAAGCCATTATATATTCTTGATTTTTATCGTCTTACTGATTTTTGCCATCAGCAGTCTAACTGACGAATTGACTCTCACTCATTAAAGACAGTATGCTTCCATTAAAATGTCATTTCCAGGTCCAGAATCTGCAAATCTCACTGATTTGAGTACTTAGACGTTACCGAGTCTGTTAGTCATCATCAATAAAGATAAAAATGTTCCTAAATTAGCACTTAACATAAATTATTATTTGTCCACAGCCCTGTGCTTTACGGCCATTTATACTCCTTCAAAAATTCATTGATTTATTCTCCGGCCTAAATTATAATACTAATTATAGGAAAAGGAGGGGGAGGGGCGCGTCTTGGCCTTTTAAACTCCCACCGGCAGCGAACGGAGTGAAAAATCAAAACATAAAACATCTGACCTTCCCCATTTATAATATGGTGTTTTAGGATTTTATTGAGTCTTTTTAGAGTCGCTCACAAACGTGAATCACAGAGATGTATTGCACGATATAAGCAGACACACACGTCACTGACCAACTGGAGATGACCCCCACCCCAAGCACCAGTCCCACTATAGGAGATACAGGGGTCTGTGGTTTCTGTTTCCCTGCCCGGAAATTCGTTTATATTAACCCCTTTCAGCACTTGATATTTTCGAAAATTGTCTTATAATTAACAGGAATCAAAATGCCGGAATCAAATTCGCCGACTTTAAATATGGCCGAATTGTGGTTAGAGAAAAAAGGCATAGATTTCGGCGATTGAGCTGAATGAAAAACGAAAACCCGTCGTAACAAACGGAGTTTGTAGAATTAGATTAGAAAAGAAAAAAAACAAACATCAAATTTGGCATCATGGCTGCACCTTCTTGGGGTATAATGGACCTTTTGGTTTATCATGGCTGCACCTTCTTGGGGTATTATTGACCTGTTGGTTTATCATGGCTGCACCTTCTTGGGGTATTATTGACCTGTTGGTTTATCATGGCTGCATCTTCTTGGGGTATTATTGACCTTTTGGTTTATCATGGCTGCACCTTCTTGGGGTATTATTGTCCTTTTGGTTTATCATGGCTGCACCTTCTTGGGGTATTATCGACCTTTTGGTTTCTCATGGCTGCACCTTCTTGGGGTATTATTGACCTGTTGGTTTATCATGGCTGCACCTTCTTGGGGTATTAATCGACCTTTTGGTTTATCATGGCTGCACCTTCTTGGGGTATTATCGACCTTTTGGTTTCTCATGGCTGCACCTTCTTGGGGTATTATTGTCCTTTTGGTTTATCATGGCTGCATCTTCTTGGCGTGTTATTGTCCTTTTGGTTTCTCATGGCTGCACCTTCTTGGGGTATTATTGTCCTTTTGGTTTCTCATGGCTGCACCTTCTTGGGGTATTATCGACCTTTTGGTTTCTCATGGCTGCACCTTCTTGGGGTATTATTGTCCTTTTGGTTTATCATGGCTGCATCTTCTTGGGCTATTACTGACCTTTTGACTTTTCCGTGTAACTTGGAGTATTATCGACCTTTTGGTTTATCGTGGCTGCACTTAGGCCTGACTCAGCAATGAGGAAGACTGATGGGGATAATATCAAAAGGACGCAAAGTCTAATTTTGTCACTTATGCTCCATTTCACACAGTGCATTTGTAATGAATGGGCACACATGACAGAGCAAAAGTGATGGCGCATAAACCATGAATAATAATAATAAAAAAATGGCACTGGCACACCAAGACTGGCCGTCCACTAGATCCGTATTTGTGTGATGGTGCAACCATCCGATATCGTCTGAATTCATCTGATCCCACAACATGCAGGAGAATCAGTCCTCTTCCACTGCATCCGACCACCAGACAATTTTTTGGCGACTACAACAGAATAGCGATCTTTCCCATTTCAATGGGAGTTATCAGACAATGTCGGGACGATCTGGCACAAGTGAATGAAAAATATGAATTGTATAGTTAAGACGCCGTGCCGCGGCAGGGAAACATGAAAAAGATGAATTGTATAGTTAAGCCGCCGTGCCGCGGAAATTGGCCCATAGAGAAGTGATTCAGTACGAAGCCCATAGGATTCAATGTAAAATATATTTTTTGTTTATTTTTTTTTAATCCGCAGCAAAAAGCCTTTTTATTTATTGATTTTGATTTTTTTTTTAAGGTTTTCTTGATTTTTTAGCCAAAATTTTGGGTTCCCATTATTTTTAAAAAAGACGAGGCTTTCTTTTCTCTAGCCGAATGCGTCTTTTTTTCCCCTTTTGTGCCGGCTGCATTCAGCGGTGCTGTCCCTGGTGCTGAAACCTATTTCAGCACCAGTGACAGGGGGTTAATCCTTCCACCTCCCCCCTGCAGCCTGGCGAGTCCCCCCCCACTTCGGCTGCGTTAGACGGGGGCTGTCCTTGGTCCTGAAACACGATTTTAGGCCCAAAGACGTTTTGTTTTCTCCCCGCAGTGTTTTTTTTTTGTTTAATTTTCATTCAGTGGTCTGACCATCGACCGATCTGGTTTGTCCACAATCGCTTTCAGTGGACGACCCTGATCGGCCGATGGCATTGTCCATAGTCGGGTGATCAAGTCAGTGGATGGGCCAGCCCAAAGCATGCTGGCATATTGCATGTTGCGACTCCGACAATTGGAGTTTCACCAAGGTTGGCAGCTTCTATACACAAAGCTGGAAGGGTCACAATGTGCTTTGGCGGATTGTTCATAGATTTTGTAACTGGCTCGCCAATCTGAACAAAATATCCATCTCCAGTCACATGACCTGCTCTTTGTTTCAATCCGTGACTCGCGTCCCTTTAGTCTTCTGGCCGTCTCTTGGTCCTCAGCCGTCGTACGTCATTCCACTCCGTCTTTGGCTGCGGTTTCCAATTTCCTGAGCTCTCCGAGCCAGTTCTCTAGATAATGCCAGCGTGCGAAGGTCTTTTCCCGTGCTTGACCCCACCGTTACAATCAAGATCCATGTGTACCGTGGCATTCATTTTTTTTTTTAAAGTCCGAACCTGAATCTCGGTCTGGCATTTCTATTACGCTGAAAAATGCTTCTTCTCAGTGACTTATTAGAAACCTGGACGTGAGTGAAACCCCTCGTTCCAAGGCTGAGAACATTGGATTGTGTTTTTCGCACTTTAAAGGGGAATGATAAAAAACAGCATTTATAGCCGTTAAATTTAGCCACTTTGTACCAGAATATTGTCCTCATTATGTGGCGTGAAAGCTTCCAGGGGGGTCATTAAATGTCCGAAAACTAGGATCTTCTGGAGTCGATTGGTTGAGTATCCCTTATCCAGAATCCAAAATATTCCAAAAAATGTTTTGAGCATTGCCTTGACGCCAAAAGTGTGAAATCCTGTGACGGGGAGAAAAGGATTAAATCCTGTATAAACGCCCTTCAGGCTGTGTATAAGATGTGCGTGAAACATACAGGAATGTCATGGTTAGACTCGGTCGCCAACATATCTCCTTGTATGCAAATATTCCAAAATCCCCAAACCAGAGCATTTATGGTTATGAGCATTTTGGATAATTGATGCTCATCTTGCACCTTGACTATGTTACAGGAGTCATCCTGACCCATTGTTTGGCTCAACGGCAGCACCTATAGAATGCAGCACTGAGGAGAACCTGAGCCAACGCTCCTTGAACGTAGAGTCCGGAAGGGAAGAAGGAAACACCTAAAGGTTTTTACACTACAGGTCTATGTATATTACAAAGTAGATATTAATATCTTTCAATATTGCCATTTTTTACAATTATTTTGGCTTTTATGGTCAACCATCTGATTAAAGTCGGCCATTTTCCTGCATAGGCACCCATCGAAGCCTCCTTGTAGACTAGACTTATCTGTGTAGATCTCTAATCCAGTTTTAAAAGTCGTGCAGCGTTTTTGTGCCGTGAGCTCCCCAGCTCCTCCGAAACCTCAGTCGATACAAGCGACAAAATATCCACTAGGGCAGGTTTCCGGCAATCTCCCTTCAAGGAGGTTAGTGGTAATTGGTCCCAGTATCCTCACATTGCGGGAAATTCAACTCAACCGGGCCGAAAGGACTTTTGCGTTGGACGCGGCGGCAACATCAGGTCACGGCAGTAATAAGCTTGGCACTCAAGCCTTGGTTCTCCAATTTGTCAAAGAGTGTTTCAGCCGGAGTAGGTGTTCAGAAACAAGGAAAATCTTTGATCCGCCATCAAAGCCTGATCTACGGTTGTGAGCTTGGGCGATCTGTCAGCGTTCTCTTTCCAAACACATCAGCTCACAGAGTAATGAATCGAGTTGTCTTCCCTCTTTCCCTTCCATTACTGGCAATTTTCCCAGCTCCGGCGGTCGAGTTTCTGTTTGTTTACCAGAAGACGAAGACCTTGAGAAGGTCCCGGAGTGACTGAACGCTGAAGGTGATGACGACTCTGGAGGAACGAAGGGCATCTTCGAACAATGTTAGTGGAAAAGTCTACACATCCTGCGCCGATTGAAGCCGTCGATGATCGTATTACGCTCCGAGATGGCAGTTACCGTTACGGGAATCTTCCTGGAAATGGTGCAATGTAATGTTACGACTTGAAACCTCCGACTGCGATCAAACACGAAACCAAAAGGGGTAATTAGAGCAGTTTTCTCTAATTGAACATTCCTAATGACCCTTAAATTCTCGTTGCATCTTCTGTAGAGCAGGAGAAACTCCAAATGGTTATTGTTGAAGCTTATTAACACCTTGAGATCCAAGGCCATCGTGTCTTGTCGCTGAAGCTCCGGGGAGTAGGTTTATTAGCACCACTAGAGCAACAGGAGAGGAACAAAGCAACAAAACAGGTAGAACATGTCGGCCTTTGTGATATACATTACATTCTATTCAAGCAGGTTTTCCCACCGATCCCTGGTCTCGTTATGTCACATTGATGCAGGACACAATTACTGTGCACTGACAACAATACATAGCAGGGTTTGGTTGGACATTAACAAGCGGTGGGGATACGACGCTAAAAAGCCGTATTTATTTTCAGACGAATTATAGTCTGCAGAGAAAACCGACAAGAAGCTCCGAGCGTCGCCTAATAAATGAGTAACAAACCATGTGGAGCAGAAGACGTGTCCGGCGGCGGAGTGTGCTGCTCCGATGAGGCAGAGCTCAGGGATGTGGCCCCCAAAAAAAGGTATTATATAGGGGACTCGGTGTTAAAGGTGATCGGGGAGATTTAAACCTTCATCTGGTGGAGATTGAAAAATAATATGAAGGATTGGCTGAGCTTTCTCAGCCCCTTCCTGGTGGATAGAGAAGCAATATCTTGGCAGGAGTCCACGGAAATTAAGTAACGTCAATCTTTATTCCTTGCAACCGAATAAAACACAAAGTAACAACCAGAAACGTATAATCCTGGGCCCTCGAGGATAGGCGTGGAAAAACCGCTGAAATAAGTCGTTATACCGGGAGGTATTTCCCTCGGTGCCGGCAGCGCCGCACTAAGTGAAAACCCAAAGCGAGCCGTCCAAGAGGGAATTCCTTACCCGTATATCCGGGGCGAGAGACGCTTATAAATCCAGATTCGAGCTGAATAACGGCGCCTTGAATTACGATCCCTCTGATGACCGCGGATGACCCAATATTTTTTGAATTATTTATGTGCGCCGAGCCGGATTCCAGACATGTTTAAAACACGGCCGGGAAGCCCAGGCTTTATAGACGGTCACCTTATACACAGGCTCCGACGTCAAGGAACAGAAAACCCAAGGAAAAACAGGGGTTTGGTCAATCTTAAAAAATGGATATGTACACAATGTGTTTCTCTACAGTCCCATATATATTATATAAATGTGTATTTACAGCTTTATCAAGTTTTATCCAACAAAAAATAAAGCAAAGTGCAATGTAACCCGTCACCTCCTGCTTCCTCTGCCGCTAGGGCTGGGTTATATCTGTGTGATTTGTGTCAGGGAGGGGTGGGTTATATCTGTGTGATTTGTGTCGGGGAGGGGTTGGGTTATATCTGTGTGATTTGTGTCAGGGAGGGGTCGGGTTATATCTGTGTGATTTGTGTCAGGGAGGGGTCGGGTTATATCTGTGTGATTTGTGTCAGGGAGGGGCTGGGTTATATCTGTGTGATTTGTGTCAGGGAGGGGTCGGGTTATATCTGATTTGTGTCGGGGAGGGGTCGGGTTATATCTGTGTGATTTGTGTCAGGGAGGGGTCGGATTATATCTGTGTGATATGTGTCGGGGAGGGGTCGGGTTATATCTGTGTGATTTGTGTCGGGGAGGGGTCGGGTTATATCTGTGTGATTTGTGTCGGGGAGGGGTCGGGTTATATCTGTGTGATTTGTGTCAGGGAGGGGTCGGGTTATATCTGTGTGATTTGTGTCGGGGAGGGGTCGGGTTATATCTGTGTGATTTGTGTCAGGGAGGGGTCGGGTTATATCTGTGTGATTTGTGTCAGGGAGGGGTCGGGTTATATCTGTGTGATTTGTGTCAGGGAGGGGTCGGGTTATATCTGTGTGATTTGTGTCAGGGAGGGGTCGGGTTATATCTGTGTGATTTGTGTCAGGGAGGGGTCGGGTTATATCTGTGTGATTTGTGTCAGGGAGGGGTCGGGTTATATCTGTGTGATTTGTGTCAGGGAGGGGTCGGGTTATATCTGTGATTTGTGTCAGGGAGGGGTCGGGTTATATCTGTGATTTGTGTCAGGGAGGGGTCAGGTTATATCTGTGTGATTTGTGTCAGGGAGGGGTCGGGTTATATCTGTGTGATTTGTGTCAGGGAGGGGTCGGGTTATATCTGTGTGATTTGTGTCAGGGAGGGGTCGGGTTATATCTGTGTGATTTGTGTCAGGGAGGGGTCGGGTTATATCTGTGTGATTTGTGTCAGGGAGGGGTCGGGTTATATCTGTGTGATTTGTGTCAGGGAGGGGTCGGGTTATATCTGTGTGATTTGTGTCGGGGAGGGGTCGGGTTATATCTGTGTGATTTGTGTCAGGGAGGGGTCGGGTTATAGCTGTGTGATTTGTGTCAGGGAGGGGTCGGGTTATATCTGTGTGATTTGTGTCAGGGAGGGGTCGGGTTATATCTGTGATTTGTGTCGGGGAGGGGTCGGGTTATATCTGTGTGATTTGTGTCGGGGAGGGGTCGGGTTATATCTGTGTGATTTGTGTCAGGGAGGGGTCGGGTTATATCTGTGATTTGTGTCAGGGAGGGGTCGGGTTATATCTGTGTGATTTGTGTCGGGGAGGGGTCGGGTTATATCTGTGTGATTTGTGTCAGGGAGGGGTCGGGTTATATCTGTGTGATTTGTGTCAGGGAGGGGTCGGGTTATATCTGTGTGATTTGTGTCAGGGAGGGGTCGGGTTATATCTGTGTGATTTGTGTCAGGGAGGGGTCGGGTTATATCTGTGTGATTTGTGTCAGGGAGGGGTCGGGTTATAGCAGGTTGAGTCGGTTGCATTGATGTGGCATTTCTTGGCGTCGCTTTGTAGTTGACATTCAGTGCAGACCTCTCAGACCGCAGTAACCTCCTGTGATGACCTTCTAGTGGTGTAATGTGGGCATTGCGTCACATCGTCATGAAGTTGATGGTTTGCTCGTGGTAGAATCCGGCCTCACCGCGCTCCTCGGCAGCGTTCATATATCTCTTGTGGTAGGATAAGGGTAATATATAGGTTTGTTACTAATATATGCAAATTGGGAGCTGCATGTAAGAATGGACGGGCTCTGGGGAGGGAGGAGACCCCCCTCTGGGGTTTTAACAAGAGGCCTCGAGAGAACATTATTCACTGGGACAAATGAGGCTTGACACGCGGCCGCGCTGCGCCACACAATACAAATAACGGAAAAAATGTGACAGGACGCGGCGGCCCATTCTCTTAATCCAATATTTGTTACAAATGGCGCTGCCCGCTAAACGCCGATACATTGTAACGCGGGATCTCTGTGCCGCAGACGCCGAGTAAAAAATGTAACAGGGACAGAATGTCACAGAAACACAGCGTTTTAATTTGGGTCATTCATTTAACCCCGTGCAGAGAAGCAGGGGTTAGTAACGAGGTCACACGCTTGACTCTCCGGATGGGTTAAAGACGGCGCTTGGCGCCAATGATTGCATGGTAACCTTCCCGGGGAGCAGGTTACCGATGGAACGATTACTGGCATGTCAGCTTCTCCGGCGTGAAAACACACAATGCCTGGAGAAGAAATCAATGCATTTATTCTCATCGTGAAGCAGCTTTATCTTAACGGCGTTAACTCCATCCGAAACCACGAAGGACTCGTTTCCACCGGGCACCGCACTTTAAGCGTGGAGGTTTGGGGTATAGAGGGCGCAGGTATTGTACATCAACTGAAACTTTAACAGAGGGTGAAAAATCATAATGTTTTAAGCTTATACTTTATATATGTGTTAAGTATGACAAGTCTTAAGACATTACTATCCCACCCTAACCTGTGAATTTCTGGTGGGGAGCCACGCCTCGGCCCGTCCACCCCTTCCCCTCCCACCCACCGCGCCTCGACCCCGTCCACCCCCTTCCCTCTCACCGCGCCTCGACCACCCCCTTCCCTCCCACCACGCCTCGACCCCGTCCAACCCTTCCCTCCCACCGCGCCTCGACCCGTCCACCCACTTCCCTCCCACTGCGCCTCGACCCGTCCACCTCTGGACCACCCCCTCCCGCACCTCGGCTCAGTCCACCCCTTCCCTTCCACCACGCCTCGGCCACCCCCTCCCGTACCTCGGCCACCCCCTCCCGTACCTCGGCTCAGTCCACGCCTCGGCCACCCCTCCCTCCTGCCGCACCTCAGGCCACCCCCTCCCTTCCTCTGTACCTCGGCTCAGTCCACCCCCTCCCTCCGGCCGTACCTCAGCTCTGTCCATCCTCTACCTCCAGCCGTGCCTCAGCTCCGTCCACTTTCTTCCCCGCTGTGCTAGGGCTCCAATCCCCTCTTTCCCCCATTCAGCCTCAGCTCCATTCTGCCTCTCCCCTACTGAACCTCGGCTCCATTCCCCGTCTCTTGGTGATCCCCAGCTCCATTACCCTCCATTGCGTCTCTGCCTCATCCGTCTCATCTGTACCACGTTTTTAAGTACACTGCGTCTTCAATCCCTCTCACCTCCATTGTCTTCTCGGCTTCACCCTCTCCCTCCATTCAGTGCCTGCCCCAGCTTTCTCACCGTGTCCACGTACGATTTTTCTCATCCCACTTTGCCTTTTCCCAAATAATCTCACCCCATTGTACCGCTGCTTTACCCCTCTCTCTCCTATTGTGTGTCCAAAATTGATGGTCAGTCCATTTAACCTCTAGCTCAGCTCACTCGCCCCATTGTGTTCCTGCTTCATCCTTCAGTAGAGCGGCCTTTTGGTTACATTTGTTAGGTACTCACTCTGTAAAGAGATGCCGTGAAGTGGCGAGTGAGCTTACGTTGCAATGGCCATTGAAACAAACAAAAACCTCAGTTTTGTTGTACATGGAACACAAAGAAACGAGCGCAGATGACACCTTTTTTCCTTGTTATGTTTTATACATTAACTGGGCTGTTACTCCTGGCAGTTGCTGCCGCTCCGGTGAGTATGGGCGCGACGCCATTTTTTCTGTATTTATGTTCATCCTTCTTGCGCCTCTTTTTGAGTTGGAAGGAAATTTACATCGTAGACTTAGTGCTGGAGCAGCTCCATCAGCAGCAGCCGGGGTGAAGGACCATGCAGGACAGGTGAGGACTATTTTTTGTCCAATAATAACTCCCCCCGTGCAACACGCCCCATAGCCATGAGTCCTTACGCCCGCCTGTCTGATACCCTCCATATCCTGCCGGAGTGTATAGCAGTGAGTATCGGGGTATGATATAATGTTGCAGGACAGATATTGGGAAAATAGAAATTGATCATTCCGGTTCCGCCGCTGTCTGGTCTTCAGACTCTGCGCCCCCCCCCACGCCCCAGCATTGCTCGAACAGAATTGGTTAGGAATTGAGTCCGTCTACGGAGACGTCGTGTGAACAAGAAACGACCAGAAATGGGACATCAATCAGCAGAAGACAATGTCATTTCCATGGCAGGACACGCTGGTTTACAGGAGTTTCAGGCTTCCCCGGTGTTATTAGAAAGGAAAATAAATCCCCGGTGTCAGGAAAGTGATGCACGGTGCTTCATGCGGGCGAATTTATGGGGAAAATGACGGAACTGGTGGAAAACTGGAAGGAAAAAATAAGCCAATTGTAGACTGTTCCAGCACCTCGACAGTATGAATAAACCCAGCGCTTTCTTGGTTTTCCCTCCATGTCACATTAGCAAACGGGACATTGCACTGCACGGGACGTGTCTGATGACGAGGCCCCCGGACGCGTCTCTCGGCCAGGACGTCTCACACAAATCAATAGAAACCTGCCCTTCAGCTCGCTTCAGGCTCGCGACGGGCAACGTGACAATCACCTCTCCAGGTTTATTACTCGCGAGCTGCGGCGCCGGGATAAGATCTTTCAGCACGGGTTATCAAGTCAGAGTTTGATAAATGCGGCTGAATGCGTTTAGCGGAGAACGTTCCCCCTCAGGCCACACCTATCAGTCTCTGCCGGCATTAGCAGCGGGAAGTGATTGAGAGCGGCGCGGGGAACGTGCGCGGATCTGAATATGGATTTTGCATTCATAAATATCTAAAAGGGATTTTCAGCCACGCCGAGCACTCAGTCTTTTTTTTTTTAACTCTATGTGATGGTGCGCGCGTCGATGATCATTAATCATACACGCGCCTTCGTGGCTGACAGGAACCGATCAAACACACACAGGGCATTAAATGGCAACTGCAACACGCACCGGACTCCAACTCTCATCATTATCAGCCAGGGGAGAGACAATTATCTACAATACAATAACCATTCAATGGGTGAAGGTGCCTCTCGAGTCTGTGCGCGTCGCTTTGCTGCAGAGATATAGAATGACCTCAGAAAGGTTTATATTATTGAGCAGCACAGCGTCCTGTCCGTTTCGCTCATCCAACCTGTTTCACATTTTTCCTTACATGTCGAGGCAGTTCTTGCTCCACTCTTTCCTCCAGTCTTCCGTTTTCTCCCGTCATTTCTTTATCTCTCTCTTCTCTCCTGACCGGTTTCTTCTCTAATCCAAGCTTCCGCTTTTCCCTTCTCCTCCAATCTCACATCTTTGCTCTTTTTTTGCTCTGCTATTCTCTTGACTCTCAAGCCTTTGATACTTTCTCTGCTGTTCTGGAATCCCCTTGCCCATCTTTCCATTCCGTTCTGGAATCCCCTTGCCCATCTTTCCATTCCGTTCCGGAATCCCCTTGCCCACCTTTCCGTTCCGGAATCCCCTTGCCCATCTTTCCATTCCGTTCCGGAATCCCCTTGCCCATCTTTCCATTCCGTTCCGGAATCCCCTTGCCCACCTTTCCGTTCTGGAATCCCCTTGCCCAGCTTTCCATTCCAGAATCCCCTTGCCCATCTTTCCATTCCGTTCTGGAATCCCCTTGCCCAGCTTTCCATTCCGGAATCCCCTTGCCCATCTTTCCATTCCGTTCCGGAATCCCCTTGCCCATCTTTCCATTCCGTTCTGGAATCCCCTTGCCCATCTTTCCATTCCGTTCCGGAATCCCCTTGCCCACCTTTCCGTTCTGGAATCCCCTTGCCCAGCTTTCCTTTCCAGAATCCCCTTGCCCATCTTTCCATTCCGTTCTGGAATCCCCTTGCCCAGCTTTCCATTCCGTTCCGGAATCCCCTTACCCATCTTTCCATTCCGTTCCGGAATCCCCTTGCCCATCTTTCAATTCCGTTCCGGAATCCCCTTGCCCATCTTTCCATTCCGTTCCGGAATCCCCTTGCCCACCTTTCCGTTCCGGAATCCCCTTGCCCAGCTTTCCATTCCGTTCCGGAATCCCCTTGCCCATCTTTCCATTCCGTTCCGGAATCCCCTTGCCCATCTTTCCATTCCGTTCCGGAATCCCCTTGCCCACCTTTCCGTTCCGGAATCCCCTTGCCCAGCTTTCCATTCCAGAATCCCCTTGCCCATCTTTCCATTCCGTTCTGGAATCCCCTTGCCCAGCTTTCCATTCCGGAATCCCCTTGCCCATCTTTCCATTCCGTTCCGGAATCCCCTTGCCCATCTTTCCATTCCGTTCTGGAATCCCCTTGCCCATCTTTCCATTCCGTTCCGGAATCCCCTTGCCCATCTTTTCATTCCGTTCCGGAATCCCCTTGCCCATCTTTCCATTCCGTTCCGGAATCCCCTTGCCCATCTTTCCATTCCGTTCCGGAATCCCCTTGCCCATCTTTCCATTCCGTTCCGGAATCCCCTTGCCCATCTTTCCATTCCGTTCCGGAATCCCCTTGCTCACCTTTCCATTCCCTTCCGGAATCCCCTTGCCCAGCTTTCTTTTCCGTTCTGGAATCCCCTTGCCCACCTTTCCGTTCTGGAATCCCCTTGCCCACCTTTCCGTTCTGGAATCCCCTTGCCCATCTTTCCCTTCCATCCTACATCCCCCTTATCTTTCTTTAACACGGTACATTCCCCTTCAACCATTTCTATTTCTTTCTGAGTTGCCCCCATGTCATTATCCTCTCCTCAAATTGATGGATTGACGCATTATCCAGACTGCACCCAGAGATGGATTTTCGTTCCGACATGGCGTCATGCCTGCACCTTTCCATCCCTTCCACCTTACGTTCCACCCAGCCTATCCTCCATGTGTTTTTCCTTTCTTCCATTCTTCTCTATTTCTTTACGGTTCCGTTCACATCTCTTTCTTCTCCACTCGGCCGTTTCTTCAGCACCGTCTCCTTCCCCCCTTTCATTTGCTGCTTACACCTCATCCTACCAGTAAAATTGGCTGAAATTAATACTTTTTTTGGTGAAGTGGTCGCGTTGCTTTTGATTCTGTAAACCCGTGAGGTTCAGATGACAAAGAATTTTCTGCTTATGCTACATAAAAATAAAGCCGCGATAAACCCAATTAAACAGGTTTTCTCTCTGTAATGTGTGAAGCTAATGGAATCCGTCCATTTTACAATGCGCTGAACATACACGGCTGGAAGGTGATCTATGACCATGGCAAGGCTTTATTTCCCAGGGTGCACCCGCTCTGCTCTCTGCTTGGTCAATGCCCTGACATTCAGCACATGTATATATTTTTTTTCGTGCTAAGTTAATGCGTGCGCTCGCCATCTCTGGCCTTGTTACTATAACAACAGGGCACGGCACTCTGGGAGACTATTGACTATTTTGCTGTGACAATAAAACAACATTATCGGACCCTTCAAAGCTACAGGATGGAGGAGGAATGGATCCCTTGATTTCCTCGGCTCGCCGTGTTCCTATCGGCAGCCTGTTAAGCTCAGCGTTTTATTCAAAAGCAACGGCTGACAGGACGAGCATCGGAAATGGTTTCTGGTCCAGATGTTTGACGTCAGGACGCATTGTTGTCTTCTTGCCTGACCCAGATAAGACTTCTGAATCAGTGTGTTGTCTTGTGATGCGCAACGGCAATTACAGAGTCGTGAAGGTCTTCATGGCCCGTGCTGAGTTCCCCTGTTGGCGTCGCCTCATGGGCTGAAGATTTTCCTATAGTTTTCCCTTACAATGTCCTCTGACTTTATCCAGGAGGACTCGTATCACTCGACCTGAGCGGGTTGACAATTCTCACCTGAGTCGCCATGATTGATTAATGTGGTTTCTGTCGTACCAGTGGATAAAGATCAACGGGAGTCAAGAGCAAATGCAACCAATAAAATAATGTCTGGTCCTTATATTTGTACATTTATACAACCATCGGCTCACACAAAGGACCACAACACTCATGTTGGAAAGTGACAACTGGTCACCTTGATAGGATTCCATTCCTGTAGCTGAACAGGCTCCACGACTGCACAACCACAGCTTTTAGAAGAAAACCTTATATATAAAACGCAGGCCGTAGGTTTGTTCAACACGTTGCTTCACTCACTCCCATAAATAAAAAAGCTCTATACGGGCACCTTGACAAGATCAATCATTCAGATCCCATCCATTACCACACCTAAACCTTCTCTGGTGAAACTTACCCACAACTCAACTGGTCCCATTGTTATTTCTTCTCAGCCATGGAAAGCTTCCATCCTAGGTTTCAGTACTCCACGTCCCAGCGCCTCTACAGGTCCCAGCCTTGCGCCATTTCAACTCTATGGCCGGTTCCGTCCATGAAACACCCTCACACAGAGCCCGATTCCATTCTATATATCTCTAATTCAGCCGTTTCTATCCAGGCAACTAGAAAAATTCTATACCCAAACCTTTCAAGAGTCATCCTCACCCCTCAACAGTTTCAATCCTGACTCTATTCCCTCATTTCAACCATGTCGGTCCGGCTGCATTGCTGCACCTCAACAGTTTCTGACCTGGCCCCATTGCCGCACCTCAGGAGATTCCAGCTCTGCTGTGTCCTATATTACATTCCCAGTTTCCATACAAGCACCTATTTGTAACGCGGGGGTCTTGTACCCACGTGCAGAATGCTCCCCTCGCCATCAGTATCCTGAAGGAGTACGGATTCTGGCCCAAAACCCAGTCACTAGCCGGAGCTCCGTGCAGGGTGAAAACCAAACTGGGAATGCCTTTATTTTGGGTTTACAGTTATAAACACAGGAGGGGGGGGGGAGTACAGAAAAACAATGGAAAACATGCCCCAGTGTTTCCATGCTGCAGAACCTCCCAATAGTCTCCCCCTCCCACACACTCTCTGGCAAAAGGAAGGGGGGCTGGGAGAACTAGTATAAGCCAGTTCCTGGTGGTGGTGTTGATGGGAGGGAAAGACAAAGGAATCCATTACTTACAGATACAAATAAGCGAAATAACACAGTGTATACAACATGACACTACAATAAATACGTAAGGGAATAATAATACAAACACAGACATCAGGGAATAGGGCACAGAAAACATAAACACCCTGCATCTAGAACAGCAGGCACAGGGTGACTCCATCATAGGAGAGGACTGAGAAACAATAAAAAACACCAGCCCGCATCACCCAAACACATCTCTAGGTCCATGTACCTCAAGTCCAGTGACTACCATCACACCATCTTCCTTCCATTCCCGAACCTATACCAATCTCAAACAGGTGCAACATTCTCATGCATTAAATATTACAGTCCTAACATATTACTGTTTCTGAACGGTTTCTATCCAGACATCATTCCCATACCTGGACATGTTCTCTCCCCACACCTTCATGGGGACCATGACTGCTTAAACCTGGGACCTCCTTGACCCATACCCTTACTTATAAAGAAGACACAACAACTTCTTAACTGGAAAAGGGCAATGGCCACAGCTTTATTAAATATTTATACCAAGTAACCCAGCCAGTGCTTATCCTCCGATATCCGCCCTATTACTCCTGTAATAGGCAGTTCACGATCCAAAAACCAGGAGCTCATCACCCCGCCTGACCGAGATCAAGCGGGGGTCGTCTCGTTAAATGCCTCACCCGAAGGCGGCTTAGCCAGTTTAAAGCACCGCTGTCCAGGAACCATGCCAACGCCAGGGGCACCATGGCCTCCTACTGGCTGCCCCTGCGCCCCACCGCAGACAGCGCCTCCTCGATACCAGACATCAAGCCAACCAAAAAGATATCCAGACCAATGTCCGTCAAATGGACCCCATCACCCCGAATCACATTCCGGTTGTCGCCTTCCAATTCCCTGTGCCGGATCGCCACTCCCCCAAATGCCTGACAAACTTGGAAACCTCCCTGTTTACCCTCCTCCTGGCCCTGTCAATTGCCCTTGGAGCCGCCATCTCCTCCCAACGAGGACGAGAAATAATATCTGACCACACCAGCGACAAACCCCAAAATCTAGCAAAACAGCGGGCCAAATCCAGTTTCATAGCCCGAATCAGGTCCACTGAACTAACAATCCCCAAATCATTCCCCCCCGCATGAATCACTAAAATAATCTCCCTGGGGACCATTCCCGCCAACTTCTCACATTCCCTCGACACCCGAGCCCAACGCAAACCCCGGATACCCAACCAGCAAATCTCCACCGCTTCCTTCGCAAAGCCAAGGTTCCTGCCATGCGGCCGTTGTTCAGCCCGCACGGCCGCCCAATGTATGAAGGAATGCCCCAATATCCAGACCAACCGCGGGGGAGTACCTGCAATTACAAAAAATTAGGACGAACATACGAGCGAAAGCGGTCCGAGCGCCACCGGCCCAACCGCCGAATCATGCCGTCCGATGCACCCTCGCTCGCAGCCACCGTCGCCGCGCCAATGCGAAACGAATGAGATGCAAACAATCCAGGGTCGAAACCCAACATGCGCACGCATTGTTTAAACACCGCCGAAAATTGATATCGGGTCAGAGGAACACCATTAAGGTGAACCAAAAAGGAGTCAGCCAACTCCGGACGCACCGCTAAGTACTCCCGCGTGAGGCTAAACGGACACCCAGGTCCCCCAACCGCCTCCAACGTAACCAGTACACCCCTACCCAACTGATCCGTTTTTGATCTGGCAATAAAAATCCGTACCTGTGCGGCAGCCACCGAGACATGGGAAAAACGCAATGCCGAATGGGTCCGAGAGTTCGGAGCAACCAACTCTCCCACCCTCAAGGCACCATAAAAAGCAAAGGCAAATGCCACCCGAAATAAACGCGCTTCAAACAGATCGCGACAGACCCCACTCAGAACCTCCATCACATCCAAAAACATAGCGCCAGAAACCGGGCGCCGAACATCCGGCAGCGACGTCCGTCTCCAACCTGAAACAATTCTGCGAAGCAGGAAATCCCGCCCCACATCTTCCCACCCCAGTGCCTTGCACAAAAAGGACAGGGCAGTCAGCACCTTGGCTGCTCCTGAACCAGAGCCCCCTCTTGCCCGGAGGGAATTAAAATAAATCAAGGTGGCCCACCTCCGATCCGCCGCCGTAAGCCACCCCCGTTCCTCCCGTGCCACCAACCCCCACATCCGCCAGACCTGAGAGTAGGCAGTCCATGATGCCCCCGACAAAGAGTTCTCCAGCAACATTCTCAGCCCGGCGAAGCGAGGGTCCAGAGCCACAGAGGAAAAGGTGTCGCAACCCTCGAGGCCCCCGGAGCCACCTGCCAAAAACGGTCCCACTGGAACCGGGAGAGAGCATCAGCAATTACGTTCCGTACACCTGGCACATGCCGGGCCCGCAACCATACATTTTTCTCCAAACAGCGCAGCACCAGGTGTCGCAAAAGCGCCAAGACGGGAGGGGAACCGGACGACGAACGATTCACCACTTGCACCACTCCCATGTTGTCCGTCCAGAACACCACCCGCCTGTTAGCCAGACGCTCCCCCCACAGCTCCAAGGCCACAATCAACGGAAAGAGTTCTAAAAAAGTGAGGTTCCTCACCAATTCAGACGCCGCCCACTGCGGCAGCCACGCTTCGGCACACCAATCACCCTGGAAGTAACGCCAAAGCCATGCGCCCCAGACGCATCAGCAAAAAGCTCGAGGGAATGATTGTCCTCGTCCGCCTCCTGCCAATACGTCAGCCCATTGTACTGCAGCAAGAAGGATTGCCACACCACCAGGTCCGCCTTCAAAGCACTAGAGATGCGCACAAAGTGGTGGGGCGCGCGTATCCCGGCAGTCGCCAGAGACAACCTGCGACAAAAAGCCCGGCCCATCGGCATCACCCGGCACGCAAATGTCAGGTGACCCAAAAGCGATTGAATCTCCGAGAGCCGCATTTTCGCAACCCCTTGCGCCCTCCCCACCAACCGCAACAAGGTCCGGATTTTGTCGTCCGGCAAACGGAAAACCCGGAGGACGGTATCGATTTCGATGCCCAAAAAAGCAAGCGACTGAACCGGGCCCTCTGTCTTCCCCTCAGCCAACGGCACCCCAAACTTTCCGGCAACCTCACGGAAAATCTGCAGCAGCGCGGCGCAGTCGCCCGAATCCGCCGGTCCCACGAACAGGAAATCATCCAAATAATGGACCACCGAATTCCGACCAGCGCGCCGACACACCACCCAGTGCAAAAAGGAAGAAAATAGCTCAAAATAATAACACGAGATCGAGCAGCCCATCGGGAGACACCGGTCGTAGTAAAACCCCCCCGAAATGAACACCCCAGCAGATGGTAGCAGTCCGGCCGAATTGCAGCAAACGGAAAGCTGACTCAATATCAGCTTTTGCCAACAAACAACCAGGACCAGCCTCCCGCACGATCTGCAATGCCTCGTCAAAAGAGGAATATCGCACGCGACATCCCTCTTTCCCAATCCCGTCATTAACCGACAGACCGGCCGGGTAGGACAGATGGTGGATCATGCGGAATTTACCCTCCTCCCTCTTGGGCACAATGCCCAGCGGAGACACCCGAAGATTAGAAAAGGGGAGCTCCGCAAAAGGACCCACCATCCGACCCAACCGAACCTCCTTCGCCAACTTGTCCGCCACAACCTCGTCCCGCTGACGCGCCAAAACTAAATTCTGCGAAAACTGAGGAAAATCCGACGCCACATGCGGAATCACAAAACCGTCCCGAAAACCTACCAACAACACCTCCGCGCATCGTCTATTGGGGTACCTGTCTAGCCAAGGAACCATAGCCCGAACCCTCACCGGGGTGATCCCTTCTATCAGGCTTACCCCGACCTGAAGGTCTAAAGGCCGAGCCATGTCCCTTTCTAAAGCATCGAAATGCCGGGTGGGATCCCCCACAGGAGGAACACTCATGCCTGAAACGGCAATTAGCGGCCCAACGGCACTGGGACTCATTGAAGAGCCAGCACCACCCCTTTCCGGTACCCGCTGGCGCTCCTGGGGTTCTGGGCACCGCGGATCCAGGAAAGGGTGACACCACCGGACGGTTCGGCGTCATGAGCAGCAACCACAGATTGGTATCCTGTAAATCAAAACGGAGCCCGGGCCGCACCGCCATCTTCTGCCGAAACTGTTGGTCATATTTAAACCAGCAAAGCCCACCATAAATCTTGTAAGCCCCCCAAATCAGATCTAAGTACGAAAATAAAGCTATTCCGCGCTCCGGAAAACGCTCGCACAAAATCGCGCTATATGCCAGAAAACCTTGAAGCCAATTGCCGAATGTCTGCGGCAACGGCTTCACTTTCTCTTTGTCCTTTTCCCCGGTAAAGGGTCCATACGCTTTGGCCGATCCACCGTCTCCTTATCCGGGGAAATCAAAGTGAGCACGTCCACGTACTCCCCTTTCCAAATTTTTTCCCGCACTTCAGCAGAAACCGTCAAGCCCAGCGGCGACAAATCGCACGCCCCATAAGAGCGCACCTCCGCACCCACCGCACCAGGCACTGGAGCCACACCAACCGGCGCCGCCGGACTGTTCAAAACCGCAGGAGCCAAAACCACCGCCGCAGCAGGCAACGCCGCGCCAAACACCGCAGGGGCTGGAACAGGAGCCGGGACCAGCGGAATACTCACCACGGGAGCCGTATCAGGAACCCCTAAAGCGGCCGACGCCACAGCGAGCACCGGCGCTGCGCCCCCAGCCAGCGCAACACCCGCAGGTGATCCAGACGCAGCTGCGTGCAACACCGCCGGCGCCCCATCCTGCCACTGCCTGAAAGCCGCAACCAAGGTTTCCATGAACCCCGTTGTTAACCCCTCCATCCCGCCTGACGCAGCAGGGACCGAACGACCCTGCCAACCAGACACCGCCCTACCAAGATCAGACTCACGTGCCACCAGCAGGGATGATCGTCCAGGATCCACCGGAACAACAGGAACCAACGGGTCCGGCGATGGGCGCCCAGGAAAACCCCGACCAGCCGACCTCCTTGCATCACTAAGAACTCCGGACCTGGTTTCCCAGCCACTCCCGGCAGGAGAGCGCCGATCCCGGGCCCCCCGAGCCACCGATCGACCTCTGGAACCAGCCGCTCCTTGCGCCGTTCGGTCCACAGCCACCACAGAGGAAGAAGCCGATGCTGCTGCCGCCAAATTCGCTCTAATCCGTGCAGTTCCGTCCCCAGCATGGGCGCCGCCATCTTGTGGGCGTGCCCGTCCCCTCGAACGTGACGCCACAGCCCTGCGCCGAGCAGGAGGGGGCTTGGGGGCGGAGTCAGACCTGCGCGTCAGTCTTTTCCTGGCCACCGGAAGCGCAGCAGCTCCAACAGGGCTCCTCGAGCGCTGCAGCCGTCGGCCATCTTGCCCGGGAAGGAGGGGGGTCCTACTCCGCACACTTGAAGCCGGGTCTGCACCTCCAGCACCTGTAAGTAAAGTTGGAGACATCGCAGCGCTCCCCATGCTCACCCTCCTCCGCAGGCCAGACCTCAGTTCCCTCGGCGGCGTATCCCGGACCACCGATCCTTCAGAGGATTGGTCATCCGCTTCAGGCCCCTCCACGCCACCATCCAGCTGCTGTGCCCCACGAAGCCTGGGGGGACTAGGACTCAGACGAACCGGAGGTCTGGACGGCCGCTCTCTCCGCCATTGTCGAGGCTCCCCCACATCCTCAGGAGAACGCTCCCGCGCTGGCACCAACGCATCCTGAAGTAGATCCTGCAGAGTTGCACCACGAGCAGCAGCATGCTCCCTCAGCTGCTCCAACAAGGCATCCACCGAACTAGAAGCCATTACAGCAGAAAAAATTCAGCAACAATCTAAACTGATCACCACGTGTTTTTCTCCCACAGAATCGAATCTTCTTGATGCACCGTTGAAGCTGTCCAGGAACAAGAGACAGAACACACCCACCACCGATGCATATATAGGTAAGTGAAACAATGTTGCACACACATAACCAATGGCTCCATATTTCCTTCTCTGACCATCCGGCCCAGGCATCAGTCATGTCCCCCTTCCTTAAAGGTGCAGGGGATTCTTTCCTTCACTTCGACAAACTGGTGCATTGAACCCAACCAGGTTCCAACCTAAAGCGCTGACAAGTTCTATCACCGTAACTTTCTAGGTTGCACCCACGCATCTTGGCTGACTTCATTCATCCAGCCTTAGTATTTTTTTCAGAAGATCCCATTCCCACACCTCAGCAGAACTCCGGCTCAATCCAGACTTGAAGACTAGTCAGTGCATCTAACGAGTTTGGATCAGATTCTCAATTCCTCATATTTCCATTTCTTACCTTCGGTTTCCACCACTATCGGCACAATATTCCATGAAGAAACGATAGTCTCCTCCATCTCACCGGAAAGTGACTAATTTCCTAAATTTGCCATTCGTGTGTACGTTTCACATTGAAAGACGCAAGACAACAAGCCCGCTTTTCCATCTCAAATCACAAACCTGCAAGGAAAAGCATTTTATTGCCGCTGCCAATCAAAGCCGTGATCCCATCGGCCCGCGCAGTGTTTGCCGTCCAAGGTGGGGGAATGGAGGTACGGTGACTCATACAGAACAACTCCATAAAGCCTTTCACCGGAGATACAGTGTCAATGGAAACGAGTTACACTGCACATCGGAGAAATCAGAAATTACCTTGTCGTGACAAAGACATCCATGTAAATAGAAAAATCGTCAGTCTCGATACGCGTAAAACACGCCCAATGCACATCTTACACTTTTATCGAAATACATTATTTGCCAAAATCTGGCTACATGTTTTCTCATTCTACAGGAAGCCGGTGTTGAATTTTGCTCCGTAGATCAGCCACAGCTCACCATAGTTCCAACAATGGTGGTTAGCGGATAACTCCTATAGTAAGTGGTCTTGATCAGGGACCTCTTCGAGCGCCCTTGGCTCCACACAAAAGGGCCAAACCAACAAAGAGAGCATGCAGCTGTAACATGTCCAGACCAAGAGGAAAAATGGTAGGTTGGGGGGGGGGCTCCTAAAATCAAGCTGCGCCTGGGGACCCACTTGAGGGATTAAAGTGATTTTTGGTGGACATAATTAGAACAAGTCACGGGTTGACATTATTAGGTCTTCATGGTAAAGCCTTGATGTAGGCTGCGGTGATGAACCCACATGGGATATATTTGGTATTTTTAGCTATACCTGATGATTCCATGCAGCCTCGGTAAAAACAGACCTAGAAGATCCTTTTGCAGCGATTCATTGCTGTACATTTGACATTATGTTCGTAGCTGTGGAGGTGGCTTCAATCTACAAGACGCACTCCACATGGGTAACGAGTGGAGGCTCTGCGGATGCGGCTCCGGTTCGGAGCTCTGTTACGGGTAATAGGGACAGACCAGTACGGCTCTGATTACCAGGGGATTAGCATGTTAAACAATTAAGTTAAACATAATTAATTACGCTCAGCCAGATAATTGAAACACGAGCAGAAAACATGAAACGTAATTACATCCAGGCCCCCTCTCCACTACTGGGAGCTTCCATCGCAAATCACGCCACGGACTCTAACCTTCGAGGTTCCTCGTGTAGAAATGCCGGGGGCCTCGTCTATGCGCCTCCATCTGGCAACATTTCCCTTTTCAAGGAGGAAGAGAATATTTTTTTTCCCTTTATCTTCATAGACGCATCATTTTTAGTCTTAGAAACCGGCGTTTAATCGTGGATCTCCGGCCACTCGTGGGACCTACTCCAGCTATTCCCGGCGGCCAGCGCTTTGCTTTACAGACCCTGGGAGCACTTTATGGAGCAGAAAAAGCGAAAACATTCCAAAAACAATTATAAATATTATTACAGGCAGAAAATCTGAAAATCCAAAGTGTTCCAGAATCAAAAAACTTTATACGCACTGACGCAACGCTACAAGTGTAACATCCTCTGCCCAAAGTCATGTGACGGGGGAATAAATGGTTAAAATCCTGTATAAATGCCCTTCAGGCTGTGTGTAAGGTGTGTGCGTGAACCATGAATGAATGTCACGTTGAGACATATTATTATTATATGCAAATATCCCAAAATCCATGACACGTCCGCTCCCGAGCGTTTCAGATAAGGGGATACTCGGCCGGTTATAGTATCCAGCGTTGCATTAACACACATTAAAGTTGACATGTTTTTATCTGGTGTCGATGCCTCTATTAAAGGAACACAAAGGGTTTATTCAGAAACGAGAAGATCTGACCCCGAAATTGCACCGAGCAGTAAGCTTCCCCGTACAGCGACATTTTGTGGCCATTCGGCTATTCAGAAAGCAGGCAGCTCACAAAATTTGGGCAAATTGTCAGCGATATTAGGTGCCTGTTCGGCGGAAGTGAAATACGGTGCCTGTTCGGCGGCAGTGAAATATGGTGCCTGTTCGCCGGCAGAGAAATACAGCTCTGTTCGGCAGCAGAGAAATATGGTGCCTGTTCAGCGGCAGAGAAATACGGTGCCTGTTCGGCGGCAGTGAAAATACGGTGCCTGTTCGGCGGCAGTGAAATACGGTGCCTGTTCAGCGGCATAGAAATACAGCTCTGTTCGGCAGCAGAGAAATACAGTGCTGTTCGGCGGCAGTGAAATACGGTGCCTGTTCGGCGGCAGATAAATACAGCTCTGTTCGGCAGCAGAGAAATACGGTGCCTGCTCGACGGCAGTGAAATACGGTGCCTGTTCTGTGGCAATGAAATACGGTGCTGTTTGGCGGCAGTGAAATACGGTGCTGTTTGGCGGCAGTGAAATACGGTGCTGTTTGGCGGCAGTGAAATACGGTGCTGTTTGGCGGCAGTGAAATACGGTGCTGTTTGGCAGCAGTGAAATATGGTGCCTGTTCGGCGGCAGAGAAGTTCTGTTCGGCAGCAGAGAAATACGGTGCTTTTCGGCGGCAGAGAAATACAGTGCTGTTCGGCGGCAGTGAAATACGGTGCCTGTTCGGCGGCAGTGAAATCCCCCATAGAGAAGCAATGGTTAATCTAGTCACATTGAACAGCAGAGAAATGTCAGTGAAATGCCCTGATGTTCAGTGGTTTCATTCGACAGGTTTATTCAGGCGAATCCCATAGGCTTCAATGTTAAAAATATTCCTGTTTTAACTCAATATCTAATAAACCGATTATTATTTTAATCTGCAGCAAAAAGACTCTTTTTCTTAGGATTTTTTAGACCATTTTTTCTGTTTTATTTTTTAAAGCGTTTTCTTTTCTGTAAGACTTTTTTTATTATTATTCATAGGATCTTCTATGTTAGAGACATTTTCGTCCAGTAGTTTTTTTTACAAACAGTTTGAAAATTTAGGAGTTTCTATTGTTTTCTTTTTTTCCCAGTTCGTCGGCTTTTTCAGGTGGCTGGTCGGCGCTGTGTTCGATGGATCGTTGGGTCTTTTCAGCCATGTTCAACGGCGGATTTATTCGGCGGATATTCTACGTTTACAGTTACAAGCATTTATAAAGCACCGACAAGTTCCGTAGATTTTTTGCAATTTTTTTGGTGATTTTTCGGATGCGGTTGGTGAATTTTCCCTGCACTTCGGGGACCCTGTGGCGAATGCTGAATTTACTGCGCAGGGTCAGGGAATTTGATTCCCCGAAGTGCAGGACAAGAGAGAGCACCTCTAGAAGGTTATTCACGAACATCAGAATTTGCCATCGAATTGCACCGAATGCTGAAACTCACCGTAACTGCCATTTCGGGGTAACTTGTCTATTCACTAAGCTGTCACTTTGCCAAATTCAGGTGAAATACATCATTATGTCGCGGATCGTGCGATTCGGCAGCACTGAGATTGTGCCATACAGAACTATTGATTCGCCTGTTTACAGAATGCACTGAAATTGCAGCACCTGATTTTTGGGGATTTCAGTTCGACAGGTTTAAGCAGACGAGTCCCACAGGGTTTAATGTAGAAAATGGAATATCCTTATTTTTTTTTTTTTTAAGACCATTTATTATTTTTAATTTTTTAACAAAAACCTTTATTTTTTTTTAAAAGAAACTTTATTGTTGAAGACTTTTTTTATTTCTTTTTTAACAGACCTTTTAATTCTTTTCCTTTTCTGTTATTTTGACACATTTTTAATGATTTAAGCTTGAATTAGGAGAATTCCTATTTTTTTTTTCATTTTGGCAGAATTCGCCGAGGCCAATTTGACGCTTTTCACCGATGATGTCCGGTAACTTCAGCAACTCAATTTTCGGGCAAAATAGGTGAAAGTTCGATAAATAGTGAATTCACCCAAATTTTGACAGAATGGAATTGCCAACACGAGCCGGCATGAAAAGCACCGGCATGGAGTTAAATTCCGTTGTTTTGTGAATAGACCCCTATAACTTTTGGTAAAAAACCCAAATATTTCTGTGACTTCACGGCACATTTTTGCAGGTTTCACACAACTACTGGCTTGAGATTCGCCTGGATAAGTAAGACGCGATGCATTCCAGCGCACTAATGAGCGGCCGGACAAAACCCCAGGTACCGGCGTGAAAAGAAAATGAATAGTGTGTCAAACTGGAGAAAAAAAATAAAGAATAGCACAAGTCAGCGCAGAGCGAGTCTCGCCGCGGTCACGCAAAGGACCCGGCAGCTCATTTTTCCCCCCAGATTCCGGTGACAGGTCTCTTCAAAAGCTTAAAAAGATAAAGAGCTAAAATTCATTTTAAAAACCGACGACCTGATACGGGACGGCTGGAGAAATTGGCCGGCGGAATGGAAATGCGATTCTCAAGCCTGTACGTAAGGGAGCGGTGCTGCGCGCGTTTCGTCCCCTCCATCTTTGGGCTGGAGATAGGGAAGAAGAAAAAAGAAATACCATAAATAAATAAAATGATCCATCAATCTCGTGTATATATATATATATATTGAAAGAGTAGGAGTGATAGAAAGGGTTTATTATCTGCCGAGATCCAGACGCGTCGCGTCCTGTGAATACCAGATGTGGAGAGGGAAAGTGAAGGAATCTGTAAATACAAGTCTCTGCCGCGTTGGCCTCCGGCGACAAACAAACTGCTACATCGATAAAGGCCGAACACAATATTTTACCTATCCGCATCCTCACGGTCTGCACTCTGCCTAATACAGGACAGGAAGACCAATATTTAACCCTGTAGTGTGACTCTCTGTATGGTGTCCTCTGTGTATTATGTGTAATGCAGACATATCAGTAAATCCCAGACTCCCGGTATTGTGTCCTCTCTGTGTATTATGTGAAAAACATGTAACATAGTGACTATATACAGAATGCACCTGTAAACATGTAACATAGTGACTATATACAGAATGCACCTGTAAACATGTAACACAGTGACTATATACAGAATGCACCTGTAAACATGTAACATAGTGACTATATACAGAATGCACCTGTAAACATGTACCACAGTGACTATATACAGAATGCACCTGTAAACATGTAACATAGTGACTATATACAGAATGCACCTGTAAACATGTAACATAGTGACTATATACAGAATGCACCTGTAAACATGTAACACAGTGACTATATACAGAATGCACCTGTAAACATGTAACACAGTGACTATTTACTACATATTTATTTCTGGGTTAATCTGTATATTTGTGTTTTTAATATCTTGCATTTTATTACTTTGTGTTTCTGTAACACTTCAATGTTTCTTGAATCCAGAACAAACTGAAACCAGAGAATCTCAATGTATCCGTCCTGGGAAAATACTTTATAAATAAATACATATAGGGCCCTATTGCATTCTTAACGCAAAAACGCACGATAAACGTGTGTTTTTTTGCACGAAGCGTTAGTGCATGAAAATCACTGCTGTAATTACATTCCTCGCGCATTTCTTATCCGTCGGGAAATTGCGCTCGTAAAACCGACGCGCAAAAATGCGCGCAGAGTACCGTTACGAGCAGAAATCAGTGAGCGCAATGTAATTTTTAACGCAAGTCCGTCAGACGAAAGCATTTTGTGCGGACTGCGCACAACAGACGTACGTTCTGACAGAAGACAAGGTAGCGGCCGTCATTTTTGACGGATCTAGTAAAAAAAAAAAAAACATGCGCATCGACGTTCTCGGTTGTGAATGTGCAGTTTGGTACGGTCAGGTTGTTACAATTTGCTGTTACCACCAGCTTTTCAAAGACGTTAAATTATGCGCGCAAACGCTGTCCGTTAAATTTTGCGCTAAGATTGTAATACCATGCGCGTACCAGCGCACAAACGCATTTGCGTTCACAATGTTAAGTATAGGATGCGCGCACTAAATTGCGCTGGCAAAGGGTTCACGCAGGGTCACTCGTGTTAGACGTTAACGCGCATTTTGTGCGCGAACGTCGTAATACGATGTTGGGTTTTGCCCCTCGCGTTAATGCACACGCGCAGAATTGTGCGCGAAGAATGGAATAGGGCCCATAATGTGTGGGTTCGGGTCTATATGAATGGCGCACATTGGATGCTGGGTTACACAGTGATGCTTGGGTCAGTGAACGTTCCTCCTCCCAGCCTGGAGATACTTTACGTTTTGCTTAACGCGAGCTGAAAATGATCGTCTGGTGAATATTAAACGTACGGATTTTATTTAATGGCGTACGGGGAGCTTCCCGGCCTTTGGGGCTCGGCGAGCGGCTTGTAAATGGGCTGTAAGAGGAGAACGAGCCCTCAGCAATAAGGAAACATCCAAACAAGATTCATTTCCACCTGCGGAAGTAAAGCAATAGACTTGACTTTAATGGTTGCACTGGGAGGAGGATGGTTTGGCTAATGAGCAGGATATGACTCCACTTCACCCTGGAGATCTTTTTATTAATAAACAGGATTAAGTTGACCTCATTCTATCTGCTTACACGTTCAAATACCACGTCTCATGATACTCGCTCGCTAAGTGAGGACTTTCACTTTGCAACATTATTAAATCAGCCCGTTACCTGCGGAGACTAGGTGTTCACCCTGCTCTGCTAAAACGTCCAGTTGGGGGCGCTCCTGATCACATGCACGGCCACCATGTGGACCTTAAATAGACATGGTGTGCGTCAACGGAGATGGAATTATTTTACTTTAACTGGATTATAAGTAATTTAAACAGGCTGTGATGACAGGACACCACCAGCGTGAGACGTCGCTCCTCAACAAAGTATCTTCTCACCATCACAAAGTATCAGGAGGCTCCACCTCTCTGTGAAACGCGTGGGAGCACACACAGGAACCGAGGCCGTACAGAATGTCTCTAATGCAGTAGAGCGCAGGGTATCGCCAAGTTGCTGTTCATCCAGGAAGGATGACAGAACGTTTCAGTCTTGTTCAGGAAGGAATGTGACACAAACCACCACTTCGCCATATTTTTGCGCTTGGTAACGCGGTGACTGGCCTCACTGAGTGGAGGAGCCCCTACTACTACCACTGCATCGTTGTGTACGTTTTACTCCCTCTGGTTTTAGGCTAGGGTCAGACTGAGGCAGTGCGAACGCGCGTGCAGCCGCACTTAATCACGGCCGTGCTAGCAGCAGATGCCGGGCAATGACGGCCAATATACGAAGTACGGTCGCACAAAAGTCCGGCTGCGCAACGCAAGTGGAAAATGAACGCATTTTTTCGAGAACGTGAAACCGCAGGTACTGACGTACAGAGTGCGCTGCGTCTGCTAGCGGCGTGTGTGTGTGATTAGGAGACGTCAGACGCTGCTAATGTCCGGCCAACATAACGTCCAGACGCAAAAAGAGTTTTATTGATGATCCGTACAAAATCACGGACGAAAATGCGCATAGTATGACCACTATCACGTATTCTGTGAAAAAATGCGTCCATTCGTTCGAACGCACTTTTTCACAGACAACATAAAAATGCGTTCGTCTGACCGTAGCCTTAACTTTGTCCAGATACAAAACAGAGGTGGAGACGACGCAACGACGGAGCCAAAGCAGCACAAGCTCATTGCAGTCTACAACATTTTTTGTGTTCTAGGTGTTGACTCATTTTGGCCCCTTACACTTTCAAGAACCTGTGCTGATGGTCCACTAGACATCATAACGAGACGCCAACAGCGCCAAGGTTTCCAGGCGGCCAATGGCCTACATTCACTCATTATCACTGGTAAAACCTAGGAGTGAGATCTCACAAGGGATTATAAAAGGGGATATCATGACCCCCCCCAAAAAAAGTGCATTAAAAAAGACTTTATTAATATATAAAAATATACGTATCTTGCTCAGCGCAATAAAAATTGCTATCAGGATCTTGGTGTCACGTTCAGCCACAATGGCGGTACCTGGCATGCGCCAAGTAGGGCCCAGGTAAGAGGAAAAGCTGCTATACGCAGAGATGCGTGACACAACAATCAGGATAAGGAAATAAACCACAGAAGACACTGGGGACCTCTGCACGGCTAATACCGAAGGAGCCCTATACTGATAGATCGGTCCTTAGAGTGGCCGAATCTGCACTAATGGAAAAAGGATACCTTGTAGCCGTGCAGAGTCCTGGGGAAAACACAGACACCTAAAGGAGATATACTCAATAACTTGCAGGGAAGGACTTCAATAAACTAAAGCCGTGGTCTACAGGGATACACAACATATAATACGATAAGCACAGAACCGCTAGGGATTCCCAGAAGAGTGGTCAATGAATAAGCCAGGGGTCAAAACCAAAACGTATACCTTGAGCCAAAGCGGGGATATAGCACCAGAGAAAATCCGTCAGCCAGGCCAGAGGGTCAATACCAGGAAGTCAATTAGAAATCTAGAACTCAGACAAGGGGGAAACACTGAGAAAGCACTAGGATAGAATAACAGGGAGCTCTCAGGAACAAATCTGTAGCTGAAGTGAACCAGGATGCAAGAGCATGGTGATATGGGCCCATGGCTTTATATAGGGGAGTAATCAGCCCATATCACCAGCAGAAGCTCAACGAGCAATAAACTTAACCCCTGAGCTGCATGTCAGGGAAAGCAGCACAGGGAAACACAGACATAAGGAATACAGAGGGCAGGGAGACAGGGTTGGAACGTGGGAACGTGACACTTGGAGTCTCTCATAGATCAGCAGACCATATTTTGGTACATAAAACAAAATATAAAAATACACAATGGTGAAGTATATCAAATATATATTATAAATAAAATGCAATGAATGATGTTTCACTCACAAACAGAGCCTAGTGCGACGAAACGCGTCCTGGGTACCTGTTTTATCCATTTGTTTTACTTTTTTTTTTAAATTCTTTATTTAGAGAATTATACATAAGAAATTCACGAAATCAAACGTAGAAAAAGACAGCCGTCTAGGGCTGGCCAAACTAACTACACTCAGCCAGTCAGATAATGTAAGATGCAAGTAGTAACAGGTCAATAAGGGAATAATAAAAACAAAAAGCAAGAAGTCCCAACCTCAGTGAAGGAAGAAAACACATAAGCATGTAGGACTATCAACGTAAATGCCATAAATTGTCCTGATAAATTATACTCAGAGCTTATCTATAGACCAGTGACACGTAAACAGAGAAGAAAAAAGCTGGGGGGGGTAAACAATATCGCTCAGGTCTCAGTCTGGCTGAAGTTCCGGAGGGTCCGGCGAGATGCCCGCCGCTTCAAGGTCGGACCAGGCGGTTTCAGGATCAGTGATGGTGTAGGGGACATTATTATGTGTCACCACCAATGCTCCCGCCAAGCCCCACCGATAACGGATCCCCCTCCGACGAAGAACCGCAGTCACAGGACGGAACCGCCTGCGAGCAAGCAGAGTCTGGAATGGAAGGTCGTGATAGAAAGCCAACGGGGAGCCCTCAAATTTCACTGGATCTCTTGCGCCAGGAGCAGACATAAGCTTGACCTTAAATGCTACGTCACGAAAGGCCACCACGACATCACGGGGTGTCCCCTTCGAAAGCGATGCAGGTTTCCGAACCCTGAAAACCGATCCGATCACATCTGGCTTGTCAGGAGGGAGTCCCGCCATCCGAAGGGCCAAACGAGACACATAAGCTGGGAGTTCATCCGACGACACAGAGTCCGGGATGCCTCTGACCCTGACGTTACGACGGCGGTGTCTTGTTTCCAGCATCTCCACAGAGCGGGACAAAAGCTCGACCTGGGATCTTAGACCAGCGACCTGTCCCAACAGGTGAGTATGTTCCGATAGCACTGTAGAGGTCGTCGCCTGCACTGCTGTCACCTGCGCACGGATTGTTGCAACCTCCTCCCGAACCGCCGCCACTTCAGGTTTCCACACCCCCCGGATCTCCCGGAGTTCGTCCAGAATCCTCCGAAGGTCTCTCTTCGTAAGAGGAAGATCATCATCCTCCTCCTGCCGTCGTTCCTCAGGCTGTGTCATACGGGTTTCGAGTGAGGTCGCTCTCGTTTGTTGCGGTTGGGCACCCGGACTCAAAACGTCCTGTCGTAATGAAGCCACACCACTGCTGGCTGAAAGCTGGTGTTCCTCGGCCGAATCCCCGTCAGAGAGGCCACCAGCAGTAAGTGAGGCACTCAAAGACGCCGTCAGCGCTGCTTTTCGTTTCTTTTGCGCCCTTTTTTTTGCTGCTGCAGATAGTGGTTGGGAGTCTGGTGTCCGAGATTGTGGGGAGATCCAGGTCATCGCAGAGCTACCACCCGAGTGCCAGGGGTCCTCTTCATCTTCCGAAAAGTCATAGCCCGGGGGGAGGGAGGAAGAGATCGCATCTCCCTTCAAAGTGGACCCACCTCTCATGGAGTCCTGAATGTCCCTCTGTCTGGACCCCAGCTTCTGCGAGCGACCGGTGGGCATGTCACCAAAAGCGCAGGCACAAAGAAGAAGAGCGGTAAAAGGTCTCAGAAATCTCCTTCCAGGCTTCTAAAATGGCCGCTAGTACTAGGCCCCGATTGTGCCGCGGGGGTTAATCCGCTCCGGAGCGTCAATTTCGGGGGTAAGGCAAACTCACGAGTCCCCCAGTGCCCCCAGAGACCGTAGAGCGTTTCTCAAGTGCGAGCAAGCGGCGGAAATAACTTTAAAAACCGTGTTTATCACGGAGCTCCTTCAACATGCAGCCGCTCGCTTCCTCGGCTAGCTCCGCCATCCATTTGTTTTACATGTTTTTATTTCATAAAATTTTCTTTGGAAAAGAAGATCCGGCCGGTGTCGTTTTGGTGGTTTGTGGATTTGCTGAGCCTGAAAAAATCCATATGCGCAAACCTTAGAGCTATTGAAGCTCCAACAAGTGTAAGTGAAAAACTGGCTGAAAAGTATATATACATTTATATTTTCGTTCTGTACAAGGAGAGTTGCGCTGTCTTTTCTTGTCTTATATGGTTCCTTGATATGTGAAGGGAAACAGCCGTGTAAGGTGTGGGTCACCTGTGAGCAATATAGAAGAAAAAAACAACCCAAAACGTGCAGTTGCACTTAGAGTCAGTGCTGGGCTCTATGTTTGTGAGTGAAACATCATTCATTGCATTTTATTTATAATATATATTTGATATACTTCACCATTGTGTATTTTTATATTTTGTCTTATGTACCAAAATATGGTCTGCTGATCTATGAAAGACACCAAGATCCTGATAGCAATTCTTTTTGCACTGATCAAGATACGTATATATGTTTTTTTCATTCACCTGGTATAGGGAAGACCACTGTGTTTGATCAAGCTTTTGGGAGATTGGTGGTGGACGTGATTTGTGGCGCTGACCTGCTTGTTTTATATAATTGTAGCGCTCACCCCCGAAGGAGCCGCTGAATAAACCTCGGGATAGTCTCACCGCACTAGGAATAACTATACACCAGCACTGTTGTGGATTTTTCTATATTATATTCTTTACTGATCCCAATAAAGCAGCATATAAGACGCATATACGGTATTTGAGTAACAAGAATTCGTAACGCGGGAAAAACACGCGGCGGTAAAAGAAACCGGTTAACCCCCTCAGTTCTGGAGTGTGAGTCCCGTGAAAAATAACTAAAAAATATATATGTGTGTTGTCTAGGGTACCCGGGTACTATGTTCAACTGGCCAGTGAACGAAAAGCGCAATCTTCGACTAGTCACCGTTGGGGCCCTATAAATTTAAACAATATTGCAGCGTGCGTTTCTGTTTTGGGAACTGTGGCCTGGGAGGCCTCTCACCCATCCGATGAACGAAACTGTCCAGCACTCGATGCCTCGACCAAAAGATCTTCTCCGCTTTGTACTGGGACTCCGTGCCACTGAATCTGCTCCCTGCTTGCCAAACCTCCGCAACTGGAACAAACGATCCGCCGCCTGCACTCCCAATCGATCGGCGCAGCCTTCTAACGCGGGGTCCTGCCGGAACCAGCTTTTCCTCCAGACCTCTCAGCGCTGCGCAGGTAGGTCCCAGCACGATTACTGTCCTGATCTCCAGCACCAGTGAGACAGCGTCTGTACTCCGGCCTGGTTGCGATCCCTGACAGCTCTAACGTGCGTCCTCCACCTTTCACTGCTCTGCTCGCTCTGCCCATGCCTTGCACGAGGCTGCTGATCTCTTTCCTCTTCCTTGTACCACCTACTTCCTGTCCTCACGCAAAGGGTTATGGTAGGTGTAGTTCGGTTTTGTCCAGCATAGTCCACAATGTCTTTGTCTCCCTCTGGTGGCCATAATAATTCAATGCACCAGAATACAGTTTTTAAAGCAGCGCTACATAATATATAAAAATAAATGAATAAAATAAGATCTCAAAACTCTGGCCACCCATAAGTTGATGGACTACAATTCCCAGAAACCGTAGAATTTTATAAATGGCCAGAGAATCATGGGAGTTTTAGTTCAGAAACATCTGATGGGGCGGAGTTTGACAGAACTGCTCTAAAAACTTTAAAACCTTATTTTACTTTATTCTTTTTTTAACATTGTGTCCCTTTAGTAGATTTCCCTTTTTTTGCCATTAAATTCGGCAGATCCCGCTGCCAGCCTCTGTCCAATTATATATAGATTTTAGATGATTTTACGCTCTTTTCTCCCTCGCCGCGCGCTGCTCTTCCTCTTCGGCTCCTGAAGCTTTTCTGCTCAGTTTGTGCTCCTATACAACTTGTGTAGCGTAGGAACCGCAAATTGTGCAGCACGATGGGACGTGCACACAAGTTCTGTAGCGCCTGCGCAGAGAGATGGATCGGGGCTGCACGCGCATGCACAGATCAGATCCATCGCTGCCTCTGAGAACGCCCGCTACAGTGATTGGTCTCACAGGGTGACGTCAGCCACTGTGTGTGACATCACTAGTGACTGGCAGCCGGGAAATTCAAAATCCTGGCTGATGCTGAGCGGGGAGGAGAAACTCCTCCACTTAACCCCTCAATTTCACCAGAGCAAGGGGGTAGGAAAGGGGGGGGGCACGCCTCACATCCCGACCACTTCAAAACTAAAGCATAGAGCAGTCAGGATGAGCAGAGAGTCCCTTTAATCCTGTATTATTGTTTCATTTCCACGCGATACACTTTTTTGGGGTCATATTGTGCTTTTGGGAACATTTCTTTGGCTTTCACAGTATTTCGGAGGATTTGTTGCATGTTTGCAGAATGTTGCGCGTCCACATTCATTTTTAAGATTTTTTGGTGATGATCGCGCTGTAATAACCAGATGATCGTGACTTATCTCATGACACAGGGATCACCTGGTGAATATTCTGTGTCTATACAACCATTAAACTCCCCGTCAGATGAAGAATGGGTCTTCATTACAGATTATATTCGCGCATATTATCAGGCGTCCCAGGACGCTTCCGATAGAACGTTTTATAGATACTGTATCGGGTTGTCGAGTCCCCGGTGACGCCTCATTAACCTATAGGAATATCCTCCTGCATTAATACAGCGCGCCGGACACCTAAAGCGGGAACGAGCCCTCGGCATGGGGGAAAAACCTCCATAACCAACACTAATGGTGTGTAAAGAGCAGCGGAAATTACCGGAGAGCCTTACCGCGCGGATTCACCTCCAATCAAAACCAGAAGAGGAGACACAAGGGCTACTTAACCCCTACCTGAGGAAAGACATGCCGGGGCTGAGTGCGCCGCGGAACGGGCGAGTATATTCTCTTTATACCATCAGAATAGAAACACAAATTCTAACAATGATACACATTATCTTGATGGATTCATCGCTGAGGATCCTCTGAAACGCAGATTAAAGGGACTCTACGGGGTTAAAACGGATGGTGAAGGGCAGGGGAACAAAGGGGTTCCCCCAAATTTAACCCCCTCTTATCCCTCCTCACGACAACCCCCTCCCTTTCTTGTTTTAAATCTTTAAGGGTTAATTCACGAACCTCCCTGTATCTGCAACTTCCAGCCGAGTCGACTTTTCACAAAGCGGTCAATTCACCAAATACAGACAAACGGACGGCGAAATACGGCGCAATCCAAGGCAATTCAGCAGCAATAGAGAACCATTGTGTCTTCTATTCACAGAATGCCGAATTACATGGAAATTCTGGCAAAATACCCGAATCTTCAGCCTTTCAATTCAACAGGTTTAACCAGACAAATCCCATAGGGGTCAGCTTTTTTTTTAATGGATGGCATTGACAGCCATTGGTGGGGCCCGACTCCCAAAGGGTCTCATCGCCAGGAACCTGAATTCAGGGATCAGGTCCTGGGTTGGACTAAGCCCCTGCACTCAGAGGCCTGAATCCCCCCTCAAAGCCCCTGAACGTCGTATTACAACGTTTGCGCACAAAATGCGCATTAACTTCTAACGCGAGTGGCCCTGTGCGAACCCTTTGCGAGCGCAAGATCGAGCGCGCACCCCATACTTAACATTGTGAGCGCAAATGCGTTCGTGCGCTGGTACGCGGATCGTATTACAATGGTAGGGCAAATTTAAACGGGCAACGTTTGCGCGCATTATTTTAACATCTTTGAAAAGCTGGTGTTAACGGCAAATCTGAACGTTCTGGCCGAACCCAAATACACCAGCCCAAAAAATAAAAATACAGCACAGTATAGTTACACATTCTACACATACCCAAACAATAAAATGGAGAGGTTGTGCGTGTTTTTATTATTGCTGCAGCATATATGCGCAGATTGACTTTGACAGGCACAAAAACTGAACGGGAGACAATTGTGGTTCTTAATTCTGATTGCACACCGATTTCTACGCGCAACATTAATGCGCGTATTTTTTTACACGCGAGATTTTCGGACGGATGAAAAAATGCGCTTGGATTGTAATACCAGCGTTAATTTACGCACGTTAACATTTAGCGCTGCGCGTAAAAAAAAATTGCGCTGAGCGAGCATTTTTGCGCAACGAATGTAACAGAGTCTGTTGAGTACGGACAGATGGGAGATACAGACTGGATGGATAAAAAAAATTAGATAAATATTATAGACATTAGAAATATAAATAATAAATAAACCAATCCTAATGGGAGTATATTTAAAAGGAAACAAAGTAGCAAAACAAGAGGACATAGTCTTAGGTTAGAGGGGCAAAGTTTTAAAAGTAACATCAGGAAGCATTATTTTACTGAGAGGGTGGTGGATACATGGAACAGTCTTCCAGTAGAAGTGGTAGAGGCCAAAACAGTAATTGAATTTAAGCAGGCATGGGATAGGCATAAGGCTATCCTAAACAAAAGATAAATCCAGGTAAAGTATCCATGTAATTGGGCGACTAGATGGGCCGAAAGGTTCTTATCTGCCGACATTTTTCTATGTTTCTATGTTTCTAATCACAGGAGATCGCTTTATTTACCCTTGTATTTATGGCTTTACTGTATACAGTATGGAGGTATAGATACAGTATGGATGTATAGATACAGTATGGATGTATAGATGCAGTATGGATGTATAGACACAGTATGGAGGTATAGACACAGTATGGAGGTATAGATACAGTATGGATGTATAGATGCAGTATGGATGTATAGACACAGTATGGAGGTATAGACACAGTATGGAGGTATAGATACAGTATGGAGGTATAGATACAGTATGGAGGTATAGATACAGTATGGAGGTATAGACACAGTATGGAGGTATAGATACAGTATGGAGGTATAGACACAGTATGGAGGTATAGACACAGTATGGATGTATAGATACAGTGTGGAGGTATAGACACAGTATGGAGGTATAGATACAGTATGGAGGTATAGACACAGTATGGATGTATAGATACAGTGTGGAGGTATAGATACAGTATGAATGTATAGACACAGTATGGAGGTATAGATACAGTGTGGATGTATAGACACAGTATGGAGGTATAGACACAGTATGGAGGTATAGCTACTGTATGGATAGCTGAAGGAGAGATACAGATATGGATAAAAGAAATAAAATGATACAGATCATAGAAAGTAAATAAGAAACACACATTCACGAATCTAGAGCTGCACAATCCTAATCACACGAGATCGCTTTATTTACCCTTGTATTTATGGTTTATTATGTATATTGAATGGTAATATACACATACATAGATACACAGTATGGATGGCTGGAGGAGAGATGCATACAATAAGGATAAAAAAAATAAACAATACATATTATAGACTAGTTAAAAAGTAAAACACATTCATGAATCTAGAGCTGCACCAATCCTAATCATATGAGATTGCTTTATTTACCCTTATATTTACGGTTTATTATGTATATAGTATGGATGTATAGATGCAGTACAGATAGCTGGAGGGGGGATACATACTGTATGGATAAAATAAATAAGTGATAGAAAGCAAATAAACACACATTCATGAATCTAGAGCTGCACCAATCCTAATCATATGAGATTTCTTTATTTACTCTTGTATTTACGGTTTATTATGTATAATTTTAACATTTCACCTACAGAACAAAACAAACCCTCCAGCAAAGGTTTGCAGAAGAATGAACAGAGAATTTGTTTTCATAATGAAACTGTACCAGGATGCCCCCCGTGACCCTTACTATTTACAGCGGAAAATAAAGGGAGATTACAGCACAATGCGTTGCTACGCGCGGGCTTCCGAAGGACAATCTCCTCGCTCTAATTCTCTACCTGGAGTCAAAGAATCCCATTTTCACGATAACTATCAAAATCTGAAAGCAAATCAAAGCGAGCCCATTAATTAGCCGGATCTTTAAAGAGGACCGGCCGGGTTATGGTTTAACAAAGCGCTCGGAGTTATCTGCAGCAGATGTCCAGTAAAAAACACAATGTGTCTTCGTGAGATAACTCGAATAGAGATGTTTCATCTTCTCTCTGTCTCATCGAGAAACTCCAGCTGCTTTAAATTGTCTGGACTTCAAATCGCTGAAACATATTTCAAGCTTTACTGAGGGGAACAAGTCTCAGAGTATAACGAGGTCTATTCTTCCTTGACACACAAATTGAGAAGCTTCAGGTGCACCTTCCATCGCTAAATATCCCCACGCTGTGCTGCTCTATTAAGCGGTTATATGGGAATGCAATGGCGGAGCGCAGCTCTGAGCTGCTCTAGAAAATACTTATTAGGGTCCTGATGGGACAAACAAAAATCCTTTGCGAGCCAAGAAATTCAATGACTAAATAAAAAAAATGATATATAAAAAGTCAAAAATAAAGAAATAATAAAAACAGGAATAAAACATCGGCACGGCAGAACCCCGAGTGTGATGGAACGCGAAGCAAACGACAAACACAACAAACACACTAACACACCCAGGCCTTTTACATAATATTCCAAAGCAGCCGTCCAACAAACCTATTACTTTGCAGGGCCGAGGATTGATTGATTCTTTTATGCAGAAACAAAAAGGATACACTGCGTCAATGTGACCGGCAGCGGAGATAGGCCGCACCGGCCAGAGGTGTTTGGGCAGGCGGACCAGCCGCACTCGATGTAGCCAGGCAATAGTGCCTGCTGGGTGGAGAGGTGGTTGTGTCCTGCGCCGAAGAGCGAGCGGCCCTGACAATAATAGTGTAACACTGTATAGTCCAAAAATATATCCGTTTCCAAAACTGTGGAGCAGCACCCACGTGATCAGAGAAGCACCCACGTGATCAGAGAAGCACCCACGTGATCAGAGCAGCATCCACGTGATCAGAGCAGCATCCACGTGATCAGAGCAGCACCCACGTGATCAGAGAAGCACCCACGTGATCAGAGCAGCACCCACGTGATCAGAGAAGCACCCACGTGATCAGAGCAGCACCCACGTGATCAGAGAAGCACCCACGTGATCAGAGCAGCACCCACGTGATCAGAGAAGCACCCACGTGATCAGAGCAGTACCCACGTGATCAGAGAAGCACCCACGTGATCAGAGAAGCACCCACGTGATCAGAGCAGTACCCACGTGATCAGAGCAGCACCCACGTGATCAGAGCAGCACCCACGTGATCAGAGCAGCACCCACGTGATCAAATAAGCACCCACGTGATCAGAGCAGCACCCACGTGATCAGAGCAGCACCCACGTGATCAGAGAAGCACCCACGTGATCAGAGCAGCACCCACGTGATCAGAGCAGCACCCACAGGATCAGAGCAGCACCCACGTGATCAGAGCAGCACCCACGTGATCAGAGCAGCACCCACGTGATCAAAGAAGCACCCACGTGATCAGGGCAGCACCCACGTGATCAGAGAAGCACCCACGTGATCAGAGAAGCACCCACGTGATCAGAGCAGCACCCACGTGATCAGAGCAACACCCACGTGATCAGAGCAACACCCACGTGATCAGAGCAGCACCTCGTGATCAGAGAAGCACCCACGTGATCAGAGAAGCACCCACGTGATCAGAGCAGCAACTCGTGATCAGAGAAGCACCCACGTCATCAGAGAAGCACCCACGTGATCAGAGAAGCACCCACGTGATCAGAGAAGCACCCACGTCATCAGAGAAGCACCCACGTCATCAGAGCAGCACCTCGTGATCAGAGAAGCACCCATGTGATCAGAGAAGCACCCACGTCATCAGAGCAGCACCCACGTCATCAGAGCAGCACCTCGTGATCAGAGCAGCACCCACGTGATCAGAGAAGCACCCACGTGATCAGAGAAGCACCCACGTGATCAGAGCAGCAACTCGTGATCAGAGAAGCACCCACGTCATCAGAGAAGCACCCACGTGATCAGAGAAGCACCCACGTGATCAGAGAAGCACCCACGTCATCAGAGCAGCACCCACGTCATCAGAGCAGCACCTCGTGATCAGAGCAGCACCCACGTGATCAGAGAAGCACCCACGTGATCAGAGAAGCACCCACATCATCAGAGCAGCACCTCGTGATCAGAGCAGCACCCACGTGATCAGAGAAGCACCCACGTGATCAAAGAAGCACCCACGTGATCAGGGCAGCACCCACGTGATCAGAGCAGCACCTCGTGATCAGAGAAGCACCCACGTGATCAGAGAAGCACCCACGTGATCAGAGCAGCACCTCGTGATCAGAGAAGCACCCACGTGATCAGAGAAGCACCCACGTGATCAGAGCAGCACCCACGTGATCAGAGCAGCACCTCGTGATCAGAGCAGCACCCACGTGATCAGAGAAGCACCCACGTGATCAAAGAAGCACCCACGTGATCAGGGCAGCACCTCGTGATCAGAGAAGCACCCACGTGATCAGAGAAGCACCCACGTGATCAGAGCAGCACCCACGTGATCAGAGAAGCACCCACGTGATCAGAGAAGCACCCACGTGATCAGAGCAGCACCTCGTGATCAGAGAAGCACCCACGTGATCAGAGCCCAAGACACTTGGCTCTAGTGTTTGCGCGGTCAGCCAGTAGGGTTGGGGTCACCGCTCTTCTCGCTGATCTCAGTCCTGCATATAATATACCTTATCGGACGTCTTTTCCTGGTGCCAAAAGGTCAGGGCAGGAGAGTGAAGTCTGCAGACTCTCCTCTTAACTTGGTCACCTGACTACGGACAATGCCATCGGCCGATCAGGGTCATCCGCCGGAAGCATCTGTGGATGACTCAGGCAGATGGACAGGGCGCCGAATGGAGATAAATTGAAAAACCCCGCTGCGGGAGAAAAAAAACGGCTGCAGGAGGGAAAAATAACTGTCTTCTGTCCTAAAATGGAGTTTCAGGACCAAGGACAGCACCCGGCTAGTGCAGTCAAAGTAGGGAGGGGGGGAACCCCTCACCAGGCTGCAGGGGGGGGGGGGGGGGATTAACCACCTGTCCCTGGTCCTGAAACGGGACAGCAACACTGAATGCAGCCGGCTCAAAGAAAAAAAAAGTCACACAAGAAAAAAGGTCCTATTTTAAATAGAAAAAAAAAATGAGGAAAAAAAAAATCAGAAACCCACAATTTTCACCTAGAAAAATACCTAAATAATTTTTATTCAGCCTTTTGCGGAGGATAAAAAAAAACAAAAAAAAAACTGTTGAGTAAAAAAGAATAAAAGAAAAAGAATAAAAAAAAAAGAAAATATTTTTTACATTGAATCCTATGGGCTTCGCACTGAATCACTGCGGCACGGCGGTTTAACTATGCAATGCATCTTTTTCCATGTAAACCTGTACCAGATCATTTCGGCATCGTCCGATAATTCCAAATAATTTGGAAAGATCGCTAGTCTGTTGTAGTCGCAAAAAAATTGTCTGAAATCGCTCGTCGGGGATCGGATGCAGTAGAAGAGGGATGCGTCACCTGCATGTTTTAGGATCATTCGGGCGACTTCAGATGATATCGGATGTTCGACCCATCGTACAAATACGGTGCCAGTGGACGACCAGCCTAAAGAGGAAGAACTGTCTGGGGAAGAAATAATGGCGGAAACGAGGAAAATGCTTGTTTTAATACAAAGATTGACTTACGGCAGGGGTTCCCAACCGCGGTCCTCAATTACCCCTAACAGAACAGGTTTTAAGGGGGAAATGCAGACTGAGTCCTGCAATCACTGAGCAGCAAATCATATCACCTGTGCTGTGCTTCACATATCTGGAAAACCTGACCTGTTGAGGGGGACTTGAGGACCGCGGTTGGGAACCACTGACTTGGGGGAACGACCCTTTCAACCACAAGTCCTATCATCCTTCGGTGGTAACAGCCAAAAGCGAGTGCCTCTATAGAACCGTGAGAGTGCACAACCCCGCTCCTCCCGGGCAGCACAGAAAAGCTTCTAGCAGCCACATAGTATACAACAGGCTGAAGTGCATCTCATAACATAGTATACAACAGACTGACGTGTATCTCCCACATAGTATACAATGGGCTGAAGTGCATCTCATAACATAGTATACAACAGACTGACGTGTATCTCCCACATAGTATACAATGGGCTGAAGTGCATCTCATAACATAGTATACAACAGACTGACGTGTATCTCCCACATAGTATACAACGGGCTGAAGTGTATCTCCCACATAGTATACAATGGGCTGAAGTGCATCTCATAACATAGTATACAACAGACTGACGTGTATCTCCCACATAGTATACAACAGACTGACGTGTATCTCCCACATAGTATACAACAGACTGAAGTGTATCTCCCACATAGTATACAACAGACTGACGTGTATCTCCCACATAGTATACAACAGACTGAAGTGTATCTCCCACATAGTATACAATGGGCTGAAGTGCATCTCATAACATAGTATACAACAGACTGACGTGTATCTCCCACATAGTATACAACAGACTGACGTGTATCTCCCACATAGTATACAACAGACTGAAGTGTATCTCCCACACAGTATACAACGAACTGAAGTGTATCTCCCACACAGTATACAACGAACTGAAGTGTATCTCCCACATAGTATACAACAGACTGAAGTGTATCTCCCACATAGTATACAACAGACTGAAGTGTATCTCCCACATAGTATACAACGAACTGAAGTGTATCTCCCACACAGTATACAACGAACTGAAGTGTATCTCCCACATAGTATACAACAGACTGAAGTGTATCTCCCACATAGTATACAACAGACTGAAGTGTATCTCCCACACAGTATACAACGAACTGAAGTGTATCTCCCACATAGTATACAACGGGCTGAAGTGTATCTCCCACATAGTATACAACAGACTGACGTGTATCTCCCACATAGTATACAACGAACTGAAGTGTATCTCCCACATAGTATACAACGAACTGAAGTGTATCTCCCACATAGTATACAACGGACTGAAGTGTATCTCCCACACAGTATACAACGAACTGAAGTGTATCTCCCACATAGTATACAACAGACTGAAGTGTATCTCCCACACAGTATACAACGAACTGAAGTGTATCTCCCACATAGTATACAACAGACTGAAGTGTATCTCCCACACAGTATACAACGAACTGAAGTGTATCTCCCACATAGTATACAACAGACTGACGTGTATCTCCCACATAGTATACAACGGGCTGAAGTGTATCTCCCACACAGTATACAACGGGCTGAAGTGTATCTCCCACATAGTATACAACGAACTGAAGTGTATCTCCCACATAGTATACAACGAACTGAAGTGTATCTCCCACATAGTATACAACGGGCTGAAGTGTATCTCCCACATAGTATACAACAGACTGACGTGTATCTCCCACATAGTATACAACAATCTGACGTGTATCTCCCACATAGTATACAACGAACTGAAGTGTATCTCCCACATAGTATACAACAGACTGACGTGTATCTCCCACATAGTATACAACGGGCTGAAGTGTATCTCCCACACAGTATACAACGGGCTGAAGTGTATCTCCCACATAGTATACAACGAACTGAAGTGTATCTCCCACATAGTATACAACGAACTGAAGTGTATCTCCCACATAGTATACAACAGACTGAAGTGTATCTCCCACATAGTATACAACGGGCTGAAGTGTATCTCCCACATAGTATACAACAGACTGAAGTGTATCTCCACACAGTATACAACAGACTGAAGTGTATCTCCCACATAGTATACAACGAACTGAAGTGTATCTCCCACATAGTATACAACGAACTGAAGTGTATCTCCACATAGTATACAACAGACTGAAGTGTATCTCCCACATAGTATACAACGGGCTGAAGTGTATCTCCCACATAGTATACAACGGGCTGAAGTGTATCTCCCACATAGTATACAACAGACTGACGTGTATCTCCCACATAGTATACAACAGACTGAAGTGTATCTCCCACATAGTATACAACGAACTGAAGTGTATCTCCCACATAGTATACAACGAACTGAAGTGTATCTCCCACATAGTATACAACGAACTGAAGTGTATCTCCCACACAGTATACAACAGACTGAAGTGTATCTCCCACATAGTATACAACGAACTGAAGTGTATCTCCCACATAGTATACAACGAACTGAAGTGTATCTCCCACATAGTATACAACGAACTGAAGTGTATCTCCACATAGTATACAACAGACTGAAGTGTATCTCCCACATAGTATACAACGGGCTGAAGTGTATCTCCCACATAGTATACAACGGGCTGAAGTGTATCTCCCACATAGTATACAACAGACTGACGTGTATCTCCCACACAGTATACAACAGACTGAAGTGTATCTCCCACATAGTATACAACAGACTGAAGTGTATCTCCCACATAGTATACAACGGGCTGAAGTGTATCTCCCACATAGTATACAACAGACTGACGTGTATCTCCCACATAGTATACAACAGACTGAAGTGTATCTCCCACATAGTATACAACAGACTGACGTGTATCTCCCACATAGTATACAACAGACTGAAGTGTATCTCCCACATAGTATACAACGGGCTGAAGTGTATCTCCCACATAGTATACAACAGACTGAAGTGTATCTCCCACATAGTATACAACGGGCTGAAGTGTATCTCCCACACAGTATACAACAGACTGACGTGTATCTCCCACATAGTATACAACGAACTGAAGTGTATCTCCCACATAGTATACAACGGGCTGAAGTGTATCTCCCACACAGTATACAACAGACTGACGTGTATCTCCCACATAGTATACAACGGGCTGAAGTGTATCTCCCACATAGTATACAACAGACTGAAGTGTATCTCCCACATAGTATACAACGGGCTGAAGTGTATCTCCCACACAGTATACAACAGACTGAAGTGTATCTCCCACATAGTATACAACAGACTGAAGTGTATCTCCCACATAGTATACAACGGGCTGAAGTGTATCTCCCACATAGTATACAACAGACTGAAGTGTATCTCCCACATAGTATACAACGGGCTGAAGTGTATCTCCCACATAGTATACAACGGGCTGAAGTGTATCTCCCACATAGTATACAACAGACTGAAGTGTATCTCCCACATAGTATACAACGGGCTGAAGTGTATCTCCCACACAGTATACAACAGACTGAAGTGTATCTCCCACACAGTATACAACAGACTGAAGTGTATCTCCCACATAGTATACAACAGACTGAAGTGTATCTCCCACATAGTATACAACGGGCTGAAGTGTATCTCCCACATAGTATACAACAGACTGACGTGTATCTCCCACATAGTATACAACAGACTGAAGTGTATCTCCCACATAGTATACAACGGGCTGAAGTGTATCTCCCACATAGTATACACAGACTGAAGTGTATCTCCCACATAGTATACAGGGCTGAAGTGTATCTCCCACATAGTATACAACGGGCTGAAGTGTATCTCCCACACAGTATACAACAGACTGACGTGTATCTCCCACATAGTATACAACAGACTGAAGTGTATCTCCCACATAGTATACAACGGGCTGAAGTGTATCTCCCACATAGTATACAACGGGCTGAAGTGTATCTCCCACATAGTATACAACGGGCTGAAGTGTATCTCCCACATAGTATACAACAGACTGAAGTGTATCTCCCACATAGTATACAACGGGCTGAAGTGTATCTCCCACATAGTATACAACGGGCTGAAGTGTATCTCCCACACAGTATACAACAGACTGACGTGTATCTCCCACATAGTATACAACAGACTGAAGTGTATCTCCCACATAGTATACAACGAACTGAAGTGTATCTCCCACATAGTATACAACAGACTGAAGTGTATCTCCCACATAGTATACAACGAACTGAAGTGTATCTCCCACATAGTATACAACAGACTGAAGTGTATCTCCCACATAGTATACAACAGACTGAAGTGTATCTCCCACATAGTATACAACGAACTGAAGTGTATCTCCCACACAGTATACAACGGGCTGAAGTGTATCTCCCACATAGTATACAACGAACTGAAGTGTATCTCCCACATAGTATACAACGAGGTGCAGCGTTTTATTAAGCTGAACGTAGCAGAGCAACGTTTTGACCGCAAAAGCTACACAAAGATCCTTTGGGGTTGAAACTAGAGTCGCCAGGTTGGCCATGTTTTCCTGAACACGTATTACTATTTCATACAGAGCGGGGGCACAGGGAAAAGTTCTGCCCTGTAACATGTATAATTCATATGAAAAGTGCTGCCCTGTAACATGTATAATACATATGCTGCAGAAAAGATATCAAGGCAGGTCACCTTGGGATTCCTCACCTGCATTGTATGGATTATACATGCTGCGGGGTGGCATTTTTCATGCAATGCCCATCAGCATGAATACATTATATGTGTCCATGAAAACATGGCCGACCTGGAAACCCCTAGCGCTGCAGTATATGAGTTCTACAAATTGCAGGGATAATTATTCATGCACTGCCCATCGGCATGTTTCCATTTTGTGTCCAGTAAAACATGGCCGACCTGGCAACACTAGTCGAAACGCTGCCGAGGTCTACATGCGGTGGAATCAAACACTACTCCTTTCAAAAACCCTGGTGTGACGCGTCCATTACTGCTGGATCTTTGCGCCGCTCGACCAGCGAATCCACCGGCCATTTAATTGGCCATTATTAGCGCACCAGACATTGTGCCGACCTTGTTGTGACTGAGCAGCTTTCATTAACGCAGAACAATCTGGCAAAAAAAAAAAAAATATATATATATATATATATCACATGTCATTACAATCCTCATTCACAGAAAAACAAGGTGCCCCCCCCCTCCCCGAACATACAGATGTCAAAGGCATCAGCAGATGGCGTGGGAGCCGCGAACGCTTTCTACCTGACCTCGGACCTGTCAAATCTTTAATTACGTTGCATCGCTTTTGCCCGAAACCAATTCTTGACTTACAAGAAGCAAACACCGAAAAGACAGGTCCGATCACTCGTTTTACACGCGATTCAAATGAAACGCCGGGGAAATAAAAAAAAAAAAAAAAAACAGAAATACATTATTTTCATAATCTCGTTTCACCCCGTCGACCTCTGTCACGGCGCGTCGCAGTCACCCGACGCGCGCCGCGGAGAGGAAAGAAATCACTACAGCCCATGTAATCTCAATGTCTTTGTTAGTGGAATTGTGTACATTGAACGTCAATAATGCAAAAAGGTCCCTATTTAATGGGCTGTGTGAAGTGAATGAGATTAAAATCGGCCGGGGCGGCGGGGGAGATCGATTGGGAGCATATCGACGCGGTGGGGCCCGCGCTGCGTTATTCCTGAGCGTCCTCTCGGCATTAGTAAAACGATTCCTCCAAATCGCTTTTTTTCCCACGTGTAACGCCGAGGACTTATTTAGTATTTAAGACCCAAAGGCCCCAGAAAACTGATTTACCGTAGAAATCCACAATGCAGAACCGCGGCGGCGAAACGCACTATATTGCTGAACTGTTCCTCGAGCGCCGGCGATTGTTCCGGCTTTTCGATGCGCCACGGTCGCCCCCGGCACTTTAACCGCTATTTTTCACTTGTTGAGCGAGGACACGGACAGCATTACTATTTATTTTTTTAGCCACGCACAGAACCATCAGATATGTCCGCTGGTGGATTCTGTGCGCTGACTACTAATGGCCGGGCTCCTGGTAATGGTCACGCAATACTTATGGCTGGGCTCCTGGTAATGGTCACGCAATACTAATGGCCGGGCTCCTGGTAATGGTCACGCAATACCTATGGCTGAGCTCCTGGTAATGGTCACACAATACTTATGGCTGAGCTCCTGGTAATGGTCACGCAATACTAATGGCTGAGCTCCTGGTAATGGTCACGCAATACCTATGGCTGAGCTCCTGGTAATGGTCACACAATACTTATGGCTGGGCTCCTGGTAATGGTCACGCAATACTAATGGCCGGGCTCCTGGTAATGGTCACGCAATACTTATGGCTGGGCTCCTGGTAATGGTCACGCAATACTTATGGCTGGGCTCCTGGTAATGGTCACGCAATACTAATGGCTGGGCTCCTGGTAATGGTCACGCAATACCTATGGCTGAGCTCCTGGTAATGGTCACGCAATACTAATGGCTGGGCTCCTGGTAATGGTCACGCAATACCTATGGCTGGGATCCTGGTAATGGTCACGCAATACTAATGGCCGGGCTCCTGGTAATGGTCACGCAGTACTAATGGCTGGGCTCCTGGTAATGGTCACGCAATACTTATGGCTGGGCTCCTGGTAATGGTCACGCAATACTAATGGCCGGGCTCCTGGTAATGGTCACGCACTACTAATGGCCGGGCTCCTGGTAATGGTCACGCAATACCTATGGCTGAGCTCCTGGTAATGGTCACACAATACTTATGGCTGAGCTCCTGGTAATGGTCACGCAATACTAATGGCTGAGCTCCTGGTAATGGTCACGCAATACCTATGGCTGAGCTCCTGGTAATGGTCACACAATACTTATGGCTGGGCTCCTGGTAATGGTCACGCAATACTAATGGCCGGGCTCCTGGTAATGGTCACGCAATACTTATGGCTGGGCTCCTGGTAATGGTCACGCAATACTTATGGCTGGGCTCCTGGTAATGGTCACGCAATACTAATGGCTGGGCTCCTGGTAATGGTCACGCAATACCTATGGCTGAGCTCCTGGTAATGGTCACGCAATACTAATGGCTGGGCTCCTGGTAATGGTCACGCAATACCTATGGCTGGGCTCCTGGTAATGGTCACGCAATACTAATGGCCGGGCTCCTGGTAATGGTCACGCAGTACTAATGGCCGGGCTCCTGGTAATGGTCACGCAATACTTATGGCTGGGCTCCTGGTAAGGCTAGGGTCAGACGAAAGCAGTTTTAACATGCGTTTAGATGCACGAAATCACGGCCGTGCTAGCAGCAAATGACGTCCAATGCCGGGGAACACGCGAAGTACGGCCGCACGAACGTTCGTCCGCGCAACGCAAGTGGCAAACGAACGCATTTTTTCTAGAACGTCAAACCGCTAGTACGGACGTACAGAGTGCGCTGCGGCCGCATAGCGGCGTGTTTGCGTGATTAGGAGACGTCAGACGCTGCTAATGTCCGGCCAACATAACGTCCAGACACAAAAAGTGTTTTATTGATGATCCGTACAAAATCACGGACGAAAAGGCGCATCGTATGACCGCTATCGCATATTCCGTGAAAAAATGCGTCCATTCGTTCGAACGCACTTTTTCACAGACAACGCGAAAAATGCGTTAGTCTGACCCTAGCCTAATGGTCACACAATACTAATGTCCGGGCTCCTGGTAATGGTCAAGCAAAACCTGGCCCTGGAATACGGTAATGCTATTTGTATGGCAAATACTTCCTAATCCAGAGAGGCAGAAAGCTGGAAAAGTGGCACGGTTTTACAGCTGAGCATTTTCTCTCCAGGTGTCTTCACTCTGTAATCTGATCTCAGTCCTCTTCTCCTGCACAGAACAGCAGAAGCTTCCGTCAGAACGATAAGGATCACACATTAATCCTTAATGACTATAACAATCCTTTGACATTAATAAAGCAGGTCTTTTAGGAGCGTTCCTGAAACCCACAGGTGGGGAAACGCGTTTCGCCAGAGTTTCATATGATGAAATGTACATCTTTTAACCATCAAAACCAAAGACGGAATCTCAGATACTGCAGCATCGAAGCTGGCAAAGCCAATACCTGCCGAGTGATTTCCTGACTGTCTGAATCAAGTAACGATAAAAAAACAATTCGGCGATGAATTCTCTGCAGGAGCCGATTCCTTCCAGCGACGATCACAACCTCTGAGAACACAGCAAGACAAACAAGTGGAGACAGATCTGCGAGGACGGCGTTTTATATGGGACGAGGAGTTCTATGCAGGCGGCGTGCGCCTCCCCAAACGCGCAGCATACAGCCGCGCACAGGAGAATCACCCGCCTCGACCTCTGGGGCTGATGGACCTTCCTTACGGGGCCCTCAACGCGTTCGCCAGGATGCGGGCGGGTCAGCTTCTATCAGTGAGCACTTCACTAAAATAACATTTTTATAGACGTTTAAAACGTACACTCGATCTGTGATATAGATAGAAGAGAAGAAAGGTTTAAAAACATATAGAAAAGGAAATTCCTGAATTCTTAAATTTAGAAAATTTGTGTAAAATAAATAAGGAATATTAATGAATTAATAGAAATTTCGCCATCCTGCTTTTAAGGTCCCAGAGTACCTGTAGGCGAATGCCGCCTGGCTGCATGACATCACATTTAACCTTTTAGTTAAAGGGACACTATTGGCATTCTAGAGGTTTCTAAACTACATGTACCATGATGCTCAGTTTGCCTTAAGTGTGACTGAGTGAGCATTATGGGACACGCAGTTCTGAAACATCGGTGGTGCCAAGGTTGAAGGCATTGTAACCATACAATGCAAAATGAGTGGTCACGGTGCCATGGGGTCCTTCCTTACCCCCTCTCACACCCTAAGGGGAAGGGTCACTCTCGGAGGGCTGATTCAGGCCTCCAAGTGCAGCAGCTTAGTTCCTCTCGGAAGCTCCTCTGTACCGAGTGCACATATTTCTATTGAGGTTATCACATAGATTATATATATATATAACACCATCTCGCTGCATCCATATCTTCCAGGTCCTGTCCATGACAACACATGGAGGTGGAATCTCCATTCATGGTAGACTGTCACTGGACACCCAGACCCTCAATTGTATCCAATCCAGCAGACCTGAGCTATGGATTGGATACTGTTATGTTTTTAACCTCTTCCCTCCCAAGATCAACTATATTCGATCTACAAGGCACCTCCTGGCACCCGATACAGCGTATAGTCGTCATGATGTTCCGCAGGAGCAATGCAAAAGGAATCGAGAACAAAATTTGTTTGCATCTGGATTCCAGAACATACCCCTAAGATTCTCACACCCTGAGCATGAAGCCCAGGTCTGAATGACGTCTCCCCACCTGATCCTGCGCGGAGACCTGAACTGCAATAACCCCATGCGGCCAGCAGATGGAGCCATGGCCGTGCTACATTGGGGATAGTCATGAAGATCACTTTCCAAAAAAACACTGGTTCCTGACAGTGGTTTTCTGGAGAATCCTCTTGGTAGTGAAGGGGTTAAGTAAAGCGTCGCATATGCCCTTGGATTGGATACTTTGTTTCGTTTCTTGTATAATTTTTCCTATATATTTATTTCAGCTGCTGCACAGAATTCACACCCAAACCCAGAGCTCCGACGGCTCCCGGACATTGCACGGCCGAAGCAAAGGCTTCTGGAAATTCTGGCGCCATGACATCATCGCACATAATGCTGCAAATCCTGGTATAAAAGCAGTGGCCGGCGCGTCGTACGGCTCGTCTTCATGGTCTCCACGTAGCGATTACATACCTGGAGAGACCGTGAGAGTGCAGCGGGAGATAAACGCGCTCACATTGCTCATCCTTCCTAAAAGCTGCGCTTTGTCCTCTGGAATCTACAGATAAAGAAAGTGTCACAATGCGCCGGGTGCAGCATCGCGGCGGAGGCGCCTTCTCAAGATCTACGGAGGAATGCGACTCTCCGAGGCAAGAAAAGAGGCGAACAAAGCGTAAAACACCGAGACGCGTCGCTACAATGGAGCCACTTGCTGCCGGCTCTGGCCTCGGAACTGGTACCTTTCTACTGGAACGCGTCTGCGTATTACCGCGCCAAGACATCTTCTGGAGCATCTCCAAGTATGCCCATCTCCACGGCCTACGCACTGAGAGACGCCAGGAGCTAATCGGCTTTACCGCGCTCACCGAAGGTTCTGATTGGCTGCTGGACTCAATGAGTTCTCTTTGGCTTCTCGAATCGGCAACCCTCCCATAGGACATAAAAATCCCGCGGGAACCCACAGACCGCCTGTCTGGGTGCTGAAAAATGGCCGTATCTTCCGCGGGTAATTAAATCTACATTTGCCGGGGCTCGGCTGGATGGAAAATATTATTAATCTACTGGGAGCGCGGCCTGAAGAGGATCTGCGCGCATAAAACCAGCGGCGGCGGGGCCATCTAAATACCCCGAGAGGCTTCAGCGGTTTTATTTGTTTTGTTTTATTGCAGAATTTATTCATCTTGTAAATTACCAATGGCTGGGGGTGGGGGAGGGGGAGGACTAAAAGTAATAATGGGGAAAATCCACGGAGCAGACATTAATGACGGATGGGGAAAATTAATGATTTCCTGAGATCCCGACTCAATATTAATACTGTCCCTCCGGTCACGGGGTCGTAACGGGTCACCCATGGGAATTCAGGACTACAAGTCCCATGATGCACAGCCTGCTGTAAGGATAGGATGCATTGCAGATGATACGTCCGGGGTGGCACGGCTACCCATGTCTGATTTAGGAGATGCCATTACTGGTGATTGGCAGGAGTTCCATCGGATCTACAAAGACCAAGTGACCCAGTATAAAGCGTGGTGGTGGTGGTGGTGGTGGTGCCATAACCCCAATGTTCTTACGAATGCGACACACAGAAGAATAACAGTTTCCTTTGAAGTCACAAGAAATGTAATTTGCTGTATTTTGATGAAAAACAGATGCTTTCATGCAAAAGTGGGCACCAAACAGGACTGGTCTTCCTCCCCTCGCGTGACCCCGCTGTATTGATCTCCAAAGGCTCAACGAGAGCAATCCGTGGTCCTCAACATGAGCTGCGTCACCGCGATACATAGTATCTAACGTTTAGAGGATTAAGGGATCCAGTTCTTCTAATTAGTAAACTGGCCGCCGCGCCAGCCGCCGCCGGAGGACAATCGCCGAGCCAATACATAACCGCGGGTGGCTGGCTGGGGCGCTTTATTATCCGGGGAACGCGCGGTGCGATGCACGGCAATATTCCGCTGTTATTTTACAAGTAAGAACTAGTTGTTAGGATTGAAATGACACAGCGATAATCAAGGCGCGCCATAACCGGCGCTTGTTTCTGTCCCAACATGTTGACAGGACATCATTCTTCTCTCCTATCATCAGCGAAACAACTGGCCAGTGTCTCCGGATCCTCTTCTCGCTCTCGCTCTGCGCAGCTCGGAGAAGCATACAGAAAAAAAAAACAGCGTTAACCTTAAACACGCGGCGACTTGACAACGGACGCGTTCGCTTGTTAATCCCCCCCCCCGCCGATCGACTGAGACACGAGGAGACACAAGCAGGAGAATCGAAACGCCCCCTGAAATTATATATATTTTTTGAAGAGGATCTCGAAGATAAAAAAGGCCACAATTTGTATCCGGCCCTTGTTAATCAATTGCTCGGCGGACGGGCCCGGCATACTAATGGCAGATGCGCTGGATTCACTTTGAATCGCAGCTGGCGTTTAGTCCCAAACTGTGCCCATTATCTCCTTTTCCTTTCTGGGAAAAAAAAAAGAGTAACAAAGCGAAACGCAAAGTGCGGATTCCTCGGGGAGGAGCATTAAAGAGAACCAGAGAAGAGGCCTCACATCAGGACCAGAGACGAGGCCTCACATCAAGACCAGAGAAGAGGCCTCACATCAGGACCAAAGAAGAGGCCTCACATCAGGACCAGAGACGAGGCCTCACATCAAGACCAGAGACGAGGCCTCACATCAGGACCAGAGAAGAGGCCTCACATCAGGACCAGAGAAGAGGCCTCACATCAGGACCAGAGAAGAGGCCTCACATCAGGACCAGAGAAGAGGCCTCACATCAGGACCAGAGAAGAGGCCTCACATCAAGACCAGAGACGAGGCCTCACATCAAGACCAGAGAAGAGGCCTCACATCAGGACCAAGAAGAGGCCTCACATCAGGACCAGAGACGAGGCCTCACATCAGGACCAGAGAAGAGGCCTCACATCAGGACCAGAGAAGAGGCCTCACATCAAGACCAGAGACGAGGCCTCACATCAAGACCAGAGAAGAGGCCTCACATCAGGACCAAAGAAGAGGCCTCACATCAGGACCAGAGACGAGGCCTCACATCAAGACCAGAGACGAGGCCTCACATCAGGACCAGAGAAGAGGCCTCACATCAGGACCAGAGAAGAGGCCTCACATCAGGACCAGAGAAGAGGCCTCACATCAGGACCAGAGAAGAGGCCTCACATCAGGACCAGAGAAGAGGCCTCACATCAGGACCAGAGAAGAGGCCTCACATCAAGACCAGAGAAGAGGCCTCACATCAGGACCAGAGAAGAGGCCTCACATCAGGACCAGAGAAGAGGCCTCACATCAAGACCAGAGAAGAGACCTGACATCAGGACCAGAGAAGAGGCCTCACATCAGGACCAGAGAAGAGGCCTCACATCAGGACCAGAGAAGAGGCCTCACATCAGGACCAGAGAAGAGGCCTCACATCAGCACCAGAGAAGAGGCCTCACATCAGGACCAGAGAAGAGGCCTCACATCAGGACCAGAGAAGAGGCCTCACATCAGGACCAGAGAAGAGGCCTCACATCAGGACCAGAGAAGAGGCCTCACATCAGGACCAGAGAAGAGGCCTCACATCAGGACCAGAGAAGAGGCCTCACATCAGGACCAGAGAAGAGGCCTCACATCAAGACCAGAGAAGAGACCTGACATCAGGACCAGAGAAGAGGCCTCACATCAGGACCAGAGAAGAGGCCTCACATCAGGACCAGAGAAGAGGCCTCACATCAGGACCAGAGAAGAGGCCTCACATCAGGACCAGAGAAGAGGCCTCACATCAGGACCAGAGAAGAGACCTCACATCAGGACCAGAGACGAGGACTCACATCGACAATCATTTTTCTTTCATACGTGCCTGTCAGGGACCCACAAACAGGAACATAGATTTAATACGTTTTTTTTGGGGAAAACGAGATTGACCAGGAGCACAACGAGCCACCAATAACCACAAAGGCCACGGCTAGGGGAACACAAGGAAAGTCGACAACGTAGGCAGTTATCAACCATATGATGAGAAGAACATGAATGCTCTGCCATGAGGTTCACATCGATGAGTCAAGCTCTGTTAGTTTATACTGTCGGGGTATTGTTACCCAAACAAACTCCCGAATAACCATCCAATGGCTTGGGTTCTAGGGATTAACCAATACCGTGCTTCATAAAGGGACATCAACCAACAATGGACCTCTGAGGGCCCTCAATCAGCATCTGTGTCAGCACTGCAAACCACTGGCGTATGGTTGGCCAAAAGCAAAGCCAAAACAACCCAATAAATGGTAAGTGTGTAACGCAAAGCCATGAATTATTTTGAATCAGAAAAATGAGTATGAGAAACCAGGATAAAGGACATAAGTGGTACCTTCACCAACTCCACAGGTACGCACACCATCTCCAGAGATCAGTAGTTGGGCCTCATTACGTAAGAAGATTTCAGCTAAGGAACCAAAGTGAAAATGTCCATTAAGTCAAGTGAATGTTGAGTAAAGAGCTTTGTTTATTCCACTTAAGGGACATCTGTTAACTCTGGGCCACTGACGGTGCGTGATGAGTGGTCAAGTCTCCACTGTGATACACCAACGTATACCTGGCCAAGAGCAGAGTCGAAAAATCAATCCTATTCATATTGTGCTACAAAATGACTTCTATTATTTAGAGCCTAGAAATGCTGATTGTTACAAAAGGGTTACAATAAAGACATAAGAGAACACAAATTACAAGACAGAGACCTATATTCTCGGCAAAGATTTGTATTTTCATGTCTGTATTGCATCAACGCTTTTCGTATTTTTATCTTGTAGTTTTAGCAGCTGATCGACACATCGACCAACTAGTGATCAGTGGTATCTCGGAGTGTAAGGTTTTCATCGTACTGCAATACATTAGCAGATGTCAAACCGGAGCCCAGCCAAGAAATCCCATAATACCACTCCGAAAATACACGGAGAGCAGTTCTTCAAACGTCAGACCGAAAACATACACTGCCAGCAATCACACATGATCTATTCTTGACCTTGTAGGATCAGTCGGCTTTGTAGAGCAGGCAATACGCACATGGGTCACCAAAGTGTGCAGGAAGACCATGAAATCAAATAAGGAAAGTCAGGTTGAAGCAATGAAGGTTGTCCCGGGTTGACGCTCAATGAGTGGTTCGTTCTTAAACAATGAGGCCAAGAGCCAAACCAAGAAACTCCCTCAAGTTGTATGGACTATAGACCAATACTTATTTCAGTTCTCTGCATAATACTGTAGAAAATCTTTGAGTGGAGACATCTTGATGCACGTAACAAATACGGACCATCTCTGGACCACTGATGGCTATTAAAGAGGGATCAGATCTGACGAGCATTACATTTCCAAAAGGAACCATGTGAAATTGTTACATTCTTTACCTTTTCTATACTAAACAGACTGATGGAGTGAAACCATTTGGATGAAATTGGATTAAAGGTGTAATGGCCATCTCTGGCCGACTGGCGATTGAGCGGTTGGGTTTGTACTCCAGTACATCAGAATTCGAAGACTCCCACCAAAGAAACCCATCTTAATGTATATACAACACATCTTTAATCCTTCAGTTCCTGAACACACCGATTGTGCAAGAACCCTTTTATCTGAAGTCAGATGAAGCACTTAAAGGGACATTGACCTTCTCTGCAACCACCGGTGGCTTCCGATAAGCGTCCTATGCTTTAATTCAGTACATTAGCGCATTTATCGACCAGGAACTTACTCAACAAACTCCATTAAATGGCACATACTTTACACAAAGACCTTTATTCTTTCCACTCTCGAAATGCTGATGGAGCAAAAACCTTTTTTTTATGTGAAGTCAGGTTGAAGCACTTTCCCCATATTATAATTGTAATCTGCGAAGACGAGGACGTTAAACCCCCGTGTATAACACAAATCAGTCCCGCTGAGCCGGATTTGCCGATCTTTTGTGCGCCCGCGAGAGCATATTTCTCCGTTCGCTGACACTTCTACGCGTACTTTACAATTAGCAGCACATCTGTTTAGGAGATATACTCGCCGTGATTATATGCTCGGCGCAGCTCACAGAACAGCCATTGTGCCTCGGCGAGGGAACAAACCTCTTCCAGAAAGAATGGAAACCATGATCGTAGGAGAGAGATTTATTATCAAAAAAAATAATAAAAAATAATGCAACAGCGCTGAACGGTAAAAAGTCCCCCTTCAAGAGCGTTCTTAAAAGCACTTATTGTGCATTAAATACAGTATTCAAATGAGATACTTGAGTAACATATAATATGAGATTCTGCGTTTACAAAGGAGACCTTGAACGTTCCAGCAATTAACGACTTTAACGTAAAGCTGCTTTATTCAAACATCCCAGCGTTTCAGATTTCCAATGTATGTAAATTTTACTTAAACTCGGTTTATTAAAGTGTGTCTGTGCGATCCGGGCGCGCTCTGCCATATACAGTCAGGGTTTCAGACTCTGTGGGCGGAGCTAACTATTGACCGGCAGCCAATGGTGTGCATGGAGTGAGTGCAGGGCTGTCCTGTAGGGCAGGTCTCCACTCAGAGCTGCGCCTCCCTGTCGTGGCATGCCGCACTCACCTGAGACATAAAACCAGAACGGCCGTACTCATCCTGGACATGTGTTTTTTAAGGGCGTTTCTGAGAGACCAGTGAGAGGAATTTGTTGGCGCTTTATAAATAATTGTAACACACAAAGTATACAAAATTCCGAGCACTCCACATTAAAAAACATTGGGAATAAATGATGGAGATTTGGTTAAAGTCACATGTTACATATACCTGTCACAACGCCAATGTACTCCACCCTGGCAGGTCCTACTCAGTACCAACCTAATGACTGCTTTTTTGATGTATACCCACTTACTTGGCACATGCGTCCTCCTTGGGCTCCTGGCAGATTGTGGTTTAACTAGAACATGCAACGAGGCACCTGTGACAGGTTGGCATACTGATGGAGCTGCCGGGGTGAGTACATAGATGCTGTGGCAGGCTTATAGATCATCATATGTTGTACCCAAATCTCCATAATTTAGTTCCAAGATAGGATCACATATTGGCATTGTGGCAGACTTATGCAATGTACCCCAACACTTATTGCCCATTATGTCTATTGGCATGTAGAGCAGCAACAAAAGTTTGCCACTCCTGTTTGTTCTGGGCCAGCTCTTGCCTGGTAGCCACGTGTGGTTCATAGTCTTGAGTTCTTTGTCCACCATTTGACGCCAGGTGCTCTTTGGTCTTCCCTTCTGGTGTCCAATGAAGGGCAGTTCTGGTGAGGTCATGCCCAATCCATCTCCATTGTCTTCTTGTGATGATAGTCTCCATACACTCTTGTCAACACTGAATGAGGAGTTGCTGGTTGCTGATGGTTTTGGGCCAGAAGATTCGCAGGATTCTTCGGAGGTTCTTTGTGTGAAATATTGATAGCTTAGAGAGTTCGTTTTTGTCAGTCTCCAGCTTTCTGAACCATACAGCAGGGTGGAGAGCACTCGGTGCTGGTACAGTCTCAGTTTGGTATTGGTGCTGTACTGAGATTTCCATATGTTGTTTAACGTTTGGAAGACGTTTCTGGCCTTGCTGAGGCAGCTCATGATGTACCCAGACAGGTCCTACAGTATGCCATCCTGTCATGGGTACCTCATTGCATGCTCTAGTTAAACCGCAGTATCCTGGGAACCCCAGGAGGACACGTGCACCAAAATCAACATTGAATTGTGCCAGAGATGGTAACAAGATATAGCATTTTGCCTGGCCTGACCTTTGATGTTTTTCACCTTCACGTATATAGGTCAGTGAACCAAGCAATAGGGATGAGCTGTTCGGGTTCGGACAGTTCTGAGTTCGACCCGAACTTTGGCAGTTTGAAAGTTTGCGAATTTCGAACTTTTTGGTCATGTTCGGTTCGGGTTCGAAAAAAAAAAAAGAAATTTTGAAAAAAGTATAGAAAATGCTTAAAAAAATACTATAAAATCTAGAAATAAAGAGACTCTTTACTGCAGAATATTATAAGCAACGGTTTATTAGATATTGAATTAAAAACTAATGTGTATGTGGAAAGATTATCAACTCTAAATTACCTCTGTTCACAAACGGGCACAACACCAGGTGTTTTTAGTCTGGTAATCAATTTGATACATTGTACAATATATTGAGGGTGGGGTGGTGTCTGCTTCTGATTGAGATTTGAGAATTAATTTCCCTAAAACATCCTAATATGCTGCATTTAACTGGTGTTTGAAAAAAATCTAAAGCAATGTTATTTTTCACCTCGGGATTAAACATTCACAGGGTTATTCAGAGAGCGGTGAAAAGCAGGAGAATAACTGGAGAAGTGAAAATTCTAGGTCGAAATAGCCAAACCAGAAAAATTCTCCCATTGAACTCACTTTCCAAATCGGCTATTTGGTCTAGATTGTTCTCTTCTCTTGCCAGTTCTCCTGGCTTTCACCTCTCTCTCAGGGTTGTTCAGAGAAAGGTGAAAACCAGGAGAATGGCAGGAAAAGAGAACAATCTGGACCAAATAGCCGATTTGGAAAGTGAGATAAGGCTAGGGTCAGACTAACACATTTTTCGCAGCGACCGTCAAAAAGTGCGTCCGAACGCATTGCCGTATTTTTTCAAGGATTGCGCGAAAACGGTCATACGATGCGCATTTTTGTGTGTGATTTTTTACGGATCCAAACCAGGAAACTTTGGGTGTCTGGACGTTATGTTGGCCGGACATGAGCAGGGTCTGACGTCTCCAAATCACGCACACACGCCGCTAGTGGATGCAGCGCACTCTGTACGTCCGTACTAGCGGTTCTGCGTTCTCGAAAAAATGCGTTCATTTTCCACTTTCCTTGCGCAGCCGGACTTTCGTGCGACCGTACTTCGTATATTGGCCGTCATTGCCCGTCATTTGCTGCTAGTGTGGCCGTGATTAAGTGCGCCTAAACGCACGTTAAAAAATTCGCTAGTCTGACCCCAGCCTAAATGGGAGAATTTTTCTGGTTTGGCTATTTTGACCTAGAATTTTCCATTCTCCAGTCATTCTCCTGCTCTTCACCGCTCTCTGAATAACCCTGACAGGGTTATTCAGAGAGCGGTGAAACTCAGGAGAATGACTGGAGAATGGAAAATTCTAGATCAAAATGGCCGAACCAGAAAAATTCTCCCATTTATCTCACTTTCCAAATCGGCTTTTTGGTCTAGAAGTTTCCATTCTCCTGCTTTTCAGTAAACTTTTTCTGCGTGTCCGAAAATGTCTCCTCTTTTCATACAGGCTGCCGCCCCAAGCAGTTGTTTATGGATAGATTAAAGGAAAAGCATTTACCGTCATTTGAAATGTCATTTTTTGGTTTTTACATATTTCTATACATCCTAGAAATCCGCCACTTCACGGGCAGGTTATGGGGACCTCCTAGGCACGATATTTGAAGGAATTTTTCATTTTTATTTTTAACCCTTACTTCATGGAAAACTCACTGTCCTTTTAAAAACGTTTTTTTTTTAACTTTTTGTCCTTGTTTCCTTTCCCCCAGGGCACTACCCGGACCCCCATACACCTTTTATGGCAAATATGTAGCACATACAGTATGCCCTCTTGGAGGGCACTCTAAAAAACCGAATTTTCAGCCCCATTGACTTGCATGGGAGTTCGGGTTCGGTCCCGAACAAATGGGAAGTTCGAGTTTGGGCTCGAACCGAACTCGGGGGGTGTTCGGCTCATCCCTACCAAGCAACTCATCTCTGCGTACTTCGACCTCAGTTCATGGCTACAAATGATCCCATATTTATTCTTCACTGATCTCTGCTCAGGATCAACACATTATTGAATTTTACCGACCCTGATCTTTGCACACGACCCGACACAATACATTGAAACAAGAGGCTGTCTGGCATCCAAAATATGAGTAAACTCGCTCAGACGTAGCTTCCCTGTGTTCACTATGCCGAACATCCAAGCTTTCCGCTGAATAAGGATCCATTAATTTCTCCCTGTCCTGACCTCGGCTAGAGCTTAGTGTCACCGGGTGAAGTTACTTTACTTTCGCCAAAGGTTAAAATACATTTTCCAGTTAAACCAACATCCATTTATCCCTGCGCGCCCCGGTGTCTGCTTCACATTGTGCGATGTGCCCCCTCCACTGATTTCTGCCTGCGATCACAGCTAAGTAAAACGTTCTGTCTGCCCTGACCTTTGCCTGTGACCACACATTTTTATTCAAGCTATACTGATCTCGGTTTGTGATCCAAGCAAAACAAGACTTGTGCCTCCAGCCCCGGCTTCTAACTGTACAGTGTTAAACCTCCACTTGTCTATGTCTGTGATCCCAACGCAGTACTGAGTTGCCCAGACCCTGATCGCTCTACACAGTGTCACCCTTAACCCTATTTACTGTGGAACAGTTCTCATCTGCAAACTCGAGACACCCTCACTAGGTTCTAGTTTCCCCGTGCTGATATTATGTAAAATGTCCTTGTACGGAGTATAAAAAGATGGACAGCTCAGTCTGCGCCGTCCACTTCCCACGACTTCATATTGTTCAGTATGCACCCTGTTACCTCAAAATACCTTCTGCCTGTCCTGACCTTTGCCCAAGTCCGGACAGCTGTTTTATTCAGTCCATACTTATCTCTGTCTGTGATCAAAGAAAGCTCGGATTGTGTCTACAAATTACAATTGTTACTTATTCACTGGATCTGTAAACAAGAGCAGAACATGTTATTGTATTCTGCCTGCCCTGACCTGTGACTGATTTCACCCAACTGTTATATTCATGCAGCAACGTTCTCTATCTGTGATCAAAGCAAAGCTTGGATCGTGACCACAGCTTACAATTGTTCCATAATCACCTGATCTGTAAACACGAGTAGAACAAGATCTGATCTTCTACCTGCCCTGACCTTTGCCTCACTGTATCTAATACCTAACCTGTGCTTCTATTTTCCTGGCATTTCGGTTTACCGTGAGCTCGCGTTTCACCGGATTAACATTTCACAGGGCTTAGATGTATATTACAGAACTTTTTTGAATCCGACAACGCTCCAGGTGCCGAAACATATTCCATTAGTGACAATCCTCAGACAGAGAACCTGTTTCGCAGACGGCAAATTGGCTTCATTTAAATAGTTTCAGTCGTCGAGCCCGGCATCCATCGTGGGAAGTTTTGCCCAAAGGGATTCAGAGTACTTTTTGATTTTGACAGACCTCAAAATAAACCTGTACAAAGCGCTGCGCTACCTGCGAGGGAACGGTACACAGCCGAGTACAGCAAGACGCGAGAAGATGCAGGTTATGCTGTCAACAAACAATGACTCCCTGGATCCAAAAAGAACCGCCTGGAGAGCATTAAAAGTAACATTTCAGTTCTTAGCATCACTTGCTTTACCAGATTAGGGCAAAGAGACGGAGTGCTGAGGCCGATTTGGAGAAGGGATTGGCCATAGAACACTGGGTGGTTGGAAACAAGGTGACATATGAGGGCATCACCAAATACCCAGGCACATAGTCAGTGAGTCTATCCTTTAAAACGCTGAGAAGAACGTCCTTCAAGCAGGGCCGGAGTTACATGTGAGGAGCTGGTAGGCACAGAAATCTTGTACAGAGGAAGAGGTCTGGCCCTGTAAAACAAAAACAAAAAAAACCTAGCAGCGAGGCACCCTGTGGTGGTTGGTGTCTGTAGGCACATGCTTATCTTGCCTTATTGTAAATCCTGCCCTACCTACAAGGAGTGATTCACAGAAGACTTCAGTATAGCCATGACACAATGCGGCGACAGACTGGAAACAGAAGCTCAACTCCTCTTCACTTCATGAGATTTCATTGTAAAGAATGGAAAACACACAAACACACAAAAAACAAGGTTCTAAAGGGTTCCAGATTCTCCCATACCCTGAAGAAGGCTCACATCCTGTGCATGATGCTGGGGACCTTCCTGACCATGTTACTCACCTTTCGACTGTTACCGTCCACTGGAGCTTCCTATATAGTTACCCACTATGCCATATATTGTACCCTTTGGACACCCCCCCCCCACACACACACACAGTCCTACGCACTGTGGGAAACAGACACAACAAACTGTCACGGATCCCTCTGATTACCAAAAGTGTGGTCCCTTTACGCAGACCGCTCTCTACCCTTCCGATCCTTGAATGGTCGGCAAAACTAGAAAGACAATTAACCAGACAATATATAAACAAGGGGTAACACCAGACAGAGGTATGGAATAGAGTATTGTCACGAATCCTTCTGACTACCAAGATATTGATCTCTTTATGTAGCTCCCTTTCTACTCTTCCGATCCTTGAATGGTCGGCAAAGCTATATAGACAATGAAGCAGGTAACAGATAAAGAAAGGGAAACACCAGACAGGGGTACAGAACAGATCACAAGTCCTCCCTAGGACTTTAGTAATAGCAGAGGTAATCTGATGCGTGCTTAGGGTGCCACATAGACTGACCTCGGTACCAACGTTAAGGGCAGAACCTAGAGCAGAGTAAATGCCAATACCAGGGGTCATACACAGGAGGGTTCGTTTGCCAATACCAGGGGTCATACACAGGAGGGTTCGTTTGCCAATGCCAAGGGTCATACACAGGAGGGTTCGTTTGCCAATGCCAAGGGTCATACACAGGAGGGTTCGTTTGCCAATGCCAAGGGTCATACACAGGAGGGTTCGTTTGCCAATGCCAGGGGTCATACACAGGAGGGTTCGTTTGCCAATGCCAAGGGTCATACACAGGAGGGTTCGTTTGCCAATGCCAAGGGTTATACACAGGAGGATTCGTTAGCCAAATATCACAAGAGCTCTGCGGGAGGTGAATACCACGTCAGGGCACCGGTGTAATGGTGAGACTGGGTTTTAAACCCGGCGGGTCCGCGTCACAACGCCAGGCCCCGCCCCTCGGCGTCCCACGTGAGCGCACCCGGAAGCGTTTACATTCGGCGCCTGGCCAGCGAGCAGCGAGGAAGCTGCTGCCAGGCGCCCCATCCCCTGACCCACCGTGACAGAACCCCCCCTCCAGGGGCGGCCACTGGACGACCCCCAGGGGCACGGGGGTGCGCCGAATAGAAGGCCTTCACTAGCCTAGGAGCATGGACTTCCGCAGCCGGTACCCAAGAACGATCCTCCGGACCGTAACCCACCCAATCGACCAAGTACTGCAAAGACCCCCTAGACATCCTGGCACCCAGAATGGCCTTAACTTCGAACTCCTCCTCGCCCTCCACAGAGACAGGAGGCGGTGGAGCATGGACTTTGGTGTACCGGTTACATAACAACGGCTTCAAAAGGCTTACATGGAATACATTGTGTATCTTAAAATGGGGGGTAACGCCAAAGCATAGGAGACAGGGTTGAGTCGCCGTAGAATCTTATAGGGGCCGATATACCTAGGAGCCAACTTCATGGAAGGCACTAAGAGCTTGATGTTACGTGAAGACAGCCAAACCCTGTCCCCAACTTGATACACGGGTGCCTGCCTCCTGTGTCTGTCGGCCTTCGTTTTCTGGATGGCACTACTCTCCTCCAGTGCCCGTCTCACTCTCCCCCAAGTCTCTTTCAATGATGCCAGTTGCTCATCTAAAGCAGGAATCGTGGTATCAGGAAACGTGGCGGGGAGCACGGGAGGATCAAAACCATAAACAGCGAAGAAAGGAGAATGCCCTGTGGATTCACTCACTGCACTGTTCAAGGCATATTCTGCCCATGGTAGCAGGTCTGACCAGTTATCTTGTTGTTCTGAGATAAAGCACCTGAGATATTTCTCTATATTTTGGTTTGCTCGTTCTGCTGCTCCGTTGGTCTGGGGGTGATAAGCCGAAGAGAAAGAGAGGTCTATCCCTACGTTCTTACAAAACCCTCTCCAGAATCCGGAGATGAATTGGGTCCCCCTATCAGAGACAATCTCCAGAGGGACACCGTGTACGCGGACCACGTTGGCAATGAATATGGGCACCAGTTCAGCTGCCGAAGGTAGTTTCCGAAGAGGAACATAGTGGCCCATCTTGGAAAATCGGTCTATGATCGTAAGTATCACTGTATTCCCTCTTGACTCAGGTAACTCTACTATAAAATCCATGGCTACATGTGACCAGGGTCGTTCGGGGATCGGCAAAGGCTGGAGTAAGCCAATGGGTGCGTTTTGGGACTTTTCTGCCTTGTGCACACTTCGCACACGGCAATGTAATCTTTGACATCTCGGCGCAACGTGGGCCACCAGAGGAGTTTACTGATACTAGACACAGTCTTGGTGATACCCATATGCCCGGAAGTTTTATTATCATGATAGATGTTAAGTACTTCCTCTCTTTCGTTCTCAGGTACAAAGAGTCTCGCAGGAGGTTTTCCCCCAGGAGCCGCGCCCTGGACGGTCTGCAACCTTTTCATTAGAGGAGACGAGACACTGATCGTGGTAGCGGCTATAATCCTTCCTGGGGTACAATGGGATGCTGATCTTGGATATTATGTTCATAAGACTCATACTGTCTCGACAATGCGTCTGCTTTAATGTTTCTGGACCCAGGTCTATAGGTAAGCACGAAATGAAAACTTGAAAGAAACAATGACCATCTCGCTTGTCTGGAATTTAAACGTTTGGCATCTCCAATGTACGTGAGATTCTTATGGTCGGTTATGATAACGATGGGGTCCTTAGACCCTCTAATAAGTATCTCCATTCGGCCAAGGCCGCGATGACTGCTAACAATTCTCTATTTCCAATGTCATAGTTCTTCTCTGCCGGGGACAACTTCCGAGAATAGAAGCCGCATGGATGCAGGGGTTTGTCAGGAGCCTCCCTTTGGGACAAGACCGCACCAAGACCTAGTTCGGAGGCGTCAACTTCTACTTGGAAAGGCAGAGCCGGATCTGGATGTCGGAGAACAGGGGCAGTAGTGAACGCTTGCTTTAGTGCCTCAAAGGCTTGAGTGGCTTGAGGTGTCCATTTCTGATTTCCCACCCCTTTCTTTGTCATAGCCGTGAGGGGGCCACCAAGGCCGAAAAATCTTTAATGAACCTTCGGTAATAGTTCGTAAACCCCAGAAACCTCTGAATGGCTTTAAGTCCTTGGGGTAGGGGCCAGTCAAGAATAGCTGAGAGCTTCTTAGGATCCATTTGAAAACCCCCAGGAGTTATAATATAACCAAGAAATTGCACAGTTACTATGTCGAATAGACATTTTTCTAGCTTACAGTACAATCCAGCCTTCAATAGTTTTTTCAACACTTGTTTCACGTGGACATGATGAGTGTCCACATCAGGAGAGTATATCAGGATATCATCCAGATATACTATGACGAATTCTTGCAGAAAGTCCCTTAGAGTGTCGTTTATAAGGTCCTGGAAGACGGCTGGTGCATTACACAACCCAAAAGGCATCACCAGGTATTCATAATGCCCGCTACGTGTATTAAAAGCCGTTTTCCATTCGTCTCCCTTTTTAACCCTGACCAGGTTGTACGCTCCGCGTAAATCAAGCTTCGTATAGACACGAGCCCCTTTTAATCGGTCGAACAATTCTGTTATGAGAGGTATGGGATATGCATTTTTTATAGTGATCCTATTCAACCCCTATAATCGATGCAAGGTCGCAGATCTCCCTCTTTCTTGGAAACAAAAAAGAAACCTGCTCCTGCTGGAGAGGAGGACCGTCTAATGAATCCTCGTTCCAGATTCTCCCTTATGTATTCCTCCATAATGTCGTTCTCTCTTTGTGATAAAGGGTATACGTGACCCCTAGGAGGCATCGTACCGGGGAGTAAATCAATGGCACAGTCATATGGACGATGTGGTGGTAGGACCTCAGTCCTGGCTTTAGAGAACACCTCCTTTAATGCCAGGTAACATTCAGGAACCTCTGTGGACAAAGGAGGGGCTGTGGCAATATTGAGGCTACCAATCACATTAACTGTGCCTAGGCACTTAGACTGACAACTCTGACCCCAACATTTTATGTCTCTCTGGACCCAATCGACAACTGGGTTGTGCTCTGTTAGCCATGGAAACCCAAGAACGACAGGACATGAGGGTGATTCAATAATTTGAAATCTTATTGTTTCCTGGTGCAAAACTCCTGTTTTCATACATACATCGACTGTATCGTGAGTGATATGTGGACATGACAGGGGTTTACCATCTATGGCCTCCACCCTTAGAGGTCTTTCCCTGAGAACCAGAGGTATGAGGTTTTTGGCAGCAAAATTCTTATCCATAAAATTGCCTGAGGCCCCAGAATCTAAGAACGCCTCAGTCTTGAGGTGAACCCCCTCCCAGGTTAGGGAGATCGGTAACAGAATCCTGGATTTTTTTTTCTCATTATCCACAAAGGAGGCATACAGAGAACCGACAACCTGGGTGTCTCCTGTTCTGAATCCCACTCTGCTATGTTCAACCCTGCTAACCCTGGGTCTCTGAGGACATTGAAGGCGGAAGTGATCTGCCCCTGCACAATAAAAGCAGAGCCCCTTTTCTCTTCTGTGTGCTCTTTCTGCTTCTGAAATACCTGTCTTCCCTATTTGCATGGGTTCAACGACTGGCAAATCTGTTTTCACATTCTCCGAACCACCTGACGTACTGGTGTGTCTGGGTAACGAGGGTAAAGGAGGCAAGACCCTTCTGGGTCTATCTCTGGGGTGTCTCCTTTCCCTGATTTGATCGTCCATGGCTATACAGAAATCTATCAGGTGGTCCAGACATTCTGGTAATTTTAAGGGAGCCAGCTCAAACATAAAAGCCTCGTTCAAGCCTTCGGTAAAGGCCAAGGTTAAAACGTCGTTCGGCCAAAGTACCTCAGAAGTCAAAGTTTTAAACTCTATGGCATAATCGGCGACCCTCTTATTACCTTGTTTGATGTGAAACAAGGACCTACCCGCATTGGTAGCCCTCCTAGAGGGATCAAAGGTACGTTTTAACTCAGAGTGAAACCCTCATAGTCATAAATGATGGGTTTCTTATTTTCCCACAACGGCGTAGCCCACAATAAAGCTTTTTCTGTTAAATGATTAATCAGATATCCTACTTTGGCTTTATCAGACATACAAGAACCTGGATTGTTCTCAAACACGATCTCTCGAGTTGAGTCAAAAACCCCCGACATAGGCTTGGTGTACCATCATAGCGTAGGGGTGCCTTCATACTAAGCCTATGTCCTTCAGGGGGGACGGAACTGACCCTAGGTAACACTGGATCTGGAGGGTTTGTGGTACCTGTATTGGACCGATTTAACAGGGTTTGCAGAGCGAGAGAAATCTGGTCCATCCTATGGTCCTGTTCCTCTTGTCTGGCTGCGATACGTGCCAGCTGGTTAGAGAGGTCTGCGGGATCCATTGGCCCTGACGTAATGTCACGGATCCCTCTGATTACCAAAAGTGTGGTCCCTTTACGCAGACCGCTCTCTACCCTTCCGATCCTTGAATGGTCGGCAAAACTAGAAAGACAATTAACCAGACAATATATAAACAAGGTGTAACACCAGACAGAGGTATGGAATAGAGTATTGTCACGAATCCTTCTGACTACCAAGATATTGATCTCTTTATGTAGCTCCCTTTCTACTCTTCCGATCCTTGAATGGTCGGCAAAGCTATATAGACAATGAAGCAGGTAACAGATAAAGAAAGGGAAACACCAGACAGGGGTACAGAACAGATCACAAGTCCTCCCTAGGACTTTAGTAATAGCAGAGGTAATCTGATGCGTGCTTAGGGTGCCACATAGACTGACCTCGGTACCAACGTTAAGGGCAGAACCTAGAGCAGAGTAAATGCCAATACCAGGGGTCATACACAGGAGGGTTCGTTTGCCAATGCCAAGGGTCATACACAGGAGGGTTCGTTTGCCAATGCCAAGGGTCATACACAGGAGGGTTCGTTTGCCAATGCCAGGGGTCATACACAGGAGGGTTCGTTTGCCAATGCAAGGGTCATACACAGGAGGGTTCGTTTGCCAATGCCAAGGGTCATACACAGAAGGGTTCGTTTGCCAATGCCAAGGGTCATACACAGGAGGGTTCGTTTGCCAATGCCAAGGGTTATACACAGGAGGATTCGTTAGCCAAATATCACAAGAGCTCTGCGGGAGGTGAATACCACGTCAGGGCACCGGTGTAATGGTGAGACTGGGTTTTAAACCCGGCGGGTCCGCGTCACAACGCCAGGCCCCGCCCCTCGGCGTCCCACGTGAGCGCACCCGGAAGCGTTTACATTCGGCGCCTGGCCAGCGAGCAGCGAGGAAGCTGCTGCCAGGCGCCCCATCCCCTGACCCACCGTGACACAAACACAAGAAACAAAAACCAAATCTTTTAATTGATACACATGCTTTGCCGACACTGCCAAAACAGTGCTGGGGGAGGAGGATGGGGGTCACAGACAGGACGGACCGGGATATTCCGTGATACCGGCTTGGCTGTAATGGGATCTTTACCAAGGAATTTGTATGAAAATGTGTGTGTGTACGTGTGCCACAATGCGGGAATTGCTGTGCGGCTCGGTGCTATAATTAAATCTCATTTCATTAAATTTGGGTCCAGTCCAGTGATTCTGTATTACACGTTAATAACCAAAATAGCACAACTAGAATAACTTCTAATCATTCCAATCACATTAATAGATTATACAATTAGCAACACATCTGTTTGTAATACACTTTATGGGCACCGGCGCAGCATAGCAAGTACAGGGAGAAGCGCTCACCGACGCAGCATCCAGAGTATTAAATATTAATAATATTACGACAGAGCTTATTAAACAACGGCAGAACAAGCACAGAGGAGATAAAGCACGCAGAGAAAACACCCGTGTGTAGCAGAGTGTCGAGTATCAGGGTAATGTAACACGTCAATACAGTAAGTAGGGTAATAACACTAATATAGTATAGTGAGTATTAGAGTAACAGAACACGATGTGATACAGTATGGCGAGTATTAGATTAACATAATACATTGATACAGTATAGTGAGTATTAGAGTAACATAATACACTGATACAGTAGAGTATTAGAGTAACATAATACTCTAATACTCGCTATACTGTATCAGTGTATTATGTTACTCTAATACTATACTGTTACTCTAATACTCACTATACTGTATCAGTGTATTATGTTACTCTAATACACTGATACAGTATAGTGAGTATTAGAGTAACATAATACACTGATACAGTATAGTGAGTATTAGTTACTCTAATACTATACTGTTACTCTAATACTCACTATACTGTATCAGTGTATTATGTTACTCTAATACTCACTATATTGTATCAGTGTATTATGTTACTCTAATACTCCCTATACTGTATCACAGTGCATTATGTTACTCTAATACTCGCTATACTGTATCAATGTATTATGTTAATCTAATACTCGCCATACTGTATCACAGCGTGTTCTGTTACTCTAATACTCACTATACTGTATCAGTGTAACAGTATAGTATTAGAGTAACATAATACACTGATACAGTATAGCGAGTATTAGAGTAACATAACACACTGATACAGTATAGCAAGTATTAGAGTAACAGTATAGTATTAGAGTAACATAATACTCTAATACGCACTATACGGTATCAGTGTAACATAATACGCGGTGATACAGTAGAGTATTAGAGTAACATAATACACTGATACAGTATAGTGAGTATTAGAGTAACAATACGCTGTGATACATTACAGTGGCAAGAAAAAGTATGTGAACCCTTTTGGATTACGTGGAGTTTTGCATGAATTGGTCATAAAATGTGCTCTGATCTTCATCTAAGTCACAACAATTTGAAAAACACAGTCTGCTTAAAATAAAACAACACAAACATTATATGTTTTCATGTTTTTATTGAACAGAACATGTAAACATTCACAGTGCAGGGTGGAAAAAGTATGTGAACCCCTAGCCTAATGATTGACTTCTCCAAGAGCTAAGATGTAAACCATGCCTCGCAGAAAAGAGCTCTCAGAAGACCTACGATCAAGAATTGTTGACTTGCATGAAGCTGGAAAGGGTTGCAAAAGTATCTCCAAAAGCCTTGATGTTCATGTGTCCACGGTAAGACAGACTGTCTACAAATGGAGAAAGTTCAGCACTGTTGCTACTCTCCCTAGGCGTGGTCGTCCTGTAAAGATGACTGCAAGAGCACAGCGCAGAATGCTTAATGAGGTAAAGAAGAATCCTAGAGTGTCAGCTAAAGACTTACAAAAATCTCTGGCACACGCTAACATTTTTGTTGACACATCTACAATAAGGAAAACATTAAACAAGAATGGAGTACATGGGAGGACACCACGGAGGAAGCCATTGCTGTCCAAAAAAAATATTGCAGCACGTTTGAAGTTTGCAAAAGAGCACCTGGATGTTCCACAGCACTACTGGCAAAATATTCTGTGGACAGATGAAACCAAAATTGAGTTGTTTGGAAAAAACACACAACACTATGTGTGGAGAAAAACAGGCACAGCACACCAACATCAAAACCTCATCCCCACTATAAAACATGGCGGAGGGAGCATCATGGTTTGGGGCTGCTTTGCTGCCTCAGGGCCTGGACGGATTGTTGTCATTGATGGAAAAATGAATTCCAGAGTTTATCAAGACATTTTGCAGGAAAACGTAAGACCATCTGTCCACCAACTGAAGCTTCGCAGAGGATGGGTGATGCAACAGGACAATGACCCAAAGCTTACAAGTAATTCAACAAAAGAATGGCTTCAACAAAACAAAATACGCCTTCTGGAGTGGCCCAGTCAGAGTCCTGACCTCAACCCGATTGAAATGCTGTGGCATGACCTTAAGAGAGCGATTCACACCAGACATCCCAAGAATATTGCTACACTGAAACAGTTTTGTGAAGAGGAGTGGTCCAAAATTACTCCAGATCGTTGTGCAGGTCTGATCTGCAACTACAGGAAACGTCTGGTTGAGGTTATTGCTGCCAAAGGAGGGTCAACCAGTTATTAAGTCCAAAGGTTCACATACTTTTTCCACCCTGCACTGTGAATGTTTACATGTTCTGTTCAATAAACACATGAAAACATATAATGTTTGTGTTGTATTATTTTAAGCAGACTGTGTTTTTCAAATTGTCGTGACTTAGATGAAGATCAGAGACATTTTATCACCAATTCATGCAAAACTCCACGTAATCCCAAAGGATTCACATACTTTGTCTTGCCACTGTATAGTGAGTATTAGAGCAACATAATACACTGATACAGTATAGTGAGTATTAGAGTAACAGAATACGCTGTGATACAGTATAGTGAGTATTAGAGTAACAGAATACGCTGTGATACAGTATAGTGAGTATTAGAGTAACATAACACACTATGCTGTAGTCCGGTAAGAACCCGGCCGCCATTTTGCTCCCCAATCTCCGGATCCGGCAGAAGCAACGGGTTAATATTCTGTAATCCCCACGACAGCCAGCGAGGGGTTAAACGTCCGTCTCCTTCAATCACTTCACAATCCGCAGCTTCTAATTACATGATTGATTTCATGTCAGAAATTTCTAAGCGGAAGCGTAATGTAAAGCCGCGCGGCGCGAGGAGCCTGGCAGGATGGAGATTCCAGGCGTTCACACTCCGGACAAGAAGCCGCGCAAGCGTTGCCCACTACTCCCGGGTACTGCGGAAAATACTGCGAACGGCACCCACAGCAAGCATGGGAAGGGCACAAAGCATGGGCATGTTTAGGGTGGCATCTGGGTAATAGCGCCCTGTTATAGATATGGGCACAAAGCATGGGCATCTTTAGCTCTGTAGCTGCAGCATGATCTGGGTAATGAAGCGTGGGCATTTTAAGGTGGTATCTGGGTGATACTGCCCTGTACCTGTGCCATGATTTGGTCACAAAGTGTGGGCATTTTTATGACAGTGACGACTTTACACCACGTGTCACAAAATCCATTATTATGTTGGAATATCCGGCACTGACAGAGTTAACGCGCCCTGTCACACGGCACCTGATGCCAAGCTACCCCTCTTTTTGCCAAGCCAGCCCTTGCCATCTCAAGCTCTCACTCTCTGGTGCCCTGTGGCCATCAGGCCAGCCATGTGCCAGCTTTACATCCTCTCTGCCCTGTGCCAACCGGCATCAAAGGCGAGGGCACATCTAATGCCAGCATCTGCCGCCGCTCGCAGCGAGGAGCCTCTGAGCTCGCGTCTTGGCACCAGGACGGGCATGGACAGCTCCGCGATTTGTTTTTTAATAACCTTGGTGTCACCTTGTCCCGTTTCCAGCAGGTCCGAAGACGATTCAGGGGCTGATTCAGAGGCCGATTCAGGAGCCGATTCAGAGGACGATTCAGGGGACGATTCAGGGGACGATTCAGGGGCCGATTCAGGGGCCGATTCAGGGGCCGATTCAGAGGACGATTCAGGGGACGATTCAGAGGACGATTCAGAGCACGATTCAGAGGACGATTCAGGGGACAATTCAGAGCACTATTCAAGGGGCGATTCAGGGGACCGATTCAGGGGATGAATCAGGGGCCGCTTCCCACCGGAACACAAAAACAATCCTCATAATTCTGCTTTTTTTTAAGGGGAATAAACGGCAAAGTGTGATTGGCGCAGGGTGAGCGAGTCGCTGAATAAAGGAGAGTTACCGGCAGTTTGTCTTTCTTTATGTTAGTTTGTATCACCAACAACACATACACTAAAACAACAACAAAACGTCCAGGAGTGGCGCCCACATCCGCGCACCTTATTAACATCACACGATCATACACAGACCAAGCGACACTCAGGAGGCACCGGCAAACACTGCACCATGTGATTATATATATATATATCAAATCTCTTGAATTAAAATGTTATACATATACACACTCACACACATATAAACCCAAAGAGACAAATATACACAGTCATATAAACACCCCGCAGCACACACACACACATAAACCCACATACAGACACCTTCACATGTTTATAAACCACACAGACATAGATATGACCGGTGTGCACATATATACACACTAGGAGGGCAGCACTCAACTTTTACTTATATATATATATATATTATTCATTGCCTGTATAGTGGGAGACATACTATTGTGTAGGTATTTACATGTTTTTAGCAGGTGACTCTTAATAAAAAGGCTATAACACTATCGCAGTTTCTCGTTTATATGTAGCTCGGTGATTTATGCGCTGCTCACCATAATAACCATTTGAGAGGTTATACCGGCAGTGCCGATTGAAGAGACTTGTGAAAACGGACCTTTGCTTTGGAAGCAGGAACTATAAACCATTAGCGAGAACCACAAGACACTTCTCGACTTTCTGGTGAAAATCCTACGGGAATTTAATTACTCTTGTTTTCGCTTTTTTCAAATGATTTAGATTCTAGAATATGTATCTATGCGACATCTTGGGATTTAGATTCTAGAATATGTATCTATGCGACATCTTGGTTCTTAACCGTATGTTTTTGCCAGTTTCATTTATAGCGCAATACCACCATATAATTGTGTATATATAAAGAGAGAGAGAGTGTTTATAACTGTAAAGTGCTAACAAGTTCCATAGCGCTGTACAATAGGTGAGACAGAATAACAAATATACAGACAAGTTAAACAAGCAGAGCCATAAGAGAGAGGACCTCGCTCAAGAGCTTACAATCTAAGAGGTATATATATATATATGAAATAACCCCACACTCACGGGTCTTGCAAAAATAAATAAATAAACAACAGATGTGGTGCTCCTATTCCCTTCAGATGCCCAGCCTTTAGATGGATGAAAAATGGCCGCAACAAGAAACACACAAACAGTGTGCCGCAACAAACACACAGTGTGCCGCAACAAGCAACACACAGAGAGCACTGCAACAAGCAACATAGAGAGCGTCGTAACAAGAAACACACAAACGTGCCGCAACAAGAAACACAAACGTGCCGCAACAAGAAACACAAACGCACCGCAACAAGAAACACACAAACGCGCCGCAACAAGAAACACACAAACGCGCTACAACAAGAAACACACAAACGCGCCGCAACAAGAAACACACAAACGCGCCGCAACAAGAAACACACAAACGCGCTACAACAAGAAACACACAAACGCGCCGCAACAAGAAACACACAAACGCGCCGCAACAAGAAACACAAACGCGCCGCAACAAGAAACACACAAACAGCGTGCTGCAACACGAAACACGCCGCAACAAGAAACACAAACACACCGCAACAAGAAACACAAACACGCCGCAACAAGAAACACAAGCACGCCGCAACACGAAACACACAAACAACGAGCCGCAACAAAAAACACACAAATGAGCCGCAACAAAAAACACACAAATGCGCCGCAACAAGAAACACACAAATGCGCCGCAACAAGAAACACACAAATGCGCCGCAACAAGAAACACAAATGCGCCGCAACAAGAAACACAAATGCGCCGCAACAAGAAACACAAAAACAACGCACCGCAACGAGAAACACACAAACAATGCGCCGCAACAAGGCACACACAATATCAATCACCACATATTCAGCTTTTGAAATCAATACGATAAAAGCCGCCGCGTTACGTCTAAAAGCTGAAACACATCGATTCCCCGGAATATATTTTCGCTCAGGACGGCGGCCAAATTATTCGATCTTTTGTTAATATTGTCCTTGTGCATTTTTGTGCGTTACGATACGGCGGAGGAATAACAATTTGGTCATCAACCTGGGTACGGTCTGTGGAAGATATTCCAGCTGTGATGAATAATTAATCAGGATGGATTGGCGCTGCGCGCTGCTGAGGAATGGCCGCCGCGGCCGCGAGGACCCGACTCGCAGGAACACTTCACTTCAGTCTGACGAGGTCCATTATCCCTGGTCTAATGGACGGCAGGCGGCAGCGCGTCACCGCGTTTTAAAAACGCAGCTTGCAGCGCTCTGCCTTCTCCTAGTAATAACCCCCCCCCCAAAACCTACAAACAATAACTAATAACGGAAGTAAATAACGCTGTACTCACACATAACGTTGAGGAACACGTTGTCTGATGCCAGAACCACTTTCTCGCGCGTGGCTCGGTCGTATATCCCAACGTGGCATTCATAAGGTCCGTTATCGGAAATGCGGACTTCAGGGAGCCTAAAAAAAATGTAAATACAAAGATATAATGAAGTATATTTTATCACAGGGGCTTATTAACTAAACACAGCGTTGTTATAAATGAATGGGGAAATGACAAACCCTCCAAAAATAAAACAGAAAGGCAAAATTAGAATCAGCTTCTGTTTTTTTTTTTCTTCATTTATCTTACCTAAAGAAGACGTGGATTATCCAAATATCAGCATTTAGTGAATGCACCCCAAACATATGCATTAGTGAGCAAACACCAAATAAAAAAATTACAATTTAAAAAACCACAACAAGCATATCGAATTTAATCTATTTTATCAAAGGGGCTTATTCACTAAACATAGCGTTGTTATAGCGTTGTTATAAATGAATGGCCGAGCCTCATGGGAAATATGGTTCCAAAACTTCGGGGGGGGGGGCGCAAGGTTGCCGACCCCTTTCTCAACACAGTGTGACTAATCAATCTAATCCGAGTGGTCACGCAGCTCTAGGCTCCTCCAGATGTTTTGGGACTACATCTCCTACAAGTCTCTACCAACCTGATGAGCGGCTGAGCATCATGGGAGATGTAGTTGCAAACCATCTGGAGGGCCGAAGTGTACTGGCCCATAGTATACAGCGCAAATGACAGAAGAATGTTGCTTTATCTTATGTTTTCCAAAATGTGGAGGTTATAGAACAAAAATCATTATTTTCTGAGTTTTTAAAAAAAATATCTATATATTTTTTATTTTTTTTAAACGGTGACATTTAAGACAAATTAGTTCAGGCTAAAAAAAAAAAAAAAGGGTAAAATTATGATTTTTTTTACGATTAAAAACGTGTATGCGAGCGCGATCAATCATAAAGTGAATCAATCACTTGTGGATAAACCCCGTCACACCCCGCATTACAGACATGGCGGTTGTCGCTGCACCACGCATGTGTGATTTCCAGGCGTTTATGGCATCAGCAAGAGCAACATTCACTACCCGAAAAATGTACTGTAACGAAAATCCCCAAATTTAATGTAAAAAAGGCAAATGGTTAGTAAATAGTCTTCGAACCGGCACGCTTATTATTTTTGGAGTATTTACTGGGAATTTGCAGGTTTTCAGCTAAAAATGGGGAAAAACAGAAATGCACTCAAAGAATATGGAGCGTTATTCTCCACAAAGGGGTTAAGAACACGTCAAAATGCCCGCTCGCACTGTCTCACAGCCAATCAGTGTGAGAGACGAGGATAGGACAGCAGCGGGATACAACAGACTCGCGCACTGATTGGCTGTGAGCACAGTAAGGGTTTAAGCACATTATGACATCCATTGAACTATTTGATGGCAGCGATAAAAGAGAATTAACAGGTAAACACAAAGGTAAGACAGGCTTCATTATCGATGCCAAGGTACGGAGGCGAGAATGATCCGTCAGACATGACACAATCCCTTTCTTTGTTATCCTGTATGAATCCTGCCCGGATACACACACACACACACACACACACACACACACACACACAACCAAGCACCGACCGGCAAACATTCTTAGTGGACATGTGCGTTTGTTGACGTACAATATCATTTTCAAACGAAATATCGACATTTCAGCGAATCAGAGAAATCTGGAAATCGAAATGGCCAAAAACGGGATCATTTTATTGAATCGATAAGAAAAACTTAAGATTGATTCAAAATCACTTCCTTAACGGATAAAAATGTTAATTCTTTGTGCAAAATTAACCCTAACAAACAGTAACCCTAACAAAACAGTAACCCTAACAAACAACAACCCTAACAAACAGTAACCCTAACAGCAACCCTAACAAACAGTAACCCTAACAAAACAGTAACCCTAACAAACAGCAACCCTAACAGTAACCCTAACAAACAGTAACCCTAACAAACAGCAATCCTAATAGTAACCCTAACAAACAGTAACCCTAACAAACAGTAACCCTAACAAACAGCTATCCTAACAGTAACCCTAACAAAACAGTAACCCTAACAAACAGCAACCCTAACAAACAGCAACCCTAACAAACAGTAACCCTAACAAACAGTAACCCTAACAAACAGCAACCCTAACAAACAGCAACCCTAACAAACAGTAACCCTAACAAACAGCAATCCTAACAGTAACCCTAACAAACAGTAACCCTAACAAACAGCAATCCTAACAGTAACCCTAACAAACAGTAACCCTAACAAAACAGTAACCCTAACAAAACAGTAACCCTAACAAACAACAACCCTAACAAACAACAACCCTAACAAACAGTAACCCTAACAGCAACCCTAACAAACAGTAACCCTAACAGCAACCCTAACAAACAGTAACCCTAACAAACAGTAACCCTAACAAACAGTAACCCTAACAAACAGCAACCCTAACAAACAGCAACCCTAACAAACAGCAACCCTAACAAACAGTGACCCTAACAAACAGCAATCCTAACAGTAACCCTAACAAACAGTAACCCTAACAAAACAGTAACCCTAACAGTAACCCTAACAAACAGTAACCCTAACAGTAACCCTAACAGTAACCCTAACAAACAGTAACCCTAACAAACAGCAATCCTAACAGTAACCCTAACAAACAGTAACCCTAACAAAACCGTAACCCTAACAGTAACCCTAACAAACAGTAACCCTAACAAACAGTAACCCTAACAGCAACCCTAACAGCAACCCTAACAAACAGCAACCCTAACAAACAGTAACCCTAACAAACAGCAACCCTAACCTACAGTAACCTTATCACAGACCCTTACACAAACAGGAATACCAGCCGACCCAGTAAGCCCAACAGTGACCCGGACACTAATCCTAACACAAATATAAACAGAAACCCTAACACAAACATGAACAGAAACCCTAACACAAACAGGAACACGAGCAGACCCAGTAAGATTAATAGTGACCCTAACATTAATCATAACACAAATATAAACCGTAATACCAACCCTAACACAAACATGTACAAAAACAGTAATCCTAACACAAACAGACCCAGTGAGCCTAACAGTATCCCCAACACAAACATAAACAGTAACCCTAACCCTAACACAAACAGACCCATTAAGCATAACAGTAAACCTAACACAAACATAAACAGTAACCTTAACACAGACCCTAATACAAACATAAACAGTTACCCAAACACAAATATACACAGTAACCCTAACCCAAACCCTAAGGCCCCGTTCACAGCTAAGCGTTTTAACAGCGCGTTCCTGCGCGTTGTAAAATGCATAAACAGGGAAATACCATTATTTCCTATGGGACCCGTTCACACCTGGGCATTTTTCAGCGCGCAGGAACGCGCTGTAGAACGTCCTACACCCAAAGAAGTACGGGAGCTTCTTTGGGGTGTATTTTCAGCATGTTCACTCTGCAGTCTATGGCCGTGAACGCGCGTTTGCGGGATATGCGCATTAAAAACTGCACGTGTTGTGCGCATTAAAAAAAAACTGCGCAGGTGTGAACCCAGTCTAATGCAAACATAAACAGTAACAGTAACACAAGCAGTCCCAGTAAGCCTAACAGTAAACCTAACCCCAACAAAAACAAAAAGTAAACTGAACCCTAACCCAAACATAAACAGTAACCTTAACCCCAACCCAAACTCCAACACAATCAGAACCAGTAAGGGTAACAGTAATTCTAACCCGAATAGTAACCCCAAAACACTACTACAAACAATATCCGTAACACTCACACAAACAGACCCAGTAAGCCTAACACCTAAGAGTAACCCTAACGCTAACGCCAACCCTTATACAAACCATAACCCAACTGTAGAAGTAACCCTAAACCTAACATTTGAGAGTTTAGAGGGTGATATTGGGGGGGGGGAGTAAAAAGGGGCGGGTTAGAGGAAGAAAAGAGGGAGGAAAAGAGGGGTATAGGGGCTACAAATACACACACCTGCAAAATTTCATATTTGTTGAAATGGCAAATTGGGAAAAATCAGAAATCTGAAAACAATGGATTCTGAAGTTTGCCAAAATTAATCGACCTTTTGCCTCATGCATACGACGAACTCTTAGAATCACATAATAATTAACACTGAATGTATCACATAATGTATCTGCGCGTCAGCGTTCTAAAAGAAAATTGCGCAAGCAGCCAATGGGAGCAAAGCAGAATGCACAGCTCATCTCTGATTGCAGCTAAACTTGCAGAAGAAGACAGAGCCAATCTCGGAAGGTCTTTACTCCAGGTTACATGCTGCTCAGTGGGCGACGGGGGCTTATTCACTAAAACGTGAAACCGTTCAGGCTGAAGCAGAGGATTTGGAAACATTTTGCATATCAGTTGGGGCTCAGGTATTTCTCCATCAATTCTGAGGGATTTTTATTATTATTTCCCCACTTTGAGAAATGACAAGAAACAAACACACTGTGAGGAGCTGTCGAACTCAGACTCTCCTGCGATTTTGGCCTGAGCCGTGCAGTTCCCCATGGGGTCCTCTCTAATTGCTGGTTTAGTGAATAAGCCCCGTGGTGCGGGATACAGCGCTTTTATGAAAGGCTGATGTTCTATGCAGAATTTCACAGACGGCTTTTTTTATCGTTCTGGAACCTGTTCTTATTCCATGTATTATTCACAGACGTATCTTAATGTTTAATCGCATCCTTTAGTCGTCCTAACATCTTCGCACAGAGAGAACGTCCCGGTTCATTATCTGCTCCGTGTGCTCAGGTGCCGCTTCAAAGCCCCGAAACTCAACAGAAAGATCCACCACCCCGCCGGCGCGGGAATGGCAAAGCGAAGGAAACGCAGGACGTGTGAAGCAGGTTTTTACCGGACTTAGTCTTAAACGTGAGACAAGTGAAAATCCACCCGGCGCCCCCCGGCTGAAGGAAAAGTAAACTCGGGTTAACGGTTACAGTGTTAGAGGACACGGGAAAGGACGCTCCTCCATCCAGGGCTGAGCTGTCCTCTTCTGGTAGGTCAACACCAGCTATGCCAATTTCACGTTCTATATGGACATCTTTCAGGGGGCGAGTCCCTACAGATTATTATTATTATTCTTTATTTATAAAGCGCCAGCATATTCCGCAGCGCTGTACAATAAGCACAGTACAGACAGGGTTACAATACATTGAACAACATTTGACAAACAGTACAGGAGGAGATGAGGCCCTATTCCCGTAGGAACTCACAATCTAGGAGGGTTGGGGTTGGAAACAGGAGGAGAGGACTGTAAGGTGAGAGTGATTGATGGTTGTGTCAGTGAGTTGGGGGGTAGGCTTCCCTAAATAGGAACGTTTTAAGGGAGCGTTTGAAGGAAGAGAAGTTAGGGGAAAGTCTGACAGTACGAGGGAGAGCGTTCCAGAGAGTGGGGGCTGCGCGTGAGAAATCCTGCAGTCTATCATGGGAAGAGGTGATGCGGGGAGAAGCTAGGCGCAGGTCACTGTTTGACCTTAGGGAGCGGGCTGGGGTGTATTTGGTGATTAGTGAGGACAGGTAGTGGGGCGCTGAGTTAGTGAGGGTTTTGTAGGTAAGGATAAGGATTTTGAACTTAATTCTGCAGTGGATGGGGAGCCAGTGAAGGGACTCGCAGAGGGGAGCGGCAGAGACAGAGCGGCGGGTGAGGTGAATTAGCCTGGCGGAGGCGTTCAGGATGGATTGTAGGGGGGAGAGGTGGGACAGAGGGAGGCCAGATAAGAGATTATTGCAATAGTCGAGTCGGGAGATTACCAGGGCGTGTATGAGTTGTTTTGTGGTGACAGCGGTAAGAAATGGCCGAATTCTGGAAATACCTGAAATACCTCTGTCCCGTCAAGTGGATTGGCAATTATTCTTCAGGAATCCTCCCCACCCGACCTACACACCTCTCCAAGTGGTCATTGCTAATTCGCGGAGTGGCCTTTCATCCTCTGATACTTCACAGAGTGACCTTTCCTCCTACAGATACTCCATGGATACAATAGAGAGACTATTACCGCATAATAATCTTCAAGGAGCGTCCATAGATGATCCATGAAATGTTCTTTCCTCCTCTAGATAATCCATGGGATGGCAGTCCCCTGTCTGTCGAGTATCCAGTGAGTGCCAGTGCCTCTGCCGAGTATCTAGTGAGTACCAGCGCCTCTGCCGAGTATCCAGTGAGTGCAAGCGCCTCTGCCGAGTATCCAGTGAGTACCAGCGCCTCTGCCGAGTATCCAGTGAGTACCAGCGCCTCTGCCGAGTATCCAGTGAGTACCAGCGCCTCTGCCGAGTATCTAGTGAGTGCCAGTGCCTCTGCCGAGTATCCAGTGAGTGCCAGTGCCTCTGCCGAGTATCTAGTGAGTACCAGCGCCTCTGCCGAGTATCCAGTGAGTGCCAGCACCTCTGCCGAGTATCCAGTGAGTACCAGCGCCTCTGCGGAGTATCCAGTGAGTGCCACTGCCTCTGCCGAGTATCCAGTGAGTGCCAGTGCCTCTGCCGAGTATCCAGTGAGAGCCAGAACCTCGGCAAAATATCCAGTGCCAGTGCCTCTGCCGAGTATCCACTGAGTGCCAGTGCCTCTGCCGAGTATCCAGTGAGTGCCAGCGCCTCTGCCGAGTATCCAGTTAGTGCCAGCGCCTCTGCCGAGTATCCAGTGAGTGACAGCGCCTCTGCCGAGTATCCAGTTAGCGCCAGAGCCTCTGCCAAGTATCAAGTGCCAGTGCCTCTGCCATGTATCCATTGACTGCCACTGCCTCTGCTATGTATCCAGTGAATGCCAGCGTCTCTGCCGTGTATCCAAAGAGTATCTGGCCTCACTGTTCTAGCCTATACTGTGATGCCTAAGACCCATCACTATACAGTGTTTCTGATCTGTGTTTCTTTGAGTGTAACAGTCTCTGCCATATAGAGTGAGTGCCAGCATCGTCATAGTCACAGCAATTACCTGCCTGTCCCTGCCCTGTCCTTGTGCTTAGCTTGATACCGTAGTACTGGCCACCCGGCTGATCTTTTGTCAAACACAGACCCTGGCGTGCACTCACGGGCCTCCTCGAGCCAGATATCTGAGCTTGACAGCAGGCGGAGTGGTGGGCGGCAATGCCAAGCAGTGGCTTAGATGTGGCTGGCAGGTCTATAAAGAGGTGGAGGGGCTTCTGTAAAGAGACATCATAATGTCCCCTGGATAAAACCCATTATACACGTCTATGTAATCTGAGAGGTGTTGAGCACAGGCTTTTCATGAAGGGAACCTCTTACCGACAGATATCCCGGCGCCGCAGCAGTTAATAGTATTTGGCCCAGGAAGCGGCGGCTTCTCCATCAAACCGTTTAGAACCTTATTGAACCACATTGTGAAGCAGCAGCAGAAGACTATTGAACGAAACCCATCATTGATCGAAGTATGACTTTTCTGCCAATACAGGTGCAATCAGCAGCTTCCCGGCCGCCGAACCGGAGGAGACCTTTCAATCGCACAGCCGCCAGATACAGACACCTTGTCTTCCCGCTGCCCTCAGAAAGATTCCGTGAGTCAGGTCAGTGACCGCCTGGTCAGCGCCGCTGCAGAGAGTCCTCACTGAACCATTGTTTTTTTTCTAGACGGCAAAGAAGTGCTGCATCATCTACGGAGGGAGGCGACTTGACACATTGAGATGCTGGTGGTGACCTACGTGGCCGACAACCCAAAGACAGCTCGACCGCCTGAAGTGGATTAGGAACGGGGGGGGGGGGTCATCGTGGACTCGGCGGATTGAGGAGTATCGATCAGGGGTCGGTTAGCGGCCGCCGTGTAGGATTCTGCCAGCAGCAGCCTGGACGGAGACGCTTTCAGCAGCGATGGGGCAAAATCAATAAACTATTAATAACTTCACAGGATCAGCCGGATCACTGTGTAATGCAGTTTAGCTGCTTGAGTTTACCAACACTGACAGCTCGGCGGACAGGCGCGTAATTGTGTTATAGAGAAGCTGACACGCAGTGTCAGAGCAGCCCGTACCAGGGGCAGGCCGGGGTTAAATCCCGTAAACATCTGTAATGATAACCCAGAGATGGGATTGGATCAGCAGCAGCAGGGTCATGCAAAATGTTGCACGTGATGGGCGCGAGTCTGCACATGTCTTTTGGCCTGTTACCTTGCTGCAAAGTTGTGACTTTTTCCGAGTCCGACCGCCGTTAATAAGCGCGACTTTCGACGACGTAAGAGTCTGCATTATTTATTACACAGAGATAATTCCGGAGACTTCCTTCATATGCCGCCGGCAGCGCGGGGAGATCCGTTTAACCTCCGCACGTAGGGCTCTGCAGAGAACCCTCTCTCCGGGTCTTTGGTGATGAAAGAGACGGATGTCTGAAGAGCGGTTTGTTCCCAGCCAGGGTTGCCCCATCACTCCGTTCTCCTCCGGATACTGCGCCGCAACGTCTCGGCAGCCCACCGGGCGCTCCACGGGCGCCCATTGAAGTGGAATCATTGAGCATGACAATCGGCGCACGGAGGTGAAGACGTTCTGTGGTTGCACTGGAAGGAACTTGGATTTGATTTTTTTTCTCTCCATCTTTTTTTTCTTTCTATTTTTCTCCAAAAGAAGCAGAAAAGCTGCAATCTGGCAAAATAAATCAGCGACGTCTTCTTCTTGGCTCTCCGATCCCCGACAGCAGAGTCGCCACCTGACTCCAAGACAGAAGGAAGTGCTGAGTGTGCCCTGATTCGGGCCTCGGAGGGATACACGTTCTGCCAACCTCCGCGTGGATGAAGCCCCGCACGTTCCTGGCTCTGCTTACTAAATACCGATCAGCCGTGATGGATTAGGGGCATCGCGCGCCCAGAGGATTCCATGGACAGAGCCCGTCCGCATTGATTAGCTTTTAAAATAAACCGGGTGTCTACGGTGAGAAATTTATAGGGGGGCGGGGCACCTTCTGTGCATTATCCCAAACGCCGAAAGGAGTTATATATATCTATACATAAAAAATTATATATAATCTAAAGAAATGTTTAAGAAATGTAACAAAACCCCAAAATATCTAAAATACATTTTGTTGAATTAACCTAATAAAAACTGGAACAAACCACATAAAAAAATAAAAAAAATAACGCAGATGCACTGACCTGTGACAATAAATTCAATAAAAATCTGAATTAATCAGAGCATTGAAAATAAATGACATTTTTGCAAATTAATCCAATTGTGAAGAACGCCACAAAAAATACCTGCTGAACAAATAGAAAGTACACATATACATTATAGATTTATTAGAAGCAGAGCTAGCGCTCTAAAGTCTAAAAAACAAACATTTTATTAAAATCTTTAAAAAAGGTCCAATGTTTCAGCGCCCGGGCGGAGCTTTTATAAGGACGGCTTCAGCAGGGGAAACGTTGACCTTTTTAACATATGAATAAAATGCTGATTTTTAATTTTAAGACCTTAGAGTTCTAGCTCCGCTTCTTCCTGTGAACTCTCGCAGAGCTGAGCACCGGGACAATATATATATATATATTTAAACGCACAGTTCTTGAGTGCAGAAGTCTCAGGAGACATATATATATATATATATACACACACACACATACACACAAGCAGAGGACAGCGCAGCCTCTCTGAGGCGTTCCCAAAGCTTTATATTCTATTCTTTACCGGTTATATACAGTTGTGTTCAAAATTATTCAACCCCCAATGCTGTAAAGGGATTTAGGGAATTTAGTGACATTTGTAATTGTATTCAGAATGAAATCCTACAAGGACTTTTTAAAGAACCAAATGCAACTAAAATGACATCAATTGGTTTTGTAATACAGTAGTAAATGTTTCTTTTGTGAATTCTTCATTGACACAATTATTCAACCCCTTAAAGACTACCACTCTGAAGAACAGAGGTTCATTCAAGTGTTTTCAATCAGGTATTGAAAACACCTGTGGATGTCACGGAGCAGCAATAAAGTATAATAAGCACCAATTAGGCAGCTTTAAAATGACTGTGATACTCAGCTCCTTCTAGACATTTACTGGTGTGGTTACAAACATGGTGAAGTCAAGAGAATGGTCCAGGAAGACAAGAGAAGAGGTGATTACTCTTCACAGGAAGGGCAATGGCTATAAGAAGATTGCAAAGATGTTAAACATACCAAGAGAGACCATAAGAAGCATCATTCGCAAATTCAAGGCAAAGGGCACTGTTGAAACGCTGTTGAAAACTGTTGAAAACCACAGAGGTTTTGGGATAGTGTTCTGTGGACTGATGAAACAAAATTAGAACTGTTTGGGCCCATGGATCAACGCTATGTTTGGAGGAGGAAGAACAAGGCCTATGAAGAAAAGAACACCTTGCCTACTGTGAAGCATGGCGGGGGGTCAATCATGCTTTGGGGCTGTTTTGCTTCTGCAGGTACAGGGAAGCTTCAGCGTGTGCAAGGTACCATGAATTCTATTCAGTACCAGGAGATATTGGATGACAATGTGATGCAGTCCGTCACAAACCTGAGGCTTGGGAGACGTTGGACCTTTCAACAGGACAATGATCCCAAGCATACCTCCAAGTCCACTAGAGCATGGTTGCAGATTAAAGGCTGGAACATTTTGGAGTGGCCATCGCAGTCACCTGACTTAAATCCGATTGAGAACCTCTGGTGGGACTTAAAGAAAGCAGTTGCAGTGCGCAAGCCTAAGAATGTGACTGAACTGGAGGCTTTTGCCCATGACGAATGGGCGAAGATACCCGTAGATGGCTGCAAGACACTTGTGTCAAGCTATGCTTCACGTTTAAAAGCTGTTATAACTGTAAAAGGATGTTGTACTAAGTACTAAGATTGAATGTCACTTGGGGGTTGAATAAAACTGATAATGATGTGAGCACAGAAAAGACATTTGTGGTTATTTCATTATAAATGTTATGTTATATTTGTCTGACCTACACGTGCCTCTTTGATTTAATTGTAAGCAAGATGACTGAATGATCAAAATCAATGTCAAACTGGCCAAAACACTCAATTTCAGTGGGGGTTGAATAATTCTGAACACAACTGTAGCTATTGATGATGTCTGAGACACTCCAGAAGCTTTATATTCTATTCTTTACCGGTTATATACTGTAGTTATTGATGACGTCTGAGACGTTCCCAGAGCTTTATATTCTATTCTTTACTGGCTATATAGTTATTGATGACGTCCGAAACACTCCAGAAGCTTTATATTCTATTCTTTACTGGTTATATAGCTATTGATGATGTCCGAGATGTTCCCGAAGCTTTATATTCTATTCTTTACCGGTTATATAGCTATTGATGATGTCTGAGACACTCCAGAAGCTTTATATTCTATTCTTTACCGGTTATATAGCTATTGATGATGTCCGAGACGTTCCCAAAGCTTTATATTCTATTCTTTACCGGTTATATATCTATTGATGATCGAGACGTTCCCAGAGCTTTATATTCTATTCTTTACTGGCTATATAGTTATTGATGACGTCCGAGACACTCCAGAAGCTTTATATTCTATTCTTTACTGGTTATATAACTATTGAGGTCCGAGATGTTCCCAAAGCTTTATATTCTATTTTTTTACCGGTTATATAGCTATTGATGATGTCCGAGACACTCCAGAAGCTTTATATTCTATTCTTTACCGGTTATATAGCAATTCATGACGTCCGAGACGTTCCCAAAGCTTTATATTCTAATCTTTACCGGTTATATACTGTAGTTATTGATGACGTCCGAGACGCTCCCAGAGCTTTATATTCTATTCTTTACCGGTTATATAGCTATTGATGATGTCCGAGACGCTCCCAGAGCTTTATATTCTATTCTTTACCGGTTATATAGCTATTGATGATGTCCAAGATGTTCCCGAAGCTTTATATTCTATTCTTTACCGGTTATATAGCTATTGATGATGTCCGAGACACTCCAGAAGCTTTATATTCTATTCTTTACCGGTTATATAGCTATTGATGATGTCCGAGACACTCCAGAAGCTTTATATTCTATTCTTTACCGGTTATATAGCTATTGAGGTCCGAGATGTTCCCAAAGCTTTATATTCTATTTTTTATCGGTTATATAGCTATTGATGATGTCCGAGACACTTCAGAAGCTTTATATTCTATTCTTTACCGGTTATATAGCTATTGATGATGTCCGAGACGTTTCCAGAGCTTTATATTCTGGGTTTAGTTTTTTTTTCTGTCATCGGGAGCACCGTATAAAGACCAGGGAGTGCTGGGAATTAATCCGCGCCCGTATTTAATTCTGCATCATAAAACGCGCGGTTACTCCTGGTCCGTCTCCTTAATCCTATGACCATATGCCGCGATAACCTTGAAAAAGAGGTAACCTTGAAAAACAGAGAAACACTCGAAGGACGAATCCAAAGGGTCTGCACGGCGCGCACCTCCCATAGGGATAAAACAAACTGAAACGTTGAAGTTGAACGCGGGATTTCATGGCGTGTCGGGTCCGTTAACGCTCGGGATTCAGAGACTCTCACAGCCGACACAGATACTTCGTACAGACTAAAAATAGATACTTTGTAAAATAAAAAAGTGGATACTTTGTTTAAGCGGGTTTCTGAGCCTGCGCTCCAGCCAAGGTGCCATGGTTGATCCTGCTGACCTATGATTGGTCGTGTTTCAGGCGCTACCGGAGGCCATGTTTGTCCTGACCCTCATTTCTCGTGCGTTTTAAAAGAAGAATTCGATATTTCTTTAATTGATGTGATACAGGAAGCAGTGTCCGCCCTCAGCCGGATCAGAGATAAGGAGGAGGCTTCTCCAAGATGGCGCCACAATATGTGGATATGAGCATATACCCCAGGGTGGCTTTATCAATTTTGCCTCTTCTGAAATTTGGAGGAGGGAGGGCAGAGGTTAATATTTTATGCTACAAACTTCCCCATGCTGCCATGTTTGGATTTACATGGCGTCTTCCACCATACTTCCCAACGGACCCAGATCTGGCAGGAACGTCCCTGACATGGAACAGTGATCTCTGTGCCCCCTCTACGGATATATGGATTAAAGCAGGGGTCTCCATCTCTGCCCCTCCCCCAGTGTTTCTGAACTACAACTTGGGTTGGCAGTTGCTCCATGGTTTCCTGGGCACATAATGTATTCATGCTGATTAGCAGCACTGCTTCCGGGCCCCTGAGTCGAGGGGGCCCCACGTACGGCCAGCTGGGGTCTCACCTATGGTTAGCTCCTACACAGCGCACATTATTGTGAGTTTTATTGCTGTGGAGCTCTGTGATACGCTCATACACACTGCACATTATTTTGAGTTATATTGCTGTGGATTCTGTTATACGCTCATACACAGCGCACAATACTGGGAGTTTTATTGCTGTGGAGCTCTGTTATACGCTCATACAAACTGCACATTACTGTGAGTTTTATTACTGTGGATTCCGTGATACGCTTATAGACAGTGCATATTATTGTGAGTTATTTCTGTGGATTCTGTGATACGCTCATACACAGCGCACATTACTGGGAGTTTTATTGCTGTGGAGCTCTGTTATACGCTCATACACACTGCACATTACTGTGAGTTTTATTGCTGTGGAGCTCTGTGATACGCTCATACACACTGCACATTACCGTGAGTTGTATTGCTGTGGAGCTCTGTGATACGCTCATACACACTGCACATTACTGTGAGTTTTATTGCTGTGGAGCTCTGAGATTTACACAGTGCACATTACATTAAAAATGTGATGGACTAAAGTGGTCATAGTGGACCTGGAAAAAACGGGATGCGGATTGTCTGGAGTCGACATTGTGGACCTGGAGGGGTCCAGTGCATAGGAATGGTGGGGAGGGGGCAAAATATGTTTTGGCAAGGGTGGGGCCCTTCATGGATTCCCGCACCTGGGCCCTGAGGTTTCTAGTTACGCCTAGTTATACATGTTGCAGGGCAGCACTTTTCCCTGTGTTTCTCTCTGCATGAAATTGTGTGTCCAGGAAAAAATGGCTGAACTGGTGACCCCAACTGCAACTCCCATGATGCTCTGGCCATTTATTGCATTAAATAATTCTGGGAATTGTAGTGTCCTGCAGATTGAGATCCCTGAATTAAAGATATATAGGGGTGTCAGGGCCGTCTATCCCCGGTGCGCCTGTGTCTCGACGGTGCTGCCAAACAGAGGAGGCGGCCATGAAAGTCAACAAAGCCCTCAAGCTGCTGGAAAACAGATGAGGAAACATGAAATTGCTTTGTTTCTCTTCCTTCCCGGGTCCATGAATCCACGGTAAAGCGGCGGAGGCTTCGTCTGGTGGGAGGAATCTCTCCGGGAACACAGGGGTGTGATATTTATAAGGGAAAGTGGCACCGAAATGAATACTTATCATAAACGTGTGTCAAGTGTCTGTGGTCCTCAAACTCCCCGATCCTCCCACGTGCAACCAAAGGGAATTAATTGCCGCAGCTCCCAATGATGATACATTAACCGCCGAGTCGCACCGCCGAGTCGCACCGCCGAGTCTCTGCTCGCTTCTTCATTTCATTCTTGGTGTAGAATTGTGCTGTGACTCGCTCCCCCCCCCTCGGGTTATAGCGTGTTATATAGCGTGTTATTCAATCCGATGACTAACAAGGTGTATAACTGCAACAATGTAACCATCACAAAATCTACACAGGAACAAAGAGTACTCCCAAAAATCCCTGGAAAAGACGAGAGCTGGCCCAAAGAGCTGACAATCTATCAGTAAAGCTGAATATATATACATACTGGTTGGCCATAGATAAACTCACATGCTGTAATATGTGGTTGTGTCGCCCTTTGCTGTGATTGCGTCACGCATTCGCTGCGGCATCGTGTCATTAAGCTCATGCGATGTCACAGCATTTATTGGCATCCAGAGTGATATTAATTTGTGGCAAGATCTTGTATTGATGATGGGAGAGTCGCGGCGCTGTGTAAAGTCTTCTCCAGCACATTATCCCAAAGATTAACCTCAATGGGTTAAGGTCTGGACTGTGCGGTGGCCAATCCATGTGTGACAATGATGTCTCATGCTCCCTCAACCACTCTTGCACAATTTGAGCCCGATGAATCCTGGCATTGCCATCTTGGAATATGCCCGCTGTGCCATCAGGGGAGAAAAAACCCATTGATGGAAAAACCTGCTCATTCAGTAAATTCAGGGAGTCACATGACACACACACAGTGTAAAAGCACAACTATAACATACGTGACCTGCAATGTGGAATGAAACCAACGCTGGGGGGTATCCCGAACACCTGGGACCTGGGGGTGAAGAAGAAAAACCTAGAAAATATTCAATATTCCCTGCCGGCTCCTAGACCAGTTGTTCCCAACCGCGGTCCTCAAGTACCTCTAACAGGACAGGTTTTGCAGATCACTTTGCAGGATTCAGTCTGAATTTCCGCAATCACTGAGCAGCAAATCATATCCCCTGTGCTGTGCGTCACATATCCTGCAAACCTGACCTGTTGGGTGGACTCGAGGAGCGAAGTTGGGAACCACTGTCCTAGAGCACAGCCGGTGTCAGTGCAGCCGTCCGGTCAGGGTGACCTCCCAGGGACGCGATATAATACCGCCAGGAAAACCAATCTGGCAAAATCATCTCACCGGCTGACAGCCAGCAGTGACAACCCCAAGTGTGTCACCGTATAAATAGTGTAAGTGTATCATTACGGGACAAACTGAAAACAAGAGAAAACTCAATGTGTGTCACCGTATAAACAGTATAAGTGTATCATTACGGGACAAACTGAAAACAAGAGAAAACTCAATGTGTGTCACCGTATAAACAGTGTAAGTGTATCATTACGGGACAAACTGAAAACAAGAGAAAACTCAATGTGTGTCACCGTATAAATAGTATAAGTGTATCATTACGGGACAAACTGAAAACAAGAGAAAACTCAATGTGTGTCACCGTATAAATAGTGTAAGTGTATCATTACGGGACAAACTGAAAACAAGAGAAAACTCAATGTGTGTCACCGTATAAACAGTGTAAGTGTATCATTACGGGACAAACTGAAAACAAGAGAAAACTCAATGTGTGTCACCGTATAAATAGTATAAGTGTATCATTACGGGACAAACTGAAAACAAGAGAAAACTCAATGTGTGTCACCGTATAAATAGTGTAAGTGTATCATTACGGGACAAACTGAAAACAAGAGAAAACTCCATGTGTGTCACCGTATAAACAGTGTAAGTGTATCATTACGGGACAAACTGAAAACAAGAGAAAACTCAATGTGTGTCACCGTATAAATAGTGTAAGTGTATCATTACGGGACAAACTGAAAACAAGAGAAAACTCAATGTGTGTCACCGTATAAATAGTATAAGTGTATCATTACGGGACAAACTGAAAACAAGAGAAAACTCAATGTGTGTCACCGTATAAATAGTGTAAGTGTATCATTACGGGACAAACTGAAAACAAGAGAAAACTCAATGTGTGTCACCGTATAAATAGTGTAAGTGTATCATTACGGGACAAACTGAAAACAAGAGAAAACTCAATGTATCCGTCCTGGAAAAATACTTTATTTATAAAGCATTTACTATAGAGTATACACGTGCGGAATTAAGTGTGTGTGTGTGTGTGTGTGTGTGTTGTGTGTGTGTGTGTGTGTGTGTGTGTGTGTGTGTGTGTGTGTGTGATTTATGTGTATAGGTGTTTAATCAATAAATGTGTGTATAATATATTTAATTACTGTAGGTGTAATAAATGAGTAATGTATATATGTAAAATACAATTATGTGATTATATGTAATAAATGTGTGTATGTGCATAATGATTAGATTTATGTGAGTGATTTATATATATGTAATAAGTGTGGAATTAATGTGTATATGTGCCTAATTATTACATTTATGTGTGTCAATAAGAAGTGTAACGGTAATATATGCAATGCATGTAATCACTGTGTGAAATTAATATGTAATTAATTACTGTAAGTATAATAATTGTGTAATTAATGTGTATTGTGTGTAATTAGTGCAGGCAATCATTGTGTATGTGTGTTTATGTAATAGGTTGTTGTGTGCGTGTCAGTGGTGTCTGTGTATAAGTATACGGTTAGGTGTAACAGTGCGTGCGGTTAATTAGACGTGTACACGAGCGGCTGATAATGTGTGTCAGTGTCCGCCGTATGAAGCCCCCGGGTTACATATTGTGTGACCCCTTGGAAGACACGTTACGTGTCGGGTGACGGAGAGATTCCCCAACACAGTGACAGCAAACCTTGGCCCACCCAGATGTTTACGAGCGCCATGCTCCATGATGCTAAGCATGCCTAAAGTGTGACTAAGCATCATGGGACATGTAGTTCCAGCAATCTGGGATGCCAAGGTTCGCCATCACAGCCCTAAAACTTATCATGACTGTCCGGAACAAGCCATGTGTGATCACTTTTGAAAAAGCGCCAACGCGTTCTGCGATGCCGGGACAATTCATCTATTGACAAAGCTGTCAGTTTATCAAATACAGGAGAATTGACAGAAATACGGTGCATTTCTCCATAATTCGGCGGCACCGAAATTGTCCAATAGAGGAGTAATGATTCCTCTATTCACAGAACGCTGAATTTCACCAAAATTGCAGCAAAATGACCTGATTTTGTGGATTTCAATTAGACATGTTTAAACAGGCGAATTGAATCGGTTTTAATGTAAAAAATGTCGTAATTATTTATTTTATACAAAAATCTATTTTTTAACGGCCTTTTTATTATTTTGATACATTTTATTATATTATAGTAAATTACGGATTTAAGCTGCTTTTAGAGGAACAGGAGACTTCCTATTTTTTTTTCCAGTTCAGTGGAATTCGCCGAGGCCAATTCGACGCAATCCTGCGCTTTTCGCCAACATCCGATAACTGCATCGGCGTCTCCATTTTCGGCAAACAGTGAATGGAATGAATTATCGAGGAAATGGGATCACCGAAAGAATGAAAAGCACTAAAATCGCAGCCAGTTTCGCCGCTTTATAAATAAGCCTCATAGTGAATGAAGCCGGGGAGAGTCAAAGCAACTTTTAACCCCTTTGAGGGAGGGGAGATACAGGAAACACATGCTCTATGGACTCCAGCCACGGTAACACCGTTAATACGGCAATGCCGGCAGTCCGTCAGTCCGTCGGTGAAGGAGCGTTTACGTTTAATCCTTACAAGAGACTTTTTTTTTTTTTTTTTTTAGAAAAAGTTTTAAAAAAGTGATTTTTAGTCCAAGATCTTGACGACTCAAATCCCAGCACCTCGTTAACCCCCGCCCGCGGTGACACGGGAAGCGACAAGTAAATTAGGCCTTTTTACTCTATGTTTGGCATTTAGAGAAGTAACAGAATTACTCATTATTTACAAAAAGAAACAAAACCCTCGCGGGGCTCGTTGAGCTGTAATTTTGTTGTTTCTGGGTAATAAATCACTTGATCTAACACATGATCGAGGCTCTAATAGTATCTCTCTCCATCAATTTACTCCGCGCCACAAGCTGCGAAACCCCCCCCTCCCCCCCCTAACGTCAGAAACCTGATCTCGTAATCGTTTACCTTTCGAACATCAGGACGAAGGAAAACTGGGAAAAACATAAAAATAAAAAAAATAGCGAAACGATAGAAAAAAAAAAAATGTACACACGAGATCCGTGCGACGGCGAATAACATTTTAGGCCAAAATACCTGAATTTGAAGCAGCTGCTTTGGCTCAAAATTTGACATTTTTAACCAGATGATCTTTCCCCGAATGTCCTCGAAAAAAGTGAACATTTATTTTTCTATGACATCATACCTGGTTGATCCGCCACGTCCAAGGATACGCCATCTTTGGCATCTCCTCACCTTTTTATCCATACACTATTAACCCTTTTCCTGCGCGTGCAATTCCTGTATAGCGATTTAGAGCAGGGCTGTCAAACTCCGGCCCCTCCAGATGTTTGTGAACTACAACTCCCATGATTCCCTGGTCGTCTACTGCATTGAAAAAAAGTCTGGGAATTGTAGGCATCAACATTGGGTGGGTGGCCGTGAGTTTGACGGCCCTGCTTGCCCGTCAGGGAGCTCTGGCTTTTATTTCTGACCACGGCTCCTTTTTTTTTGCAGAGAATGACCCCCTTTTCCGTGCGAAGGTCGACTCAACCCCAATTTAAACATGTTTGAAACACTTGATGCCGTCCTGCAGTATTTCCCCCCTCACCCTTTCCTCCCCCCTCCGTTCTCTCTAAGCCCTGTCTATTTTTTTATTTATTTATTTTTATTTTCATCTTTGCGGCGTTATTTATTTTTTACGCTTTTGTTGTCGGGGACATCTAGTGCCGTCTGCTGCCAACATCAGATAATTTGCCGCGTGCTCTCCCCGGTGACGGCTATTGTCTGGATCGAGTTGAGGTTTTATTCACAAGAAGCTGCACAAGTAACAATAAATAAAAAAAATAAAAAAATAAACACATTTTTACAGTTTAAAAAAAAATATAAAGTGATAGAATTTAAGAAACTGTTTCCGTCTCAGAAGACACTTATTTGGATTCGATAAAACGAAATGAGTAATTGGTCTGACGGAGGCTTTTATAAAGGGGGTGACAAGTGATACGGGCGCCTCGCGGAGCGGCTGATTGCTCGCGCTTTTTTTTTTTTTAAGTTTCCAACATAGTGTCAGAGTTAGGCTAGGGTCAGACGAACGCATTTTTCGCGTCGACCGTGGAAAAGTGCGGTCGAACGAACGGACATATTTTTTCACGGAATACGCGGTAGCGGTCATACGATGCGCCTTTTCGTCCGTGATTTTGTACGGATCATCAATAAAACACTTTTTGTGTCTGGACGTTATGTTGGCCGGACATTAGCAGCGTCTGATGTCTCCCAATCACACACACACGCCGCTATGCGGCCGCAGCGCACTCTGTACGTCAGTAGTAGCGGTTTGACGTTCTCGAAAAAATGCGTTCGTTTGCCACTTGCGTTGCGCGGACGAACTTTCGTGCGGCCGTACTTCGTGTGTTCCCCGGCATTGGACGTCATTTGCTGCTAGCACGGCCGTGATTTTGTGCGGCTAAACGCACGTTAAAGCTGCGTTCGTCTGACCCTAGCCTTAAAGTTGGTGCCAAAAAACTAATTACCGGACTGATTGTTAACGAGATAAATAATTAAATGATGTTTTGGCGGGTAGATTTATCTTCTGAGATCCGCGTTAACTGACATTAAACCATATGGCGGGTTTTTTCATTTTTTTTTGTACCTTGATTTTTTTTTTTTTCATTTTGTGCATCACTAAATTTTTTACTGGAAAACAACAGGGTTTTGCCAAGTACTCGCGCAACGTACGTCAGCCGAAGCCCGCGGCCGGTCCGCGCGGCGTCCTGTCCCTCATTTATAATTAATCCTGCAGCGTCCGCGGCTCTGAGATTGAGTTATTGGGAGACGGGGGTAAGGGCGCGCTGCCCAAATCCCATATTTCCTCCAGAACTTGAAATATTTCCACCATCTGACTTCAATGGCCCATTTAGTCGCTCCCCGAACCACTTAGCGCTGCGCTGAATACATAACCTCAAATCATAAAACCATGCTTCATCATTCTCCCTATGTATATTTGGAATATTCCATTTACAGACCAAAGGGGATTAATCATGAAAAGAATTAAAAATAAAATAATGCTATCGTGATGAATAAATGGAACGAGAGGGGGGGGGAGGGGTTAGTCGAGAAAACTCATCAGGAACATTTTCAGGATATAAATTTAAAAAATAAAAAAATCTGACTTTATCCAAAAAAAATCATTAACGTTATTAACAGACCTCGGAGATACACTTTATGTCGCCAACTGACCTGGAAGACCAAGTTATTGGCAACCACCAACCTGGAAGACATGTAGAATGTCACCCACTGGACTGGAAAATATTAGTAATGGAACCTGAAACCCACCAGCCTAGGAGAAAAGCCTGATGCCTTTCACGGTCTATTGACGTCGACACATGTGACTCCAAACACTGGCCCAGAAGAGAAGTCTTATGCCAACCAACTGCTTTGATTTAACATCTTCTGGTGGTTCCAGGAGATATCTAATGTCACTCATTGGACTAGAAGACATGTTAAAGGTTATCCACCAACCAAATATCATCCAACAGCCAGGAACACAAGCCTAAGGTCTCCAACACAACAAGGTCTAGTGCCAAGAAATGGTCTCAATTAGAGGTGGGCAAAACTGAAAAATCCGATTAGTCTGAAAATAATCTCATCTGAAACAGAATTAGTTTGAATACGGATTGGTTTTGTAATTCGGTATCAATTTGAACTCGATTCGCATCACTTAATCAAATTCTGCCCAGTTACTGTTACATTAGGGTTAAACATGAGGGTTAAAAGGCAAGCTAGGGTTAAATATTGAGCTGTCTATTTGGCCTGTGGTGCTGCTGAATACAACAGATTCAGCACCACAGTCAATTGACAGGGACGGGGTGCTTTGTGAAACAGTAAAACGAAACCTATTCGGTTTCATAATTTCGTTTGTAATTTGGGATCGATTCAAATTCGATTCAAAATAGATTCGATCACAAAAAAAAATCATTCAATCAATGGTTCGATTGTGAAATCAATTTCATTATATACTAGGGTTGCACCGATACCGATACTAGTATCGATATCGGTGCCGATACCGGGTACTGCAGGAGTACTTGGTACTCGTGCAGTACCCCCGATATTTTTTTCCGATACCGGAAGCCGGCATTGAGCCGGCTTGCCGGTATCCTAGGGGCTGCGGCGGCTGTCCGAATGCTCTATCGGCATTCAGACAGGCCCTGCAGCTGCTCACCTAACTTTGTTTAATACTTACCTTCCTTCAGCGACGCCGGTAAAGTCTTCGCTGCGCGCGCGCTCCTTGGAAGGACCCCAGCCGCGACCACGTGGGACCATGTGATCGCGGCTGGGGTCCTTCCAACGAGCGCGCGCGCGGGAACTTTCCCGCGTCGCTGAAGGAAGGTAAGTATTAAACAAAGTGAGCAGCTGCAGGGCTGTCTGAATGCAGATAGAGCATTCAGACAGGCCCTGCAGCTGCTCTCCGCTCATACTTCCCTTCCTTCAGCGACGCCGGGAAAGTTCCCGCGCGCGCGCTCGTTGGAAGGACCCCAGCCTCGATCACATGGTCCCACGTGGTCGCGGCTGGGGTCCTTCCAAGGAGCGCGCGCGCGCGGCGAAGACTTTACCGGCGGCGCTGAAGGAAGGTAAGTATGAACGGAGAGTGGGGGGCATATCCATGAGCAGGGGGCATATCCATGAGCAGGGGGGCATATCCATGAGCTGGGGGGCATTATCCATGAGCTGGGGGGCATATCCATGAGCAGAGGGGCATATCCATGAGCAGGGGGGCATATCCATGAGCAAGGGGGGCATATCCATGAGCAGGGGGGCATATCCATGAGCAAGGGGGGCATATCCATGAGCTGGGGGGCAATTATCCATGAGCTGGGGGGCATATCCATGAGCAGGGGGCATATCCATGAGCAAGGGGGGCATATCCATGAGCAGGGGGGCATATCCATGAGCAGGGGGCATTATCCATGAGCAGGGGGGCATATCCATGAGCAAGGGGGGCATATCCATGAGCAGGGGGGCATATCCATGAGCAGGGGGGCATATCCATGAGCAGGGGGGCATTATCCATGAGCAGGGGGGCATTATCCATGAGCAGGGGGGCATATCCATGAGCTGGGGGGCATTATCCATGAGCTGGGGGCATATCCATGAGCAGAGGGGCATATCCATGAGCAGGGGGGCATATCCATGAGCAGGGGGGCATATCCATGAGCAGGGGGGCATATCCATGAGCAAGGGGGGCATATCCATGAGCTGGGGGGGCAATTATCCATGAGCTGGGGGGCATATCCATGAGCAGGGGGGGCATATCCATGAGCAAGGGGGGCATATCCATGAGCAGGGGGGCATATCCATGAGCAGGGGGCATTATCCATGAGCAGGGGGGCATATCCATGAGCAAGGGGGCATATCCATGAGCAGGGGGGGCATATCCATGAGCAGGGGGGCATATCCATGAGCAGGGGGCATATCCATGAGCAGGGGGGGCATATCCATGAGCAAGGGGGCATATCCATGAGCAAGGGGGGCATATCCATGAGCAGGGGGGCATATCCATGAGCAGGGGGGGCATATCCATGAGCAAGGGGGCATATCCATGAGCAGGGGGGCATATCCATGAGCAGGGGGGGCATATCCATGAGCAGGGGGGCATATCCATGAGCAAGGGGGCTATCCATGAGCAAGGGGGGCATATCCATGAGCAGGGGGGCATATCCATGAGCAAGGGGGGCATATCCATGAGCTGCGGGGGCAATTATCCATGAGCTGGGGGGCATATCCATGAGCAGGGGGGGCATATCCATGAGCAAGGGGGCATATCCATGAGCAGGGGGCATATCCATGAGCAGGGGGCATTATCCATGAGCAGGGGGCATATCCATGAGCAAGGGGGGCAATTATCCATGAGCTGGGGGGCATATCCATGAGCAGGGGGGGCATATCCATGAGCAAGGGGGGCATATCCATGAGCAAGGGGGCATATCCATGAGCAGGGGGGCATATCCATGAGCAGGGGGCATTATCCATGAGCAGGGGGGCATATCCATGAGCAAGGGGGCATATCCATGAGCAGGGGGGCATATCCATGAGCAGGGGGGGCATATCCATGAGCAAGGGGACATATCCATGAGCAGGGGGGCATATCCATGAGCAAGGGGGCATATCCATGAGCAAGGGGGGCATATCCATGAGCAGGGGGGCATATCCATGAGCAGGGGGGGCATATCCATGAGCAAGGGGGCATATCCATGAGCAGGGGGGGCATATCCATGAGTAGGGGGGCATATCCATGAGCAGGGGGGGCATATCCATGAGCAGGGGGACATATCCATGAGCAGGGGGGCATATCCATGAGTAGGGGGGACATATCCATGAGCAGGGGGGGCATATCCATGAGCAAGGGGACATATCCATGAGCAGGGGGGGCATATCCATGAGCAGGGGGGCATATCCATGAGCAAGGAGGGCATATCCATGAGCAGGGGGGCATATCCATGAGCAGGGGGGGCATATCCATGAGCAAGGGGGCATATCCATGAGCAAGGGGGGCATATCCATGAGCAAGGGGGCATATCCATGAGCAGGGGGGCAATTATCCATGAGCTGGGGGGGCAATTATCCATGAGCTGGGGGGCAATTATCCATGAGACCTGGGGGCTTTATAGGAGGTCTGTTCTTCTTGGAAAGCGTCACATGACATAAAATAAAAGTATCGGTAATTGGTATCGGTGAGTACTTGAACAAAAGTATCTGTACTCGTACTCGGTCTTAAAAAAGTGGTATCGGTGCATCCCTATTATATACCATTTTGTTTTCGTTTCAATTCAGATGAAACCAATATGTTATTTGGGAAGTACTTCCGAGATACGAATTAACGAATTTTCAAATGAATGGAGATTCGTTGTGAAACTAGTGAACACCTCTAGTCTCAATGACACATCCGGTGTCAGCCAACAGGCTGGAAAACATGTCCAATGTCATCGACTGGCCTCAAAGACACAGCTTATATCACCCACCTGCCAGAAAGTCAATCCTTCAGCGTCTTCAACCCACCTGGAATCCAAGTGTAATGTCAACAAATGGCCTCTTTAACGCATCCAATGTAACTCAACAGTCTGGAATTCAAGTCTAATGCCATCAAATGGTCTCCGGTAATTCTAATTTCACCCATCGGCCTAGAAGTCAAGTCTAACGTCAGACACTCGTCTGTAAGGTCCACAGTCACCTGCTGGACTGGAAGACAAAACGCCAATCAAAACGCCAATGGAAGGCGCATGTAACTTCACCTACTGGATTGAAATGTGGCCAAAAATAATAAAATATTGCTCGGATTCCAACGCTCTTCATTGTCAGGTTCTTAAACAGTAACTATTTTCATGGAGCAAAAGGAGGAAGGATTTTGGGGAACAAAAAATTTATTTCATGATCAAGTCAACAAATTCTAAAGAAGAGCATGTAATGAACAAAGATATCACATCCAAAGCCGTTGTGCTTTAATACATTATCTAAAGAGCAGGCGTGCCTATGAGTCGAAGGATGGCGGCCCCAAAAGGTTTAGCATGTGACTCACATAGCTTGCATCATCAAAGACGCAAGAATATTAGCTGAGGAACATGAATGTCCAGAGATGGAAGAATGTGGTCAAATGGCAGGCTCCGGGCTGGACCTGTAACGCATAGAAGGACAGGACTCTCTAAGGGTGGCATGTGGCCACAGAGCTGGGCATGGACAATTATGGAAGGGTGATACATAGAACACCTGCCATGTCCCAAAATGAACACTTGATACATACAGAGCTGACATTGCTCAAGGGTGGACAGATGATTCATGAGAGGTGGCATTGACCTACCCATGGGTGGGAAACACTGACACAACCAGCTATGGCCAACAGTAAAAGCGTGATTTGAACACACCCAAAACAAGGGATAGCAGATACATATAGAGCCGTCTTTGCCCAAATGCAGAAGGATGACAAAGACAAAGCTGGCAATGCCCAATGGTGGAAGGTCAAGTACATACAAAGCTGGAATTGTGCAACGGTGGAGGATGACCAATACAAAGCTGGCAATGTCCAGTGCTGGACAGCTGACATATACAAAGCCGACCAAGTCCCATGGTGGAAGTATGATACTTCTATCAGTACCAATTATGTAAGGATGAGATCTTCCGACATCCAGAGTTGATACCTTCATTCTTAGAAAAGTCAACATGTCCAACAACAGAATAAAATGTAACCCCAAGAGCTGGCACGTCCTTAAAGGGTAGCTTTACTCTTACACACGCCAATCATTCAAGGGTGGAAGCAGAGTACTGTACTTGTATAGTTAATGTGCCGCTAGGTAGAGGAATGGTACCTCCATAGCTAGGGTTTAGGGATGTTTCAAAGCATGATGCTGTGACAGCTGGTGGAATGTATGTTGATTTGTAGGGTTTTGTAGAAATTGCCAGTCTGGGAAGGCTGTGTTTAACGCACTCTGATTTCTTTTTATGTTGACACAAGTCGTAAAGGGTCCGTCTGTCACCATGACAGCTTATACTTCCATTGCATCAAGGAGCCAGACCTTGGAATTAAGGGCGAGCGCCTCTCCTGTCTCTTCGAACGCGCATGTTGTTGATGGTTTTCTCGTCGTGGCTTTATCTCCTCCTTTTTAGCCGATCATCAGTTCAGGAATTTGGAGGAAGTGTTTGCTTTTTCACCGATTATGCTCCTCGAATACATTATTGACTTTCGGTATGAAAGGATACGTTCCCCTCCTCGACTTCTCGACGCACAGAAAACCCACACACATCTCTCATTTAATGCACAGCCCAGCATTTCAAGGATTATCTTGTGCCGGGCGAAGGCATCTATTTGTGCCGTTTGTCAGTGAGGTTTATAGAACGTTTTTTCTCCTCTGTAATTCCTCGATCATTTTATCTCGTCCTGCATCCCCATGCCGCTGCCACCGCCCCCAGCCGTTATCCTCACACGCACACCCGCCCTTTATCTCTTGTCTCATTTTTTTCCTCTCCCTCTTTCTCCTCCATCGTTCTCATCTCGGGCTCCTGCTATCTCTCCCTGTAGCAGAACATCTGTAATCTGGGCTTTAAAACTACGCCGTTTAGATGCAATTTATCCGCGACTCTGACGGCCGCTCTAAATATGCGTCCTGCTCGGTTATCCCGACAGGGAAGTAATAATGTCCAGGCAAAGCCTGACTTGCCGAGAGTCATGGAGTCCAAGTCTTCCGGTGAAACCGTTTAATCGGACCTCTGGCTGAACGAGATGACCAGCTCAATCCTTGGCCTCCTGGCAGAGTATTTATTCCCATGTATTTTTATGAGGATTATTCGCACTAACCTCAAATTGCCACCGGATTTCACCGGAAAATTTCACCATATCTGCAATTTTGGGGCAATTGGTCGATTCACAAAGTTGTCAATTCACCAAATACAGGAGAATTAACAGTCGAACACAGAGCATTTCCCCAAATTTGGTGGCACCAGAATTGTCCCACTGGAAACTATTGATTCATCTGTTCACAAAATGCCGATTTGTACCGAAATTTCTGCGAAATTACCTGATTTTTGAGGTTGTTATTTTAACCTCCCCCCTTTGGACTAGTATCTCCCTAACCGCTGCAGCTATATAAAAAAAAGAAAGGTACCACTGGAAAGAGCAGAGTCTGCCCTTTAAAGCGGGGCCTCTCTTTAACCCCTTAGGTGCTGAATCACAATTCGGTGCCAGATCGTGATTCACTCTCGGTAGTGGCTGACATTTTGGATGTCAGCCAAGCCTCTGGGTCACCCCCCACGCATTATGTGCGATGACGTCAGTGGGCCAGTTAACTGCCGAGTGGAGCTAGGGAGATGCTTTGGATTCCCGCAGCTCCTGATACGTGGATGTTAGAGGGTCAGGTTTGGCATCAATGGAAAGGCCTGACCAGGTTTGGTATAAAAATAAAAAATTTAATCAAATAAGGTGTTTTTTTTTTTTTTTAAATTTGTCTCGGATTATAATAAAATGGAAAATGACTCAGCAGTGAAGGGGTTATAAAGCAAACCATGTAAAAATTGGGTAATTCTAATTTCAGGACAATAATTTTGAAACTATTTAGCCGTCTTTAGGGGCTTTTTTTGACTGTAGTAGATTTTAGGGATTGAAGTTTGAAAAAGTGTGTTTTTCCATTATTTTATCATGTTTCATAATAAATTATACGGTATGATGGAAATAATGGAATCTTTAGAAAGTTAATTCAATGGTGAGAAAAACGGTATATAATATGTGTGGGTTCCATAAACAAGAGGAAAATTAGAGCTAAACATAACAGTGCAGAAATGTAATAACAGCAGTGGGCACTTTCGGACAGACAATGGTAAAACCGCCTGGTCACTATGGGGTTAAACAGGTGAATCCCAGACGGATTAAATGTTATAAATAGAATTATTTTAAAGACCGTTTATTCTTATTTTAAAAGACATTTTGGTATTTTTTTCAAATATATATTTATTTTTAGAGAAAAAATTGTCTCCAGTAGAAAAATAAACCGTTAATTTTAATTGAATTTGACTATTTAAGATAAAAAAAACAGTACTTCTTAATTCACGGTTTAGTGAATAAGCCAAGTAACAATGCGGGATGAAATTAAATCAGATGCTTTTTCAGAAAAAATCTCAACTGGCTTCGTCCAATTTAAACACCGGATGATTCAATTGGATGGATTAAGACCGAGTTGAAGTCTACAGAATGACTATGTTTTGATATTAAAATATTCAGCGGGTTAAAAGCCCCCCCCAAAAAATATTTGAAATTGTCTCTTATTAACCCTGTAAATAGCCCTAACCCTAAAAATAACCCTATGTTATCCTCACCCTAAAACTAATACAACCTTAATCGTAACCCTAATCCTAACTCTAACCCTAAAAATAACCCTATATGTCATTCTCACCCTTAAACTAATATAACTTTAAAAGTGAAAGCCTAAAATAACCCTAATCTCAAACCTAATCCTAACTTTAACCGTAACTGTAATCCCAACCAGGACTCTAGCCTTACCCTAAAAGTAACCCTAACCCTGTCTAACCCTAAAAAGAAACTAAACCCTATCTCTGACCATAAAAATAACCCTAGCCCTAACTTTAATACTATCCCTAACCCCAAGATTACCCCGAACTCTAAAAATAACCCCAGCCCTAACTTGAATACTATCCCTAACCCCAAGAATACCCTGAACTCTAAAAATAACCCTAGGCCTAAAAATGACACAAGCTCTTAACTCTCAACCTACCCGAGCCCTGACCCTTTTTCTAAACCCAAGAATAACCCTAGCCCTAACTTTAAACCCTGACCCTATAAATAACCCTAACCCTATGAGCCACGGCAGTGAGCGCCGGGGACAAATTACATTTACAGGAGTGAAACCAGACCGCGGTGACAAAGTTCATGCAAAACTGAAGGAATACCAGAGCTGGCAAAAATGAGAATCGTGAAGGGTTTTTGGCCTATAATTTGCAACCCCCCCCCCACACCACGTCCCGGCTGAGTAACAAAACTGCAAATTTCTGGAAAAAAAAAGTATCCTGAGATTTGGGCAGGTTGATGATGCGCTCCAGGCATGTGCAGCTCTTTGCCTATGAATGACTCGGGTTTTACCTCCATAAATACACCCCGGGGCCCTCTGAATGCCCCAAGGGCCCCAAGAGAGCGGCAAACAGGGGTGAAAACTGAATTTTATTAACCGCAGGATGACCGAGCCCTGATTTTACTTCTATTTACAGCTGAAAGGCACTTTATATCAAGCGCTTATATAATTTTCTTCATTTTTTTTAACACACACCTGGTTACAGCGAGGCGGTACGGCATTGAGGCGGCACGGCATTGAGGCGGCACGGCATTGAAGCGGCACGGCATTGAGGCGGCACGGCATTGAGGCGGCACGGCATTGAAGCGGCACGACATTGAGGCGGCACGGCATTGAAGTGGCACGACATTGAGGCGCATGGCATTGAGGCGGCACGGCATTGAGGCGGCACGGTATCGAGGCGGCACGGCATTGAGGCGCATGGCATTGAGGCAGCACGGCATTGAGGCGGCACGGCATTGAGGCGCATGGCATTGAGGCGGCACGGCATTGAGGCGGCACGGTATCGAGGCGGCACGGCATTGAGGCGGCACGGTATTGAGGCGGCACGGCATTGAGGCGCACGGCATTGAGGCGCACGGCATTGAGGTGGCACGGCATTGAGGCGGCACGGCATTGAGGCGGCACGGCATTGAGGTGGCACGGCATTGAGGCAGCACGGCATTGAGGCGGCACGGCATTGAGGCGGCACGGCATTGAGGTGGCACGGTATTGAGGCGGCACGGTATTGAGGTGGCACGGCATTGAGGCGCACGGCATTGAGGCGGCACGGCATTGAGGCGGCACGGCATTGAGGCGCACGGCATGGAGGCGGCACGGTATTGAGGCGGCACGGTATTGAGGCGGCACGGCATTGAGGCGGCACGGCATCGCGCCACTGAGTGTGATTACTGCAAAAACACGGCAAAGAAGAGGAGATAATTCCTCCAATTACAGCAATGCGTAAAGATAATGAGACGGGGGGGTGGCTTAAAATAAAAAAACAACAGAAAATGTGGCGCGCTGCGATAGTTTCCCTGAGACGCCAAATGACCCGCTCCCACCTGGGAGCCAATCAAAACCCACGAGTCACAGCCATTGGCAGCTGCAGGCCGGGAGAGGAGGAGGAAGGTGCTCGACGGGGCAGAATGGACGCGGAGATCACCTTTTCTTTTGTGATCCGGCCAATTCCTCCATAGGATTTTCCTGCGGACGGAAGCTGCGGCGCCTCTTCTATTTTCCTTTTAGCACAATACATTTTTTTTGTAATAAAAACATACAAAGATTGAAATCAATGAATAATCCCTCGTTCCATCCAGCCCCCCTCCCCCGCTGCACAGTAACGTCACTTTATGATTTTGATGGATTCCTTTCTGTAACCGTTTCTGGACTTTCTGCCCCAAAGCAACGTTCAGGACGTTAATTCCATTAGACGTCAAAGCTTTGCAGGAAAACACTCCCCCCCCCATAAAACGTGGTGCGGCCGCACGCGGGGGGGGGGGAGATTAGATATTCATGATTCTGCATGTAATGTTTATTCTGGCCGCGCCCCGTGTGTACACACACATACCTATATAGCACGCACGCCTATATAGCACACACACATACCTATATAGCACACACACACACACTCACCTATACGACACACAGACGCTCCCACCTATACAACACACACACGCCTAAATAGAAACATAGAAAAATGTGGTCAGATAAGAACCTTTCGGCCCATCTAGTCGCCCAATTACATGGATACTTTACCTGGATTTATCTTTTGTTTAGGATAGCCTTATGCCTATCCCATGCTTGCTTAAATTCAATCACTGTTTTGGCCTCTACCACTTCTACTGGAAGACTGTTCCATGTATCCACCACCCTCTCAGTAAAATAATGCTTCCTGATGTTACTTTTAAACCTTTGCCCCTCTAATCTAAGACTATGTCCTCTTGTTTTGCTACTTTGTTTCCTTTTAAATATACTCCCTTCCTCTACCTTGTGGATTCCCTTTACGTATTTAAATATAGGCCAGGAACAAAAATAAAGCAGAAGAGCCCAGGAGTTCACCCTCGCTGCCCAGCTCAGTAGGGGTTAACCCATGGCAATAGACGGGGAGGGGGCAGGTTTATGGAAGGGGCAGGGGCTTAACTTAAGGAAAGTAACATAGGGCTCCTAGACTCAATAGCTAGCGGGGCAGACACAAGAGAAGAAGCCCACCCACCCGCCAATCATTTAACGCAGGTGCGGTGATGTCGGAGAGTTGGGTTGGGGCTGTGGTGGTGGCTTACCCCCTCGTCACAGCAGGGGGGGGAGGGTAGGAGAGAGTGCCGGTTAAGGGTCAGGTTTAACAGTTAAATAGTTAAGAATCGTGTTCAGGATTGATATTGTTTATATTTGTGTATTGATACAATGGTTACAGCACTGTTATTGTTTACATGGGGTTACGCTGTGACCTGCAATAAAATATCCAAGATTTGAAATGAACTAAAGTGTGAATTTATTGGACTGAGCGACAAAGCAGCAGAGGGCAACTCATGTATCTATCATATCTCCTCTGTCTTTTTTCCAAGCTATACATGTTAAGGTCATTAACCCTTTCCCAGTAACTTTTCTCCTTCAAGTCGCACAGCATTTTAGTCGCCCTTCTCTGTACTCTAAGCAGTGGCGGAAGTACCAGGGTCGCAGCGGTCGCAGTTGCGACCGGGCCCTGGCATTCCGCCACTGGAGGGGGGCCCGGCGCCGCCCGCCAGATTCCAGCAATCAGCGCCGGAATCTGGGAGCCGCGCACTGGCCGTCCCTCTCCCTGCGAGCGGCCGCTGACACGTAGCTTGGCCGCTCACGTGGGATAGGAACCACCTGACCAGCGCACGAGATCCTCTCGCGAGACCTCTGCGCTGATCAGGTGGTTTCCGGCGAGCGGCCAAGACGCATGTTTCCAGCGGCCGCTCGCCAAGGAGAAGAACAACGCCGGCGGAGCCTGTCCTGGGGCCAGCAGAGGTAAGAGCTGGGGGCCCTTATACCCATGAGCTGGGGGTCCTTATACCCATGAGCTCGGGGGCCCTTACACCCATGAGCTGGGGGGCCCTTATACCCATGAGCTGGGGGGCATATCCATGAGCTGGGGGGCATACCCATGTGAGAGCTGGGGGGCATATCCATGAGCTGGGGGGCATACCCATGTGAGAGCTGGGGGTGCATATCCATGAGCTGGGGGTGCATATCCATGAGCTGGGGGGCATATCCATGAGCTGGGGGGCATATCCATGAGCTGGGGGGGCAAACCCATGTGAGAGCTGGGGGGCATATCCATGAGCTGGGGGGCATACCCATGTGAGAGCTGGGGGGCATATCCATGAGCTGGGGGGCATACCCATGTGAGAGCTGGGGGGCATACCCATGTGAGAGCTGGGGGGCATATCCATGAGCCGGGGGGCATATCCATGAGCTGGGGGGCATACCCATGTGAGAGCTGGGGGGCATACCCATGTGAGAGCTGGGGGGCATATCCATGAGCTGGGGGGCATATCCATGAGCTGGGGGGCATACCCATGTGAGAGCTGGGGGGCATACCCATGTGAGAGTTGGGGGGCATACCCATGTGAGAGTTGGGGGGCATACCCATGTGAGAGTTGGGGGGCATATCCATGAGCTGGGGGCATTTCCATGCGAGAGCTGGGGGGCATATCCATGGGAGAGCTGGGGGGCATATCCATGAGCTGGGGGGCATAGCCATGTGTGAGCTGGGGGGCATAACCATGTGTGAGCTGGGGGGGCAAATCCATAATCTGGTGGCCAATATCCATGTGTGAGCTGGGGCATATCCATGAGCTGGGGCAGTATGAATATATATATATCGGGGGGATATAAACATGTGAGCTGGGGGCATTTTTATATGGTCTGTTCTTATTGGAAAGCGTCACATGACATTAAAGAAAAGTATCGGGACTCGGTATCGGTGAGTACTTTTAAAAAGTATCGGTACTCGTACTCGGTCTTAAAAAAGTGGTATCGGTGCATCCCTAGGCAATACTATCTTTGTTTTATTTTGCAGTGAAAAATAAGTAAAAATACATCGATTTTTTTTGGGGGGGCCTTCGTGGATTCTTGCACCGGGGCCCTCAGGTTTCTAGTTACGCCACTGACTCTAAGGTATCTATATCCTTCTGGAGATACAAGCAATGATCATGTGCTTTCTGAGAATACTTTGCGTGTCATCCGATCCCTAAACCGTCACACAGCGCCAGCGCATTGTCTCTGCATCGCCGTCTCGCTATTCATATGCTAAGGGCCTTAAAAAACACTCTCCCTGCTGCTGATTGGGTCCTCGGTGCCTCCTAAAATCCGCTATGGCGACTCGAAACGGCCACGCACTGGCGACGTGCACAACTCGGGAAATGGACGCATTTGCCTACGTTTCCAACGGAAATAAAAATGAGCGTGTTTAATGGTGCGCCGCCGCCGCTGCGGAGCGTGAATGTGCACATGTGGTGCCGTTATCACAGCTGCGAATCTTCCATCTTAAAGCCAAGTCATTTAAAGCAATACTCGAGGGGGGGGGCATCTCCCCATTAAAACGCTGCAGTCTGTATTCTCGTCCTCAGCAGCCAATAGTAGCAGACCGTAGCGGCAAAGCCCCAGCCGGTTATTACCGAGATCATTTACTGAGCAGAAGCCACTCGCAGGGTCTAAGGGTCCAGACGATCAACCCAAACGACGGAAAAGGATCCACGAATAACCCTTAGTGGCGCCTCGTGCACCAGAGCCTCCCATTTAGTGAACAGGGGGGGGGGACTCCTGGAAGAGACAATCAAGTCCATCTGCGGCTTCGAGGTTTATAAAAGAACCGGCAATGAACTTCATGACCAAAAAAAGTACAAAAGGACAGTCAACAACATGACGCCCAAGGCTGGAGCCGCGTTACTTACCCGGATATAACAAGAGCAGCCGATACAAAGTAACGGTGGGGGGGGGGCTACACTAAGAATAATAATGAATGGATACTGTTACACTAAGTGGTGAGTTTGGAGAGAATTATGATAGAAATGGTACATTTTGGGTCACAAAACCCCAATTTCCAAAATCTGATTCTGGTATTCCATCAGCTCGGCTATTTTGGCCTAAACGTTGCGTTTCTCCATCATTTCCCGTCTATAAAGCATTGAGTGACACATGAGCACCTGTCAGCAACGGTCTACGCCCCTAAATCCGAGTCCCACCGAGCCAATGGGAGGCAAGGAAAGAAGACACATGGTTCCCTATTGGCTAATGAAGTTTGTGCATGTATGACCAAGCCAATGAATGTAGCCGGTTTCACAAGGCCAACCCACAAGACCGACGGCACATTCATGTACGCATGTGTATAGAGTACAGACGTGCGCTCTTAGGGAGGAGCGAGCAAAGCCTGGGGGCTCCAGCCGCTCCTCTCACCGTCCCACCAGGAAACACAGGCGGTTGGCGGCTCTATCAGGGCCACGGGCCCCCGCCAGGTCTTATCGTATAAATATGTGTGGTTTGGAAAGGAATTCTTTGAGCCGACTCTCCCGGCTCCGATGATATTTATTCAAAGTGAAGGCTCGGTTTTATTGTTAAATCACCAATTCCAGATAAATCCAGAGTTACCGATGCGCTTGGATACTCCTGCCGCAGACTGCTGACACGGCAAAGCGGAATAAAGCTTTATACGGGGATGCGATGGCGCCGCGCGCACAGTATCAGCGCTGGTAAATTAACATGTCATTCACACTGTAAATAAATCAGCTTTATACACACCGTGCCGCTGCCGTATCAATTATTATGTATATGGTGGGAGAAAAAAAAAATCTCATTACCCGAAACTATTCCTAAGGGCGGCCATTTCTCAGCTTGCGTCGGGCGCGAATTGAAAAGCCAGGCCCACAGCGAGCTATAGAAACGCCAGCGGCGCGAGGCGGAGGAACTTTAATATAACGGGGGGGCATATATCACGGGCCACAGGGATCAGATAGCAAGAAGTTAGAAAACTAGAGGAAAAAGTCTGCAAGGTTTGGAGCGAACAAGAACAATGTGTCAGGAAGACGACGGTGAACAACAGAGTAACGAACATGTGGAACACGAAGAGAGAGCGCCAGCCCGGAAACGCCATTAAAAGGTGAGGCTGTCTGCTCTAAGTGCTAAAGCACCACATCCATCATCTCCCTCCTAATGTCTTTTTAGGGGCTCTCCATATATTCAGGGTGTGTGGGGGTCTTTTTAGGGGTTCCTCCATATATTCAGGGTGTGCGGGTGTCTTTTTAGGGGCTCCTCCATATATTTGGGGTGCGCAGGTGTCTGTTTAGGGGCTCCTCCATATATTCGGGGTGCGCAGGTGTCTGTTTAGGGGCTCCTACATATATTCGGGGTGCGCAGGTGTCTGTTTAGGGGCTCCTACATATATTCAGGGTGTGTGGGTGTCTTTTTAGGGGCTCCTCCATATATTCAGGGTGTGCGGGTGTCTTTTTAGGGGCTCCTCCATATATTCAGGGTGTGTGGGGGTCTTTTTAGGGGTTCCTCCATATATTCAGGGTGTGCGGGTGTCTTTTTAGGGGCTCCTCCATATATTCAGGGTGTGTGGGTGTCTTTAGGGGTTCCTCCATATATTCCGGGTGTGCGGGTGTTTTTAGGGGTTCCTCCATATATTCCGGGTGTGCGGGTGTTTTTAGGGGTTCCTCCATATATTCAGGGTGTGCGGGTGTCTTTTTAGGGGCTCCTCCATATATTCAGGGTGTGCGGGTGTCTTTTTAGGGGCTCCTCCATATATTCAGGGTGTGTGGGTGTCTTTAGGGGTTCCTCCATATATTCCGGGTGTGCGGGTGTTTTTAGGGGTTCCTCCATATATTCAGGGTGTGCGGGTGTCTTTTTAGGGGCTCCTCCATATATTCAGGGTGTGCGGGTGTCTTTTTAGGGGCTCCTCCATATATTCAGGGTGTGCGGGTGTGTTTTTAGGGGCTCCTCCATATATTCAGGGTGTGTGGGTGTCTTTAGGGGCTCCTCCATATATTCAGGGTGTGCGGGTGTCTTTTTAGGGGCTCCTCCATATATTCAGGGTGTGTGGGTGTCTTTAGGGGCTCCTCCATATATTCAGGGTGTGCGGGTGTCTTTTTAGGGGCTCCTCCATATATTCAGGGTGTGCGGGTGTCTTTTTAGGGGCTCCTCCATATATTCAGGGTGTGCGGGTGTCTGTTTAGGGGTTCCTCCATATATTTGGGGTGCGCAGGTGTCTGTTTAGGGGCTCCTCCATATATTCGGGGTGCGCAGGTGTCTGTTTAGGGGCTCCTACATATATTCGGGGTGCGCAGGTGTCTGTTTAGGGGCTCCTACATATATTCAGGGTGTGTGGGTGTCTTTTTAGGGGCTCCTCCATATATTCAGGGTGTGCGGGTGTCTTTTTAGGGGCTCCTCCATATATTCAGGGTGTGTGGGTGTGTTTTTAGGGGCTCCTCCATATATTCGGGGTGCGCAGGTGTCTGTTTAGGGGCTCCTACATATATTCGGGGTGCGCAGGTGTCTGTTTAGGGGCTCCTACATATATTCAGGGTGTGTGGGTGTTTTAGGGGCTCCTCCATATATTCAGGGTGTGCGGGTGTCTTTTTAGGGGCTCCTCCATATATTCAGGGTGTGTGGGTGTGTTTTTAGGGGTTCCTACATATATTCAGGGTGTGTGGGTGTCTTTTTAGGGGCTCCTCCATATATTCGGGTGCGCGGGTGTCTTTTTAGGGGCTCCTCCATATATTCGGGGTGCGCAGGTGTCTGTTTAGGGGCTCCTCCATATATTCGGGGTGCGCAGGTGTCTGTTTAGGGGCTCCTACATATATTCGGGGTGCGCAGGTGTCTGTTTAGGGGCTCCTACATATATTCAGGGTGTGTGGGTGTCTTTTTAGGGGCTCCTCCATATATTCAGGGTGTGCGGGTGTCTTTTTAGGGGCTCCTCCATATATTCAGGGTGTGTGGGTGTGTTTTTAGGGGTTCCTACATATATTCAGGGTGTGTGGGTGTCTTTTTAGGGGCTCCTCCATATATTCGGGTGCGCGGGTGTCTGTTTAGGGGCTCCTACATATATTCGGGTGCGCGGGTGTCTGTTTAGGGGCTCCTACATATATTCGGGGTGCGCAGGTGTCTTTTTAGGGGCTCCTCCATATATTCGGGGTGCGCAGGTGTCTGTTTAGGGGCTCCTCCATATATTCAGGGTGTGTGGGTGTCTGTTTAGGGGCTCCTCCATATATTCAGGGTGCGTGGGTGTCTGTTTAGGGGCTCCTCCATATATTCGGGGTGCGCAGGTGTCTGTTTAGGGGTTCCTCCATATGTTCAGTAATGAATCGCTCGCTGTAAATCAGACACTTTGCTCTTGTTCTAAATGACAGTTATTTGCCATAAATGGACCCGATAAGTTGTGACATCATCTAAAATGTCTGTATATTCTGGCCTTTGGCTCCGCCTCTAGCGACTTTCTCCAAAATGCCAGTTAAGATGTGCGGAGGCGATGTTACGCTCCTCGAGTCCTCGTTTCTGGGCGATTCCCTCTTTTTCATTTTATTTTTCCGCTATTAAAAATAATAATAATCAGAATCAGCGAGTCCTTTTTTCTGACAGTTAAATAATTGAGTGTTTTCTTGCCCAGAAGCAAATCCCCGCCAGGACGGCAGAGAGGGAACAAAAGTGCTTTTTGGAACAGAACGACTTTGATTAATACGCAGCCGCCATGCAGGGCGTCCGGAGTGCGCGGAATACTGATCCGCGCGGCGGGAGGAGAGTGCGCCGCTACCATTTAACCCCTCGTGGGGTACGACTGGATAAGATTAACTAGAAGACGTTAAAATAATGTAACAAAAATTGTAACCACTAAACAAATGGACTTATTTGATAGAAAATAAAAAAGTGAATTAACTCCTTTTCTATTTCTATTTATTGACGCGTTTCTGGTGGCTGTTATTTGGGGGGGGGTGTGGGGGAATATTTTGGGGCAGTTTATCTCGCTTAGATTGCAAGCTCTTGGGCAGGGTCCTCTCGCCTGCTGGTCTGTGTAGCTTTTATGTATGTTTGTTGTTCTGTCGCACCCATTGTACAGCGCTACGGAACTTGTTGGCGATTTATAAATACTTGTAACTAAGTGTAACTGGTGGCTGTGTACCTTTATACTGGTAGGGCTGGGGCACTCAATAACAACCTGGAGAGGAGCAGGAGGTTGGCAGAGCATGATGGGAGTTGTAGTCCAATCATAGCCCTATGGCAAGTCCCTGTTTAGGGTTCCCTGTATAATAACCCCCCCTCCTGCTACTAGGTGACACTGGGGGTTATTCAGAGAGCACCGAAATGTCGCCGACATTTTGGTGCTCTTTCGTTTTCCGCACTTCAGGGAAATCAGATTTCCCCACCCTGCAAGGAAAAAAGGAAAATAAAATGCTGAAAAAAATCTCAAAAAATACCAAAAAAAAAAATCTATAAAAAGAGACTTTTTGCTGCAAATTAAAATAATAAACGCTGTATTAGATATTGAGTAAAAAGGGGAATATTTTTAACATTGAAACCTATGGGATTTGTCTGAATAAACCTGCCGAATGAAACCACTGAACATCAGGGCATTTCACTGACATTGCTCTGCTTCTCTATGGGGGATTTCACTGCCGTCGAACAGACACCGTATTTCACTGCCGCCGAACAGGCACCGTATTTCACTGCCGCTGAACAGGCACCGTATTTCACTGCCGCCGAACAGGCACCGTATTTCACTGCCGCTGAACAGGCACTGTATTTCACTGCCGCCGAACAGGCACCGTATTTCACTGCCGCAGAACAGGCACCGTATTTCCCTGCCGCAGAACAGGCACCGTATTTCACTACCGCCGAACAGGCACTGTATCTCACTTCTGCCGAACTGCACTGTATTTCGCTGCCGCCGAACAGGCACTGTATTTGATTGCCGCCGAACAGGCACCGTATTTCACTGCCGCCGAACAGACACGTATTTCACTGCCGCCGAACAGGCACTGTATTTCACTGCTGACGAACAGGCACCGTATTTCACTGCCGCCGAACAGCACCGTATTTCACTGCCGCTGAACAGGCACCGTACTTGCTGACAGTTTGCCAAAATGTGGCAAGCCGCCTGCTCTCTGATTTGCTGAATGGCCTCGAAATGTCACCGTATGGGGAAATTCACTGGTCGGTGACACTTCGGGGCCAGATCGTCTCTCTAGGAATAACCCCTATTGTATCCAGGATCAGCCCCCATGTCTTCACCCACCGGCCAGGCCCTGCGCTCCTAGGCATTACCTATAAGGTAGAGATGTGGTTAACCCGTCCATCCTGCCCCCCCCCCCGCACGCCAGCGCATTAAGACTCCGGGCGGCAGGGCCTGCTTTAATGCGTCGCTGGACTCGCCTCACGTTATAACTGGATCTGATTAGTAGTGCGCTACATTAAAAAATAACAATAAGCCTTCCGCGCCGTGACGGCCATTACGGCGACGTTTAATGGAAATAGGTTTATTAATGAAGAGGATCTGGTGGCACGCACTGCGGATTTCCCGAATATTTACATTAATAAACTGAATTAAGATATGTGGTGCGGCCTTCGCACTGCCGGATCAGACGCGCGCGGGGGGGGGGGGGTCACAGATGATGCCCACCATTATATTTATTTTTTCATTCATTCATTAAGTCATAGGGGTCGATTCACAAAGCACCGGAATTAGACTCAGTTTTGCTGCATTTTGGCGATTTAATTTCACCAAAAATTTGGTGAATTCACTATCGATTGTCCACTTTATTTTGCCGAAAATGGAGTCACCGAAGCAGTTATCGGACGTCGGCAAAAAGTGCCAAATAACACCAAAACTGCCTCGGCGAATTCCACCGAACTGGGAAAGAAAAAGGAGGGGAGTCTGACATTCTCCGGCAAAGAGGTTAAACCAATAAAAATGGGATTAAATAATAAAAACAATAAAAAAAATGACAATCCTGAGGACACACACACAAATATACACAAAACCTGAGGACACACACACGAATATACACAGAACCTGAGGACACACACACACGAATATACACAAAACCAAACCGGAGGACACACACACAAATATACACAAAACCAGAGAAACCGGAGGACACACACACACGAATATACACAAAACCTGAGGACACACACACACGAATATACACAAAACCAGAGAAACCTGAGGACACACACACAAATATACACAAAACCAGAGAAACCGGAGGACACACACACACGAATAAACACAAAACCAGAGAAACCTGAGGACACACACACACACACGAATATACACAAAACCAGAGAAACCTGAGGACACACACACACAAATATACACAAAACCAGAGAAACCTGAGGACACACACACGAATATACACAAAACCAGAGAATCCTGAGGACACACACGAATATACACAAAACCAGAGTATCCTGAGGACAAACACACGAATATACACAAAACCAGAGAAACCTGAGGACACACACACACGAATAAACACAAAACCAGAGAAACCTGAGGACACACACACACGAATATACACAAAACCAGAGAATCCTGAGGACACACACACACGAATATACACAAAACCAGAGAATCCTGAGGACACACACACACGAATATACACAAAACCAGAGAATCCTGAGGACACACACACACGAATATACACAAAACCAGAGAAACCTGAGGACACACACACACGAATAAACACAAAACCAGAGAAACCTGAGGACACACACACACACGAATATACACAAAACCAGAGAATCCTGAGGACACACACGAATATACACAAAACCAGAGAATCCTGAGGACACACACACGAATATACACAAAACCAGAGAAACCTGAGGACACACACACACGAATATACACAAAACCAGAGAATCCTGAGGACACACACACGAATAAACACAAAACCAGAGAAACCTGAGGACACACACACACACGAATATACACAAAACCAGAGAATCCTGAGGACACACACGAATATACACAAAACCAGAGAATCCTGAGGACACACACACGAATATACACAAAACCAGAGAAACCTGAGGACACACACACACGAATATACACAAAACTCTTTAAAATAAAGAGTCAGTCTTGCTTTTCACTCTAAAACACTGGTCGTGCCTGGTGATTTTAGGGAGGTTTTGGGCTGAGAATCCTGGATGTTGGGGTCCAGCTTTGAGAAAGCTAGCGCTCCTTGACAGAGGCACACAGTCTGTGTGCCAGGCGGTCTGTCACAGGGGCCCATTACCCATCACATTATTATTATCATTTATATAGCGCCAACAGTTTCTGCAGCGCTTTAAAATAACCAGAGGGAACAAGATACAGATAAACGGACATAGGATGGAAACTAGAGGTGTAGAGGGCCCTGGTCATAGGAGCTTACAGTCTAGAGGGATTGGGGTTGAGGAAGACAAGAGGAGTTTTACTGGTACTATGTAATTCCCTGCACCCTCTGCGTGTGGCTAATTACTCGTTATGCTATTCTGGGTAGAGGACGCACGTGATACCAGCAACATGAAGCCCCGCAATGGGTTAAATGAGAAAGTCACATCCGATGCCAGTAAGATTATTTCTCGCAGAATGGAGATTACCTTTTCGAGGCCACAGTCCGTGTAAATAATCGCTGCAAATACATTGCGGAGAAATTTAGGGCAGGATTCGATAAAACACAAAGTGGCCGTTTCCATCTCGAATCTCTCCATAAAGACGATATAAATGTTGGCTGAAAGAGGCCCAGCCAGCCCCAAGCACTTTATTCAAAGCGGCACAAAAGACAAAATATTCACTTCCAATTAGATTTATTTGAAGCCCTTCATGAAACATTCACAGCCCCGAACACAGAGACGAGAGGATTCTGCTCCCGGAGAACGGCAAGCGCTGCGTACCCGATTTACGGCACGGGGAGAATTAACATCTCGCTCTGCGTATCCTTTATTAACGGTGTGGAAACTGGCAGAAAATGTATAGATTAAACATGGCGTCTGTAGATATAGTGTGTGTGTGTGTGTGTGTTTAGAGGCAGGGTGGAAAACCACAGTTTTATTAGCAGGCGGATGGAGAACACCCTTTCCCCCCTGTAGGGTTAATAATTAACTCATGCCCGATTAGGTCTGCCCTGCCCTGAGAGGTGGATCCCTCTGAGATGGGCAGTCTTTGTGCTGGGTGCAGCAGAGAAGGGAGAAAAACCCTAACATTAAAACAAAGTATGTTTTTTTTTTTCTTTTGCATTATTGGAATGCGGCTTAGCCGCCCAATATTATATAGTTAGACTCCACATAAGGAGTAGGCTTTGCTTTATATTTGTTATATTTTGTTGAATGAGTGCTCTGCATGTGCTGTGGCTGCCCAAATAAAGAAAATACTGGCGAACTGAACAGTACATCCAGTGGCTATACCACAATATATTTTTATAGAATACTGTATAAACCAACAGAGTATAGCAGTACGTAGTGATACCTTTTTTGTAGGACTAAAATCCCATTTAAAACACAAGCTTTTGAGAGTATGTCGCTCTTCTTCAGGTCTATACTGAGCAGAATCATAGAATAGAACAATAAAGAATCAAGCAGAAGGGGAGGTGGGGGGTTTAGGATGGGTGTCGTAAATACTGATTGTAGAATCGTAAGGTCAAGAAATACAATTGGGGGTTAATTCACAGAGCGAAAAAAATTGGCGAACTGTCTGCTCTCTGAATAGCCGAATAACCCTGAAATGGGACCGTACGGGGAATTTCACTGTTCGGTGACATTTCGTGGCCAGATCGGCTCTCTCTGAATAGCACCTTTAATGTTTACGACACCCATCCTAAGCACCCCCCCCTTTCTGGATTGTGATAGACATATATAAATATTATACGGTGATATATATATATATAATACACTGTATATCATATCCTGCCTCAGACGCCTTTTCTTGTTTGTCTTTATATCTGAAGGCGTCCTTTCCCCTAATTTATTTTGCCGTCGCCTCCATACTCTTCCCGGTCCCGTAATAGTCTTATTAAAGCCTTTGCCCGCTGTTACGCTGCATATTCAGCGCAGGGTCTTACTGTCACGTTATACAGAGGTGAAATTACAACTTTGTTACAAAAATACTGCCCCTATTGATACATGACGGCTGCCTGCTGGCTTTCGCAACTGCTGACTGACGTTGAGCATTGTTGCCGAGTCAATCGTCGCTTATTATTCGAGTCCTTTTTTGTTTTCTGCTTTGCATTTCTCAGTCTCGTTCAGGGCATATATAGCTTCTTATAACCTTAGCCCCAAAATTCAGAACCTTTCATGTATCGCCATAGAATATACTGTACGGCTGCCGGGACTAGAAGGCGGCCGGGACTAGAAGGCGGCCGGGACTAGAAGGCGGCCGGGACTAGAAGGCTGCCGGGACTAGAATGCTGCCGGGACTAGAAGGCTGCCGGGACTAGAAGGCTGCCGGGACTAGAAGGCTGCCGGGACTAGAAGGCGGCCGGGACTAGAAGGCTGCCGGGACTAGAAGGCTGCCGAGACTAGAAGGCGGCCGGGACTAGAAGGCTGCCGGGACTAGAAGGCGGCCGGGACTAGAAGGCGGCCGGGACTAGAAGGCTGCCGGGACTAGAAGGCGGCCGGGACTAGAAAGCTGCCTGGACTAGAAGGCTGCCGGGACTAGAAGGCTGCCGGGACTAGAAGGCGGCCGGGACTAGAAGGCTGCTGGGACTAGAAGGCTGCCGGGACTAGAAGGCTGCCTGGACTAGAAGGCTGCCGGGACTAGAAGGCTGCCGGGACTAGAAGGCTGCCTGGACTAGAAGGCGGCCGGGACTAGAAGGCTGCCGGGACTAGAAGGCGGCCACGTTGTATTCAGTAAGACCGTATACTGTGCAGGCAGACTGCGGATACATTAGTGCCTATAAACCAATCAGAAATTAGAGGTGTTGTCTAAAGCAGGGATGTCCAAACTCCGGTCCCCCAGATATTCCTGAACTACAACTCCCAGAAATCTCTGATTGCATTAGCTGGATGGAGAAGCATGGGAGCTGAAGCTCAGGGACATCTGGGGGGACCGGAGTTTGGACATCCCTGGTCTAAAGGCTCTAGCAATATTCACAAAGCATTGACATTAACAGGGATATTCAGAGAAAGGTAAAACTCTGGAGAACGTTTGGAGAAGTGAAAATTCTACGTCAAAATAGCGGATTTGGAAAGGGAGATAAATGGGAAAATTTTCTTGGTTTGGCCATTTTGGCCTAGAATTTTTACTTCTCCTAGAGTTCTCCAAAGTTTCACCTTTCTCTGAATAACCCTGTATATGTTGGGGCTTTGTGTTTTGCTGCACGTCTGGCGATTCCATTTTGCCGAAAATATGGTAAATTATTTAGTGAGTGGTCGCCACATTTTGCCGAAATTAGAGTTGCCGACGCAGTTATTAGACGTCGGCAAAAAACACTGAGTTGGAATGTGCGAACTGAGAAAAGAAGAAAGAGAGGAAGTCTCCTATTCTCCTAAAAGGAGGTTAAATCAGTAAAAATGTGTCAAAATAGTAAAAAAAATAAACACATCTGGAAAAAAAAATTGTAGAAAAAAGCCAAAAATACAAAAAAAGTTATTTTAAAAAATAAAAAGTGTTTTCGCAAAAAAATTTAAAAAATAATAATAATTATATATGATATTTATTACATTGAATGATATGGGATTTTCCAGATTAAACCTGTCAAATTGAAATCACCGAAAACCAGGGCATTTCACTGCAGTTAGAAGTTCTGTGAATGGAAGACACGATAGTCTTCTAGGGGATAATTTTGGTGATGCCGAATTGCACCGTATTTCGCCGTCAATAAGCCAGACTAGCTTTGGTGCAATTCGGGCCCAATTCGGAGGTTAGTGAATAAACCCTTAAATGATTGCATTATTAACCATTTGCACAAAGCGTCAGGGGTGGAGTTTGGCTTACAAAGGGGCGCTGCAGTGTTTAAGAGCGTCTGTGTTAATAAATACAATATTTACATATAACCGTGAAAGAAAAAGGAAAAAGAAAACCTCAAACAGGAGAATGGCTCTTACGCCATAGGTGGGAGCGCAGCATTGCATTAAATGGAGCTGGGATAATTAATGGGTTGTAAGTAAATGAACCAAATGGTCCATATTTGTCATCGGCGTCTAATTATCTCGTCTGCGCGCTGTCACTATATCAGGAATACCGCCCACTCGTTCGCGGACATTGTCTCTCCACACTATTAATTTCAGAGCAGGGAAATGTGTTTCCTGCTTATCCGGGATCAAAGCAATTTAATGCCTTTTAGGATTCCTTCGCGAGAGTGGCGAGTTACGGACACCCCGGGGAATGCATTTCGCCCGCAGCGGGCTCCTATACGATGCAGTCATGTCATCTGGAAGATGTTCTTCTCCATAGAGCCCTTCTGCAAACACCACGCTACCCCCCCCTCCTTCCCCTTGCTGTCCCTTTATTCCAAATTAATTCCTTTTCACTAAACCGTAGGGCGTCTTCACTCTTTCCGTGGCTTCACAGATGCAGAAATGTTGGATTTAACATCGAGCCATTATACAAAAAAATCCTATTCTTGTGCATCTCTCCAAAGTCTTTTAACACCAGGGCTGTCTAAGCTGGCGCAAGAGATTAAGGAGGACCACATCTTCCATAATGCTTCGTAGCGTTCAATATAAAGTCCCTAAGCATTGGGGGAGTCTGTCATTTTGGAGTTGACACTTATGTTCACCATATCGTTGCGAAGCAGGTTTTCCAAGGTGTCTGGACTAAGTAAGGTTGAGGTGGGCTCACCACTACTTGTGAACAGGTGGTCTTCACCAAGAACCCACCAAGCCTAAGCCTAGGACGAGCCATGGTAAAGATTCAGGTTATTCACAGCAGGCAACTCACACAAAGTCAAGAGGCAGCTGGGAGGTTGAAGCTTCGGTGAAAGGGTAGGGGGCTTGCTCTACCATCATAGAGAATATTGTTGGAAAAAGTTCCAAGATGGCAACTCGTGCTTAAAGTCTATGATCTACAAGGTGGTAAGACTGAAAGTTAGAAAGATCGGGTCTTGCAGCAAGGGTCATAGGGCTGGAAACGTGTGTTCAAAGCCAAAAGGCAGATAAAAATCTAATTGGGTAGCTCAGGTCATAGTCCAAGCTGGGCTGATGATCAGGTAAGAGCCGGCGATGGGCCTAAAAGAAACTGGGTGGCAGTGCTGAAGATCGGGTCATAGTTAATATTCCCAGCTATTTAGGGCTTGTAACGCGTATTCAAAATGTAAATAGAAAGGATGAAAAAAAAATGGCGCTGAAGGCCATGGTCATAGTTCAAATTCAAAGCCAAGATCCAGACTGGAAAGTCAAGCCCAAAGAGAAATGAAAACTAGAAGGTTGAGCAGATTAAAAGTCTAGAGATTCATCTGGAAACTAGGGTCATGGACAACATTATGGACTATTGGTCAAGATGAGCAACTCCTGACCACAGCCAAAAAGCGAAGCGAAAGTTTCAAATGATCAGAAAACTGGTGGAATGGGGCAAAGTCCTGGATAAATGCCGCAACTGGTAAAGTTCAAAATGTAAATCTAGTTGGATGGTAGGGCTAAAGATCAGGCTCAAGACAGATATGGGCAACCAGGGATCTCCAAAGTCAAAAAGCAAGTAAAAGATTGGGCTGAAAATCAGGGCCAAGACAGACAATGGCAACTGGTGTTCTAGTTAATTCGGAGTGGGCGAGGCATCGCTAAAGCCAAAAAGCAAGAAGAAGGTCGGGCTGAAAATCAGGTTAAAAATTGGGGTTGGCATTTAGGGGCCTAGTCAATGTTCTGGTCCAAATGTTGGAGCTCATAACAAGGTAAAGAAACAAAGTCTTCGCATTTGGACGGTCTGTGCCAAACCCTGACATAAGACCGTGTCTCTCGACTGTCCACCGCCAACCAGAACGGAAAACGGCTGATCATGACTGTTCTTCTGCAAACAAAAACAAACGAAAAAAAAGCCTCCGAAAAGTTTGAAGACGGAATCAGAGCATTTATAATTTGTAAACGATTCCGTCCGGATCCTTCGAGCCTCTTATAGATTGTGCCTGGAAGGATTCTAGAATGTTTTGAATACAAAGTAACGAGAGAATTAACACGCGTGCTCCCTTTATACGCAGCTTTAACAAGCACAGACCATCGATTTCATTGATTTTTTTTTTCTCGCATTCCTTGATACATTCCATGTAGTGTTGTTTGTTTGTTTGGTAATTCTATGTAACAGAGGAATTCCGCGTCCAGGTGGAAGACAGAATGAACGTCTAAAAACACAACAGAAATCCGCGGCGGGTTCTAATGACAGCCCGGTCACCTTCATCTATGGAACGCGTTACCGTAAGAAGATCTGATTACATCCTGAATGCAGAATGAGAGGACTGAGCCGGATACGCTGACATCCTTAGAGATCGACGTGATATAAAGTGGGAGGAGCCAGTCAGCGCATGTCACAGGAATGAGACAAATCTACGGTTAGGAATCATTTAGAGGTGAATTATACGGAAAGGATTATTTACTAAACAGGCTTTTTTCCCCCCTCGACGCCTGTTGCAGTTTTGTACTTTTGATGTGATTCTCCTACAACATCTGGGCTGAAAATTAACAAAAAGAAAACGTCGTTACTGTACACAATGGGGAAATAATCTGCATTCAAAAGAATTATAAAGACACATGGCACAGCAATATGCCGTCTAGCAGCGTCTCCTTAATTAGCAAAAGCATCCCTGGCTTCCAGCAAAAAAATTCCTGCGGATGAAACCGCGAGCGAAAAACAAGACGCCTTAAATGCACAAAAACGTCGTGACGTGATCAGAAAACCTATGGACGAGGGACCAAAACGCCTCAAATGACTGAAAATGCCGTGACGTGATCAGAAAACCTATGGACGAGGGACCAAAACGCCTCAAATTACTGAAAACGTCGTGAGGTGATCAGAAAACCTATGACGAGGGACCAAAACGACCCAAATGACTGAAAATGCCGTGACATGATCAGAAAACCTATGACGAGGGACCAAAACGCCTCAAATGACTGAAAATGCCGTGACGTGATCAGTAAAATCACGATAAGGGCTTGAAACCCCCCAAATGCACAAAAGGATCATGGGCAATGCAGTCCACAGAATCAGAATCTTCTGGCTTTGTGTTTTCCCATCTTGTCACGGTTTATTTTTGGGCATCGGGGATGGATGGATGGATTGCCTGGTTCCTCTCCTCACACATTCGACGCGGTGGGTTGACGGTCAGAGTTCGCCGTGTCGCCTTTGCTGGATCTCAGTGCGCAGCCTGTGTCGGTGAATTATACTGGCACGTACAACCTGATACAGAGATCATTAATTATCAGGATCGTGGAATCGTTCTGGAAAGCAAACAGCATTGATTTTTCTCCAGAAACTCTCCGCGTCGCGGTTTCTGCTGTATCGAAGTGCATGATTTACGCATGTTTGCAATACGCTGCTTTACGTCTGCTCCTGGGGCTCACATTGGGACCAGTGACTTCAGTACCTGGTTTTAGTATCGTACGATACCGGTCATCGCTGACCTGGGCCTGGACCGGCAGGTGACCGCCCTGATTTTACAGCTGGATAAAGCCTCCTCGTATTTGACCTGTGAAGGAAAATTGCTTTTTATCGCTGGTTTCTTCAGGGAACTCAAGACGCCGGCTTTGAAGATAAATCCCACACAGGGTTAACCTGGTGTTTGTTCATGGTATGTTAAGGGGTTAAATTGTGAGAGCAGTTCCAGAATAGACGATCAGTATGTGTAAAATGGGGGGGGGGGGGGGGAGTCAAAAAAGGGTTAAACAAAGGCATGGGAGAACAAGACTCGAAGATATTCCACGGATACAATGTAACTGTGACTTCCCCTGAGGCCCGGGAAGACCGTCCATTCAGTATGCGTAGGGCTCCCATCAGGGGGTGACAATCCATGGTATGTTCAGGGGCCCAGAGGCTCCAGGGGGCCCCTTGCCAAATCCTGTGCATCTTGCCAAAGTGCCACAGATGTAAAGGACCCTCCATGCCACCCAGGACCAGCCCACAAAGATACGGAGGGAGCGATAACTGTCCACTTCTCCCACCAGGGAATACGTTACCCTCTTGCTGTTCCACCAGGGGTTCAGCGCATTCCCCATAAAATCAAGTAAGCAGGAGAGGAGGCAACATGTAGCATTTTTAGAGTGAAGAGGGGCCCCCCACCAATGGGTCAGTGAGGACCCCCCCACCAATGGGTCAGTGAGGGCCCCCCTCCAATGGGTCAGTGAGGGGCCCCCCACAATGGGTCAGTGAGGGCCCCCACCAATGGGTCAGTGAGGGGGCCCCCCACCAATGGGTCAGAGAGGGGCCCCCCACCAATGGGTCAGTGAGGGGCCCCCCACAATGGGTCAGTGAGGGGCCCCCCCACCAATGGGTCAGAGAGGGGCCCCCCACCAATGGGTCAGTGAAGGCCCCCCACCAATGGGTCAGTGAGGGCCCCCCCACCAATGGGTCAGTGAGGACCCCCCACCAATGGGTCAGTGAGGACCCCCCACCAATGGGTCAGTGAGGGGCCCCCCCACCAATGGGTCAGTGAGGCCCCCCCACCAATGGGTCAGTGAGGACCCCCCCACCAATGGGTCAGTGAGGGGCCCCCCCACCAATGGGTCAGTGAGGGCCCCCCCACCAATGGGTCAGTGAGGGGCCTCCAACCAATGGGTCAGTGAGAGGCCTCCAACCAATGGGTCAGTGAGAGGCCTCCAACCAATGGGTCAGTGAGAGGCCTCCAACCAATGGGTCAGTGAGAGGCCTCCAACCAATGGGTCAGTGAGAGGCCTCTAACCAATGGGTCAGCGAGAGGCCTCCAACCAATGGGTCAGCGAGAGGCCTCCAACCAATGGGTCAGTGAGAGGCCTCCAACCAATGGGTCAGTGAGAGGCCTCCAACCAATGGGTCAGTGAGAGGCCTCCAACCAATGGGTCAGTGAGAGGCCTCCAACCAATGGGTCAGTGAGAGGCCTCCAACCAATGGGTCAGCGAGAGGCCCCAACGAATGGGTCAGCGAGGCGACCCAACCAATGGGTCGGCGAGGGGTCCCAACCAATGGGTCGGCGAGGGGCCCCAACCCAAGATTCCTGATAGCAGCCCTGGGTATGAGCGTTGCATTGCTCCTCCTGAGAGTGATGAAAGTAGAGAATGCAACATTGTGTGTGGTTGTAGCAGGTATGGGCCTGTGGGGGCAGGATGAGCCTCTGGAAGGGTTTGCTGTCGGGGTCTTCAAGTCAGAATGCAAGAGTGTTACGTTGGAGTTGGGACAACGTGCCTGAATCCAAAACTGTGAGGATTGCAACATTTATACATAAAACATTGTAATGTGAGGGACACAGCAGGTCACAGCGACATCACACAACAAGTGGCTGCTCGGTGTCATGGAGAGACGAATACTGGAGCCCCAGCTCTCACAGCATTCAAAGACATCACATTCTGCACGCGGGGGAGGCGAGATCGCGCACGCTTTGAGTCTTGTGTAGGAGTGTACACAACATCAAGTCAAGGACCCTCAGGAACAAGCGCAACATGACCACGGTGGATCCACATTGTTTTTATCCAGGCGTAGCCACGTCATGGCTGCAGAATGTACCGGAAAGTCACTGCCAGTTCCTCTATGAGCCCAGACAGTCATTAAACCAGTGGTCACAGAAGAGTTAATTTATCCATCAGTTGCGCTTGGAGACCCATTATAATCATCTCCTTCAGGCCAGGGCTGTGCACCGGTAGAGAGCGTGGGGCGACACAAAGCATATAAAGAATGCAACAAAGTTACGAGCGCGAGACGTACGGTGGCTCCTCCGGCTGAGGCGACGCAGCGAGCAAATATTATTTTCCATGGAGAAGGACGAGGCGACGTGACACCATGTAACACCCGGGTAGTGCAGGATGTCGGCCGCAGCGATGGCTCCACCTTGATGGCCGTCAAGACTTGTTCCCGCAGCGAGATATTTATGAGAACAAAAAAACTGGGTCAACGAAGCGAATCCATCCCTCCACGTGTGAACCGGGCCGCGTGCACGCCGGCTCTGGGACCGCTGAGGATGCTCTCAGACGCTTGTGGCCAGCCTGCAGGGCAAGTACAGATTAGGCACTCGGTGACATTGAAACCGGTAACGAGAACCCTCTAGTTTAGCGCCAGGAATAGCAGGGAGGTCTTTAAGCTCCACGTACCCATCTGCAATGATTTGACACGGAGAGGAGGGTCAGGCCGGTACCCGGTGCCCATCAAAGCCTGGCATTAAGGGGCCGCACTGTGATTTTCACTTTGCACAGTGTCCTTCTTGAAACATGTATCATCAGAGCAGAGACCGGTCTCACCTCTAATGCCTGACCCTACACAGCAGCCTATCACAGGGGTCAGAGGTCAAGTGAGCAAATATGTTCCATGCAGGGGCCACACGGACGTTATGACCACCCAGAGCACAGGGGGGAAATGCTGCTGTTATACATACACAAAGGAACTGTTTATACAGAATATTATCATTCCTTAAAATGCATGTCATCATTGCTGGTGCCCTGATGCATTGTGGGTACCAGACACAATATCTGTAGCAGCTGAAATGTCACGGGTTATGACCAGGTGGTGGGTTTGGCGCTGGTGAAAAGGGGACAGTAAGGTGCAGGTGGTGGGTTTGGTGCTAGTGAAAAGGGCACAGTAAGGTGCAGGTGGTGAGTTTGGCGCTGGTGAAAAGGGGACAGTAAGGTGCAGGAGGTGGGTTTGGCGCTGGTGAAAAGGGGACAGTAAGGTGCAGGAGGTGGGTTTGGCACTGGTGAAAAGGGGACAGTAAGGTGCAGGAGATGGGTTTGGTGCTGGTGAAAAGGGCACAGTAAGATGCAGGTGGTGGGTTTGGCGCTGGTGAAAAGGGAACAGTAAGGTGCAGGTGGTGCGTTTGGCGCTGGTGAAAAGGAGACAGTAAGGTGCAGGAGGTGGGTTTTATCTGGTAAAATGCTGGTTATTATCACCCGCAGGGTCACGAGACATGGGGGAGGTTTACAGAAGCTGTGTGCATCGGCGAGGATGTGTAACAGGTTACGACTGATTATCTCGGCGGGTTCTGCGCCGGCGAAATGGTGACATCAGGCTACAAGAAATGGTAAAATGCAGAATATTAGAATATCCTATACTATAAAAGAGTAAGGCTTGGCGTGTCCGTCGCCAAGCCTACTCTGCGCATGCGCGCGCAACCAGCGGCGGTTGGCTGCGCGTGCATGCAACCGCCGCGGCATGAGCCGGCTGTGCGCTCGCCGCGGCGGTTACAAGATGCACACAGCAGCCGGGCAGAGGCTGCGCTCTACCCGGCTGCCGCGCGCATCCAACCCGAGCGGCGAAGGGAAAGTTCCCTCGCTTCCTCTCTTTGAAGGACCAAGCCGCGGTCACGTGGGAGTCCCGACGTGACCGCGGCTTGGGTCCTTCAACGAGCGAAAGCGGGGAAACTTTCCCTTCGCCGCTCGGGAAGGTAAGTATGCGGCTGAGAGCTCCAGGGGCGGCTGTCCGAATGCCGATAGAGCATTCGAACAGCCGCCCCATGTCTGGTCTGGGGTCTGAGCTTGGGGGAAAATATCCATGAGAGCTTGGGGGCAAATATCCATGAGAGCTTGGGGGCAATATATCCACGAGCTGGGGCAATATATCCACGAGCTGGGGCAATATATCCACGAGCTGGGGCAATATATCCACGAGCTGGGGCAATATCCACGAGCTGGGGCAATATCCACGAGCTGGGGCAGTATATCCACGAGCTGGGGCAATATCCACGAGCTGGGGCAGTATATCCACGAGCTGGGGCAATATCCACGAGCTGGGGCAGTATATCCACGAGCTGGGGCAGTATATCCACGAGCTGGGGCAGTATATCCACGAGCTGGGGCAGTATATCCACGAGCTGGGGCAGTATATCCACAAGCTGGGGCAATATCCACGAGCTGGGGCAGTATATCCACGAGCTGGGGCAATATCCACGAGCTGGGGCAGTATATCCACGAGCTGGGGCAGTATATCCACGAGCTGGGGCAATATATCCACGAGCTGGGGCAATATATCCACGAGCTGGGGCAATATCCACGAGCTGGGGCAATATATCCACGAGCTGGGGCAATATCCACGAGCTGGGGCAATATCCACGAGCTGGGGCAGTATATCCACGAGCTGGGGCAGTATATCCACGAGCTGGGTTAGTATATCCACGAGCTGGGGCAATATCCACGAGCTGGGGCAGTATATCCACGAGCTGGGGCAGTATATCCACGAGCTGGGACAGTATATCCACGAGCTGGGGCAGTATATCCACGAGCTGGGGCAATATATCCACGAGCTGGGGCAATATCCACTAGCTGGGGCAATATCCACAAGCTGGGGCAATATATCAACGAGCTGGGGCAGTATCCATGACCTGGGGCAGTATCCATGACCTGGGGCAGTATTAATAATAGACTGCCCTCTGGGCAGGCTTTCCAACTAGTATACAAATAAACCGGCAATGATCACGCACTCACGGCTCACGTTCCTCTGCCGAGGAGAGGTGGCGATTAGACATGTGCACAGCACAAAATTTCGTTGTGAACTAATGGATTAGTCTTCTCTTCCTTCAAACGCTCCCTTAAAACATTCCTATTTAGGGAAGCCTACCCCCCCAACTCACTGACACAACCATCAATCACTCTCACCTTACAGTCCTCTCCTCCTGTTTCCAACCCCAACCCTCCCAGATTGTGAGTTACTACGGGAATAGGGCCCTCATCTCCTCCTGTACTGTTTGTCAAATGTTGTTCAATGTATTGTAGGGATGCACCGATACCGATACTAGTATCGGTATCGGGGCCGATATTGCCGTTTGCACGAGTACTTGTTACTCGTGCAAACGGCCCGATACATCCCGCCGATACCGGAAGCCGGCGCTGGGCCGGCTTGCCGGTATCCGCGGGGCTGGGGAAGCTGGCCGCGTGCATGAAAAGCACGCGGCCAGCATTCCCCTTCGGCGCGCCAAATACTCACCCTTCCTGAAGTTCCGGTCTCTGGGCAGTGATGCGGTCACGTGGCCGCCGGGCGCTCCTGTGACGCGGCCTCTCGGCTGGAGGCAGCGTCACAGATGCGCTCGGCGGCCACGTGACCGCATCACTGCCCAGAGACCGGAACTTCAGGAAGGGTGAGTATTTGGCGCGCCGGAGGGGAACGCTGGCCGCGTGCTTTACATGCACACTGCCAGCTTCCCCAGCGTTCGAGCGGGGGTAAATCCATGAGAGCTGCGGGCAAATCCATGAGACCTGGGGGCCAAATCCATGAGACCTGGGGGCCAAATCCATGAAACCTGGGGCCAAATCCATGAAACCTGGGGGCAAATCCATGAGACCTGGGGGCCAGTCCATGAGACCTGGGGGCAAATCCATGAGACCTGGGGGCCAATCCATGAGACCTGGGGGCAAATCCATGAGACCTGGGGGACAAATCCATGTGAGCTGGGGGCAAATACATGTGAGCTGGGGGCAAATCCATGAGACCTGGGGGACATCCATGTGAGCTGGGGGCAAACCCATGTGAGCTGGGGGCAAACCCATGAGACCTGGGGGCAAACCCATGAGACCTGGGGGCAAACCCATGAGACCTGGGGGCAAATCCATGAGACCTGGGGGCAAATCCATGAGACCTGGGGGCAAATCCATGAGCCCTGGGGCAAATCCATGTGAGCTGCGGTCAATCTCATAAATTTTTATATGAGATCTGTTCCTATTGGAAAGCGTCACATGATATTAAATAAAAGTATCGGTACTCGGTATCGGTGAGTACTTTTAAAAAGTATCGGTACTCGTACTCGGTCTTAAAAAAGTGGTATTGGTGCATCCCTAATGTATTGTAACCCTGTCTATACTGTGTTTATTGTACAGCGCTGCGGAATATGCTGGCGCTTTATAAATAAAGAATAATAATAATAATAATAATAGTCCTAAAATGCAATTTATTTAGTTGCTAAAGAAATTCGTTTTCAGTTCTTTAGTTTGAAAACTAATTTCATTCATCTGAAAATCAGTGGATACAATTACTATTGTAGTGGCTCCTCAGAGGGCTGAGATCGCTGCTTGTTACAGTATCTCTCACTCTCAGCACAATGTGGGCCATATTACATAGTTGGTGCTAACTTAACCAGAGCTGTTGTAAACTTCCCAGAGCCATTATAGCCTATGGAGGTTTTCAGTTTACAACAGCTCTGGTTAAGTTAGCACCAACATTGTAATACTGCCCCGTGTCAGGCAAAGCGGTTACAGTAACTGACTGCTGCTCATCACAGCGCTCAGAGTTTCAGTAAAACTAGTAAATAATATTTTTATATATAAGAGGTTAGAACAATATTATTTCCTTGTTTTACTGAAACTCTGAGTGCTGTTACAGTCAGTTACTGTAACAGCTGAGCCTGATACATTGTACTGAGATAATATAACAAGCAGCCGATCTCGGTGCTCACAGCCACTGGATTTAGGCTAGGGTCAGACGAGCGTGATTTCTACGGACTGTACGTCCTTGCACACGGACGTACATCAGTACGGAAGACGCAGTAGTGGCCACACAGTCCGTTTATCACTGACGTTATTTTTGACGGATGTAGGAGAGAAAATAAAATAAAATGCAAAACCATTTTGTCCGTGAAAAATGCTGGACGTATAAATGCAGTCTGTCTGACCACGTTCCATCACTCCCACACAAAGCTATGCAGACGTTGCGGACGCAGCGCACTTTGTGCGGCTGTTCTAGGGGTTGTACGTTCTTGCCTGCCTTGCGTCCGTGGGCCGCGGCCGTTGTGCGTCCGCAGTTCAGTGCGGACGTACTTTGTGTAACAGGCTCCGATTGGCTGTCATGCTATCACGGACGTACTTTTAGGCGCAATCACGGACGTGAGCACTACGCTTGTCTGACCCCAGCCTTAAAGGGCTAAAAAAAAAAAAAAAAGGCTCCTCTCTGTATAATGTTTAGAACATCCTCCTGCATTAATTAATACCCCTCTCTGTATAATATATAGAATATCCTCCTGAATTAATTAATGTCCCTCTCTGTAAAGAACATCCTCCTCAATTTATACCTTTCTCTGTATAATGTATATAACATCCTCCTGCATTAATACCCCTCTCTGTTAAATGTATAGAACATCCTCCTGCATTAATTAATGCCCCTCTCTGTATAGAACATCCTACTGCATTGGCATGTGGAGGGTGCAGAACTTCGGATGTTGCGCTCTTCGTTGCTGGTCTCCTTCACTCATCAATGTAATATCACAAAAAGGACTGAAACTAAAATGTAGTGCATTTTATTTTAGTTTCTTTCGTTTTTTGTACTGAACAGTTTCGTTTCTCTTGAGTCATACGAAAACTAAATTATCCCAAAATTCGGACTAAATCGTTTTAGTACTAAAACGAATGCACATGTCTAGTGGCGATAGGTCCCAGGTGCTCCTGCAGAAAGAGGCCTCTGGATACATAAGTTGGACACCGTGTACCCTCAGGGGTTAAATGAGAGGAACATGTATTCTGTATTCCCATGAATGTGTGCTGCAGTGTCTGAACGCTGTGTTTTAAAGTGACAATACAATGGATTTTGGGTCACATTGATTGGGTGTAACAAATTCCGTGCTCAGTAATGTATGGAGACCCCGAGGGGTTAATGGGTTAGGGTATTAGACTATATACATATATATCTTTTCGGCACTCCCAAAGCACCAAGACATGGGGGGGGGGGTTACAAGTAGGTGTAATAGATAATGTCTGCGGGTCCTGACGGGGTCAGCGCAGATGATACGGGGAGCGCGGAGCGCGGGAGGAGGTTGGGATGGTGAAATGTTGGTTAGTAAATATTTTATAATCACTTCCAGAGCCCTGAGACACGGGGGGGGGGGGGGGTGTTTCCAGAGCCCTGAGACACGGGGGGGTTTCCAGAGCCCTGAGACACGGGGGGGGTGTGTTTCCAGAGCCCTGAGACACGGGGGGGTTTCCAGAGCCCTGAGACACGGGGGGGGGGGGGTTTCCAGAGCCCTGAGACACGGGGGGGTATTACCAGAGCCCTGATATGCAGGGGGGGGGGTTCCAGAGCCCTGAGACACGGGGGGGGTGTTTCCAGAACCCTGAGACACGGGGGGGGGTATTACCAGAGCCCTGAGACACAGGGGGGTTCCAGAGCCCTGAGACACGGGGGGGGGTATTACCAGAGCCCTGAGACACGGGAAGGCGAAATATACATATTAGCGGCTGGGACGAGCGTCCTGATTAAACAGGGACTGCAGGGCGCAGGAAGTGGGTTTAAAATGGTAAAATGTTGTTGAATCTTTTCGTGTTATTTTTTCCATCATTCCGGAGCCCTGAAGCATGATGGGTACCAAAAAAAAGATGTGTCGCAGCTGAAATAGAACTGGTTATGACCGAGCCTCCTGATGGGTTCAGCACCGACGAATCGGGGACAGCGGGCGCAGGAGATGGGTTTAAAAATGGCAAAATTACAACTTCTGCATTTTTCATCACTCTCAGGGCCCAGAAACCTGCGGTGAAATGGAACGGGTTATGATCGGTGGTCCTGACGGGTTTGGGGGGGGGGGGGGTCGGTGAAATGGGGACGGCAGGGCACAGGAGAGGAGTTTGAGATGGTAAAACGCTGGTTACTATACATAGGTTTTAAAATATTTTTTTTCACCACTCCCATTATAGCCCTGAGACATGGGGGGGGGGCGCGAGTCCAAAAAGAAGATGTGTCACGGGCGAAATATGACCGGTTATGAATGCGCACTCTGGCGGGTTCGGTGCCGGTGAATCACGGCGCAGGAGAAGAGTTTACTATGGTAAAATGCTGCTTAACATACATTGTTTTAGAATTCTTATTCATCACTACAAGAGCCCCGAGACGTCAGGGGGGGGGGGTCCAGAAACACAATGGGGGTTATTCAGAGAGAGGTGAAAACCAGGAAAATGACTGAAGAATGGAAAATTCTAGGTCAAAATAGCCGATTTGGAAAGTGAGATAAATGGGAGAATTTTTCTGGTTTGGTTATTTTGACCTAGAATTTTCACTTCTCCAGTCATTCTCCTGGGTTTCACCTCTCTCTCAATAACCCTGTAAGTGTCAGAGGCTAAATGTAACCGGTTATGACCGAGCGTCCTGGCGGGTTCGGCGTCGGTGAAACGGGGACAGCAGGGCCCAGGAGATGATTTTAAAGCGTCAAATCTCCGCTCGCGTCCCCCTCCCTGCGCTCCGGCACATTAGCCAAATGACCTGCTGTTCTGATTTCGGCATTTTTCGTTTTGTTTTCTGTTTCTTCATCCCTCTTCCCACCTGCCATGTCCACCTCTCCCGCTGCGCCGCGTCTCTGCTGGAAAGTAAGAATGTCTAAATACCTTAATTTAAATGTAAATTCGGCCTCTTTTCCCCTCCATTCCATCCCGACAATCTCGCTCGGCGTCTCACCTCGCGCTCCGCGCCGTAACGCGCCATTCGCTCGCCGTTTATTGCTCTCTTGTCCTTTCTTAGTTCAGTAAGTTTGCCGTCGTTTCTCACCGAGACGCTCAGCTGCCGTCACACTCTGCCCGTCAGACGCCATGATACGCCGACGCAAACCTCACTCCAACCCCCTTTCAGCCCCCCGAGGTCTCCCTATATTACGAACCTACGCCGACTTCCGCATACCAATCGCTCTCATTGTAATATCCGCGCTTTCATCATGTCAGAACAGAACGAGGCGCATCCCAGAGCGCGAGACGCGGCGCCTCCATCTCATCCTCAAAAAAATCTATCAAAAGGAGAAATAATATTATACGGACGGGATGAAAGGCGATCAGCGTCCAGAGAAGAGGAACGCGCTACATTTTATACACGCGCCCGCATTAAACATTAAGGGCCCGATACAAAGTGTGCAGAGAGACGCTGCCGGTAACCAAACCATGTTAAATACTTCCTGGTAACCGGAAAACCCCAATGGGGAGACACCCCCCCCCATATACCAGGTTCCATGGACAGCAAGTAAAGCGCATTGGTTTAGGTCGGGAAAGAGAAGTCTGCGGACTCTTAGACAGGAGATAAATAATGGAGAAAATCAGGGAAAAAACTTGATTTAAACAAAAGAGGCGAGAGAGATAGAATACAGAAAGAGCGAGCGATGAAGGGAGAGATAATACAGAAAGAGCGAGCGATGAAGGGAGAGAGAGGGAGAGAGATAATACAGAAAGAAAGAGCGATGGAGAGAGAGATAATACAGAAAGAGCGAGCGATGAAGGGAGAGAGAGGGAGAGAGATAATACAGAAAGAAAGAGCGATGGAGGGAGAGAGATAATACAGAAAGAAAGAGCGATGGAGAGAGAGATAATACAGAAAGAAAGAGCGATGGAGAGAGAGAGAGGGAGAGAGATAATACAGAAAGAAAGAGTGATGGAGAGAGAGAGAGGGAGAGAGATAATACAGAAAGAAAGAGCGATGGAGAGAGGGAGAGGGAGAGATAGAATACAGAAAGAAAGAGCGATGGAGAGAGAGAGAGAGGGAGAGAGATAATACAGAAAGAAAGAGCGATGGAGAGAGAGAGGGAGAGAGATAATACAGAAAGAAAGAGCGATGGAGAGAGAGAGAGAGAGCGATAATACAGAAAGAAAGAGCGATGGAGAGGGAGATAATACAGAAAGAAAGAGTGATGGAGAGGGAGATAATACAGAAAGAAAGAGCGATGGAGAGAGAGGGAGAGAGATAATACAGAAAGAAAGAGCGATGGAGAAGAAAAAAGGAGAGAGAAAGAAAGAAAGATGAGACCGAAGGAAAGAGAAGGAAAAGGAGAAACAGGAGAGATACAGATACAGAGCGTGCGTGATAGAGATACGGAACAGAATCAGAGCTGAACGGATACAGAGAGAGAGAGCGAGAGATGAACGGATACAGAGAGAGAGAGCGAGAGATGAACGGATACAGAGAGAGAGAGAGATGAACGGATACAGAGAGAGAGAGAGATGAACGGATACAGAGAGAGAGATGAACGGATACAGAGAGAGAGATGAACGGATACAGAGAGAGAGATGAACGGATACAGAGAGGGCGAGAGATGAACGGATACAGAGAGAGAGAGAGAGAGAGAGAGATGAACGGATACAGAGAGAGAGAGAGAGATGAACGGATACAGAGAGAGAGAGATGAACGGATACAGAGAGAGAGATGAACGGATACAGAGAGAGAGAGAGATGAACGGATACAGAGAGAGAGATGAACGGATACAGAGAGAGAGAGAGAGAGAGATGAACGGATACAGAGAGAGATGAACGGATACAGAGAGAGAGATGAACGGATACAGAGATAGAGATGAACGGATACAGAGAGAGAGAGAGATGAACGGATACAGAGAGAGAGAGATGAACGGATACAGAGAGAGTGAGAGATGAACGGATACAGAGAGAGTGGGAGATGAACAGATACAGAGAGAGCGGGAGATGAACGGATACAGAGAGAGAGCGAGATGAACAGATACAGAGAGAGAGCGAGATGAACGGATACAGAGAGAGAGCGAGATGAACGGATACAGAGAGAGAGCGAGATGAACAGATACAGAGAGAGAGAGATGAACGGATACAGAGAGAGAGAGAGAGAGAGATGAACGGATACAGAGAGAGAGAGAGAGAGATGAACGGATACAGAGAGAGAGCGAGATGAACAGATACAGAGAGAGAGCGAGAGATGAACGGATACAGAGAGAGAGCGAGAGATGAACGGATACAGAGAGAGAGCGAGATGAACGGATACAGAGAGAGAGCGAGATGAACAGATACAGAGAGAGAGAGATGAACGGATACAGAGAGAGAGAGAGAGATGAACGGATACAGAGAGAGAGAGAGAGATGAACGGATACAGAGAGAGAGAGAGATGAACGGATACAGAGAGAGAGAGAGATGAACGGAATACAGAAGAGAGAGAGAGAGAGATGAACGGATACAGAGAGAGAGAGAGAGATGAACGGATACAGAGAGAGAGAGAGAGAGATGAACGGATACAGAGAGAGAGCGAGATGAACGGATACAGAGAGAGAGCGAGAGATGAACGGATACAGAGAGAGAGCGAGAGATGAACGGATACAGAGAGAGAGCGAGATGAACGGATACAGAGAGAGAGCGAGATGAACAGATACAGAGAGAGAGATGAACGGATACAGAGAGAGAGAGAGAGATGAACGGATACAGAGAGAGAGAGAGAGATGAACGGATACAGAGAGAGAGAGAGAGATGAACGGATACAGAGAGAGAGAGAGATGAACGGATACAGAGAGAGAGAGAGAGATGAACGGATACAGAGAGAGAGAGAGGAGCGGATACAGAGAGAGAGCGAGAGATGAACGGATACAGAGCGAGATGAACGGATACAGAGAGAGAGCGAGATGAACAGATACAGAGAGAGAGCGAGATGAACGGATACAGAGAGAGAGCGAGATGAACGGATACAGAGAGAGAGCGAGATGAACAGATACAGAGAGAGAGAGATGAACGGATACAGAGAGAGAGAGAGAGAGATGAACGGATACAGAGAGAGAGAGAGAGATGAACGGATACAGAGAGAGAGAGAGATGAACGGATACAGAGAGAGAGATGAACGGATACAGAGAGAGAGAGAGAGAGATGAACGGATACAGAGAGAGAGAGAGGAGCGGATACAGAGAGAGAGCGAGAGATGAACGGATACAGAGAGAGATGAACGGATACAGAGAGAGAGCGAGAGATACGGATACAGAGAGAGATGAACGGATACAGAGAGAGAGCGAGATGAACGGATACAGAGAGAGAGCGAGATGAACAGATACAGAGAGCGAGAGATGAACGGATACAGAGAGAGAGAGAGAGATGAACGGATACAGAGAGAGAGAGAGAGATGAACGGATACAGAGAGAGAGAGAGAGAGAGATGAACGGATACAGAGAGAGAGAGAGGAGCGGATACAGAGAGAGAGCGAGAGATGAACGGATACAGAGAGAGATGAACGGATACAGAGAGAGAGCGAGAGATGAACGGATACAGAGAGAGCGAGAGATACGGATACAGAGAGAGATGAACGGATACAGAGAGAGAGCGAGAGATACGGATACAGAGAGAGATGAACGGATACAGAGAGAGAGCGAGAGATGAACGGATACAGAGGGAGAGCGAGAGATGAACGGATACAGAGAGAGAGTGAGAGATGAACGGATAAAGAGAGAGAGCGAGAGATGAACGGATACAGAGAGAGCGGGAGATGAACGGATACAGAGAGAGAGCGAGAGATGAATGGATACAGAGAGAGATGAACGGATACAGAGAGAGCGAGAGATGAACGGATACAGAGAGAGAGAGAGATGAATGGATACAGAGAGAGAGATGAACGGATACAGAGAGAGCGAGAGATGAACGGATACAGAGAGAGAGAGAAGGAGAGAGAGAGACGGATGAACGTAGAGAGAGCGAGAGATGAACGGATACAGAGAGAGCGAAGATGACGGATACAGAGAGAAGAGATGAACGGATACAGAGAGAGAGATGAACGATACAGAGAGAGAGATGAACGGATACAGAGAGAGGAGAGAGAGAGAGAGAGATGAACGGATACAGAGAGAGAGGATGAACGGATACAGAGAGAGAATGAACGGATACAGAGAGAGAGATGAACGGATACAGAGAGAGCGAGAGATCAACGGATACAGAGAGAGAGATGAACGGATACAGAGAGAGAGATGAAACGGATACAGAGAGAGAGAGATTGAACGGATACAGAGAGAGAGAGATGAACGGATACAGAAGAGAGGAGAGATGATCGATAGCAGAGAGAGCGAGAGAGCAACGGATACAGAGAGAGCGAGAGATGAACGGATACAGAGAGAGAGCGAGAGATGAACGGATACAGAGAGAGCGAGAGATGAACGATACAGAGAGGCGAGAGTGAAACGGATACAGAGAGAGCGAGAGATGACGGATACAGAGAGAGCAAGAGATGAACGGATACAGAGAGAGCGAGAGATGAACGGATACAGAGAGAGCGAGAGATGAACAGATACAGAGAGAGAGTGAGAGATGAACGGATACAGACAGAGAGATGAACGGATACAGAGAGAGCGAGAGATGAATGGATACAGAGAGAGAGATGAACGGATACAGAGAGAGAGATGAACGGATACAGAGAGGGCGAGAGATGAATGGATACAGAGAGAGAGATGAACGGATACAGAGAGCGAGAGATGAACGGATACAGAGAGAGCGAGAGATGAACGGATACAGAGAGAGAGATGAACGGATACAGAGAGCGTGAGATGAACGGATACAGAGAGAGTGAGAGAGATGAACGGATACAGAGAGAGTGAGAGATGAACGGATACAGAGCGAGAGATGAACGGATACAGAGAGAGCGAGAGATGAACAGATACAGAGAGAGCGAGAGATGAACGGATACAGAGAGAGCGAGATGAACGGATACAGAGAGAGAGAGATGAACGGATACAGAGAGGGCGAGAGATGAATGGATACAGAGAGAGAGATGAACGGATACAGAGAGAGCGAGAGATGAACGGATACAGAGAGAGCGAGAAGATGAACGGAATACAGAGAGAGAGAGAGAGATGACGGATACAGAGAGAGAGCGAGAGATGAACGGATACAGAGAGAGCGAGATGAACGGATACAGAGAGAGAGAGATGAACGGATACAGAGAGAGAGCGAGAGATGAACGGATACAGAGAGGGCGAGAGATGAATGGATACAGAGAGAGAGATGAACGGATACAGAGAGAGCGAGAGATGAACGGATACAGAGAGAGCGAGAGATGAACGGATACAGAGAGAGAGAGAGAGATGAACGGATACAGAGAGAGAGAGAGATGAACGGATACAGAGAGAGCGAGAGATGAACGGATACAGAGAGAGAGAGAGAGATGAACGGATACAGAGAGAGCGAGAGATCAACGGATACAGAGAGAGAGAGAGATGAACGGATACAGAGAGAGAGAGAGAGATGAACGGATACAGAGAGAGCGAGAGATCAACGGATACAGAGAGAGCGAGAGATGAACGGATACAGAGAGAGAGAGAGATGAACGGATACAGAGAGAGCGAGAGATGAACGGATACAGAGAGAGAGAGAGAGATGAACGGATACAGAGAGAGCGAGAGATCAACGGATACAGAGAGAGCGAGAGATGAACGGATACAGAGAGAGAGAGCAACGGATACAGAGAGAGCGAGAGAGCAACGGATACAGAGAGAGCGAGAGATGAACGGATACAGAGAGAGCGAGAGATGAACGGATACAGAGAGAGAGCGAGAGATGAACGGATACAGAGAGAGCGAGAGATGAACGGATACAGAGAGAGAGATGAACGGATACAGAGAGCGAGAGATGAACGGATACAGAGAGAGCGAGAGATGAACGGATACAGAGAGAGAGATGAACGGATACAGAGAGAGAGAGAGATGAGCGGATACAGAGAGAGAGCGAGAGATGAATAGGGGGAGATTGAGACAGATAATCTTGGCCTGGCTTCTTATACTACAGAGTTGGCTCCTAGTTCTCCGTCAGGTCCTGGTGACAGGTAGTGATGGTGACAGGTAGTGATGGTGACGGGTAGTGATGGTGACAGGTAGTGATGGTGACGGGTAGTGATGGTGACGGGTAGTGATGGTGACGGGTAAGTGATGGTGACTGTGATGGTGACGGGTAGTGATGGTGACGGGTAGTGATGGTGACGGGTAGTGATGGTGACGGGTAGGGATGGTGACGGGTAGTGATGGTGACGGGTAGTGATGGTGACGGGTAGTGATGGTGACGGGTAGTGATGGTGACAGGTAGGGACTCCGGGAGAAGCTGTGGATTTGGGATTTTCGCATATAATCAGTTATCTCCGGGACCCGAGTCTAAACACGACATTCATTTACGTTTTATACACAGTCTGAGGGGCGTTTATACAGGATTTCATCATTCTGTCCCCGTCACATGACTTAAGGGGTGGCTTTCCCACTTGTGATGTCATGTGGGTGTCACAAAATTTGGGATAAGGGATAATGGTTTTGCAGAGACGCATCATAGTAAACCACCTCAGCTGAATTAGCCCCCCTTATCAAAATCTTTGAACAAACCTCATGCAGTTGGTTAGAGCTTTGTCAGATCAGGTTGGATCAATTGTTGTTTGCGTTAATATCTCTTCTTCTATGTGTGATCTAACAATTATTGTAAGGGGGGGCTAATCTGTCCTCAGCCCCCCCCCCCTTATCAAAAAATTAACCAAACACTTAGTAAATCATCTTACACCTCATTCATAGCTTCTCCCCTTAATGGAAAAAATATATATATACTTTATAGAAAAAACTGTTAAATGTAAACAACATCCTGCACTAAACAAAATAAAACACTGTGTTATTACACAAGAAATCCCCTGGAAGCCGCCTCCCCCCAGCCCGATCCTCAGATAAAAGAACGGCGCGGAATCTGCTCATTTCCACAACATTCCGTGTGTTCTACTTGGTTTCGCCTCATTCTGCGGCACGGTATAGGTTTGGTGTCGCTGGCGCCCGGTCCCCAGGGTGATGCTCTCATTCCATCAGATTCCTATAGGAGGACTGTCCCTTTAAATCGGCGTTTGAAGGATTTTACGGGAATAAAAGGCTTTTTTTCCCCCCTCTGTGGTGCAGAACAAGCGCCGGATTCATTTTTTTTTCTTACGGGATAATTACTACCGCAACCTCCGAGCTTATCAAATAAAGTCACAAAAATGACACGGAGCCGAGATCGCGCCAGAGGACGGCACAAGTGTGTTTTTTTTATCTTTGAAATGATAAAATTTGCCTCACAACAGCAGATAGTCTTTGTGTCCCCTCAGGATCCGCCACAAAAAAAACCACTTTTATCTTTCTCTCCCTTTCATCTCCGCTTCCCTCTCGCCCATTTAACTCCGCGCAGTAATATTAATGCCGCGTCTTCCTCCTTTCACCCTACGGACGGGGAGAGAATGGCTTTTTGTGGTTGATTCTCTCGCTTGTGAAGTTAATGGCTTTGGAGTTGTGCCGGCGCGGCCGCGTGGACGACCTTGGGAGGTTTGCGTCAGTCTGTCCTCTGCTCGCCGATGCGACGTATTGACATTGGCGGGGGGGGTGGTACCGGTCCTGCGCGGTTCTGACGCTCCGGCCTGTGGGGGATTCGCGAAGCGTCAGCCAATCGGATGAGTTCCAGTGCTTTGGCAAACGCCGTCTCTTTTTTCTGATGATTTAAGCAGATTTTGGCAACGTCTGGAAACACTGTATTTTAAATAATGACTCGCAAGCGGAGGAGCCGACGCCGCATGGACAACCAGGCCACTGCGCCTGACCATATAGCACAAACACAGAGCTCAGTAGAAGCAGCAGGGGATCGCGCTCATACTGGCACTGGGGGACTGTATAGTGCGGACTGAGTGCATATAGTACTATATGGGGGTCTGTATAGTGCGCGCTGAGTGCATATAGTACTATATGGGGGTCTGTATAGTGCGGACTGAGTGCATATAGTACTATATGGGGGTCTGTATAGTGCGGGCTGAGTGCACATAGTACTATATGGGGGTCTGTATAGTGCGGGCTGAGTGCATATAGTACTCTATGGGGGCCTGTATAGTGCGGGCTGAGTGCATATAGTACTCTATGGGGGCCTGTATAGTGCGGGCTGAGTGCATATAGTACTATATGGGATCTGTATAGTGCGGGCTGAGTGCATATAGTACTATATGGGGGTCTGTATAGTGTGGGCTGAGTGCACATAGTACTATATGGGGGTCTGCATAGTGCGGGCTGAGTGCATATAGTACTCTATGGGGGCCTGTATAGTGCGGACTGAGTGCACATAGTACTCTATGGGGGTCTGTATAGTGCGGGCTGAGTGCATATAGTACTCTATGGGGGCCTGTATAGTGCGGGCTGAGTGCACATAGTACTATATGGGATCTGTATAGTGCGGGCTGAGTGCACATAGTACTATATGGGATCTGTATAGTGTGGGCTGAGTGCATATAGTACTATATGGGATCTGTATAGTGCGGGCTGAGTGCATATAGTACTATATGGGATCTGTATAGTGTGGGCTGAGTGCAAATAATACTATATGGGGGTCTGTATAGTGTGGGCACAAAGTACTATATGGGGGTCTGTATAGTGCGGGCTGAGTGCACATAGTACTATATGGGAGTCTGTATAGTGTGGGCTGAGTGCACATAGTACTATATGGGAGTCTGTATAGTGCGGGCTGAGTGCACATAGTACTATATAGGGGTCTGTATAGGGCAGGTTGAGTATGGGGGTCTGTATGGTGCGGGCTGAGTGCACATAGTACTACAGTTGTGTTCAAAATTATTCAACCCCCAATGCTGTAAAGGGTTTTAGGGAATTTAGTGACATTTGTAATTGTATTCAGAATGAAATCCTACAAGGACTTTTTAAAGAAACATATGCAACTAAAATGACATCAATTGGTTTTGTAATACAGTAGTAAATGTTTCTTTTGTGAATTCTTCATTGACACAATTATTCAACCCCTTAAAGACTACCACTCTGAAGAACAGAGGTTCATTCAAGTGTTTTCAATCAGGTATTGAAAACACCTGTGGATGTCACGGAGCAGCAATAAAGCATAATAAGCACCAATTAGGCAGCTTTAAAATGACTGATACTCAGCTCCTTCTAGACAGTTACTGGTGTGGTTACAAACATGGTGAAGTCAAGAGAATGGTCCAGGAAGACAAGAGAAGAGGTGATTACTCTTCACAGGAAGGGCAATGGCTATAAGAAGATTGCAAAGATGTTAAACATACCAAGAGAGACCATAGGAAGCATCATTCGCAAATTCAAGGCAAAGGGCACTGTTGAAACGCTACCTGGTCGTGGCAGAAAGAAGATGCTGACTTCGACTGCTGTGCGCTACCTGAAGCGTAGAGTGGAGAAAAGTTCCCGTGTGACTGCTGAGGAACTGAGAAAAGATTTGTCAGATGTGGGTACTGAAGTTTCAGCTCAGACAATACGGCGCACACTGCGTAATGAAGGCCTCCATGCCAGAACTCCCAGGCGCACCCCCTTGCTGTCTCCAAAGAATAAGAAGAGTCGACTGCAGTATGCCAAAAGTCATGTGGACAAACCACAGAAGTTTTGGGATAGTGTTCTGTGGACTGATGAAACAAAATTAGAACTGTTTGGGCCCATGGATCAACGCTATGTTTGGAGGAGGAAGAACAAGGCCTATGAAGAAAAGAACACCTTGCCTACTGTGAAGCATGGCGGGGGGGTCTATCATGCTTTGGGGCGGTTTTGCTTCTGCAGGTACAGGGAAGCTTCAGCGTGTGCAAGGTACCATGAATTCTCTTCAGTATCAGGAGATATTGGATGACAATGTGATGCAGTCCGTCACAAACCTGAGGCTTGGGAGACGTTGGACCTTTCAACAGGACAATGATCCCAAGCATACCTCCAAGTCCACTAGAGCATGGTTGCAGATTAAAGGCTGGAACATTTTGGAGTGGCCATCGCAGTCACCTGACTTAAATCCGATGGAGAACCTCTGGTGGGACTTAAAGAAAGCAGTTGCAGTGCGCAAGCCTAAGAATGTGACTGAACTGGAGGCTTTTGCCCATGACGAATGGGCGAAGATACCCGTAGATGGCTGCAAGACACTTGTGTCAAGCTATGCTTCACGGTTAAAAGCTGTTATAACTGTAAAAGGATGTTGTACTAAGTACTAAGATTGAATGTCACTTGGGGGTTGAATAAAACTGATAATGATGTGAGCACAGAAAAGACATTTGTGGTTATTTCATTATAAATGTTATGTTATATTTGTCTGACCTACACGTGCCTCTTTGATTTAATTGTAAGCAAGATGACTGAATGATCAAAATCAATGTCAAACTGGCCAAAACACTCAATTTCAGTGGGGGTTGAATAATTTTGAACACAACTGTATATAGGGGTCTAATAGATCATAGAGTGGGGTCTCAGAAATTACACAGTATGGGGTCTCACAGTTCATAAAGTATGGGGTATCGACTACACAGAGAATCTTGCAGTATATACATCATGGGGGTCTTGCTGTGTATACAGTATGCGGGGTCTTGTGTATACATCATCGGGGTCTTGCAGTATATACATTATGGGGGGTCTTGCTGTGTATACAGTATGCAGGGGTCTCATGAATTACAATGCATTGGAAGCTCATTGATTACACAGTAGGGGGTCTTGTAGTTTATACAGTATTTTCGTCTAACAGATCATACATTATGGGGGTCTCACATATCATACAGTAAGGGGGTCTCACATATACATTATGGGGTCTCACATATTATACAGTAAGGGGGTCTCGGATCATACATTATGGGGGTCTCACATATCATACAGTAAGGGGGTCTCACATATCATACAGTAAGGGGGTTTCACATATTATACATTATGGGGTCTCACATATTATACAGTAAGGGGGTCTCACAAATCATACATTATGGGGGTCTCACATATCATACAGTAAGGGGGTCTCACATATACATTATGGGGGTCTCACATATTATACAGTAAGGGGGTCTCACATATTATACAGTAAGGGGGTCTCACAGATCATACATTATGGGGGTCTCACATATTATACAGTAAGGGGGTCTCAGATCATACAGTATGGGGGTCTTTGCAGATGTAACATTGTAACTCACCGCACTGTAGACTGATAGAGCAAGTCTTCTCTCTTGCGGTAATTCTCCATGTGAGAATAATTGGTAGAAAACATTGCGTCGAACGTGAAGATCTTCTGTTTGATGGTTCCACCATCTGTCACCTGAGGAAAGATCACATAAACATGTTACATACACACGGACGCCGCGCGGCGAAACTGACAGCAGACGTTGTATTCATTCACATGCTGCAACAGGCACGAACACGCAACCAAACAGCGCCAGCCAGGAGCAGGGACATCACCGCGTGCCGAACATCCAAACCCTTTCATTACATCCACCCAGTGAATCTACATCGGCTGAGGGACAGGTCGGGCGTTCAGCGGCTTCACGGCTTCCTCTGAGATAAAAGTATATTATGGACCAAACCGTAAGGGAATATTATTGTGCCAGAATGTAAAATAAAGCACCGCCAGCAGATACAAAGTTATAAGGTCCCGAGGCTTGAATCCCCCCACCATTCCTGCACGATGCGCGCATGCACACTGATTAAAAGGGGAGCCGTCACTTCCCCAGACATCGAACCATCAACTCCAGCAACAAAAATAAAAATACTCCCTATAAATCAGAATTGCTTTTTTTATTTTTATTGAAACCCTGGTTTTAAAAAATCAAGAATGAAAATGGGATGAATGAGGTCACAGTTACATTGTATCTTCCCTCCTGCATGGGCCAGGTCCCTCCTTTAATAAAGTCCCCTTATACTCCTGCACCCCCTCCTCCGGCCGCCCATAACGGTCTGAGAAATCCGAATGGCTGCCGAAAGGGAACCGAAAGCTGAAAATCAGCATTCGTTACCTTTCTTGGTCATTCGGCTATCCAGAGAGCAGGCAATTCACCAAATCTTGGCGAATTGCCTGCACATACGGTGCCTGTTCAAGGGCAGTGAAATCCCCATAGAGAAGCAAAGGTTAATCTATTCAGAGAACACAAACCAGCAGTGAAAGGTTCCCCTAATGCCCTGCCATTCGGTGGTTTAATGCGACAGGTTTATTCAGGAGAATCCCATAGGCTTCAATGTTAAAAATATTCCCGTTTTAATTCAATATCTAATAAACCGTTGATTATTTATAGATTTTTTAGGATATTTTAAGCATTTTTCCTTTTTTTTTTAAAACGTTACTTCTTTTTTCTGTAACAGCCTTTTTATTATCATTCATTGGATTTTATATGTAAATTCCAGACATTTTCGCTCAGTAGTTTTTTTTGCAAACAGCGTTTCACTTTTCAATCATTCAAGCATACGGTTTATTTTATTTATGCACTGCATTCGTCTGCGGTGTCGGGTTTTTTCGGCGGCTGCGTGGCGTGTGATCGGCTCCTGCTCGGGTTTTTCTGGCGTTTTCGGCAGGTTAATCCAGATGTTTTTGCGAGTTTTGGTGTGCGTTCGCCCTTTGAGTTTTCGGCGGGTCTTCGGCAGCTTTTCCCTGCAATACGGGGACCCTGTGGTGCTTGCTGAATACACCGCAGTGTCGCCGAAATGGTATCGCCAAATCGAACCGAATTGAAGAGAACGAAAAGTCACTGAACGTGCGGTGGCTTTTCGATTCTCTATGAATAACCCTGTAAAAGCCCCCTACCGGCATCAACCGGAAAATAAAGCTACGCTACTGGAAACCCATGAGTAATAGGACCCAATGAGAGGCTTAACGCAGACTGATTGATGGAGGGGACTTTTTCCAACATAACAGAGTGTGATACAATTTCCACCAAAACTCAAGGGATTGGAGTGAGCCACCTCTGGTTCGACTCTACCAATGTACACCATGCAGGACAAAGACTCTGAACAACACACCCTTAATCTCCAAGATCCTGAGAAGATCCCTCCAACACCAGAGCAGAGCCCGTTCTTACAGACCTTCTCTTTCCTTCAGGCGCTCTATGGCAGTAAAAAAAGAAAAGCTAACGATGAAACGATGACGAGCTGAGAATGGAGATCGCCATCATTTAAATTCTATTAGAAGGAAACTCTTAGAAACTCTTTCCAGATTTAAGAACCAGAGGTTTAAGCTAGAACATCATTATCTGCAAGCTCCGCCATCCATGATGAGGGTAACGTTTGTCCACTTTGTCCAAGATGTTATTCTTCTTTGTAGCCTGAAAGTTTGTTTACCGCCGTCTCAGTGTGCACACTCTCCCACAAGTCATTCGACCGGAGCAAATAGACTTTGTCCAAGACAGAGAACCCAAGACAAAACCGCTGGCGTGTGGTCTGTATGAACAGTCACAATATGTCGAACTCAATCAGCCTCCCTCCAACAACTCACCCGAAAAGCAACAAGTCCAAGACAAGACCACCAACACGGTCTATCAGGCTTCCTATAAAAAAAACAGAAAAGCTCACCGAAGGGACTGAATGGCCATTATTGACACACACGATGCAAAGATAACTGACCTCAAACAAGGCCTCGCATGCTGCCCCTTCATGAAAACAAGAGAGGGCTTGTCTGCTCCCCTCCCTCCTTTTGTTCGTGTGATTGAACCTTTTCTCTCAGATTCAGGACATCATCTTCCCACCACGGACCCCACCACACATTTCCTCCTGCCAATGCAAATATTACGTTCCCACAATCTCTACCAAAGCCTCCCTACATCGTCTTGTGAGAATTCTATGCTTTTGAGGACCTTTTTGTAAGGTTTGTAAAATTAACACCACCTATTCTGCCCCAACTCCACCTTATCCAGGGGTCCTGGATGTCTCTCTTCGATACGACTTGTTTGGCTTCAAGGAAATCATTTGTGACACTGAAAGCCTGCCCTTACATCAGTTGTAAAGGAAAAATTGGACGTCTCCAAATGAAGGTCTTGACCCATGTAGACGTCTCAACGTCTTCCAAACTGTTCTGGCTACATTCTTTATACCACACCATGCATTTATTTGTATCAAGACAAGTGGGAGGACATCCATTCTTTGTCTCAAAGTTGAGGAAGCTTGGTTCTTCTCACCTGTAGCGTGAGATAAATTCGTTAGCTTTGCCCAACAGACCGGATCCCCTTACTTTCAATCATTGTCCTGCACCGACATGGTTGAACCTGAACTACCAATGTTGTTTTTAATTCGCCACACACGCTTTGTGTCCTACAAGTCTGGAAAACACTTTCTACAGGATTTGGCCTTTCAAACCTCCTCTGCTCATAAGAACATGTAGTAGTAGAAGTATCATATCCCCAGGTTCTCCAAACTCTCTACAACTGTTGAAGTCTATGGAGTTCCGTTTATTGAGTGCCTTCAATCATTTTTTTCTCCAAAGAAAGAGGAAATGTGAACGAGGGAGTTAATAATAAGGACATTTTCCCAAGCAGACCACACAGAAAACAAACGCAAACGTGCTGTTAAAACGTTTTATGCTGCCGACCTATGGAACGATGCTCATGCACCATGCAGACGTCCATATGGTGCAACACACATGGTTGAAGTTTGACCTCTGCATTACTGGAGACCTAGAGCCCGTGTGATACATTTGCCTCCATTAAGGCTCTTCATCTTGTGGGTTTAGAAAGCGACTGAATAAAGCTGCCGTGATTAGTATTCCCTTGTCGGATGGGCCAAAGCAATATAGGAAGGCGAGTGCTCACAAATGGAGCAGGCTTGTTCGAAAGCTGGGTCAGCTCCTTCCAGTGCAGAGGAAGTCAATAGCTCTTCGTGCTTCACTATGGGTAATTGGTGTGTAAAGCCCATTATATTAATTAAAACTCTTCCATATTGCACAGATTATAGGATATCGGAATATAGACTCAAGGTAATGAAGCCATCATGCTGACTCACACACTGTAATTACGCCATCATCTCCAGAGGACAACATTAAACCTTCAAGCGCCGGACGGCCGTAGACAGGAGCCCCTTTTGAGAGCGTGTTCGTGTTCGTGTTCTTTCCCACCCAGTGGCATTTAAAGAGTTAAGGTATTCGAGTATAATTTGAATCACAACGAATACAAAGTCTTTCTTCTCGTATTGAAGGACCAAGATCAGAGACGACAAGGTCGCCATTTGAGCGTGGTAAACACACTCATTGCACTCGTCCGCGCGTCAACGTCTGAACTAAGCCTTCCGTGACCAGATGATGGCTCTTCTGCCACTCGGTGATCTTTCACCCTCATTTGCACAAGCCACACCGGTGCGCAATAAACACGCACTACGGAGCAGAAGATCGTCCTCTCTATTCCCGCACAGCTGCCACGAAGCATCGTACGCAAGAAGCGCTACAGCGGACCGGTACCGGCCTTCTAAAAGAAATCTGGCTATTGTCATTGTATTCCTGCATACATGTATTCCTGCATTGTATTCCGTCACACACACAATTAATCTACACGGACAAAACAATGAGAACACCGGCGTGCCTACTGTACCAACCTGCTGAGCAGGTGCCCGCGGCCACGATTCATCCGAGTCGGCTCTTCGTAAATAGCGCCAGAGAGAAGCCGTATGGCCGCCATGATTCTGCAGGTGGTAAATTACAACGCGGAGCGTTTCTCTTTGCAGAAAGAGACGTGAAGCCTCAATGTCGAACGCGCCCGAAGAGACTTGCCAAGAGCAATACCGGCACCGATTCATCTAATGTTAATAATGAATAAATTACCGAGGAGCAGATATTTCAAAACAAGACGTTCACCGCACCGCTGTCCAGCTCAATCGCATCAAGATGGCAAGTTGTTTGGGGGTTTCTGTTACATTTTCTTTGAACTTTCGCATGTGAATTTTTGGGGTTTGCGGCACATTTTGCCTCGTACCTCGTGCGAAGACAGCTCTGACAGCGATTCTCTACCGTCTGCCTCCAGCGTGGACACGGATTTCAATCCGTTAATGGGAAACGTTTCAAACCAACTTCACCCGGCAGGACGGAGGGAAGAGCAAGGATTACTCCGCAACTGCTCCCAGGAAATGGTTGAAGTCGGTGCCCGAGCTGGAGGCAGATGACACAGAATGGCGGTCAGGAGGCCGGTGGGAGGCATCTTCTGTGACGTAAATAAGAATTATATATAAATAAAAATAATAAGATTTAAAATTGGGTGGAAAAGCTGCAAAATGTGTTATAGCATGTCTGCTTCCAGTTTCAGGTCCAGGAACTCAGCGAGTTTTAGGAACCGGTGCTGGATGAATCACTTGAAAGTCCCCCCTACCTATCCCCTAATCATGGTCCTAAAATACATGTCCCCAAAATCATGGCCGTTACCTATCCTATATATCCTCCAAACCATGGCTTTAACCTACATATCCCTCAAAACATGGCCATAACCCACATGCCCCCCAAATCCTGGCCAGAACCTACATATCCCCAAAATCATTGTCCTAACCTAGATATCCCCTCATACCCTGGCCCTACCCTACAAGTCCCTCAAATCCTGGCCCTACCCTACAGATCCCCCATACCCTGGCCCTACCCTACAGATCCCCATACCCTGGCCCTACCCTACAGATCCCCATACCCTGGCCCTATCCTACAAGTCCCTCAAACCCTGGCCCTATCCTACAGATCCCCCATACCCTGGCCCTATCCTACAGAACCCCCATACCCTGGCCCTACCCTACAGATCCCCATACCCTGGCCCTACCCTACAGATCCCCATACCCTGGCCCTATCCTACAGAACCCCCATACCCTGGCCCTACCCTACAGATCCCCATACCCTGGCCCTATCCTACAAGTCCCTCAAACCCTGGCCCTATCCTACAGATCCCCCATACCCTGGCCCTACCCTACAGATCCCCATACCCTGGCCCCCTACCCTACAGATCCCCATACCCTGGCCCTACCCTACAGATCCCCATACCCTGGCCCTATCCTACAGATCCCCCATACCCTGACCCTATCCTACAGATCCCCCATACCCCCTGACCCTACCGATCCCCCATACCCTGGCCCTATCCTACAGATGCCCCCCATACCCTGGCCCTACCCTACAGATCCCCCCATACCCTGGCCCTACCCTACAGATCCCCCATACCCTGGCCCTACCCTACAGATCCCCCATACCCTGGCCCTATCCTACAGATCCCCCCCATACCATGGCCCTATCCTACAGATCCCCCATACCCTGGCCCTATCCTACAGATCCCCCATACCCTGGCCCTATCCTACAGTTCCCCCATACCCTGGCCCTATCCGACAGATCCCCCCCATACCATGGCCCTATCCTACAGATCCCCCCATACCCTGGCCTAATAACCTACAAGTCCCTCAAATCCTGGCCTAATAACCTACATGCCCCCAAATGACCCTAACCTACATATCCCCCGTATAAGTAAGGTGGCAGTGGGCGCAGCAGTAGCAGTATTACCAGGCTGGGTGCCTGCGATACATTGTATCAGGTTAATAATAAACCGATATAAATAGAGCGCAGGAAAAGCCACCGGGTCCAGTTCAGCGGCTTCCTGAGTAGGACACCATTACTCTTCCTCTCTCCATGTGACCTCTTTTCTCGACATTCAGTTCTTAACCGCAAACGATCGCATGGGACCTCCTGCGCTCCTGCCATCGTCTTCTGCGCTCACTTCTGCCTGACCTCTTATTTCTCAGCAAATCCCAGCAGACACCAATCATGCACGTATTGCTCTCGCCTGCACCGCCGGCGTGAGAAATGAAGCGTCTCGCTCTTCTGCAGTTCAGCATCCCGGACGCGAGAAGAGCTGAATGCGCAGCACTTTGCAGAACGCCTTATTACGAGCCGATTCTGCAGGCCCAGCGCTGGCCATTAATTCCCACCGCAAAACAATTACCGGGAGAAATAAAATAAAAAACGCCGTGCAATCAGCCGGATGGGCCACTTAGACCCAGGGACGCGGGATCTGGGGTAATGGCGGGACGCTGAAGGGATTTCACTATTGCTCTTTAAATTACATTCTCCATTACACCCCGAGCATCCGGTGCGCCAGCAGATTGCCGGAGCTGGTAAATCGAGAATCCTCTGGGCCCCGGCTGCCATTAGCATTAACTCGCCCCGTAATGAACTGGCGACAACTCCCCGTTACCCTATTAAGGAAAAGGAGTCGGCTTTTCTGCTCATCGATTTTTAATCATTTTAGTTCCATTTGCATTAACGATTATTTTACCCAAAGCCGAGCGTCGGAAAGTGACAGACAGCGGACCCGGAGCGAGAGGCTTCGCACAGAGAGACCCGGAGCGAGAGGCTTCACACAGAGGGACCTGGAGCGAGAGGCTTCACACAGAGGGACCCGGAGCGAGAGGCTTCACAGAGAGGGACCCGGAGCGAGAGGCTTCGCACAGAGGGACCCGGAGGGAGAGGCTCGCACAGAGGGACCTGGAGCGAGAGGCTTCGCACAGAGGGACCTGGAGCGAGAGGCTTCGCACAGAGGGACCCGGAGCGAGAGGCTTCGCACAGAGGGACCTGGAGCGAGAGGCTTCACACAGAGGGACCCGGAGCGAGAGGCTTCACAGAGAGGGACCCGGAGCGAGAGGCTTCGCACAGAGGGACCGGAGGGAGAGGCTCGCACAGAGGGACCCGGAGCGAGAGGCTTCGCACAGAGGGACCCGGAGGGAGAGGCTCGCACAGAGGGACCTGGAGCGAGAGGCTTCGCACAGAGGGACCTGGAGCGAGAGGCTTCGCACAGAGGGACCCGGAGCGAGAGGCTCCGCACAGAGGGACCTGGAGCGAGAGGCTTCGCACAGAGGGACCTGGAGCGAGAGGCTTCGCACAGAGGGACCCGGAGCGAGAGGCTCTGCACAGAGGGACCCGGAGCGAGAGGCTTCGCAGAGAGGGACCCGGAGCGAGAGACTGCACATAGAGGGACCCGGAGCAAGAGACTACACACAGAGGGACCCGGAGCGAGAGGCTTCGCACAGAGGGACCCGGAGCGAGAGGCTTCGCAGAGAGGGACCCGGAGCGAGAGACTGCACATAGAGGGACCCGGAGCAAGAGACTGCACACAGAGGGACCTGGAGCGAGAGACTACACACAGAGAGACCCGGAGCGAGAGGCTTCGCACAGAGAGACCCGGAGCGAGAGGCTTCGCACAGAGAGACCCGGAGCGAGAGGCTTTGCACAGAGGGACCCGCAGGGAGAGACTTTGTAGAGAGGGACTGCGATGGATGCTGTGAGAACCAGCGATTTCCCAAAATTTAGACGACACAAAAGAATATCTCATTCCCGTACATTATTTGCACAGATCTGCCCCCTCTTATATCACACAGTATTACAGAGAGCCCGGAGATATTACAGGCGCAGATCTGATTAATAGGGATGGGCCGAACACCCCCGTGTTCGGTTCGCATTCGAACTCTAACAATTTAAAAAGTTCGAATTCGAACGCGAACCCAATTTGAACTCAATGCAAGTCAATGGGACTCGAACGTTCGAATTTTAGAGTGCCCTCCAAGAGGGCATATATGCAAGATATTGGCCATAACAGGTGTAATGGGGGTCTGGGTAGTGCCCTGAGGGACAGGAAACAAGGAAAAATTTAAAAAAAAAAAGATTTTAAAGGAACAGTGATTTTTCCATGACCTAAAGGTTAAGAATAAAAATGAAAAATTTTCTTAAAATATTGTGCATAGGAGGTCCCCATAACCTGCCCGTGAAGTGGCGGATTTGTAGGATGTATAGAAACATTTAAAAAGAAAAAAAATGACATTTCAAATGACGGTAGAAACATAGAAACATAGAAAATGTCGGCAGATAAGAACCTTTCGGCCCATCTAGTCGCCCAATTACATGGATACTTTACCTGGATTTATCTTTTGTTTAGGATAGCCTTATGCCTATCCCATGCCTGCTTAAATTCAATTACTGTTTTGGCCTCTACCACTTCTACTGGAAGACTGTTCCATGTATCCACCACCCTCTCAGTAAAATAATGCTTCCTGATGTTACTTTTAAACCTTTGCCCCTCTAATCTAAGACTATGTCCTCTTGTTTTGCTACTTTGTTTCCTTTTAAATATACTCCCTTCCTCTACCTTGTGGATTCCCTTTACGTATTTAAATGTTTCTATCATATCTCCTCTGTCTCGTCTTTTTTCCAAGCTGTACATGTTAAGATCATTAAGCCTTTCCTGGTAACTTTTCTCCTTCAAGCCGTACACCATTTTAGTAGCCCTTCTCTGAACTCTCTCTAAGATGTCTATATCCTTCTGGAGATACGGTCTCCAGTACTGCACACAGTACTCCAAGTGAGGTCTCACCAGTGCTCTGTACAGTGGCATGAGCACTTCCCTTTTCCTACTGCTAATACCTCTCCCTACACAACCAAGCATTCTGCCAGCATTTCCAAGCATTCTGCTAGCATTTCCTGCTGCTCTATTACATTGACTACTTACCCTTAGATCCTCTGAAATAATAACCCCTAAATCCTTTCCTCAGATGTTGAGGTTAGGACTGTATCAAATATTCTATATTCAGCCCTTGGGTTTTTACGTCCCAGGTGCATTATCTTGCACTTATCCACATTAAAACTCAATTGCCACAACTCCGACCATTTTTTTAGTTTACCTAAATCATTTGTCATTTGGCTGATCCCTCCAGGAACGTCAACCCTGTTGCAAATCTTTGTGTCATCAGCAAAAAGACATACTTTTCCATTAATACCTTCTGCAATATCACTAATAAAAATATTAAAGAGAATGGGTCCAAGTACTGACCCCTGAGGTACCCCACTGGTAACAAGACCTTGCGCCGAATAAACTCCATTTACCACAACCCTCTGTTGCCTGTCACTCAGCCACTGCCTAATCCATTCAACAATATTGGAATCCAAGCTCAAAGATTGCAATTTATTGATAAGCTTCTATGCGGAACAGTATCAAAAGCCTTACTGAAATCTAAATAAGCAATGTCTACTGCACCACCTGTGTCTATTATTTTTGTTACCCAATCAAAAAAATCAATAAGATTAGTTTGGCATGATCTCCCTGAGGTAAACCCATGTTGTTTCTGATCCTGTAATATATGTGTTTTTAGATGTTCAACAATCCTTTCCTTTAACATGGTTTCCATTAATTTCCCCACTACTGACGTAAGACTAACTGGCCTATAGTTCCCCGATTCCTCCCTACTACCCTTCTTGTAAATGGGCACAACATTTGCTAATTTCCAGTCTTCTGGGACAACTCCCGTTAGCAAGGATTGGTTAAATAAATCTGTTAACGGTTTTGCTATTACATCACTGAGCGCTTTTAATAATTTAGGGTGGATTCCATCAGGCCCCATTGACTTATTTGTCTTTACTTTAGACAGCTGCTGTAGAACCTCCTCCTCTGTAAACTGATCTGTAAATGTCTCGTTAGTGTTTCCTCCTAACTGAGGTCCCTTTCCTTCCTTTTCTTCTGCAAAGACTGAACAAAAATATTCATTGAGGCAGTCAGCGAGACTTTTATCCTCTTCTACATACCTTCCTTCCTTTGTTTTTAATCTAACTAATCCTTGTTTTACTTTTCTTTTCTCGTTTATGTATCTAAAAAATGTTTTGTCCCCCTTTTTTACTGACTGAGCTATTTTCTCTGTCACGGTTTCCGGCAGGGGATCTGGAGCCCAGGTGCAGAGGCGGGAGAACAATCTCAGGATCGCAGTACAAAAGGAGTTTCCAATAATCGTAGTCGTGGTCAGAAGGGTGTTCAGGGTCAGGCGGCGAGACAGGGAAGGTCGAAGGATAAGCCAGGAACTGGTACACAGGTAGAACATGAATAAGCTTCTCAATTAGTAACCACTGGGAGCGATACAACGCTGAAGCGAGGACTGAGTGTGACAGGAGGACTTATATACGTGGTAAGGTTTATTTAGCCCCTCCTACGGATGTCTGTTCTCCAATTAGCTCAACCTGATGGGAGAGCCAATCAGAGCCCGAGTGTGTCTTGGTGCTGTTCCCCATCAGGTCCACCCAGGTTTGGGGTTCCTCCCCTTGGGCCTCCTCCACCAATCCGGGCCTCTGTATCCGCCCCTGTGACGTCAGACGCCGGGATCCGCCATGCCCCACGTGGAGACAGCGGGACCGCGGCGCTGACTCCGTCAGTGCGGGCATGGAGAGGGCCGCTATGGACTGGGCAGGGTCCCGGGGTGTCCCCAGCCCCTGAGCTACACGCCCGGGTCGCCGGCGAGATGGACCGCCAGAGCCAGCCCCTGCGAGAGGTGAGCCCCCCGGTCGGTGCCGCAACGCAGGGTGCCGTGACATTCTCTTCTGCGTGTGCTTTGGAAGCTCTTATAAATTGCTTTGCCTCTTTCTGCCTAATCTTATAGGTTTGCCTATCTTCTTCACTCTGAGTTGTTTTATAATTATTGAATGCTGTCTTTTTGTTCTTCACTATTTTGGCCACTTCTGCAGAGTACCACAGTGGTTTCTTCCCTTTTTTGTTTTTGCTAACAAGCCGAATGCAATTGCTTGTGGCCTTCAATAATGCTTCCTTTAAATAATCCCATTTCTCCTGGACTCCCTTTAAACTCCTCCAGTCTGATAATGACTCCTTCACACAAAATCTCATTGTAGAAAAATCTGTTTTTTTTAAAGTCTAAAACTTTTGTTTTTGTGTGGTGCGGCTCCATCCCTGTTCTTATATTAAACCATACTGACTGGTGATCACTAGATCCCAAATTTTCACCTACAACAACGTCCGATACCAAACCTCCATTTGTGAGTATTAAATCCAATATGGCCTCTTTACGGGTCGGCTCCTCAACTACTTGTGTTAAGAGATAATCCCAGTAGGGAGTTTAGAATATTTGTACTCCTGGTGCACCCAGCTGTTTTGGTTTTCCAGTTAACATCAGGAAGATTAACGTCCCCCATGATAATAACTTCCCCCTTCATTGCCATTTTGGCTATTTCCTCAAACAGCAGATTATCTAGCTCTTCTACTTGTCCAGGGGGTCTATAGATCACACCTACACGAGCTACTGTATGATTACCAAATGTTAGCGTAACCCAAACTGACTCTATGTTCACCTCGCTCACTTTTATTTGGTTCGTTTTTATGTTGTTTTTCACATACAGGGCCACTCCTCCTCCTTTCCTACCTTCTCTGTCTTTTCTATATAAAGAGTACCCCGGTATTGTTATGTCCCAGTTATTTTTATCACTGAACCATGTCTAAGTAACCGCCACTAAATCTACTTTTTCAGCCGCCATCATTGCCTCCAGTTCATTGATTTTATTAACTAAACTGCGAGCATTTATAGACACGACTCTGAGCTTGTCATTTTTTTCCCCGCATGTTGCTTGCACCCTCCGATTTAGTTTTGGGGGACAATCAGGCAGATTGTGGTTTTTTACCCTTTTGTCCCCCCCTCCTAGTTTAAATATTTCTTTGTGAAACCTTTGAACTTCTCACTGAGAACATATGTTCCCCTATGAATAAGATGCAAACCATCTTTTTTATACAGTTCCTTTCTGCTCCAATTAGAGCTATCATGGGACACAAAGCCAAATCCTTGCTCCCGACACCATTCCCGAAGCCACAAATTAAATTCCCTATTGCGCATCTGCCTATCCTGAATGTTATGCACAGGCAAAACTTCAGAGAATGACACAGTGGACGCAATCTGCTGTATTTCACCTCCAAGAACACAAAATCTTCCTTAATCTCAGAAACCTCATTGCTAGCCAAGTCATTTGTCCCTAGATGGACTAGAACGTCCACTTCCCCTTGCTGCTTTGCCTGTTTGACAATATTGAGAATACGTCTCTTGTCTCTACGAGCAGTAGACCCAGGAAGATATCTCACCAAACCACTACTCTCCAGCTCAACACCTCTGATAGAATCACCCAGCAAAAATTGCCTTCTATCATGTCCCACCTTTTCCTTTTTGTTCTTGGTTGCAGTCCTGCATACCTTAGGCATAGGGGATGGTGGTTCCTCAACTATGGTGTCTGAGCCTACTTCCGTCTCACCACTACACTCTGAAAGTGCCTCAAAAGAATTAAGAAGAGCCACAGACTGTGGGACATGTTTTCTATCCACAACTCTAAGTCTACCAGATCCTACAGTAGTCCATCTGCCGCTCCTAGGAGGCCTCTGTGGCAGTGGCTTTGTAACAGTCATAGCCATAGCCTGAGTTTGTCTAACAGATAATTTACAAATCTCAGACTTCAAACAGGCAATTTCCTGCTGCAATAAAGAGAGCTGCCTACATATCAGGCACACTCCAAACCTCCAAAAATTGGTTCTAAAAACAAATGCATGACAGCTCTTACACTGGACCAAGCCTGCCATTATAAAAAGAATGGATATAAACCAACAAATCTTACCTTTTTGTAGGTTTTCTACCTCCTGTCTAACCTCAGACTACTCCAGAGTATCTCCAGAAGATCTCTAAGTGCTCACTTTGAAGGCTTCACTTAGAAGGCTTCACACAAGCTCTTATTAGACAAGCTAATATTCCCCAGGCTTTATATAGTCACCTAAGAACACCTCCCCCAGCAAGGCGTGGACAAGTTTAACCACCTTAGCAAATAGCACCCAATTGATTCCAATTCTATGCTAATCACTAAGAGGAATGAGTCACCAGCCTAACCTAATTTACACACCAGACCTAACTTAAAACCTTAAAATGAATAGAAAAGATCTGTTTGAAACAAAAATCAAAATCACTCACCAGAAGATCACCAGAAGATCTCTAAGTGCTCACTTTGAAGGCTTCACTTAGAAGGCTTCACACAAGCTCTTATTGTAAATGGTTTTCCTTTAATCTATTCATAAACAACTGCTTGGGGCGGCAGCCCGTATGAAAAGAAGAGATGTTTTAGGACACGCAGAACAAGTTTAGTGATCTTTTGGCTAAATTATGGTGCCGCCTATGCAGGCTTTGGATGAAAGTAACAATAGGTGGTTTAACCACTTGAATGCTAAGGACGCGCTCAGCGCGTCCTCAGCATTCCCGCTGGTGTGCTGAGGACGCGCTGAGCGCGTCCTCACATTGGGGTCAGTGTTCGGCCGGGTTCCGGCCGATCGCTGGCCCCTCCGGTGCGGGTTGACATCCTGGATGTCAGCCGCGCATCCGGACCAGCAGCCGCCAGCATTAGGTGTCATCGCGGGGGCGCGATGACACCTAATTCAGGCGCCCCCCGCATGTGCGGAGGAGGCGCCTGAAAGGGAGGGGGGGGAGGTCCTTCGGACCTCTCTCCCTCCCGATCGGCGGTGCACAGGGGGTTAACCCAGGCATCATTTGGAAGGGCACAGCCTGCCCTTCCAAATGATGCCTGGCATTAACCCCTGGGGAGCTGGATCGCGAATCGGCGCTGAAAAGCGCCGGTTCGCGATCCTTTCCCGGAGCTGGCCGACATCTTGGATGTCGGCCAAGCCTCCGGAACTCCCCCAGAGGACTGGCGTCATCGTGCGTAGCACGATGACACCAGTCCTAGACTTAACCCCTAACTGCCACCAACTGTGGAGATAGGGAGTTCCAATGAACTCCCTATCTCCCGATCCGTGGCAGTTAGGGGTTAAATTTTGGTATCGTTGGATCGGCCAGAGCATGGCCGTTCCAACGATACCAAACACTACAGTGAAAAATTTTGTAAAAAAAAAAAAAAAGAAAAAAAAAAAGAAAAAAAATTAAAAAAAAAAATTAAAACACTTTTTTTTTTTTTTTTTGGGTTTGTTAATGCAGCAATATTGTTCCCATTTCAATTATAATGTGAACAATGATGCTGCACTAACGATTTTTGTATGCGGTGCGTTTGTTAAAAATAGTGTCATTTTCCCCAAAAAAAAATGTAACGAGACCCCATCTCTAATTTTTTTAACAAGCGCACCCCATACAAAATATAACCGCAATTGCTCGCATGTTAAAATGTGGAAAAAAACACTTTACACATTGTAAATTATTGAAAATACATATTTTATTGCATTTTTTGTTATAATATACAGACATGACATAACGTATACATATAATAATGACATATTATGAATCTACCGAGTCTGACGGAAAGAACGATATATAATATGTCTGGGTCATATACTAAAATAAGCCTTCAAAACACGTTTAAACATGATGCGCAAAACAGGTAAAAATGACCTCAGCATAGGGGCGGGAAAAGCCTCAGCAGCGAAAGGGTTAAAATTGGGCCTTTAGTGTCAACAACAGTGCCTTCACACCGTCCGTAACCCCTCTGAGCTATTGTGGATTCTGTGGAAGAGTGCAGTGGTGGAGGTTTTGGGAATGCAGAAGAGATCCCTGATCTATTCAGTTACATCAGCATCAGGGGAGTGATAGCTGCTGATCCAGGACTGATTCATTTAATTTTTATAAATGTCAGCCGGTCTACAGAGTCGGTGGACAGACGTACTCTTTTGTCTGTGACAAAACCTCCAGCGGCACTGAACGTCCTTTCAGAAATTCGCTGGATGAATGGCAACCTAGTAGCTCCATAGCATATTGGCCAAGTTCTGGCCAGTGATCCAATCTCAACACCCAGTAAACCAGCGGATAATCTGCTGTAAAGGTATAATGGTCTGCCCTTGTCCCTTGGTAGTCCTGCACCATATGGCGAAGACGCTGGCAATGGGTGCCTATATTTGACATACCTGGGCGTCGTGGACAAAAAAAATTGGAAAAGGCATCAGTCAAGTGGCCCCCTTCACCGCTCTTCCTCTGATCAACCGCAGCCTCAGAAGCACCTGTGTCGCTTTAGAGCATCCTCAAGTTGTTTCATCCTGTCCTCCCTCTGTGAGGGCAGGATGAGCTCTGCAACCTTACCCTTGTATCGTGGATCAAGAAGGGTTGCCAACCAGTAATGATCCCTCTCCTTGATAGCACGAATCCTGGGGTCCTTTAGCAGGCTTTGCATGATAAGGGAGCCCATGCAGCGTAGGTTGGAGGTGGCATTAGCTTCTGAGTCTTCCTGTTCGCTGAGAATGACCCTATCATGCACTACCTCCTCCCAGCCACGTACTAGTCCTTGGGTTTCTGGGGACACAAAACCCTCCCTTGAGGAATCCCCACCTTCAATGCCCCCACAACTTAAATATTCCTTCTCCTCCTCATCCTCCTCCTGTCTGATCTGAGCACCCGCAGGAATGCTTTCTGCGTAAAGACTGGGGCCTTGAGAGCTACGGAAGTCCTCCTCTTCCTCCCACTGCTCTGCCTCTAGTGCCACATCTATAATTCACCGCAGAGTGCGCTCCAGCAGGAACACTAAAGGAATTGTGTCATTGTTGCATGCACTGTCCCTGCTCACCATCCTTGTTGCCTCCTCAAATGGTGACAGTACAGTGCATGCATCCTTGATCATCAGCCACTGCGGGGGGGAACCAAGTTGACCTGAACCTGTCCTTGTGCCATACTCCCACAGGTACTCATTAATGGCCCTCTGCTGCTTGTGCAGACACTGCAGCATTGCCAATGTCGAATTCCACCTGGTGAGCATGTCACAGATCAGATGGTTTGTGGGAAGGTGGAATTCTCTTTGAATTTATGCCAGGCGAACACTTGCTGGGAATGACCGTCTGAAGTGGCTGCAGACTTTTATGGTCTGGCTGAGAAGCTCTGCCAGCCCTGGGTACCTGGTTAGGAAACACTGTACCACCATATTTAGGATGTGTGCTAGGCATGGTACATGCGTCAACTTACCCAGGCGTAGGGCGGAAAGAAGGTTGCTGCCATTATCACAGACGACCATTCCCAGCTCAAGCTGGCGTGGTGTTAACCATCTCTGCGCCTGCCCCTGCAAAGCTGACAGAATTTCTGGCCCGGTGTGGCTCCTGTCCCCTAAACAAAGCAGCTCAAGCACAGTATGGCATCTTTATGCTTGAGCCATTGCGTAGCCCCTGCCACGCGTCGGTTTAACTGCCACTTCGCCAGAGACAGATAAGAAGGAAGAGGAAGAGGTGGTGGAGCAGACAGACCTCATATAAGCAGCTTTCTGGAGGCGTGGTGGATGAGCAAGCTCCAGGACAGAGCCCTGTCCTGCATCACTCCCAGCTGCAAGCATAGTTACCCAGTGTGCCGTGAAGGAAATGTAACGGGCCCTGTCCATGCTTGCTGGACCACGTGTCTAAAGTCATGTGCACCTTGCTCCTGACTGCCTTTGCCAATGACTCCATAACATTGTCTTCCACGTGCTGGTATAGTGCAGGAATGGCCTTCCGTGAAAAGAACTGGTGTTTTGGAACCTGCCACTGTAGTACAGCACATTCGGCAAATTCACGGAAGGAGGCAGAGTCCACCAGCTGGAAAGGTAGCAGCTGTAATGCGAGTAATTTTGCCAAGCTGGCATTTAGACGCTGTGCAAGGGGATGGTTGGGACTATATTTTTTCTTATGCTGCAGCAGCTGGGGCAACGAAATCTGACTGCGTAAATCTGCAGCTGATGGGATGCTGTCACATTCTGAGGAAAGACCTGGTACACCCATTAATGTAGCATCATCCCTGTCAGTGGAGGTTGTAGACAATGACATGGCAGGACATATAGTGGGGTTAGAGACAGATGAGGAGGAGGACCTATGCAAAGTGTTGTGCCAACGGGATGCGTGGCAGGTGGTCATATGTCGCATCAAGCACGTGGTACCCTAGCGTCTGATGTTTTTCCCACGCTTGATCCTCTTCAGACATAGCTTACAAATAGCAACTGTGCAGTCTGCTGCACATGTGAAGTAGAACTCCCAGACAGCAGAGTTCCTGGATGTGTGCTTTGAGACAACAGCTCTCTGCACCTGAGCAACTCTGACTTCTGATGCCTTGGACTGGCTACGGTTGCTCATAGAGGACGTTATGCCTCGTTTTTGTTGTGCCTCCTCCTCCTCACTTGACTCCTCTGTTCGATCAGGCACCCAGGTGTCAGTGACCTAATCATCGTCATCACCCCCTATCTCCTCGTCACTGGAGTCAACCTGGCAGTATGCTGCAGCTGCTGGGGGAAGATGAGTGCCAGCTCTTTGTGTGTCACCGGCACCCCCTTCCTCTAGGCTGATTATACTCCCTTCTTCAACCTCAGAGTTTGAATCAGAGCACTGGAGTTGCTGCGCATCCTCAAGCAGCATGTCACTGTCATTGTAGTCAAACAATTCAGCGGACTCCTCCGTGTATGATGGTGAGGCTACGGCAGGAATAGCTCTGGACATGGAGGCTGAATTAGATGCTTTGGCAGCTGAGGTGGACTGTAAACCACTACAAGCTTGGCTGGCAGAGGACTCGGAGGATGAGGATGGCCTGGTTAGCCAATCCACCAAATCCTCTGTATGTTGCTGCTGCAAAGAGCGCCAGCACCAGTTAGAAAGGACAAGTGTGCCCCTGCAGAGGATGCACCATGTCCACAACGACCAGGGGCACAGCCTTCAGACACAGAGGCTGCTTGCCCTCTTATCTGTGTCTGGAAGCATCTTCCTGTCCTTTTTGGTCTTTCTGACGTGGTGAGTGATATATAGATTGGAGATATGCAGGACTCTGATTCAACTGTGTTATCTAGATAAAAGATATTCAGAACTCTGCTATAAGTCAGCGATTTCACTGATATATTTCCTGCAAGGCTGCCAATGTCCTCTACTATCTCTATGATTCACTTCCTCTCCTGCAAGCTGCAACACCCTGATAGCTGGCAACAAGACCCACATTCAACTCTGAATAGATAAATATGAACTCTGATTCAACTGTGGTATTCTAGGGTATCTAGAATTAAAGATATACAGATTTTCCCGAACTCTGCTATAACTCAGTGATACACCCTGATAGCTGGCAACAAGACCCAGATTCAACTCTAAATAGATAAAGATGAACTCTGATTCAACTGTGGTATGATATTTCATAGCCAGGCTGCCAGTTCCCTATTTGCCACTGCCAGCGTGTCCCTGCAAATCCAACAAGCTCCTCTCCTCTCTGATTCACTCCTGCAACACACACGCTAGGGCTGCAGGGAAGCCTTATATAGTGTGCTGCAGGACTTAGCTCTGTGAGCCCATGATTGGGCAAAATTTGCCCAATCAGGACTCTGAGCCCTGATTGGCATAGTCTGGCACCTGTCTTGCATCTGACCTGTGGTCAGGTGCAAGGCTGTAGCCAATTACAAGCTTCAGGCCAGGGCACAGTGCATTGTGGTCCATTGTGGTGCATTATGGGCATACACACGGAAATGTTCGGCGAACGGTCGAACAGCCAATGTTCGCATCGAACCGGCAGCCCATCCCTACTGATTAACCCTCTTTTATCCTGCAGTATTATATCGCAGAGAGAACCCCAAAATATCAGAGAGATACCTCCTGCTCCTTCTTAGATTAGATTATTACAGACTGAGAGCCTGGGATTCTTCAGGCACAGATCTCCTCCTATCACATTGTATTACATGTAACATTGAAAAGTGTTGTAAGTCAGGAGGGTCTTGTGGAAGACCCCACTCGTGATCAGTAGTCGGATGCATGACTCAGAGTTGCAGTAGGCGGCGCAGCAGCACTCGGCGGGTTTACCGCTGTCCTCTCGCGCGGTGATAAAGAAATGAGCTCCTGGAGCTGCAGTTGTTATGACAGGATAAATCTCAGAGGCAGCAATAAAATAGTTCTCAGTTCGCATTATCCGGCACCGGCTACTGACTACGCTCCGCGCCCCCCCCCCTCACCGCCAGTTCCTTTCAATGCAATTTTGCAAACTCTTAGCTCCAAAGGTCTAATAGGTTTTAAGCGTTCTCTGAAGACCCCGTCAAATCGGCGCTGTCTGCCACCGAGCAGTAACCAAATGAGACAAGGCAATTTATGACACCAGCTGTCTCTGTCAAAACTCAAACTCCCAAACAGGCTTTAGGAGGGCAAATTATCACTCACGGCAGCCTCCGCACGACACTCGTTGGCGACATGGCATGAAGATGACTGCAAGGGGAGGTGGCGGATTAAACGCGAGGTGTCCCCTGGTTAAGAGACGTGAAAGGACACACAGTGACAGAGCGTTTCTCGTCACCGATTAAATGGACGAGTTTTTTTATTTTGCAAGCAGCGAGATTTCCGACGCGGGAGATAAATTATTTATATCACCTTTCGCTGCCTCGGGGGGTGCATTCTTAATCTGAGGTGTCTCTTCCATCATTCTCTACATGTCCTTCCCTTCCCTCTTGTCATCCAGGGTCCTCCTACTCTTTCATTCCAGTCTTTTTGTTTTCTCCATCCCTTCTCCTCACCTTGCGCTCACCTTTAGCATTTTTCTAGACTTTGCTGTTCGTTGAAATGTAAGATATTACCCCCCCCCCTTTGTTTTTAAACCAGTCGTCCTAGGTTGCTCTTATAGCGCGAAATGGCCTCAACCCAAGATAATCCTTACGTTGAATTCCTCGCAGGCAACACAACCTCTTTCCCATTCAGGCTGCATCACCGTTTGTCCACGACGTATTGGTGGCAGTGGTGGGATCACTCGAGCATTGCTCGATGCATTTCCTCCTCCTGGTGATAATTTACCGGCGTGATATCTGGCCGGTGTTTGTCTTTCCTCCTCGTCTTTATTTTAAGAGTCCGTATACACAGCGGAGGAATGAAGATCCCCCCCCTTTGCCTTTTCTCTGCTGAATAAAGCTGGAATTTATTGTTCCTATTTTGGCAGTTTGACACATCATGTTTATTGCTGTGAGATGTATTATAAACAGCGCAACGATTTGTAAGTGATGTTCTCAAGAGCCCACTGCAAAGCGAGTGAGACGGCGGAGGAGTCTGCCTATTAGAATTTATTGTTAAAGCACCTATATATACTGCCGACTCGTACACGGGAGACAAGGCAGGAGGGGATGATCTGAAGGCAGAGACGCAGGAGATGGTGAGCCGGAATGGTGCCGGCAGGTGGTGACACCACGGGGCTCTATGTTTTAGAGGACCCAACAGGACAAACCATTACGTTTGCATTGTGTTATTTGCTCTCACTGGAAGAAATCTCCTGTCCTAGGTCTGGCCTCTCTCAGCCAAAGTTGTCCTCCTTGGGCTTTGGTCCGCTCCCACTGAACCTCAATAGCCGGGTTAGTTTCTGTTGTTCATCTGGAAGCCCCATGGATCTTCCCCTTTGCTCAGGCCTCGGTGATCACCGTTAACATAAACATAATAAAGAGCAAGACTGAGAGGGGGAGAGAAAAATAAATATTGGATATTATCTCCCCACAGATTGCATAAAAATTCTAATAAAATACAAAATTGACAAGCCTTTCACTCTTGACCTCAGGACATCTTCTGGTTCTGTAGATACCATGGAGGACTGGGTTTCTGCAACTGGTATTTAAGGTGGCTTGGTCTATCAAAACACGTGAGTTGAAAACGAAGGATGTCCTCATGAAGGCCAGAGAAAACCATAAGACAAGCTATGGACAGACATCAGAGGCTCTGAGCATGGATACGACTCGGCAGGGCATATAGAAGGTAAATCACAGCAAAACAAAGCAACGTTAACACCAATATTAGAGATCAAGAACCTTCTAGAGCAGTGGTTACCAACCGTGGTCCTCAGCTCCCCCTAACAGGCCAGGTTTTAAGGGTTACCTTGGGGCAATCCTGGCCTGTCAGGGCTACTTGAGGTAGGAACCACTGTTCTAGATAACTACTAGTGACCACTTGTGGACCAACTATGAGCACCATTCATTGAAGATCAACCAGAATTCCAAGAATCAAAACGCAATCTCTTGGTTACACATTGGGCGTTTGTCAAAATCCAAAACTGGATGAATTTTAATTATTAGGTCTTCAATTGGTAGAATTATCCTAGTGTGACGTTTGGGGGCCCACAGAGCACGTGCACAATGTCTTTCACAAACAAAACAGTTTTATTCACCCTTTCAGGGCAGTCAAAAAGGCAACATAATAAGTACACGCTTTGGTTCAGCGAAATTAAAGCAAAGTCCTGATCTCAGCACAAATAAACAGAGAAATAATAGTGGCTCACCAACGCCTTAAACCGTCCCAAACCTAGGGAATCCTTTCCCAGTATGTAGAAGCCTCTCCAGCAAGGCACAGCACGTCTCCTGCTTTTGGAACACAAACACACAGCTTCCACTGATTACTTTCCTTTTCCTGAAATCCCACCATCCTCTCTGGGAGCTGCTGGCTTTAAAACTCTTCCTGGACAGGAAGATTAACCCTGTGGTTGCCCTTAAAGGGTCCACAACCCAAATAGGGGTGAAACATATTGTCCATCACAGGACCCAGCCCTGCCGACCTCTACATATCCCCCCCCCCTCTGTCTCAACGCGGAGGTGTTTGAGGCAACAGTAGACAGCCCACAATGCATCCGGGACAGGGCATCAGCATTTTGGTGCTGTTTCCCAGGCCTGTGTTCCACCACAAAGTTAAACTCCTGGAGAGACAGGAACCACCTGGTAACCCTGGCATTAGCGTGGCGGTGCTGCCTCATCCAGGTCAATGGGGCATGGTCAGACACTAAACGGAACTTCCTGCCCAGCAGGAGTATCTCAAAGAATCCAAGGCCCACTTTATGGCCAAGCCTCTCTTTCCACCACAGCGTAGTTTTTCTCCGCTGCCGTCAGTTTCCTACTAAGAAAAACCACGGGGTGCTCTTCCCCATTGACTTCTTGGGATAGCACAGCCCCAAACCCTCACTTGAGGCATCCGTCTGTACAATGAACTCCCTCATGAAATCAGGGACTACCAGCACTGGTGCTGACAACGCATTTTTAAGCTTCTCGAAGGCATCTTCAGCATTGGCATTCCATGGAATCATCACTGACTTCCTACCTTTCGTCAGGTCAGTCAATGGTGCAGCAATAGAGGCAAAATTGGGGACAAACTGCCGGTAATACCCCACTATACCCAGAAAAGCACGAACCTGCTTTTTCGTGAGGGGGCGTGGCCAGTTCTGGATAGCCTCTACTTTGTTAAATTGTGGCTTTACCTGACCCCTGCCTACGACATATCCCAGGTACTTAGCTTCTCCATCCCTACCGCACTTTTCTCAGGGTTAACAGTAAAGCCCGCTTTTCTCAAACCGTCCAAAACTGTCTGAACCCGGGGAAGATGGGACTCCCAATCTGGACTGAAGATGACAATGTCATCCAGGTAGACCGAGGTATATCTCAGGTAGGGGCGGAGCACCCTATCCATCGCTCGTTGGAAGGTGGCCGGGGCTGAGTGTACCCAAAAGGCATCCGCTTATAATGAAAATGACCCTCTGGAGTGGAAAAAGCAGTCTTTTCTCTGGCTTCCTTAGTCAGGGGTATCTGCCAGCCCTTAGTAAGGTCCAGGGTGGTGATATAACGGGCCGGACCCAATTTCTCTATTAATTCATCCACCCTTGGCATGGGATACGCGTCAAATTTTGACACCTCGTTAAGTTTCCTGAAGTCATTGCAGAATCGCAGAGTGCCGTTGGGCTTCGGTACCAACACGATGGGGCTCGACCATTCACTCTGTGACTCCTCAATGACATCAAGCTGAAGCATTTTTTTAACCTCTTCAGAAACAGCCTTTCTATGGGCTTCTGGGATGCGGTACGGCTTTACCCGAACCTTTACATGGGGTTCCGTCACAATATCATGTTTAATCCCGGACGCGTGTCCCGGTAGTCCTGAAAACATGCCTTTGTTTCTTTGCAGAAACTCCTTAACTTCTTGGGTTTGGGGTTTGGACAGGGTGGCAGCAATGTGTACTGCGTCAACACCATCAGACTCTATACCCACCCCAACCATGGCGGACACTCTCGGTCTCTCCAGGGTTTTAAACAAATTTATGTGGTAGATCTGGTATGGTTTTCTTTTCCCAGGCTGATGCACTCGGTAGTTTACTTCCCCTACTTTTTCAACCCCTCATATGGTCCCTGCCACTTGGCTAGGAACCGACTTTCCACCGTGGGTATAAGTACTGCTACCCGGTCCCCCACCTGAAATTGCCGCAGCTTGGCTGACCGGTTGTACACCCTTTTCTGGGCCTCCTGAGCTTTCTGCAAATGTTCCTGTACCAAAGGCATCACTTTAGAAATTCTCTCTCTCATCTGAGAGATATGTTCAATGAGCGATTTGTGTGGAGAGGACTCACTTTCCCATGTCTCCTTTACCAAATCTAGCAATCCCCGGGGTCTGCGACCATACACCAGCTCAAAAGGTGAAAACCCCGTGGAGGCCTGAGGAACCTCTCGAATAGCAAACAGCAGTGCGGGACGCAAATGATCCCAGTCTCTTCCATCTCTCTGCACAACCCTTTTAAGCATCATTTTCAGAGTTTTGTTGAATCTTTCTACCAGACCATCCGTCTGAGGGTGATAAACAGATGTTCGCAACTGCTTGATTTGGAACAACTTGCACACATCTGCCATCACCCGGGACATAAATGGGGTTCCCTGGTCTGTCAAAATTTCCCTTGGCAGGCCAGTTCTCGAAAACATAAAAACAACTCCCGCGCAATGGCCTTTGATGTAGGGTTTCTTAAAGGAACCGCCTCTGGATACCTTGTGGCATAATCAGAACCACCAGGATATAGCGGTGTCCCCGAGCAGACTTCTCTAAGGGACCCACTATATCCATAGCGATGCGCTCAAAGGGCACCTCAATTATTGGCAGAGGCACCAAGGGGTTCCTATAATGGGGTGCTGGGGCAGTTAACTGGCAAACAGGGCAGGAGGAACAGTACCTCTTAACTGCGGCACCATCCCTGGCCAGTAAAACCGTCTGTTATCCGGGCCTCGGTTTTCTCAGCTCCCAGGTGACCACCTAGAGCATCATTGTGAGCCAGATCCAGCACAATTCTCTGGTAGGGCTGGGGTACTAGTAATTGTTCCACAATTTCTCCCCGAATTTCTGATACCGGTAGAACAGATCATTATTGACCGCAAAGTGAGGAAATATTTTCTCTGCATCTGGTGCTTGAGGTACCCCACTGACAACAGTTACCTGTTCGCGAGCATTTATCAACATCGGGTCACCCATTTGAGCCCTGCCAAATGCACCTCTGGACACATCTAAGTCAGGGTGTACTGGATAAGAAGAACCCTCCCTCATCCACCCCAAGTGTAATATCAACAGGGGACAATTCCTCTTCATCCTCTCCTACCATAACCGGCACGGGAGAGGATTCCCCTCCTTGGGTGTCAACTCAGGTTGAGGAGCTAGGACACTCACATCAGTTACAACATTCTTATTTTGAACACATTTGAGCAACTCCTCATCACAGTGTCCACAGTCATGGTTTGTGGGGGTGACCCTGAATTGTTCCCAGTTTCGATGGGCAGTTCAGTTTGTGCAAGCACCACAGTTCAGCAAACAAGGGCAGTCCCGTCCCACAATCACATCATGTATCAGAGTACTCACCACCCGACCTCTTGGGTGACCGAAGTGTTCCTGGCGGAAATGGTGACAGGGATCAGCGGATACTCCGAGTATCCCATGGATACAGACAACCCGGAGGGTTCTTTGTACTGGACCGAGCCTTCCGACTACCGGGCATGCACCAGGGTGACCATACTCCCAGAGTCCAGGAGAGCTTTGGCTGGGCGGTGATTCACACACAGTACATTCAAACTGACCCCCTCTAGGTCAAGGTGGGTAGTGCACGTTGTGAGGGTGTAGAAAGACACTCTCCGAGCGGATCCACACTCCATGGGCTCCTCCTGTAGCGGACACTGTGCCCGGGTATGGCCCCAGGCGCGACACCTCCAACACTGTATATCGCCAGCAGTTCGGGTAGCGACAGGCCTCTGCAGAACCGAGGAAGATGATTTTGGGGTGCTGGTTCCCGGATCCAGTGACGCTTCCCTCCGAGAACTGAAGCAGGCCTCACAGGCGGTGGCAAGACTGGTCCTCGACGACTGGTGGTCTGAGCAGGTCCTCCACCACGGTGTATCTCTCCACCATCTCGACTACCAGTGCTGCAGTCTTGGGGTCCCCATGGCTGACCCAGCGCTGTAGATCCTTTGGTAGAGACCTCAGGTAGTGGTCCATCACAACCCTTTCGACCATTTGCTCTCTAGTCAGGGTCTCTGGCTGCAACCACTTTTTAACCAGCTGTCCTAAGTCATGCATCTGGGACCGGGGTGGCTGGTCAGGGCAGTACTTCCAGCAGTGAACACGTTGAGCCCGGACAGCAACAGTTACCCAAGGCGGGCCAGAACCTCAGCTTTCAGCCGGTCATAATTCTTTGCATCTTCTAGTGGCAGGTCAAATATGCCTTTTGAGGGTCTCCTGTCAGAAACGGGGCAATGAGACCGGCCCATTGGTCTTGGGGCCACCCCTCTCTCTCAGCAGTCCTTTCAAACGTGGTAAGAAATGCTTCCACATCATCACTGGCAGACAGTTTTTGGAGGAAATGACTGGCCCTTATGGAGACATGGTTACCAGTAGTGACCACTGCTTGATCACGTCCAGGTGCAAGTTGCTGCATGGCCTCCCGCAGGGCATGATCTGCGTCTGTGTGGCTACCTGCTGTGCTGCAAGTTGTGCAGCCAGCAAATGGGTGCTTTCTTGTTGGGCAGCAACAGCCTGTGCCAGGGCTTGTTGCTGCTGAGCCATCGCCTCTTCATGGCGAGTCTGGGCCTGCACATTGACAAAGACCATCTGCTTAACGAGCTCCTCCATAGCTGTGGACTTCAGTGCAGCCTTAGCCCAGGACATGCAATCAGAACACTGTCCTTTAAAAATGTCAGTTTTTTTTTTTTCTTTTCACAAAAATTCCTCTTGCTTGGCGTGTGAGGGGTAGCACATTGCCCGCATTCGAAACACCAGTTGTGACGTTTGGGGGCCCACAGAGCACGTGCACAATGTCTTTCACAAACAAAACAGTTTTTCACCCTTTCAGGGCAGTCAAAAAGGCAACATAATAAGTACACGCTTTGGTTCAGCGAAATTAAAGCAAAGTCCTGATCTTCAGCACAAATAAACAGAGAAATAATAGTGGCTCACCAACGCTTTAAACCGTCCCAAACCTAGGGAATCCTTCCCCAGTATGTAGAAGCCTCTCCAGCAAGGCACAGCACGTCTCCTGCTTTTGGAACACAAACACACAGCTTCCACTGATTACTTTCCTTTTCCTGAAATCCCACCATCCTCTCTGGGAGCTGCTGGCTTTAAAACTCTTCCTGGACAGGAAGATTAACCCTGTGGTTGCCCTTAAAGGGTCCACAACCCAAATAGGGGTGAAACATATTGTCCATCCAGGACCCAGCCCTGCCGACCTCTACACTAGGTTTCAGATTTTCAATAAACAGAAGCACAAGAAACCGTGATTTGCCTACAAGAGCCGATTTGTGTGTCTTGTCTAGACGCAGACTTCAGTTTATAAACTAAGTTTATTTAGAGAACTGGTCTGTATCCATCAAGACAGATGTTGCAACTTCATCCCGGCAAGAGGCTCGGTATCATTTGAGATGCATCAAGGTGACAAAGATTCAACTGGGGACATCTGGGCCACAGGTAACAAGACAAAAAGAAAAAAAATGGCTCAATAATCCTTGATAAATGAAGGTGAAGTTGGCATTCTGATCTGGAGACGTGGAAGACGGATTGAAGCTTCGATCGATGACTGTTGGATATTCACGTAACTGGAGGACTTCACTGAAAGATAGACCGGGCGCAGATGGATCATTGACGGTGGAAAATTGAACCTTGAGTTTATACATTTACAGGAACCCAATATTTTATAAATTTAATACTGAGCCCTAGCACTTTCATAAAAACCAATCAAGCGGCATGATTTACCCCGGAGTTTACGATCATTGATTGGTCTTCGAGCTGAAAGCCGCGGGATGCGCTTTTCATTTCACAGGAGGGGTAAAGTCCTCTGGTTAAGTAAATAATGAATCCGTCGTCAGGGGGGGAAGATATGAGAACCTTTCACAAACCAGATTATATTTTTGGATTAACCCTCAGTATCCCGGCAGTCCAGGTGGAAGGCCAGACTTTTTCTTCCAGTCCTCCAAGTCAAGGTGTGGAGAGGTAACGCCTCAAATCTCCCCACTGTGTTCCGGCTACACAAAGAAACGAGAGGTTGCCATTGTTTTATGGCCAAATGGAAACCGCCGGTAGCCGACAGGTTAACGCTCCCATATAAATTTTATTCCTATTGATCTTGGCATTGTTTATTTCTTCGTTGATTTTTTTTTTGCCCGTTATTATCTATCGATTTGCTTTGAACACATTTCGAGAAAGAAATAAGGAAGGGGATACAGGCGGGTGGAAAAAGTGACTAAGGCTGTATGAGATTTATGACTGACCCCCCTATGTGATACAATATGAACAAAATTTACCACGATTGTCTGCCCGGTGAAACCCCTCGTGGGCTACAAAAAATAGGAATCAGGATTGTGAAACCCCTTTTATGAGATAATCTCTTAATATATCGAGATGCGAAATGGACTACGAGTGTGTAATGTAATTTCCCCTCACACGATGTAAACCCAAATCCTGTACGGTGATGGATAAAGACGTCTTTCTATCAGTCTATATCTATTACCATCTACCATTCCAATTTTTTAGGGTCCTCCATCCGGGCTGTCATCCGAATGCCCACGGCCTCCAAGACCCAAATTCAGACCTTGGAAGCAAAAGATCCGTCTCAAGCCCCGATACTCTCCGCGTGTCATGATGCCCATGATTTCCGGAGGGCGACACACATGGTGAAGACCGGGTCCTAGGGGAAATCCACATGGCGCTTGTCAGGCCTATTATGCCGACTACACCGGTGGTGCATAGCGATGACGCGGAATCCCAGAGTGATGTCCACACACCGCGTCAAATTGGCCTTCTGATAAATGAAGAGAGAGTGAGTCCTCTCTGTCAGAGGATAACTGTATATTCCTACATCTTTTATATTGCCTTGCTTTTTTCTGGATTTGTTTACCTTTTCCTGCTTTGGTGCTTCCCCGTGACCTTTTAGCTTAGCCCCGACCACACACCCTGGAAGAACCTAGCTGGTAACGAGCCCCGATTCTGACATCAACACCTGACGCCACAACCAAAGGTTTGTCCAATACTGTGTTTATTCAAATCCGGCTGATCTCTGTGCGTACGACGTACAGACCTACCATCGGCGCAGAGGCTCCCCTGCACAGAGGAACTTCACACTTTTACTATTTACTCCGCCGGTCTGTCCAAACGTCACTCTATCCTTGCCCTTTGTCTAATCTATAGCAGTCTGCCAGGAATCCGTCAATCTGTTGTTGTTGGTCTTTCTTGCCGTTGGTCCATCGACCTGCAGAATACACTCTTCTACAGTGGCAAGAAAAAGTATGTGAACCCTTTGGGATTACGTGGAGTTTTGCATGAATTGGTCATAAAATGTGCTCTGATCTTCATCTAAGTCACAACAATTTGAAAAACACAGTCTGCTTAAAATAATACAACACAAACATTATATGTTTTCATGTGCTTATTGAACATAACATGTAAACATTCACAGTGCAGGGTGGAAAAAGTATGTGAACCCCTAGCCTAATGACTTCTCCAAGAGCTAATTGGATCCAGGAGTGAGCCAACCTTGAGTCCAATCAGTGTGATATTATTGGATGTGTTGCTGAAAGCTGTCCTGCCCTTTAAAAACACACACCAGTTTTGGGTTTACTAGTTTCAAGAAGCACTGCCTGATGTCAACCATGCCTCGCAGAAAAGAGCTCTCAGAAGACCTACGATCAAGAATTGTTGACTTGCATGAAGCTGGAAAGGGTTACAAAAGTATCTCCAAAAGCCTTGATGTTCATGTGTCCACGGTAAGACAGACTATCTACAAATGGAGAAAGTTCAGCATTGTTGCTACTCTCCCTAGGCGTGGTCGTCCTGTAAAGATGACTGCAAGAGCACAGCGCAGAATGCTTAATGAGGTAAAGAAGAATCCTAGAGTGTCAGCTAAAGACTTACAGAAATCTCTGGCACATGCTAACATTTTTGTTGACACATCTACAATAAGGAAAACATTAAACAAGAATGGAGTACATGGGAGGACACCACGGAGGAAGCCATTGCTGTCCAAAAAGAATATTGCAGCACGTTTGAAGTTTGCAAAAGAGCACCTGGATGTTCCACAGCACTACTGGCAAAATATTCTGTGGACAGATGAAACCAAAATTGAGTTGTTTCGAAAAAACACACAACACTATGTGTGGAGAAAAACAGGCACAGCGCACCAACATCAAAACCTCATCCCCACTATAAAACATGGCGGAGGGAGCATCATGGTTTGGGGCTGCTTTGCTGCCTCAGGGCCTGGACGGATTGTTGTCATTGATGGAAAAATGAATTCCAGAGTTTATCAAGACATTTTGCAGGAAAACGTAAGACCATCTGTGCACCAACTGAAGCTCCGCAGAGGATGGGTGATGCAACAGGACAATGACCCAAAGCATACAAGTAATTCAACAAAAGAATGGCTTCAACAAAACAAAATACGCCTTCTGGAGTGGCCCAGTCAGAGTCCTGACCTCAACCCGATTGAAATGCTGTGGCATGACCTTAAGAGAGCGATTCACACCAGACATCCCAAGAATATTGCTACACTGAAACCGTTTTGTGAAGAGGTGTGGTCCAAAATTACTCCAGATCGTTGTGCAGGTCTGATCTGCAACTACAGGAAACGTTTGGTTGAGGTTATTGCTGCCAAAGGAGGGTCAACCAGTTATTAAGTCCAAAGGTTCACATACTTTTTCCACCCTGCACTGTGAATGTTAACATGTTCTGTTCAATAAAAACATGAAAACATATGTTTGTGTTGTATTATTTTAAGCAGACTGTGTTTTTCAAATTGTTGTGACTTAGATGAAGATCAGAGCACATTTTATGACCATTTCATGCAAAACTCCATGTAATCCCAAAGAGTTCACATACTTTGTGCTGATGAGGAATTTGTTGTTAGTTGCAAAGTCGTGTCTGACCCATCACGACACCATGGACAACGTTCCTCCAGGCCTTCCTGTCCTCTACCATCTTCAAGAGTCCATTTAAGTTCAAGCCTACTGCTTCAGTGACTCCATCCAGCCACCTCATTCTCAATCGTCCCCTTCTTATTTTGCCCTCAATCTTTCCCAACATTAGGCTCTTCTCCAGTGAGTCCTTCCTTCTCATTAGGTGGCCAAAGTATAGGAGTTTCATCTTCAGGATCTGACCTTCTAAAGAGCAGTCAGGGTTCATCTCCCCTAGGACTGACCGATTTGATCGCCGTGCAGTCCATGGGACTGGCAGGAATACACACACACAGAATTTGCACAGCCGTCGCCTGCGTGCGACATTAGCGCACGATGTTACGTACTTGGGGAACATTAGAATTCCGGGATAGACATGGCACCTGATCGGTTGGATACATGCAAATCGCGCCGATCAATCAGTGTTATTTCCCTGGTAAAAAGCCAGCTTTATCTTTGCCGCCTCCGAAGGAGTAAAAAAAAGCCTAATGGCTTCTGGAAAATAGTGCTCTTCAAAGCGTCATTATTCATTGTATAACATGACAGGGAGAAGCAACAATACTTTTTAGAGATAATTGATCAACGCACTCCATCGTCCAGAGAAGAGGGTGATAAATTGTTTCGATCAGGCAGATTGGTTGCTACATAAAACTTCATCCCGGAGCTTCCGTTCTGGACCGGCTCTGCCCGGCGTAGCGAATTATCCCGAGGACGACGGCAAAACAAGGCACCATATGGGCACCAAACTGGGTCAAGCAGGTCTTAACGGCGATGATCTTCTGCACTGACGGAAGCAGAGCAAAATGCCGATGGAGCGCAGAGCTCCGGGCTCTAATGGCGGTTTATTTCAGAATCTCCTACTCCGTATCTGCCGTCCTTTTTTATATATATTTATTTTTTAAAACCCGTAATGTCCCAGCTCGGCCTCTGGCGGGAAACAAATAGGCCAGATTTATATGGTTCCTCCAGCCTTGAGCCGCCGCGCGTCTGGCTCTCTCTCCACTCTCCGTCTTATCACGCCGTAACGCGACCTGCACCTTAAGCAGCGCCTTTAAATTACTGCCGTGGACAAATAAATATTGCGCTAGTGAAGGTGGGAGCTTTTGTAGCGAGAAATGATGTGTAATTTTCAGAAATGTTCACAGTGCATCAAATCATCGGGCTGTGGCAGGCTCGGAGAGAGATGACGGATAGATAGCGGAGCCGGCCGCAGCCGGAGCCCGCGCTGTATCTCTCTCCCTTTCTTCCTCCCGCGGATAGAAATGAAATCACGAGATGAATTTCAGGAGAACTGCAGGATATTATGAGCTTCTCATATTGGATCCTCGTCCGTACAAGAGGAGAGGGGACATGGGGGTCTGAAGCTCTGCTCGTCATTAAAGTGAAATCATATTAGGCGAGAAGCGCCGCACCATCCGGCCCTCGCGTTACACGCAGGGTTAGACAGCCGGCAAAAATTTCCGCAATATGCACTTTACATATAATCGCGCGCGCGTAGCCAGGGAGAAGGATTATAATGTCCCCGGGAAAAAAAGAACTGTATATATGTGGGGGTTTACGGATGCAGCTCATGTATAAATGTAATGAAAAATAAAAAACACACACTCACACGCACAAAAACACATTATAAAGCCCATCGGTTATTATTAAGCTCAACAATGCGCCAGGACGGAGGTTTTAATGAATCCTTAAAAAGAGGAAGAGAGTAAAATCGCATATTTCGAGGGCTGCGCCGAGATGTTGGATCTTCTGCCGTCCAAAGAAATCTGCTTTCTCAGCACATTGGTAAAAAATAAATAAAGTGAAAAGAATAAAATATATAAAATAATTAAAAAGAAGCCGAATGATGATTAATACTTTTATTCGTTTTTAAGTCTTTAATGCTTTTCTGGTTTCTTTGATTCTTAATATTTATGAATTTTAGGTTTCTTATTTAGATATTGTAACATAGATTGGAAATCAGTGAAGAACATTCTAAGAGTCAATGAAAGATTCTTAAAATGTTCCATGGATCCACAGGCTCTTCAGACGAACAGACCATTCGGCGGAGGAGGAGCACAGCATGATTTATCAGCGACAAAGTGTCAACTGTAACCATGACGCCGTTTTAAATTTAAGGTGTTTAAGACAAGGATTGAGTCGCTCTCCATTTCTCTTCTTCGCTTTCACTGGGTTTGCCAAACGAGATTTATTTGAGTGAACATTGAGGAGAACCTGACAGCTGTATTTTGTGGTTCGTGATGACTTAAGACGATGGTAATGAAGACGATAGTCTTCAGAACTTGAACATTGGTCCATACGCTGCAAGCCAAGGACCAGCTGGTCCATACGGTGCAAGCCGAGGCCAGCTAGTCCATACGGCAGAAGCCGAGGCCAGCTGGTCCATACGGCGCACGCCGAGGGCCAGCTGGTCCATACGGTGCACGCCGAGGGCCAGCTGGTCCATACGGTGCACGCCGAGGGCCAGCTGGTCCATACGGTGCACGCCGAGGGCCAGCTGGTCCATACGGTGCACGCCAAGGGCCAGCTGGTCCATACGGTGCACGCCGAGGGCCAGCTGGTCCATACGGTGCACGCCGAGGGCCAGCTGGTCCATACGGTGCACGCCGAGGGCCAGCTGGTCCATATGGTGCAAGCCGAGGACAGCTGGCCCATGCGGTGCAAGCCGAGGCCAGCTGGTCCATACAGTAAGCAACCAATGAAGACCTAGAAGACCTGAGGAATCACTATAGGGTATATCATCTTATAGTCTCCATTCAGAGCTCTCGTAACTTGCTCATTACAGGTCTTCACGTATCCAACATGAACCCACTACGCATTGTGCCAAAAAGGATTTAAGCTACAACTCTCTGAAAAGGCCAATCTAAAGCCGTAACGACTGTCCTGCTGTCTTGATAGAATTGCTGTGTCTTTCTAGAGGAAAAGACATTCTTAACAGGTCACATCTGGCCGCTCTTTTGTGGTGGAAACCGGTCAATTATCATGCTTTATTAGGAAGCATGAAGGGGACTCACTGGAGAACACACCACTTACGCCATTACATGTTCTTGTTTACTTTACAGATGTGCCTAACGTGAACAATGCAGGATCCTCATTAGCAGCTTCTTCCCAACAACTTCCATGGACCATTTGCTTAACCTAGATAGACCTCTTCCAGTTAAATCTTGATCTCTTGGCTCATGTTTGAAGGACATCTCAATCTAGGCCTGGAGAGATCTAGCAGCCCTCAAACCAATAGCAACAGTAAGAGGATGAAAGGTCCTGTTTGGTCTCCAGCATTGAACACCAACCACCGACCAAAAAAGAGACACTTCTGTTTTTGGGTACCAGCCAGAATTGTGGCCATGAAGACGACTTTTTGAAAGAACGCAAGACACCTACCCACCTGATATCTGTCGGAACACCTGCAGAAATGGGGATATTTGGGCATGCATCATTTGTCTTCTTTCATCAAGAAACAAAGGGGACCAGGAATGGCCGAGAGATTACAGCCACTTCCTGGAGATGAAGCGTCCCTCTGCAGACACCGCAAACTGCAGCAGAGGCAAGAGCTCAAAAGATGAATGGATCATAGGTATATTTGTATTGATTTATTGTTTTAGTGGCAGGTAGCTGGATTCTTCCCGCATACCTCGCTTTTTGTGCGATTAAATGAGGCAAAACCCTGCTCGGAACAAACAGAGCTACCAGGATAGGGACGACTCGTGCACATTTACCAACGGGGGGGGGGGGGAGATCTGAGAAATGACAGATTACTTTCTAATGGTTTGTTTGTTTGCCTGACAGCACGGAAAATAATCCTGATATTACGTTAGTGACCTCTTTCCACAAAAGAGGTTAAATAATATTGAGTTACTGTTATACATATGTAAAAGGGGGGGAGAAATCGTGGCAGCAAATGAAGAATAATGGGAGAGTCTTCTCCGCTGTAATGCAGAGAACAGAGGATAAATAATGCTGACTTACAGCAAACCGTGCAGTTTGTAATTACAGCTGTCCGGATAACACAGCTGTACACACCATACACAAAGCGGCACGCGGATTTACCCATCCAAGCTGAGCCATCGCCATTTAGGGGGCATGCGTCTTTCTTCTGACCATGTAATAAGACAGGATTCTTTCAGCCATGACGTCATGAATTTTGCTTCGTTACTGCTCCTACTTTAAAGAATTATTTTTCCCCTGCCATAGGTGAAATCTCCTTTCTTCGAGTCTCAGAAGGGAGGAGCTCTTGACTTTGGGCTTCATGCATGATGGTTTCACTATACAATGCATTGTTTCACGTTTCCCCTGCACATGTTGGTTTTACTATACAATGCATTGTTTCATGTTTCCCCTGCACACAGCATTTTTACTATACAATGCATCTTTTACACCTTTCCACTGCACGCGGCAGTTTTACTATACAATGCATCTTTTCACATTTCCCCGAAGCACGTCGGATATACTATCCAATGCATATTTTCACATTTCCTCAAAGCACATCGGTTTTACTATACAAGGCATATTTTCATGTTTCCCCTGCACACTGCGGTTTTACTATACATATTTTCAACGTTTCCCTGCACACGTCAGTTTTACTATACAATGCATCTTTTCATGGTTCCCCTGCATATGGCGGTTTAACTATACAATGCATCTTTTCAAGGTTTCCCTGCACACAACGGTTTAACTATACAACGCATCTTTTCAATGTTTCCCTGCACACGGTAGTTTCACTATACAATGCATCTTTAAGATTTCCCCCGAAGCACAGCAGTTTTACTATAGAATGCGTCTTTTCAATATTTCCCTTGCACACAGTGGTTTTACTATACAATACATTGCTTTTCACGTTTCCCCTGCATGTGGCAATTTTACTATACAATGCATCTCTTTACTTTTCCCCAAAGCACGACAGTTTTACTATACAATGCATCTTTTCACATTTCCCCAAAGCATGGCAGTTTTACTATACAATGCATATTTTCCATGCAAAGTTGTACCAGATCGTCCCAGCATCGTCCGATAACTCCCATTGAAATGGTTGAGATCACTTCAGACAATATTGCACCATCACACAAACACAGTGCGCCAGTGGATGGCCAGCCTTAGAACTCAAATTTTAACATCACAAATTGCTTTCCATTCCTTTAAAAAGGCAACAGACCAAGCGTCATTAATATCTAATGAATTCGGGATCATTTAATATTTACTGATCTCACAATATGTATAAATTGAAGAAAATAAAGGAAATGTTAATATTCACAGGCCTGACTCCCAGCCCATCCTCTGTTGCAGTCAGGAACACAGTATGTCCCCAGCAAGTCATAGAACTTCATTCCAAATGTCAGCGTCAATCAGATTAATAAATTTATTGCAAAATAAAATGATGAAACGAGCAGTTTAAGTGCCATGTCCCTCCAAGTGTTTTATAGACGTTGGCGAACGCCACGGATCACGGAAAAGCCTAGTAGATTTGTCAGAACGTGAGGCTCGTCCCTTTCGCAGCTAAAGGCTTCCACGCCATCCCCGACGCGCAGTAAATTGGCACCAAAGCACACCGTAGTAGGCGGAAGGAAGCAGCTGCCTCGGCAGCCGGGCATTTCAACGAGATCCTCGTTTAGCATCGGAGACGGAGCTGGCGCTAATGCCGCAACGTGTTAAGGAAAGAAAACAAGCTCCTCGGGTTCAGCCAGTGCCCGAGACCTGGATCTAATTGGCACCCGGCTTACAAACACAAGCTGAACTCTGCCCGGCCACTGGGCATGTTTAATTCATCGTCTGCTTTTTTTTTCCCCCCCTGCGACGTTTGCGGCAAGCGAGAATCAGGTAAGCAAATAAACATAAAAAAGCAGGTTTATTCACCCCCAGGGCTTGTTTATTCTGCTTCTACGCTTTTTAAATAAAGAGGATTTCAAAGCGTCCCGGCGTCCTGTCACTCATCTAAACAGAGGACTAAACCGGCACTGCTTTCCCAGGATGCAATGCTGCAAAAAAATAATAATTCTCAAGTACACAAAGACAAAGTGTCAGAGGGAGAGTTTAATATTACAGTGTGGCAAGAGATTTTGGAAATGTCCTATATTAGAAAATTCTATCATAGGGATTAACCCACTATATATAATACTATACTTGTGATTTTGGCATCTGGACTAACACGGCTTAATTATAGAATAAATATACACACACACACACTTACACACCTTCTGGCCAAAAAAAATAAAATAATCAAAAAACCCCTCCCATACAGGCCTGGTATGATCGGGGGGGGGGCTTCAGTAGGTCTGGGTTCAGCAATGTTATGTGCCCAAAAAAAAAATGAGGTCACTTGACTCCCTGAATATACTGAATTGGGTTTTAACGTCAATGTTTTTTTTCTCTGCCCTGATGGCACAGCGGGCATATTCCAAGATGGCAATGCCAGGATTCATCGGGCTCAAATTGTGCAAGAGTGGTTGAGGGAGCATGAGTTATCATTTCACACATGAATTGGCCACCGCACAGTCCAGACCTTTACCCCATTGAGATCAATCTTTGGGATAATGTGCTGGAGAAGACTTAACGCAGCGCCGCGATTCTCCCATCATCAATACAGTTGCAATCAATTGCAATACCACAATACAAAAAGAAAGTGTCTCGATCCTCATTTTCCTACAGAGCACCGCAAATAAGGAATAACCTCCCAGACGCCATCAAATCTTCCCCCAGTCTAAAGTCCCTTAATAGATCTCTATTAACATACCTCAATACAGAATGCGCCTGTAAACATGTAACACAGTGACTATATACAGAATGCACCTGTAAACACGTAACACAGTGACTATATACAGAATGCGCCTGTAAACATGTAACACAGTGACTATATACAGAATGCGCCTGTAAACACGTAACACAGTGACTATATACAGAATGTGCCTGTAAACATGCAACACAGTGACTATATACAGAATGCACCTGTAAACATGTAACACAGTGACTATATACAGAATGCACCTGTAAACATGGAACAGTGACTATATAAAAATGCACCTGTAAACATGTAACAGTGACTATATACAGAATGCACCTGTAAACCTGTAACAGTGACTATATACAGAATGCACCTGTAAACCTGTAACACAGTGACTATATACAGAATGCACCTGTAAACATGTAACATAGTGACTAAATACAGAATGCGCCTGTAAACATGTAACATAGTGGCTATATACAGAATGCGCCTGTAAACATGTAACATAGTGGCTATATACCGAATGCGCCTGTAAACATGTAACATAGTGGCTATATACAGAATGCGCCTGTAAACATGTAACATAGTGGCTATATACAGAATGCACCTGTAAACATGTAACACAGTGACTATATACAGAATGCACCTGTAAACATGTAACATAGTGACTATATACAGAATGCACCTGTAAACATGTAACATAGTGACTATATACAGAATACACCTGTAAACATGTAACATAGTGACTATATACATAATGCACCTGTAGCGCTGTGTTTAAAACCTTACTGTGGCAGTACCTATTTTTGGCCACCGGAGGGAGACAAGCGCGATAAGAGACACTGAACATTGGGACTACATTTCCCGGCATGCTCTGGGAACGGACACAGGAAGTGGGTGGGACACGCCGAGGTACATCCTGAACCTCGTGGAGATAGCTGGCAGAGCGCGCCAGGGAGTGAAAGAGAGAGGACACAGTGCTGCAGAGCGGCGTATCAGGATTCCAAGTGGGGTTATCCAGCCTTGAAAGAAGGAGACCCAGTGATCCACAGGCATTACCCAAGCTGCTGTCAAGGAAGCGGAGGACCCTCGAGTTAGGAGTACCGCAGGTCCATTGGATGGGAGAGCAGGTGGTAGCTGGACCAGTCACTGTCGGAGCAAAGAGAGCCAGACAACGGATCCAGTAGCCAGTATCCCAGCAAGGCACCGAGCGGAGGGACGTCCTGGGTCAGAGGAACCTTGGTGATCGAGCGGATGGGTGAGAGGCCTCCAAGGCCGGTTTTATAAAGTCAAGAAAGCACGCTGCTGTTTATTTCTAAAACCCACAGGGCCCCAACTTGACTAGTCGAAGACATTGTTTAAGAGATTCACTGGCCAGTTGAATAGTACCCGGGTACCATAACACACACATACACTTACAGTCCGGGACTTAACCTGTGCGGGACTCACTCCCTAATATCCCAAAAAGGGGTAAAGATTCGCATATTATTTTGTTTTTTTCCGCTACGCGTTTCTCGAAATTACGAAGCATTGTATGTTTTTCTGTTCGGCTGCGCAATTTCCCGAAATACGGAGCCTCGTATTTTCTTTTTCCGCTGCGCGTTTACCGCGATACGAAATACTGTAAATATATCTACGAACACCTTGTCTCATTATATGCCTTTTACTTTAGTAAACTATATAATTTATAAAATCCACAACGGTGCTGGAGTATATTTATTCCCTAGTGCGGGGAGACTGACCCGTGGTTCATTTTCAGCGGCTCCTCCGGGAGTGAGCGCTACACACCTGTAAACATGTAACATAGTGACTATATACAGAATGCGCCTGTAAACATGTAACACAGTGACTATATACAGAATGCGCCTGTAAACATGTAACACAGTGACTATATACAGAATGCACCTGTAAACATGTAACAGTGACTATATACAGAATGCACCTGTAAACATGTAACATAGTGACTATATACAGAATGCACCTGTAAACATGTAACATAGTGACTATATACAGAATGCACCTGTAAACATGTAACAGTGACTATATACAGAATGCACCTGTAAACATGTAACATAGTGACTATATACAGAATGCACCTATAAACATGTGACACAGTGACTATATACAGAATGCTCCTATAAACATGTAACATAGTGACTATATACAGAATGCACCTGTAAACATGTAACAGTGACTACAGAATGCACCTGTAAACATGTAACATAGTGACTATATACAGAATGCAACTGTAAACATGTAACAGTGACTATATACAGAATGCACCTGTAAACATGTAACAGTGACTATATACAGAATGCACCTGTAAACATGTAACATAGTGACTATATACAGAATGCACCTGTAAACATGTAACAGTGACTATATACAGAATGCACCTATAAACATGTGACACAGTGACTATATACAGAATGCACCTATAAACATGTGACACAGTGACTATATACAGAATGCACCTATAAACATGTAACATAGTGACTATATACAGAATGCACCTGTAAACATGTAACATAGTGACTATATACAGAATGCACCTGTAAACATGTAACATAGTGACTATATACAGAATGTGCCTGTAAACATGTAACATAGTGACTATATACAGAATGTGCCTGTAAACATGTAACATAGTGACTATATACAGAATGCACCTGTAAACATGTAACATAGTGACTATATACAGAATGCACCTGTAAACATGTAACATAGTGACTATATACAGAATGTGCCTGTAAACATGTAACACAATGACTATATACAGAATGTGCCTGTAAACATGTAACATAGTGACTATATACAGAATGTGCCTGTAAACATGTAACATAGTGACTATATACAGAATGTGCCTGTAAACATGTAACATAGTGACTATATACAGAATGTGCCTGTAAACATGTAACACAGTGACTATATACAGAATGCACCTGTAAACATGTAACATAGTGACTATATACAGAATGCACCTGTAAACATGTAACATAGTGACTATATACAGAATGCACCTGTAAACATGTAACATAGTGACTATATACAGAATGCACTAGGGATGCACCGATACCACTTTTTTAAGACCGAGTACGAGTACAGATACTTTTGTTCAAGTACTCACCGATACCAATTACCGATACTTTTATTTTATGTCATGTGACGCTTTCCAAGAAGAACAGACCTTCTATAAAGCCAAGTACTCCTGCAGTACCCGGTATCGGCACCGATATCGATAGTAGTATCGGTATCGGTGCAACCCTAGAATGCACCTATAAACATGTAACATAGTGACTATATACAGAATGCACCTATAAACATGTGACACAGTGACTATATACAGAATGCACCTGTAAACATGTAACACAGTGACTATATACAGAATGCGCCCGTAAACATGTAACACAGTGACTATATACAGAATGCACCTGTAAACATGTAACACAGTGACTATATACAGAATGTACCTGTAAACATGTAACACAGTGACTATATACAGAATGCACCTATAAACATGTAACACAGTGACTATATACAGAATGCGCCTGTAACATGTAACACAGTGACTATATACAGAATGCGCCTGTAAACATGTAACACAGTGACTATATACAGAATGCACCTGTAAACATGTAACACAGTGACTATATACAGAATGCACCTGTAAACATGTAACACAGTGACTATATACAGAATGCACCTGTAAACATGTAACACAGTGACTATATACAGAATGCACCTGTAAAGATGTAACACAGTGACTATATACAGAATGCACCTGTAAACATGTAACACAGTGACTATATACAGAATGCACATGTAAACATGTAACATAGTGACTATATACAGAATGCACCTGTAAACATGTAACACAGTGACTATATACAGAATGCGCCTGTAAACATGTAACACAGTGACTATATACAGAATGCGCCTGTAAACATGTAACACAGTGACTATATTTCCTACATATTTATTTTCTGTTAATCTGTATATTTGTGTTTGGTGTTTAATATCTTACATTTTATTACTTTGTGTTTCTGTAACATTTCAATGTACTTGAATCCAGAAGAAACTGAAAACGAGGGAAATCTCGATGTATCCTTCCTGCTTTATAAATAAAATACACGATCTTGGCCACAAATTAATGCCACTTTAGACGGGAATAAATGCGGTGACATCGCATGAGCTTCTTGAAACGACGCCGTGGCGAATGCGTGCCGTGATCACAGCAAAAGGCAACAACCACATATTACAGCGTGTGAGTTTATTTAGTACATGCAGTGTATACACATACACACACACACACAAACACACACACGAAAACACACATAACTGAATTTCCAGAACGCAGCGAGAGCGTGTAGAACACGCGGTGCTTTGGTTTGGAGAAGAATGTAATTCCAGGGTGGCCGAGCCAAGAATAGCATTTCTGATTTTCCTAACATTTACATCTATATTAGGTCGGCGAAGCCGCTTTATTAAAATCCTGCGTATTGTAATGTATCTGGTGCAGTGAGCGGCAGGTGGCTCGTGTACGTGGATAGATAAGGGGATTTAAATATCAACCGTACAGGAGGGAAGAATGAGGAGATCGCGTAAAGATTCAGCTATCGCAACGGTTTTCTTTGAGACACAAACCCCTGGATATTCAGTTTTGCACAAGCGCGCGCACACACACTCAGCTGCACACGTTCGTGCGTTCAATTATTTCACAGGTATTGCGTTTCGTTTTTTTGGTGTTGCATCACATTTCCATGCACACAAATTGCGGCAGGCTGGACAGCAGGTGGAGCTCTTGCAAGTTGATATAACAGGATGTAGAGTTTATCTTCATTTCCTGCTCTCTGTGTTTATCAGTCTAGACCAGTGGTTCCAAACCGCGGTCCTCAAGAAGCCCCAACAGGTCAGGTTTTCCAGATAACTCAAGCACAGCACAGGTGATATGATTTACTGCTCAATGATTGCAGGATTCTGTCTGCATTTCCCCAAAGTGATCTGCAAAATCTGGCCTGTTTGGAGCACTTGAGGACCGCAGCTGGGAACCACTGGTCTAGACAGCAGGTGGAGCTCTAGCAAGTTGATAACACAGGAAGTACAGTTTATTCCCCACCTAATGCTTTCCATGGTTTTGGCAGACTGGAGATTAGATGGGGCGCTTGCAAGTGGATATAAAAGCAAGTACAGGTTATCTCTGCTGCCAAATACATGAAGAGTAGGTGAAGCTAAAACTGGGTTTTATGGAAGCCTATACAGTTTGCGTTTTCTCCTCTGTGTGTGTCAGACTGGACAGTAGGTGGAGCTCTAACAAGTTGAAATACAAGGAAGTACAGTTTATCTCCACTTGCTTCATGTTTTGCAGAATAGACAGTGGGTGGAGCTCTAACAAGTCCATATACATTTGTCTCTACTTCCTTCTCGCTATACGTCAGGCACACTGGACACTAATCTCTAACAAGTCAATAAAAGAAGTCCAGTTTACCTCTATAAGCTGTGTGTTTGTCAGATTAGACAGTAGGTAGATTTCTTGCAAGTTGATATAAAAAGAACAGTTTATCTCTGCTTCCCCATTCACACTCGATTCGTTTGTCCTACTGGACAGCAGATACAACGGTTTTATGGAAGAACATACGGTTTCTTTGTGCTTTCTTCGGTGTGTTTTGGCAGAGTGGACAGTAGGTGGAGCTCAAGCAAGTTGACATAACAGGATGTAGAGTTTATCTCTACTTGTTGTTCTCTGTGTTTGTCAGACAGTAGGTGGATCAACAGCAATTCTACATACATTTGCCTCTACTTCCCACTCTCTGTGTGTCTGGCAGAATGGACGGTACAGCTCTACTTCCTCTTATATCAATTTGATACAGTTTATCTTTCCTTCCTGCGGTGTGTTTAGCAGATTAGACAGTAGGTGGAGCTCTTGCCAGATGATGTAGCAGGACATACAGTTTATCTCTATGCTTTCTTGGCGTTTGGCAGCCTGGACAGTATGTGGATCTCAAGCAAGTCAATGTAACAGGAAGTTCAGTTTATCACTTTCTGCTCTTTGTGTTTTGACTTTCCAACTTATTTGTTGTCCTGATCACATCCACATTTGGTCTAAAACAATGTTAAATCTGGCATTTGTATAAATCCCCCAATAGTGATTTTGGGTTTGTTTTTAAAGAGGTTGAAGTAACAAATGGACATAAATCCAACTCCCAACTTTTTGGGGTTTGGTCTTTAACCCAAGAGGACTCATAACGTTACCGTGTCAGACAGTATGTCTGCGCTGAGGTCGGACTCTCTATGGGACAGACCGGTCTCCGTATTGAAAACCCAACGCGGGGCATATAAGTGTGACTAAACACTCCCGTTCCGCCAGTTTGTTTACGCTCCAATGGTTTCCCACAAGTAAAATATGTATTTATTCCTTTTTAATAGGGTGGCAGCACCTGAGCGCCGTGGTGCCAGGGTTATAAATCCAAGACTGGATGTCGTTGCTCAGTTTTCTATTAAGGAAACATCTTTCTGTGATAAAATATAAATGCATATTGCGTCGGCACAAAATACAAACCTCACATACCAGAGAAAATCAGGTTTCCTGACTCCCGGTGTCACCGCAATTGAGTTCTCTATACCTCCATATAGTATTATTATTAACCTCACACCCCAGGACCCCCCCCACGTACTCACACAGTGCTGTACGGGAAGCGAGAATCCCATCTTTTCAGTAAATATTTAATGTTCTAGAATAAACATGAGGCACCGCACAAAAGTGGGGAATCTACCTTCAGGGATAATGTCAGTAACGCCGTTATATCTGCGAGCCGTGAGAAATCTTTCATGCGTATTACTCCAGTGTCCTGTATCGAGAGAGCCAGTCTCTGAGATCCGATGGGAAAAAGCCAAGTTTTAACGGCAAAAAACCCAAGTGGAGAAGTTACTTAAAAGGGACACGACCACTTACATAAGCTGTAACTAGATTACTTGTGCATTACAAGACCACATTATGAAACACATTATAAAACGCAAGCTGCTGGTTTTTCTTTGAAGAAATTGCATGTAAAAAGAAAAAATAAAGTTAGGTTTTTAACGTCAGTGTCCACTTTGTGGATTTTTCTCATGATGCGCCATTTACCAAAATCTGTGAATAAGCTTTACTGTTGTGGTTTATTTAATCTAAAGTATTTAACAGTTAATGAGGTGGAGGACGAAAGGTTTAGATAAGGCTGCAGTAGGTCTCTGTTGTCCTGCTTCTGCTACCTGAGATAAGAGCTGACAGCTGAATGAGATAAGACGGGGAGTATCATGGAACCAGATTTCTTATTTGTTTTCCCCCTATGCGTTCACTTAAAATGGATTAGTCCACTCTCCCTGTATAACCCACATAGTTAGTTTGGCCCATCCCCATTTCCTCCTTAGCAAAACTTGCCTTCCAGTCCGTCTAACCACAGAGGCACTAAACATCCTGTTCTATACTGGGCTACTACATCCTGTTTTACCTTCCCCATAACAAAGCACACCAAGAGAAGCTCTCTACCCACAAGACACCTTTTATTTGTTTGTATTTTCTTCACTTTATTGGGAAAGTAACAAGTACTTTGTGTGCTTTCAAAAGGGGAAGGAGTTAAGCTATCTGACTCCAATCATATCCTGCATCATGTGAAATTCTCTTCTTGCATCTGACCCTGGGGTTTGAGAATAGGGAGCTTAAAAGTCTTCTAATCTCCCCTGGTGATGTCCTTTGAATACATCCCACACAATACAATGATGTGAGTCGGTGACTGACCCATTCACTCCATTCTATGACCAAAGCCACAAAGTGAGAAGCAAGTGATGGCAAGATACAAAATATCACACAATGGATGCGCCCAGTGACACATATAGAGGGAAATAATATCACACAACGGATGCACCCAGTGACACATATAGAGGAAAATATCACACAATGGATGCGCCCAGTGACACATATAGAGGGAAATAATATCACACAATGGATGCGCCCAGTGACACAGAGGAAAATATCACACAATGAATGCGCCCAGTGACACATATAGAGGGAAATAATATCACACAACGGATGCGCCCAGTGACACATATAGAGGAAAATATCACACAATGGATGCGCCCAGTGACACATATAGAGGAAATAATATCACACAATGGATGCACCAGTGACACATATAGAGGAAAATATCACACAATGGATGCGCCCAGTGACACACATATAGAGGGAAATAATATCACACAACGGATGCGCCCAGTGACACATATAGAGGGAAATAATATCACACAACGGATGCACCCAGTGACACATATAGAGGGAAATATCACACAATGGATGCGCCCAGTGACACATATAGAGGGAAATAATATCACACAACGGATGCGCCCAGTGACACATATAGAGGGAAATAATATCACACAATGGATCACACAATAGTAAACCGGGCGATCAGATGGACAGATAGGTTTGGCAACATCCATACGTCAGCATGGATTTAATTTTCCTCTATGCCTAGTGTCGATTGATGGGTTAAATATGCAAACTGTGTCCTCTGAAACGTTTCGTAGGAGACACCAAGAGGCTCCATCACCAAATCGGAAAGCTTGGAAGAGCGATCGATACAATGTGACGTTACGGTCTGCAACCTGCTACGTGACACAAGATGTGCCGCTACATTTGAATTTCCAGTTCCCTGGCGGCTCCGTCATCCCATCAGGGGTCAGGAGTCATTTTAAGGCCACCTCTTGCAATGCTCCTGTGTGCACCACAAATAACGCAGCATTAACCGGCCACCTTTACCCCAGGATAAATCACAACGGCAGACGTGGCTTAAAAAACGTCACCATGGTAACCTGTACCGGCCGGGGGCAGCAGGGGATGTTCTTACAATGTGTTCGCGGCGGCAGAGTTTGTGACATTGTGTGCAGCGAATGCCGCGGAGGTCCCCAGAGCTGCCAATAGAAAGGACAGAGACAATGCAGGAGCGGTGGGTGAAGCTGCACAACGTGTGACGGAGCTCCTACAGCCAGCATTAAGACAGAAAGGGCCTGTGAACCTGGGAACTAAGGAACAACTGAATGCTGCCAATGCTATGCCATGCTTAGTGATGCAGACCTTGCACCGCCCTACTGCGCTGCACAGGCGGCACCGCCCTCCTGCGCTGCACAGGCGGCACCGCCCTCCTGCGCTGCACAGGCGGCACCGCCCTCCTGCGCTGCACAGCCTGCACCGCTGCCCTGCACATCCTGCACCGCCCTCCTGCGCTGCCCATCCTGCACCGCCCTCTTGCGCTGCACATCCTACACCGCCCTCCTGCGCTGCACATCCTACACCGCCCTCCTGCGCTGCACATCCTGCACTGCACATCCTGCAAAGATGGGGGGGGGTCTGTGCTGCAGCTTCTGGCCCACATTCTTAAAGCCTTGCTAATCATCGAAGAAATCCATGAAGACTTATTCCCCTGCCTTGCACAGAAAAGCCGAGTGAGAGCAGATATCTCGTTTATGTCTCTCAGACTATACACTATGTAGCAAAGATTAGATTAACCTGCATAGATTTAATGTGTCAGCTTTGCTTTAAGTCATTAGTCTCTAATCTCGGGATCCTTGTCACGTCTCATTCCTGGGTAAATGCAGGTTTATAATGTGCTCTGCTCCCTTGGTACAACGCTGAATTACAAGGTGGGGCTTTACCGTAGCGAATAAAAATAAAAGTACAAGTCTGCGTATCACTTTATGTGTAAAAAAATGACATATTAGCAAAGTACTGGGATCAGGTGGAATTTGTGACGCCTTGCAATGCTTATTGGCTCCAATCCACCTTCAGCCATCAGTCAATATTAGGAATTCACTCTAAGCTGGAGCTCCACACCTCAAATGGAGAAGCAAAACGTCCAACAAGGCTACACTTTAAAATGAGGTTTTCTTTTGCAAATAATACACACAACATAAGATCCAGCACATCATCTTGCAAAAGAATGAGACCCTTGATTCAACTGTATTAAAAAAATCCTCCATGCGTGTATTATAAACCCCACATTCCTATTTTTGAGAAACAGTATAAAGTAGCAGCCCAGTCCACCACCCTCCGACTCGCTGTCCCAAAGTGATGTACAAGACACACCGGTCAGTCAGGTCTTAGGTTTACATAATGCAAACGTGTGTGTGGGGGGGGGGGGGTGTAAATATCCGTTAACGGCAGATGGTTCTTTATGTAAAGTTCCTACGTTATACACAACGCGTCTGCATAGATCACCTGTGCGAGCCGAGGGCCAGAAAACCATAATAATAGGATAAGGCGGCAAATGACATGGTAAAACGCCCCAGGGTTAGAAAAAAGGTTAAACCGTTACAGCGAAATCCAAACCTGCGAATTAATAACAGCGAGTCGTGCAATCGCAGTGTGTCTAATAGAATTACACACCTATTGTACGGCTGGCCTCGGGTCACTAACATCTCCATTATAATATCTTCATACAGTCTGTCACCAATCAACATCATATCCATTTTTATTCATTTTTTTTATTATTTCTGGTTAGATTATGCCAGTAACCAAAAGAAAAAAAGTTTAATCATTTTAAAAGGAGAGGTTTAACGGATGCCCCAATTACAACTTTTTTAAAATAGTTATAAAAGTTAAATAAAATCCCAAAACGCCACAGAACCCGGAGCTAAAGAAGAAAAGGATGTGGGAATGAGAGATTAGATTTAGAGACAGTGGCCAGGGGATTATTCAGGGAGCGTGCAAGAGATTTACTGCTCAAGGAAGAAAAAAAATGAGATGATTTTATCTAAATTGCTGAGAAAAAAAATGATAGAAAAGGAGTGCTCGCATGCTGTACCGCTACATGTACCAGCTCTGATACTACAGAAATTCTCTAGTAAATAATTCAGGAGGCGCAAATACAAAAGACATCACTTTAATCCTTGTTCGGTATCATTAATATTTCATTTTCGACATAACCGAAGCATTACATTCATAGACAAGAGACTATAGAACAATCTCATTCTGTCACACCCTGTTCGGGCTCCACTTTACTTAACACTGCGCGTTCCCACTCGCCAATAAAGATTGTGAAATAATCTATTATTTATCCATTGTGGGCAATGAATACGGCAGATTATTTATACATGTAAGTGTATTATTTAGATTTACTATTTATTATTTATGACGCCTTGGACCGAGTATTTATATCCTCATAATTGATTCCGCAGAACGAGATATTTCAATATGCTGGAGCGTTACGCGCACTCCCAGCGCCAATTTATGAAAAAGCAGAGAGGAAAAGTAAACACAATCTACCGAGACTTTTCGTGGGGGTAAATTTTAGAGAGTTTAGCTAGATTTTGTCAAAGTGAAAAGAATTCCACCAGGAATTGTAATAATTTAAGATGTCCCCAGGGTTTTTATAGTAGGCGGCCGGAGTTGGTGCAGATAATATCTCCGGTTAAATAAACACACAGGTTCTACATTTTGGGTGAATTACCCAAAAATCACTTTTAGAACACATTCCAGAGTCCAATGCCCGACACGTCCCATAAACCCATGCCCAACACATCTCATAATCCATCCAGTTGACATCTCCCATAAACCCCTGCCCGACTCCTCCCACAAACCCCTGCCTGACAGCTCCGACAAACCCCTGCCCGACACCTCCCACAAACCCGACAGACTCCTCCCACAAACCCCTGCCCGACAGCTCCCATAAACCCCTGCACGATACCTCCCACAAACCCCTGCCCGACACCTCCCACAAACCCCTGCCCGACTGCTCCAACAAACCCCTGCCCGACACCTCCCACAAACCCCTGCCCGACTCCTCCCACAAACCCCTGCCCGACACCTCCCACAAACCCCTGCCCGACTCCTCCCACAAACCCCTGCCCGACTCCTCCCACAAACCCCTGCCCGACAGCTCCCACAAACCCCTGCCCGACAGCTCCCACAAACCCCTGCCCGACTCCTCCCACAAACCCCTGCCCAACACCTCCCACAAACCCCTGCCCGACACCTCCCACAAACCCCTGCCCGACAGCTCCCACAAACCCCTGCCCGACTCCTCCCACAAACCCCTGCCCAACTCCTCCCACAAACCCCTGCCCAACAGCTCCCACAAACCCCTGCCCAACTCCTCCCACAAACCCCTGCCCGACTCCCCCCATAAACCCCTGCCCGACTCCTCCCACAAACCCCTGCCCGACAGCTCCACAAAACCCCTGCCCGACACCTCCCACAAACCCCTGCCCGACTCCTCCCACAAACCCCTGCCCGACAGCTCCCACAAACCCCTGCCCGACAGCTCCCACAAACCCCTGCCCAACTCCTCCCACAAACCCCTGCCCGACTCCCCCCACAAACCCCTGCCCGACTCCTCCCACAAACCCCTGCCCGACAGCTCCCACAAACCCCTGCCCGACTCCTCCCACAAACCCCTGCCCGACTCCTCCCACAAACCCCTGCCCGACAGCTCCCACAAACCCCTGCCCGACTCCTCCCACAAACCCCTGCCCGACTCCTCCCACAAACCCCTGCCCGACACCTCCCACAAACCCCTGCCCAACAGCTCCCACAAACCCCTGCCCAACTCCTCCCACAAACCCCTGCCCGACTCCTCCCACAAACCCCTGCCCAACAGCTCCCACAAACCCCTGCCCGACTCCTCCCACAAACCCCTGCCCGACTCCTCCCACAAACCCCTGACCGACTCCTCCCATAAACCCCTGCCCGACACCTCCCATAAACCCCTGCCCGACACCTCCCATAAACCCCTGCCCGACACCTCCCATAAACCCCTGCCTCAATGTCCCCTAAACCACTGCCCAACATCTCATAACTCAACTAGATGACACATCACATAAACCCTTGCCCATCACTTCCCACAAACCCCTGCCTGACACGTCCCATTACCCAACCAGATGACACATCTCATAACCCCTGCCTGTCACCTTCCGTAGCCCCCACCCCAGTCAACAGACTGTCCCATAGTGCCCTGCCCAATAGGGTTAAAGCAAAAATAACAATATCTTGACTGTAGCTTTTTCACGTAACGTCATTCTCACCCATGGGGCTCCGTTCCTCTAAACCAGTGTATATATCACCAGCCCATAGCATGATTTAATGCGGTCATTAATTTCTGCAGCGTAATACAAACGCTTTATTCTTTTATTCTATTTATTAGGCATTTCCATCCGATTTCTCGGAGCCCTGAATGTCTCGACACATTACAAGGTATTTAAAGAACATGCTGTCACCCCGTTGCCATTCCCTGTCGCCGCGCGTACTTTATTAAACGATAAATCGCGCTTCGCACACAATAGCGATTTAAATGTTTTCCCAGTACAGACCCCCGTGCCAGCGCTGTGGGCCGACATCCAAAATCCGCCGAGGAACAAAGAGGCACGGGAACACGTCTGCGCGTGGGAGAGACTTAATAACCAGAGCCCTTGCTTAAAACATAACAAAAATGGTGGTGAAGAACAGACAAACGAGGGGGAGGGGAGGGCACACACCCTTCAGGGTTATTTAAATCACTATTTTAGGAACCTCTGGCACATGAGCCACAGATTGCCGTACTGCTTGAAAACAATGCCAGGTTACCCGTTGGGCGCGTTTATAAGACCAACGAATCATTCCCGCACATAATGATATCACTGGTGGGTTTATATCTGGTCGCAGGCGTTACAGCACAGGTGCGATAAAGCAGTAGCAGTCGATTGGAGGGGATGATGGGGATACATTTGTTGAATGGGGGGGTTAGGTGTAGATATGTGGATTATTGCGAGATTTGGAGTAAAGGTACATTTTGGCAGTCCGGGACAAAAAATGGGGGGCAAGAGTAAATTCTGGCAGTTAGCGTTAGATTTTGGGGGTTAGGTCTAAATTTTGAGGGATGGGATGAGAGATTTAAGTAATTGGGGAGATTTTGGGGGAGGTTGTACGGAACTACAGTTATAATTCGGAATACATTTAGGGAGTTTGTAGATATGCGGGTTATAACTAGGGATCTATTGGGGGTTTCATTTAGATTTGGGTTTACAATTAGGGATAGTTTGGGGGGTTTGTACAAATTTGGGGGTTAGAATTAATGAGAGGTTTAAGGGGTTCCTGGAGATTTATGGTTACAATTCGGGACGTTTGAATAGAATTGGTTGCTTTGTTTGTACAGATTTAGGTTATAATTAAGAATACATTTGGGGGGGTTTGAATAGATTTGGAAGGTAATAGATTTAAAGGCAAACATTTTGGTAAATAGTGGAGTAATTTGGGGAGACAGACTTGGGGGTGAGAGATCTGAGACGTTAATTTTAGGTTTAATGACAGCTTTGAGACCTTCGGGAATTGTTTGGGGTGATGGAGGGTATGTAGTGTTCAGGGGCATGGCGTTCGAGATGGGGCATTGTGTGATGATGTATTTAAGTTGGGGCGGCTCAGGGTGGTGGCGAGGGTGGGGGGGGGGGTCGCAGGTGTTTTAGCCAAAACCGTACAATTCTAAACCTATTTCCAGTTTAATGAACTGTCAGGGATCTCATTTCCCAACTCCCGCATATCCTGAATGTCCAATCCATCATACGTAAAACCCGAAAATCCTTGCTGCAACACAAGAGGCTTTACCGCCATGTGGGAAGCTCAGCCGCCAGAAAGTGGGTTAATACAATCTTACCAGCAAGCACTTACGCAAGCAATGTGGGGGCTAGTGTTGAAAATCAGAGTGCTAGCGCAGCGGTGGGGTAAAAGCACGGTGCCACGTCCATTAATGTACCAAGCTTAGCCCTGATTTGGAACTTGTCACCTAAACAATGACCACAAAACGTGACGACAGACCCACACGTTGAAGTTAAAATATGTGAGACGGCACCTTCGCCGTCACTAGATCAGCAAACAAGCAAAAGATAGAGCGAAATGCGTCAGTCTTGCAATTAAATGATGGCAACAAGCAAATCTATTAAAATATCCATTTAAATCCACTCAAATCCCATTTCTTTTGAGCCCCCTCCCCTCAAAAACAAGCCATTGCATCACACAGGGTAATAACGCGGGTGTTTGGTTTGGGTTTTCCGTTACATTAAAGGTTGAGGACTCTTTATGTGAAAAGCTTGTGACCAGGAGCATTTTGATTTCAGAGTTCTTCTGTTTTGATAATACCTGTACTTTGCCAGAGCCTTCAAGCAGCGGAGTCATCCCAACTCGCAGGTCGTTCAAGGGGAGCAGCGCCAGCGTGCATGGTGGCCAACAAGGACTGGGCGTCTGGACCAAAAAGGTGACCCAAGCAGAAAGAAGTAAACCGACTGCTTAAATGCCAAGGATTGCCGGCCACCATCGACACCACCAGAAACCACGTTCTAGGTCAAAGATCAGGTGCTGAGCAAGCATTCCGAAAAACCCGCTCCCTGGAATACCTGGTGACGGCTGCTCAACCTTTGTTTATTTTGGAGCATTAGGCAACTTACCCGGTACCAGACGATCTCCCGCATCCTTCCATCTGTCTTGAAGTTACATTTTAGGGTTACTGCGTCTCCCACCACAACAGGAGGGACCGGCTCAATGGTGACGGTAAGATAACCTGTGGGTAAAGCACAGACACAGGAAAGCAGGGTTACTATGTATCACACATCATGTCTAACCTTCCTGGAGAAATATATATATATATTATTAAAAAATACTATAAAGTCAGGCTTTTTCCTCCACTCAGTACACAATGAAATATGGTAATACAGCTTAGATGTCAAGGCAAACCACTTAAAGCGAGTCCTAAGCTGATGCCAGCACACAGACCCCTGCCTTTATCCACCCAGAGACACCTTCAGGTCTATTCAAAGAAAGGTGAAACTCAGAACTGGCAGGAGAAGAGAACAATCTAGACCAAATAGCCTGTTTGGAAAGTGAGATAAATGGGAGAAATTTTCTGGTTTGGCCATTTTGACCTAGAATTTTCATTCCTCCAGTCATTCTCTGGAGTTTCACCTTTCTTTGAATAGACCTGAATGGTGGGTTTATTTATCCCCTGCACCAATCAGGTTTCATTTGGGGCAAAGAGAAAACAAGGCAGGGACAGCAGCAAATGTGATCCGGTTGTTATACAATGCAGAAAGGAGTTAAAAAACACCTAAAATTCAGTCCCATGCTCATGAATACTGACCTCAAGCCTCATGTTCACGTGGAGGACCTTTTATTTGCACTTCAATCCTCACACTCATGCCGGTGGACCTTTAATATGCACCTTAAGCTCATTGGGGGGGACTTTTAACTTGCACCTCAAGCTTCTAGTTCACTTGGGGGACCTATAACTTGCACCTCAAACTTTATGCTCACGCGAAGGACCTATGACTTTCATATGAAGCCTCACGTTCATGTGGAGGACCTATAACTTGCACCTCAAACTTCATGCTCACGCGAAGGACCTACGACTTTCATATGAAGCCGCACGTTCACGTGGAGGACCTATAACTTGAACCTCAAACTTCACGCTCACGCGAAGGACCCACGACTTGCATACGAAGCCTCACGTTCACGTGGAGGACCTTTTATTTACACTTTTATCCTTGCGCTCATGCCAGTGGACAGTTAACATGCACTTTAAGCTCATTAGGGGACTTTTAACTTGCACCACAAGCCTCACATTCACTTGGGGGACCTATAGCCTGCACCTCATGCTCATGCGAAGAACCTATGACCTCCACATCAAGCCTCACGTTCATTTGGGGGACCTTTAGCTTGCACCTTATGCTCATCCGAAGAACCTATGACCGCCACATCAAGCCTCACGTTCATTTGGGGGACCTTTAGCTTGCACCTTATGCTCATGTGAAGAACCTATGACCTCCACATCAAGCCTCACGTTCATTTGGGGGACCTTTAGCTTGCACCTTATGCTCATGTGAAGAACCTATGACCTCCACATCAAGCCTCACGTTCACTTGGGGGACCTTTAGCTTGAACTTCAAGCCGAATGCTCATGTGGAGGACCTTTAACTTGCGCCTCAAGACTCAGACTCCCCGTCTCAAGACAAGACAGAGGAGATATGATAGAAACATTTAAATACGTAAAGGGAATCCACAAGGTAGAGGAAGGGAGTATATTTAAAAGGAAACAAAGTAGCAAAACAAGAGGACATAGTCTTAGATTAGAGGGGCAAAGGTTTAAAAGTAACATCAGGAAGCATTATTTTACTGAGAGGGTGGTGGATACATGGAACAGTCTTCCAGTTGAAGTGGTAGAGGCCAAAACAGTGATTGAATTTAAGCAGGCATGGGATAGGCATAAGGCTATCCTAAACAAAAGATAAATCCAGGTAAAGTATCCATGTAATTGGGCAGACTAGATGGGCCGAAAGGTTCTTATCTGCCGACATTTTCTATGTTTCTATGTTGTGTATATTATTTAGAACACATTGTGTCCCTCCTTGCACTGTAGGCGGGGCCTAAAACTGCCACGACACACGCCGAGAGGCAGGTCGGCAAAAACAGGAACAGTTGGGATCAGAGAATTACTTTGTTGCAGTGTATTATCTGGATTTAACGGTAACAAGATGTGAGAGCTCCACCAGTTAAATGTCATCCGTTCTCATTCCCAATCTCTCCACCGGGATTTTGGGGATTTTCAGTTGGACGGTGTCGTTTTTTTGTAAAACTGCAGATTCTGCTCCCCGAATAGTTTGCGCAGCCCTCCCTGCTGACGATGCAGGTACGAGCTCATCATCCTCCATTGTGCAAAGATCAGATGCGTTGCTCCAAAACACGACAGCAAAGCAATTATATCTCAAGTGGCCCCCAACGCTCCCCTAAGCACCCCTCGAGGAGGCCCCGGCGCAATCCTTACACCTGCCAAAAATAAAAACGCAGGCCGGTCTGACTCGGCACATATCGCCGCTCGGCTAAGGGCGTCCCGGAGAATTGCAAACCCACGCGGCGTGCCTTTACCACTCAGAAAACAAAACCCGCCGCCGGCTGGTAAGAAGGAGCGAAAGGGTTAATTAAAGAGGGCCTTCCATCCATTAAGAACATTAAAAAGCTTCATTCTCCGCAAATAAGATTAATTCGCCGGCGAAACGCTGGGTCGTATGCAAATCGGATCTGTAAATGTGCATCTGAAGAGACAAAGGGATGTATGGAGCGGCGTAACCTCGCGTCTCAGTCCTCCATCTGAAGGCGAGGGCGCCGACAGGCGCAGAATCCTAATCAGCGAGTACTTAGCGCATATGCACACAACGCCTCACAAAAATCACACACGTGCGATACTGTGTGCAACAATGTCTCAAGGAGGAAAAAAGATATAGTGTGTGTGTGTTCCAGTTTCTCAAGGTTTGCATGACATTTGCAGGAATATCATGGTTATATATATATATATATACACACACAAGATTATATATATATCTATCAGAATATCGTGGTTATTATATATATATATATATATACACACACACACACAAGCTATATATTGGAATATCGCGGTGATATACAGTATATACACACACACACACACACGCTATATATCGGAATATCGTGGATAGATATATATATATATATATATATATATACACACACACACACACAACAAGCTATATATTGGAATATTGTGATATATATATATATAATATATATACACACATACAAGCTATATATTGGAATATTGTGATATATATATATATATATATATATATACACACAAGCTATATATTGGAATATTGCGATATATATATATATACACACAAGCTATATATAGGAATATCTTGGTGATATATACACACGCTATATATCGGAATATCGTGATTATATATATATATATACACACACAAGCTATATATTGGAATATTGTGAGATATATATATATATATATATACACACACACACACACAAGCTATATATTGGAATATTGCGATATATATACACACACATACAAGCTATATATTGGAATATTGCGAATATATATATCGGAATATCGTGGTGATATATATACACACAAGCTATATATTGGAATATCGCGGTGATATACAGTATATACACACACACAAGCTATATATCGGAATATTGTGGTTATTATATATATATATATATATATATACACACACACAAGCTATATATTGGAATATTGCGATATATATATTTATATATATATATATACACACACACAAGCTATATATTGGAATATTGCGAATATATATATTATACACACACACACAAGCTATATATCGGAATATCATGGTGATATATATATATACACACAAGCTATATATTGGAATATTGTGATATATATATATATATACACACACACACACAAGACACACAGTGCGGTCACTGTTTAATAGATATTGTTTAACCCCGCGGTGCTGGTCAGGGGACCCCCGATATCTCGCCAGGAGCAGGTGAGTTACAGTCCAGTTTCCTAATAGTTTTCCTGACCCGAGCTGGGGGCATATTGCGGGATTAATGGCCGTGTCCAGCCCCTCTCGCAGTCATTAATTCTGGTCGGGATGCTTAATAGCCTCGCCTGTCTCCCGGATCCAGCCTCTTATCTGCTTCCCGCTCCGCGCCTTTGCTCCCCTCTCGGAGAGCGCTGGAGGAGACTCGCTTATTTGGGCCATAAAGTAGGCGCATTGATAGAATCTGAAGGCTTCGTCCGGCGTCCCCGATAGCATCTCGCCTTGTCTGTGACTCATATTTCTCCCGCTGCGTCTCCTCGTGCCATGTATACAGAGCAGGCGACACGGGCGCGTGGCGGCGGGCAATGGCGGAGCGGCGTCCTCTAAACCCTTTACAGGCCAAGAAGCGGCAAGCGAAGCGCGGATCCTAAATATGTTACCGACACCCTCAGGCTGCAAGAAAATGGCACAACGGCAAGACCAACCACCCAACCGCCATGGCTTCTTCATAACGTGCAGAGTAAGAAATAATACACAGAGTTAATCAGGGTCTGTTCATCAAGCACAGAAATCTCGTGCCATTTCGGCGCACTTCCATTTGGCTGAAAATATGAGGAGTTCACTATTTATTGGATAGTCAGTGTTTTGACAAAATTGGAGTCGCCGAAGCAGAAGTCGGCAAATCGGCATCGGCGAATTTACTTGAACTGAAAATAAAATTTTAAAAAAATCTCTTATTCTCCTAATAGGAACAGAAATAAAATTTAAAATCAACAAAAATGTAGTAAAAATGTGTCTAAATAAAAAAAATAAAAAAACAACCTTATAAAAGTAAAAAGGTCTGTTACAAAAAAAGGCGTAATAATAAAAAATGTGCCTATATATAAAAAGGTCCTTTTTGTAAATAAATAGGTCGATTACAAAAAAAACTTAATTTTTTTTAAAAAAAAAGTCTAAAAAAATACAAATAGGTCTTTTAAAAAATAAAAAGTTTTTTTTGCAAAAAATAAAAATAAACCTGTCTTTAAGAAAAAAAATTTTTTTTTATAATGAATCCTATGGGATTGGCCGGTTTAAACCAGTCGAATTGAAACACCGAAAATCAAGGAATTTTGCCAGAATTTCGGTGCAATTTGACGTTCTGTGACTAGAAGGCAACTTCGTTGCTGCCGAATTGCACCGTATTTTGCTGTGATTTCGCCTGCATTGGGTGAATTGGCAGCTTTGTGAACAAATTGCCCTGAAATTGGAGATACGGTGAAATTCACATTTTCGGTGCAATTCGGAAGTTAGTGAATAAGCCCTTCAGAGTGAAAATTCAGCAAAATCAGGAATTCTAAAGGATCCAAAAAACACAAAATACACAGAGTTACACCAGATTGTTAGCGGTCATGTTTTAACATCCTGACCTATTTACAAAAGCCGTGAAGAACGTTCTACGGAATTCTAAAAGGACATTGTGTAACGTTTGTTTATCGTCTCTCGGTTTCTTTTTCTCTTTCTCGCTCGTGAAATGTTTTCAAGGAATCAACAAACCAACCCAGAAAGCGCACAAAGGAGCGGCGACCTTCGAGACACGTTCTGCGTCTGTACCCGATGCTCCGCACTGTGTGAAGTCACACAACCAGGAATTCGAAGGTTACAATGATGCAACACAGTTACAAGTATTTATAAAACACTAACATGTTCCGTAGCGCTGTACAATGGGAGACAGAATAACAAATATACATACACAATACACAGAACAGGAGAGAGACCCTGCTCAAGAGCTTACAATCTAACAGGAGAGGGGTGACACAATAGGTGAGGGTGACTAGAATACAAGAAGTATTGAGCTGCATGTGGGCTGAATGGGAAGATGGAGCAAGAGATGTACAGTGGGGGATCATGGAGTCAGCTGATGGGCTTCTCTAAAGTAATGTGTTTTCAGAGACTTCTTGAAGGACTGGAGAGATGGGGAGAGTCTGATGTTGCGGGGGAGGGAGTTCCATAGAAAGGGGGCAGCTCGGGAGAAGTCCTGAAGGCGAGAGTTGGGGGTGCAGGTACAAGGAACAGATCGCACCAGATGATTGGCCGAGCGAAATGGTCGGGATGGGATGTACCTGCTAATAAGGGAGGAGATGTAGGCAACGGCGCAGTATGGAGAGCTTTTGTATGTGATCGATATAATGAATTGGATTCTAAAGGAAACAGGAGCCAGTGTAGAGATTGACAGAGGGATGAGGTGTGAGAGGTGCGGGAGGAGGGGAGGTGTGAGAGGTGCAGGAGGGGAGGTGTGAGAGGTGCAGGAGGGGAGGTGTGAGAGGTGCAGGAGGGGAGGTGCGAGAGATGCGGGAGGTGAGGTGCGAGAGGTGCAGGAGGAGAGATGCGAGAGGTGCAGGAGGGGAGGTGTGAGAGGTGCAGGAGGGGAGGTGCGAGAGGTGCAGGAGGGGAGGTGCGAGAGGTGCAGGAGGGGAGGTGCGAGAGGTGCAGGAGGGGAGGTGCGAGAGGTGCAGGAGGGGAGGTGTGAGAGGTGCAGGAGGGGAGGTGTGAGAGGTGCAGGAGGGGAGGTGTGAGAGGTGCAGGAGGAGAGGTGTGAGAGGTGCAGGAGGGGAGGTGTGAGAGGTGCGGGAGGAGAGATGCGGGAGGTGAGGTGTGAGAGGTGCAGAAGGGGAGTTGTGAGAGGTGCAGAAGGGGAGGTGTATGAGTCTGGCACAGGCGTTCATAACAGACAGCAGAGGGAGAATCTGGGATCTCTTAAGGCCAGAGAGAAGGAGGTTACAGTAGTCAAGGCGGGAGATAACAGTTTGGATGAGCATTTTAGCAGAGTCTGGATTAAGACAGGGGTGGAAGCGCGCAATGTTTTTCTGGGTGAAAGTAGCAAGATTTGGTTAGTGACTGAATGTGAGGTGTAAAGGAGAGATCAGAGTCTAAGAGGACCCCGAGGCAACGAGCCTAAGGAATGGTGGCCCCATTCACCTGAAGGGAAATGGGTGCAAGAATGGAGGTTTTAGAGGGAGGGAAGACGAGAAGTTCCGTTTCTGATGAGCACAAGACGTGCATTGGAGAGGGTTTGCAACATTGTGTCTGTGCTTGGAAAAAAAACATTGACTTTTGTAAAAGAAACATAAGTAACTCGTGGTCAGGTCTGCGAGTCTGTGACCCAGTCACGGGCCGTGTGTATACATGCAGACCAGACGCAGTGTGTATACATGCAGACCAGACGCAGTGTGTATACATGCAGACCAGACGCAGTGTGTATACATGCAGACCAGACGCAGTGTGTATACATGCAGACCAGACGCAGTGTGTATACATGCAGACCAGACGCAGTGTGTATACATGCAGACCCCTAGTGCTGATCCCATACACCGGCCTGGTATGCCACGTTTACTCGCCGAAGGGGACACTAATCCGACGTGACACAGAGGGCTATCAATAGCTCAGTGAAGGTAGAGGCCCAATCAATTCTGCAGGAGGAAGGGCGCTCGAGGCAAGAACCAGAGAAGACTAAACCGGCACCGCATCCGGCACTGGCCGTGTTAACCATCCCAGAGCCAGGTTATTATTCTTCTATCATTTATACGATCAGACACCGGCACATAAAGGGTTCAGGAGTCTCTACAGCCAAAAATTAATGGATTAAATGTAATTTTACTCATCAAGGACATTTCCTTATTATTAATAAGGGTCAATTAGAGCCGTCACTGAGGTCGGGGCGTCTCAGGACACAACGTCCCGGCTTCCTCTGCCTCAGACACTGCACAGACAAGGGGCTCCGGCTAACTCACACTTTGTCCAGCTTCTCCTCCTCAACCTAGATATCCACAGTGCACTTCCTTGGCCCCGTAAGTTGTCAAGCCCCCCCCCTATATTGCGCCTGCCCTGTATGTTCAAGCTTTTCCCCTGTATTGCGCCGGCTCCATAGGTTCTCAAGCTTTTCCCCTGTATTGCACCGGCTCCATAAATTCGAGCTTTTCCCCTGTATTGCGCCGGCTCCATAGGTTCTCAAGCTTTTCCCCTGTATTGCACCGGCTCCATAAATTCGAGCTTTTCCCCTGTATTGCGCCGGCTCCATAGGTTCAAGCTTTTCCCCTGTATTGCACCGGCTTCCATAAATTCGAGCTTTTCCCCTGTATTGCGCCGGCTCCATAGGTTCAAGCTTTTCCCCTGTATTGCGCCGGCTCCATAGGTTCTCAAGCTTTTCCCCTGTATTGCGCCGGCTCCATAGGTTCTCAAGCTTTTCCCCTGTATTGCGCCGGCTCCATAGGTTCTCAAGCTTTTCCCCTGTATTGCGCCGGCTCCATAGGTTCTCAAGCTTTTCCCCTGTATTGCACCGGCTCCATAAATTCGAGCTTTTCCCCTGTATTGCGCCGGCTCCATAGGTTCAAGCTTTTCCCCTGTATTGCGCCGGCTCCATAAATTCGAGCTTTTCCCCTGTATTGCGCCGGCTCCATAAATTCGAGCTTTTCCCCTGTATTGCGCCGGCTCCATAAATTCGAGCTTTTCCCCTGTATTGCGCCGGCTCCATAGGTTCTCAAGCTTTTCCCCTGTATTGCACCGGCTCCATAAATTCGAGCTTTTCCCCTGTATTGCGCCGGCTCCATAGGTTCAAGCTTTTCCCTGTATTGCGCCGGCTCCATAGGTTCAAGCTTTTCCCTGTATTGCGCCGGCTCCATAGGTTCAAGCTTTTCCCTGTATTGCGCCGGCTCCATAGGTTCAAGCTTTTCCCTGTATTGCGCCGGCTCCATAGGTTCAAGCTTTTCCCCTGTATTGCGCCGGCTCCATAGGTTCAAGCTTTTCCCCTGTATTGCGCCGGCTCCATAGGTTCTCATGGTTTTTCCCTGTATTGCGCCGGCTCCATAGGTTCTCATGGTTTTTCCCTGTATTGCGCCGGCTCCATAGGTTCTCATGGTTTTTCCCCTGTATTGCGCCGGCTCCATAGGTTCTCATGGTTTTTCCCTGTATTGCGCCGGCTCCATAGGTTCTCATGGTTTTTCCCTGTATTGCGCCGGCTCCATAGGTTCTCATGGTTTTTCCATGTATTGCGCCGGCTCCATAGGTTCTCATGGTTTTTCCATGTATTGCGCCGGCTCCATAGGTTCAAGCTTCTCCCCTGTATTGCGCCGGCTCCATAGGTTCAAGCTTTTCCCCTGTATTGCGCCGGCTCCATAGGTTCAAGCTTTTCCCCTGTATTGCGCCGGCTCCATAGGTTCAAGCTTTTCCCCTGTATTGCGCCGGTTCCATAGGTTCTCATGGTTTTCCCTGTATTGCGCCGGCTCCATAGGTTCAAGCTTTTCCCCTGTATTGCGCCGGTTCCATAGGTTCTCATGGTTTTTCCCTGTATTGCGCCGGCTCCATAGGTTCTCATGGTTTTTCCCCTGTATTGCGCCGGCTCCATAGGTTCTCATGGTTTTTCCCCTGTATTGCGCCGGCTCCATAGGTTCTCATGGTTTTCCCCTGTATTGCGCCGGCTCCATAGGTCTCATGGTTTTTCCCCTGTATTGCGCCGGCTCCATAGGTTCTCATGGTTTTTCCCTGTATTGCGCGGCTCCATAGGTTCTCATGGTTTTCCTGTATTGCGCCGGCTCCATAGGTTCTCATGGTTTTCCATGTATTGCGCCGGCTCCATAGGTTTCAATGGTTTTCCCCTGTATTGCGCCGGCTCCATAGGTTCAAGCTTTTCCCCTGTATTGCGCCGGCTCCATAGGTTCAAGCTTTTCCCCTGTATTGCGCCGGCTCCATAGGTTCAAGCTTTTCCCCTGTATTGCGCCGGTTCCATAGGTCAAGCTTTTCCCCTGTATTGCGCCGGCTCCATAGGTTCTCATGGTTTTTCCCTGTATTGCGCCGGCTCCATAGGTTCTCATGGTTTTCCCTGTATTGCGCCGGCTCCATAGGATCTCATGGTTTTCCCTGTATTGCGCCGGCTCCATAGGTTCTCATGGTTTCCCCTGTATTGTGCCGGCTCCATAGGATCGCATGGTTTCCCCTGTATTGCGCCGGCTCCATAGGTTCTATGGTTTTTCATGTATTGTGCCGGCTCCATAGGTTCTCATGGTTTTTCCATGTATTGCGCCGGCTCCATAGGTTCTCATGGTTTTCCCCTGTATTGCGCCGGCTCCATAGGTTCTCATGGTTTTCCCCTGTATTGCGCCGGCTCCATAGGATCTCATGGTTCCCCTGTATTGCGCCGGCTCCATAGGATCTCATGGTTTCCCCTGTATTGCGCCGGCTCCATAGGATCTCATGGTTCCCCTGTATTGCGCCGGCTCCATAGGATCGCATGGTTTCCTTGTATTGCGCCGGCTCCATAGGATCTCATGGTTCCCCTGTATTGCGCCGGCTCCATAGGATCTCATGGTTCCCCTGTATTGCGCCGGCTCCATAGGATCTCATGGTTTCCCCTGTATTGCGCCGGCTCCATAGGATCGCATGGTTTTTCCCTGTATTGCGCCGGCTCCATAGGATCGCATGGTTTCCCCTGTATTGCGCCGGCTCCATAGGATCGCATGGTTTCCCCTGTATTGCGCCGGCTCCATAGGATCTCATGGTTTCCCCTGTATTGCGCCGGCTCCATAGGATCGCATGGTTTCCCCTGTATTGCGCCAGCTCCATAGGATCTCATGGTTCCCCTGTATTGCGCCGGCTCCATAGGTTCATAGATTGTGTCATGCCGCGCCCATTGTACGAGTAGCTGTCATTCTCTATCGGTGAAGTTTGTCGTGCCGTGTTAACGTGTCCCACTTAGCGCTCGATCCACAGACGTCTCTCTGGATTTCACTCTCCCTCCCTTTATGCGGGTGACATTGCTGAGTGTAGGTGAGCTCCGCAGACCTGCGCTGAATGAAGTGCTTGACGGGGATGGGTGTTGGTGTCACCCGCGGCACCTCTGACGCCCGTTCGCTGCACTTAATGCGCTAATGGAATTATTTGGCTTTTTCCGGCTCCCTCGGATGACCTTGGAAAGTGAGGGTCAGGCGCTTGATGCGATCAAAACATGCTCTGTGCTTGCAGCGCGCAGATTTCCCGCCACCGATATTAGTATGCGGAGAGCGGAGCCGCTGCTTTCACGGGAGAAAGAGACTGCCTGAGACGTGTCATTCCTCATCGGCTGACACCAGACCCGCGCGCTCTGCCTGCAAAAAACAGACATTTTCCGAGGGAGGGATCTACAGCCGAGGAAATATATCCATATATACACAACACACACACACACACACACTATACACACACACACCTCGCTCCGTCCCTACAGAGATCACACATCTCACCTGCCAGTTGCTGAGGCCGCGTTTATTGCCCGTCATGTCACAGAGATGCTAAAGAGAGGACATGTCTGCTTCCAGGCGTCTCTATGGCACCTGGTATGCAAACTGCAACTCCCAGCATCCTCATATCAGTTTCTCCTCACTGTATCTACCACCACAAGGGAGGAGAGAGGCCTCACTTCAAACTGCAACTCCCAGAAAGCTCAGACTTCACATGTTCTCATCTGGCTTATAGGACTGGACACTTTGTAGGCTGACTGCAACTCCCAGCATCCTCAGAGTCTGCTCTTCAATGCATTCTTCCCCCTGTGGGAATTGGGCATCCTATATGCATTCTGTAACTCCCATTAATCTCAGGCTCTGTGTATATTCTCACTACAGCATCCAAATTCACGCACATAACCCTTTATTTAGACTGCAACTCCCAGCAATCTAAGGCTCTGCTTAGGTTTTCACAAGCAAGGACAGCGCTACCTTTTAGCAGACTGCAACTCCCAGTAAGCGTGGCTTTTACTCGTCTTATTTGCAATATTCCATCTGACAGACACAGGGGTAAGGACTCCCTTCATACAGGCTATCACTCTCATCATTCTCAGACTTGATGTGATACAAAGCAACACCTAACATGCCCAGCCATCCACCAGCACGCAGCTGCCGTAGGAGATGTGAGAGACTGTATGGAAGAAATGACCCAGCCGACACGGGAAAATACTGTGCATTAGTCTGTGCATGGCTGAGGTTGATGGTATTTGCTCACCACTCATGCTGGCGAGGTGCCGGGCATAATTTTTACCCCGGGTATTAATGAATCATCACGTGAGCCGTCGGGTTTAATATTCCTCAGCGCGGGGATTAAATGGGATCAATCCAGATCCGGCTCCTCGCAGATCACAGCTACCAAATGTCATCACCGGGAGACGCCGCGCGACTGATCTTATGGACAAAAATAATCCAGGTGGTAAAATCGTTCAGTGCGCCGCGTCCACGCCGGTGGGGATAGGATTTCCCAAAAGAAAAGTCGTGAATGTAAAGTTCGTTTTGGGTGGAGGTGTCCCTTGATGTGAATATTAGCGACGCGCCAAGGGAAGAAGACACCAATATATACCAGATTTTTCCGTGTAGAAGACTATACTTTTGTTTAAAATCGTTAAGCCAGAAATTGGGGGTGTTCTTCTACACAGGAGTAACGGTTACCAGATGTGGGTATGTTCTGAGTGTTGCCACGCTCAGCTCACACAACCACGCTTCAATGGCCGCAGACCGGAATGTGATGCCGCAGGAGTAACAGGAGTTGAGCGACAAAACTGCCCGTACCTTCTATTCCTCCAATCACGAGCCTTCCCTCTGCAAACAGGCATCCTCCAATCACGAGCCTTCCCTCTGCAAACAGGCATCCTCCAATCACGAGCCTTCCATCTGCAAACAGGCTTCCTCCAATCACGAGCCATCTCCATGCAAACAAGATTCCTCCAATCACGAGCCATCTCCATGCAAACAAGATTCCTCCAATCACGAGCCATCTCCATGCAAACAGGATTCCTCCAATCACGAGCCATCTCCATGAATACAGACATGAGAACCAGAAAACAGAACTGCTCAGAACCAGGACTAAAATGAAGTGAATGAGAATCAGAATCAGATTGAGGATCAGAATGAGGCAGCACCTTTCCTAGGGTGTTGCCTGCTTTTAAGCACAGTTCAATAAAACTGAAGAGAGTACAGGTGTGGCTCCAGGGCTAGAGGTGCAAAATCAAACGAAAGTCCTGGAAACAGCATCTTAAATGCAAAATATGGCAAAGTAAATATATCAGAGGGGACGCCAGGTGCCCAGGACGTCACACAAGCCTTCCCTCTGCAAACAGGCTTCCTCCAATCAAGAGCCTTCTCTGCAAAAACAGGCTTCCTCCAATCACGAGCCTTCCCTCTGCAAAAACAGGCTTCCTCCAATCACGAGCCTTCCCTCTGCAAAAACAGGCTTCCTCCAATCATGAGCCTTCCCTCTGCAAACAGGCTTCTCCAATCACGAGCCTTCCCTCTGCAAAAACAGGCTTCCTCCAATCACGAGCCTTCCCTCTGCAAAAACAGGCTTCCTCCAATCACGAGCCTTCCCTCTGCAAAAACAGGCTTCCTCCAATCATGAGCCTTCCCTCTGCAAACGGGCTTCCTCCAATCACGAGCCTTCCCTCTGCAAAAACAGGCTTCCTCCAATCATGAGCCTTCCCTCTGCAAAAACAGGCTTCCTCCAATCACGAGCCTTCCCTCTGCAAACAGGCTTCCTCCAATCACAAGGCTTCTCTGGAAAAACAGGCTTCCTCCAATCATAAGCCTTCCCTCTGCAAAAACAGGCTTCCTCCAATCATGAGCCTTCCCTCTGCAAAAACAGGCTTCCTCCAATCACGAGCCTTCCCTCTGCAAAAACAGGCTTCCTCCAATCACGAGCCTTCCCTCTGCAAAAACAGGCTTCCTCCAATCATGAGTCTTCCCTCTGCAAACAGGCTTCCTCCAATCACGAGCCTTCCCTCTGCAAACGGGCTTCCTCCAATCACGAGCCTTCCCTCTGCAAACGGGCTTCCTCCAATCACGAGCCTTCCCTCTGCAAACAGGCTTCCTCCAATCAGGAGTCTTAGGTACCAGACGTCATATACATCTGATGCTGAACAAACCAATTGCAATTCTGAGAGCATCCTGTTGGAGGCAGTAGTGTTTAGCCATTGTGCAGATGGAACAACACCGGTATTTTGAGCGCTCGCACAGGAAAATGGCAGAAAATACAATGTCTGGAACGGAGAGTGATGAAGAAGAAAGTAGTGATGCAATAGAGGCTGAAGAAAGTGATCTGTCCGAAGCCGAGTGTGCTGCATAATATACCTATGTAATACGTAACTTATGTACCGGCATCTTCAAAATATTCCCTAATTACTAAATATGCCTTTAGTACATACACACACACTATACGTAAGCATGGATATGGTATCTGGCAGCACAGAAACACGCGGCGGCTGCTTGAGGCATATAAAGCATGCAGATGTGGTCAGGAGGATAAGTTGTCGTTTGGTCAAACACATGGTAATGGGGGAGATGCGAGACCTAAGTGAGTGTGGTGCCAGACCCAGTGGTTAACGTTATCCACTATGCTCATTCCCTGGTGTCCGTAGAGGGTGGGACGATGGAATAAAGATGACCCAGCGAGTGGCCGCGGTGGAGAACACCACGGCAGCTGCAACCTGTATGATGGCTCATAGGATAGCGATGTCCAGAAGCACAATGTGACACCCAGGAGGACGGTGCTCTGCAGGATCCAGAGCCAGAGTCCAACTGGAAAGAGCTTATGGAATGGTCTCATGGTCTGACGAGCCTCGATCAGATGGAGGGTTCATTACCTGGTGAAGCCATGCGTCTCACTCGGTCAAGAATCCCGAAACAGAGATGGAACAGCAGTGGAAGAGGAGCTCCAGGTGAAGACCCAAGACAGCGGCCGATGGACATCCCATAGAGCAGGAGGTCAGGAACCATGGGCCTCTAGATGTCTGTCTCCTCTACGGGTAAATCTGTACGTCTGTCTCCCCTCTCAGTATATCCGTCACTATAATGTTTCCCCTAATTATCTGTTCTAGAACTTTCTATCAGCCCGCTCCCTCTATACCAGTGTCGATCATTAAACACCAGGTGACTTCACTCGCATAAAACGCGTGCGCCACGTGAAATATGTGCGTTTGGATGTATTTTATGGCCGCCGCGCGCTACGTCAGCCACTGCTTAAATGTCTTACTTTAATTTAATGACTAGCAGCGGAGATAAATCTGTGTAATCACGGCCCATCCGGCGACTCCGCGCCATTACCGGAGAGTAATCTGCATACCGAGACGCTACAGCGCGTCATATCCACCTCTGGGAGAGGGGGGGCTCTATCCCCAACCTGTGCCCCCACCTCCTTATAAATGGGTTATAAAACATGGAGGCGTAAAGGTATTTCGGGATGGATCGTCCGGACACAAATATCCAGCACGGCCTCTAACACGGGGATCTCAAACTCCTGACCCCCCAGATGTTTCTGAACTACAACTCCCATGATCCTCTGACCATCTAATGCTTTGAAGGAATTGTAGGCAACAACATCTGGGGGGACAGAGTTTGAGATCCATGCTCACACAACCCCGAGTCACCCCCAGGTCTAGGACAGCTGGGAGGTGTGATGCCAGGTCGGCCATGTTTTCCTGGACACATATTACTATTTCATGCAGAGGGGGAGCACAGGGAAAAGTGCTGCCCTCCAACATGTATAATTCATATTCTACAGGAAGGAAATCAAAGCAGGTCACCTGGGATTTCCTTGATTTCTTACCTGCAGTGTATAGATTATACACGGTACAGGGTGGCATTTTACATGCACTGCCCATCAGCATGAATACATTATATGTGTCCAGGAAAACATGGCCGACCTGGCGAGCCTAAATTATTCTAGGATTTACCTACCCAAAAAAGAATGAAGGACATTGAGATCCAGAACATATAGATTATTAACTCTTCATTTATTGTATAATATTAGGATAGAATTTCTCTTACAAACAAAACATAAGCATTCATTACAACTCAAAATATTTCTTTAAATATTCAAGAACAGGCCCCTCATTGGCCAGAAATTAAATCTGCCGACAGGCCCCGCCATCATTGGCCAGAAATTAAATCTGCCGACAGGCCCCGCCATCATTGGCCAGAAATTAAATCTACCGACAGACCCCGCCCTCATTGGCCAGAAATTAAATCTACCGACAGGCCCCGCCATCATTGGCCAGAAATTAAATCTACCGACAGGCCCTGCCCTCATTGGCCAGAAATTAAATCTACTGACAGGCCCTGCCCTCATTCATTGGCCAGAAATTAAATCTACCGACAGGCCCTGTCCTCATTGGTCAGAAATTAAATCTACTGACAGGCCCTGCCCTCATTGGCCAGAAATTAAATCTACTGACAGGCCCTGCCCTCATTGGCCAGAAATTAAATCTGCCGACAGGCCCCGCCCTCACTGGCCATAAATTAAATCTGCCGACAGGCCCCACCCTCACTGGCCAGAAATTAAATCTGCCAACAGGCCCTGCCCTCATTGGCCAGAAATTAAATCTGCCGACAGGCCCTGCCCTCATTGGCCAGAAATGAAATCTGCCGACAGGCCCCGCCCTCACTGGCCAGAAATTAAATCTGCCGACAGGCCCTGCCCTCATTGGCCAGAAATTAAATCTGCCGACAGGCCCTGCCCTCATTGGCCAGAAATTAAATCTGCCGACAGGCCCTACCCTCATTCATTGGCCAGAAATTAAAGCTACTGACAGGCCCCACCCTCACTGGCCAGAAATTAAATCTACTGACAGGCCCTGCCCTCATTGGCCAGAAATTAAATCTACAGACAGGACCTGCCCTCATTCATTGGCCAGAAATTAAATCTGCCGACAGGCCCTGCCCTCATTGGCCAGAAATTAAATCTACCGACAGGCCCTGCCCTCATTGGCCAGAAATTAAATCTACAGACAGGACCTGCCCTCATTCATTGGCCAGAAATTAAATCTGCCGACAGGCCCTGCCCTCATTGGCCAGAAATTAAATCTGCCGACAGGCCCTGCCCTCATTGGCCAGAAATTAAATCTGCCGACAGGCCCTGCCCTCATTGGCCAGAAATTAAATCTACAGACAGGACCTGCCCTCATTGGCCAGAAATTAAATATACAGACAGGACCCTCCTCAATGGATTGTAGAATAAAACAAATTGACTGAAGGTAGCAGTAGAAGACGTGAAGAATGAGAATTATTCACAGGATTTAGACTTCAATTAATTATAATCTGTTAAATTATTCTGTGATTTAATGAAAAATTATTTCGGCCAAAATTATTATCAGTCTTCCCTTGCAGGTGCTGCAAATGGTTCAGCATGAACCCCCCAGCATGACCCCCTCCAACACATGAATCCCCTTAAACTTGTATCCCTCCAAACACAGACCCCTGTAAAAAAAGGAACGCTTCTAAACATGGACCCCTCTAACATGTATCCCTCCAAACATGCACCCCTCCAACCTTGAACCTGTCCAAACTGCACTTATCTACAACTCCCATCATCCACAGAGTCCTAAGAATCTCTTTTGCAGCTCCTGGATGAAACCTGGAGGCCGGCGCGGACCCTCGCTGTGCCAGAGATGTAACTAGGAAATATGCTGCTTGGGTTAATTGAGGTGGATGTGAGACTGACAGCAGATAATTAAAACGCCGCGTGTTTATTGCGCTGTTCAGCGAGGAAGAAATTTACAGTAATATTTCAGGGAAGGGACGGCGGAGGGAAAAAGTGAGGAGGAACCGGCCTGCGCGTGAAAACCTACCAACAGATCCGTGGGACGCGGCCAATTACCAAGAGGAACAACCACGTAGCCAGGAAAATACAGGAGAAATAATCTATAACCAACTTTAAAAAATCCAGAAGCGATGATTTGATGGTTCAGGGGAGACGCTCGGTTTGGGGAAAAATCCCTCGCTGGTTTCAAATCGGGTTCACATGGACCATAGCAACGAAACGCTCTATGATGCTCAGTCTGGACGTCTTTGGATAAAGAGAATTTTGTGGCTGTGACCCAGAGCTGGCCCATCCATGGAGCAGGGTGGAGCAGTGGCACCAGGCGGCCCTTTTTAAGGAGCAGCATTTTGCCGCTCTGTCAAAGGCCACGGAGTGCCCTGCAGCAGGCCTGTGTTTAGAGGAGAAAGCAGTCCGCCCCCCAGTCGGCCGTGCCCGCCCCTTTCAGCGGGCTGGCACCCGCCCCTTATTGGTGAATTGGATTGACTGGCCGCTGCATCTGGCCTTTCAACCCAGAGAGTCCCTCACTCGCCCTCAGCTCCAATTGTTGCTGGGAGCATCCCAGGCCACGCCCACGCCCCATCATTCAGTGCGTGGTGGACACGGCAGCTGTGTGATCTGGGCCTGCACAGTGGGAGGAGCCGGACATGGCTGCCCCGCGCACACTGAGCGCTTAGAGTCCTCTGGGAATGGCCTGATCCGTGGTGGCCTCAGCGATCCCCAGTTTCCGGTAGGCACTTTCCCATCCTGTATTGTTTCCTATGTGAGGGGGGGAGGTGAGGGCTGCCCTAGGCCTCTGTCCCCCGCCAGCCCAGGGATGGCTGAGCCTCGTGAGAGCTGCAAGCCCAAATCCCACTCAAGCCGCGCCCCCGAAGGCAGTTAAGGAAGCGCCACCTCCCCCAGGCCCCGTGGAGGCGATGCAGTCTGCACACATGGCCTGAAAGAGAAGCCGTGTCCCCCGCTGCCCGCAAGTGACGCAGACTCGCGTGGATGGCCAACAGGAGACAGAGAAGTTGGACTGCCCTGAGTGTCGGCCAAGAGGACATAGTGACCCGCGGCAAGGGAGTTCCCCATGCCCGACTTCCGCAGTGGAGGACACAGATGGCTGCCATGACACCTTAGCCAGAGAGTGGAGGTGAGACATGGCACACATGCAATATGGCTTCCTTTTAGTTATACATTATATTGTGTGGTCTTCCAAAACTACCACAAATAGTGGTGTTTTATACTGAGATTTATTGTAATTGTGTGTGATTGGTATTTTTTGGACATTCATATATCATTGAAGTTACATTTTTCTCTATCAATGGGTTGAGCCGCTGATTGGAAAAAAGCAGGGAGTTGTGGGAGCCCAAAAAAAATAGATTTCTAGGCATGAGAGGGAGAATGGAGGCTCCTAATTTGGTAATGTAGGCTACTGTGAAGTGGGTACAGGCTTCCTCCGGAGCTGAAAGACAGACGACTGCAATAAAGAATGAATAGACCTGATGGGTGGGTAAAGGAATTGGTTGGGGTCACAACATGGCCTGTAGCTGGTGACTTGACATTTTGAGCAGTTTGTCTCATATGGTGGTCAGCTTGGACATTCCCTGAAAGTATCACCGGACCACTAGCATAACAGGATTCTGACCGCTGGCACAGGAGACGGGACCTTTCAGCTGAAGTATGGAGGGGGGGTGTGAAGCTCCAGCAGGCCGCCCCTTCAGCAGGCTGCCCCAAGCCTGCCTAAATATCCCCCTGTTCCAATGTGGCGCCACCCAGCGTGTGATATGTGACTGGAGACTGTGTGTGTGTGTGACCAGTGGAGTGTGTGTGACTGTGGGCTATGTGGTGTTATGGGATACGCTCACACACACACACCGCACATTACTGTGAGTTTTATTGCTATGGAGCTCTGTGATACACTCATATACAACGCATGTTTTTTTGGGGGGGGCAGCACTTCATCCATTGCTCCAGGCAGCACAGTGGCTTGGGTCGCCCTGCTGTGACCGGTTGCATAAACCTCACCTTTGCTTAAAAAAAAATTTAAAAAAGCCATCCAGTATGGCGTGATACTGGTAAAAGGATTCTGTGTTAAAACAGCCGCAGGATGGAAAGAAAAAAAAACTCTTTTTACCTTGATAAAGACCTCGAGGGGTCGCCTGTATCTCCCAGGTTACTCTTCCCAATGTTCTCCTTTGCCTGTATCTCCCAGGTTACTCTTTCCAATGTATCTCCTCCACCTGTATCTCCCAGGTTACTCTTCCCAATGTATCTCCCCCGCCTGTATCTCCGGGTTACTCTTCCCAATGTATCTCCCCCGCCTGTATCTCCCGGGTTACTCTTCCCAATGTATCTCCCAGGTTACTCTTTCAAATGTATCTCCTCCACCTGTATCTCCCAGGTTACTCTTCCAAATGTATCTCATCCGCCTGTATCTCCCCCGCCTGTATCTCCTGGGTTACTCTTCCCAATGTATCTCCCGGGTTACTCTTCCCAATGTATCTCCTCCACCTGTATCTCCCAGGTTACTCTTCCAAATGTATCTCATCCGCCTGTATCTCCCCCGCCTGTATCTCCTGGGTTACTCTTCCCAATGTATCTCCCGGGTTACTCTTCCAATGTATCTCCTCCACCTGTATCTCCGGGTTACTCTTCCAATGTATCTCCCCCGCCTGTATCTCCCAGGTTACTCTCCCAATGTATCTCCCCCGCCTGTATCTCCCAGGTTACTCTTTCCAATGTATCTCCCCCGCCTGTATCTCCGGGTTACTCTTCCCAATGTATCTCCCGGTTACTCTTCCCAATGTATCTCCCCCGCCTGTATCTCCCGGTTACTCTTCCCAATGTATCTCCCCCGCCTGTATCTCCCGGTTACTCTTCCAATGTATCTCATCCGCCTGTATCTCCCGGGTTACTCTTCCCAATGTATCTCCTCCGCCTGTATCTCCCGGGTTACTCTTCCCAATGTATCTCCCCCGCCTGTATCTCCCGGGTTACTCTTCCCAATGTATCTCCCAGGTTACTCTTCCCAATGTATCTCCCCCGCCTGTATCTCCCGGGTTACTCTTCCCAATGTATCTCACAGGTTACTCTTCCCAATGTATCTCCTCCACCTGTATCTCCCGGGTTACTCTTCCCAATGCATCTCCCCCGCCTGTATCTCCCAGGTTACTCTTCCCAATGTATCTCCCCCGCCTGTATCTCCCAGGTTACTCTTTCCAATGTATCTCCCCCGCCTGTATCTCCCGGGTTACTCTTCCCAATGTATCTCCTCCACCTGTATCTCCCGGGTTACTCTTTCCAATGTATCTCCCCCGCCTGTATCTCCCGGGTTACTCTTTCCAATGTATCTCCCCCGCCTGTATCTCCCAGGTTACTCTTCCCAATGTATCTCCCCCGCCTGTATCTCCCAGGTTACTCTTTCCAATGTATCTCCCCCGCCTGTATCTCCCGGGTTACTCTTCCAATGTATCTCCCCGCCTGTATCTCCCCCGCCTGTATCTCCCGGGTTACTCTTCCCAATGTATCTCCCCACCTGTATCTCCCGGGTTACTCTTTCCAATGTATCTCCCCCGCCTGTATCTCTTCCCAATGTATCTCCCAGGTTACTCTTCCCAATGTATCTCCCCCGCCTGTATCTCCCGGGTTACTCTTCCCAATGTATCTTACAGGTTACTCTTCCCAATGTATCTCCTCCGCCTGTATCTCCCGGGTTACTCTTCCCAATGCATCTCCCCCGCCTGTATCTCCCAGGTTACTCTTTCCAATGTATCTCCCCCGCCTGTATCTCCCGGGTTACTCTTCCCAATGTATCTCCTCCACCTGTATCTCCCGGGTTACTCTTTCCAATGTATCTCCCCCGCCTGTATCTCCTGGGTTACTCTTTCCAATGTATCTCCCCCGCCTGTATCTCCCGGGTTACTCTTCCCAATGTATCTCCTCCACCTGTATCTCCCGGGTTACTCTTCCCAATGTATCTCCGAGGTTACTCTTCCCAATGTATCTCCCAGGTTACTCTTCCCAATGTATCTCCCCCGCCTGTATCTCCCAGGTTACTCTTCCCAATGTATCTCCCAGGTTACTCTTCCCAATGTATCTCCCAGGTTACTCTTCCCAATGTATCTCCTCCGCCTGTATCTCCCGGGTTACTCTTCCCAATGTATCTCATCCGCCTGTATCTCCCGGGTTACTCTTCCCAATGTATCTCCCCCGCCTGTATCTCCCGGGTTACTCTTCCCAATGTATCTCCCGGGTTACTCTTACCAATGTAATGGCCGCGTTTGTATCATTGCCTCTGTATCTGCTACATGTCACTGGTTTGTGTCAAGATGCCCCTGGTAGCTGATCACGGGGGCAGAGGCCTAAACACTTGGATGGACGTCTCTGGTGCGGGCACTGACTGTCCGGTCCTGGGAGACGGATCCAGCACTCGACGTAGTAATGTAGAATAAATATTTTAGTCGCGTTAAGTGTCGCAATGTATAATTTAATTTGGCAGCACGCTCATGGATCTGACACTTCAAAACGACTTTAGTCCTTTTTCACACGCGGCAAATTATTACCGCACTAATTAATAATCCGGCCGCTCGCAGGACAAATGGATGCAAATCCAAACTCATTAATATTTAATTGGGAAATGAAAGACTCTGCTCCTTCACGCACATAAACATCCAGGGAATGAGAGGCCTCTCAAGGCGAGGAGGATCCCCCTCCAGTAAATACAGGTAACCGGCATTAGCCATGGAGGGCTCTATAAATAGGAATTCGGTGATTAGAATCCGCGTCACAGGCAATCACTTCTGACAGCGCCAGTCAGGCCCGCCGCCCTCCACATACCCGGGTTACTCCTGGCTTATCCTCCCTCTGGAGCAATGCTGCGGGTTTGTTTATAAAAAGGAAAAGAATTAGGGGTCTATTCTCTAAACAGCAACACACAGACTCGAGAACATGAACCCAACATCTACACCAAAATCTCAAATCCTTTATTAAAGGGGGGAAAAAACAAAAACCATTATTAATATATTCAGGGCGTGTGGGTGTCTTTTAGGGGTTCCTCCATATATTCAGGGTGTGTGGGTGTCTTTTTAGGATCTCCTCCATATATTCAGGGAGTGCAGGTGTCTTTTTAGGGGTTCCTCCATATATTGAGGGTGTGCAGGTGTGTTTTTAGGGGTTCCTCCATATATTCAGGGTGTGCAGGTGTGTTTTTAGGGGTTCCTCCATATATTCAGGGTGTGCGGGTGTGTTTTTAGGGGTTCCTCCATATATTCAGGGTGTGTGGGTGTGTTTTTAGGGGCCCCTCCATATATTCAGGGTGTGCGGGTGTGTTTTTAGGGGTTCCTCCATATATTCAGGGTGTGCGGGTGTGTTTTTAGGGGTTCCTCCATATATTCAGGGTGTGCGGGTGTATTTTTTGGGTTCCATATATTCAGGGTGTGCGGGTGTCTTTTTAGGGGTTCCTCCATATATTCAGGGTGTGCGGGTGTGTTTTTAGGGGTTCCTCCATATATTCAGGGTGTGCGGGTGTATTTTTTGGGGTTCCTCCATATATTCAGGGTGTGCGGGTGTCTTTTTAGGGGTTCCTCCATATATTCAGGGTGTGCGGGTGTGTTTTTAGGGGCTCCTCCATATATTCAGGGTGTGCGGGTGTCTTTTTAGGGGTTCCTCCATATATTCAGGGTGTGCGGGTGTTTTTTAGGGGCTCCTCCATATATTCAGGGTGTGTGGGTGTGTTTTTAGGGGGCTCCTCCATATATTCAGGGTGTGCGGGTGTGTTTTTAGGGGTTCCTCCATATATTCAGGGTGTGCGGGTGTGTTTTTTAGGGGTTCCTCCATATATTCAGGGTGTGCGGGTGTGTTTTTAGGGGCTCTTCTATATATTCAGGGTGTGTGGGTGTCTTTTTAGGGGTTCCTCCATATATTCAGGGTGTGTGGTGTCTTTTTAGGGGCTCCTCCATATATTCAGGGTGTGCGGGTGTCTTTTTAGGGGTTCCTCCATATATTCAGGGTGTGCGGGTGTTTTTTAGGGGCTCCTCCATATATTCAGGGTGTGTGGGTATGTTTTTAGGGGCTCCTCCATATATTCAGGGTGTGCGGGTGTGTTTTTAGGGGTTCCTCCATATATTCAGGGTGTGCGGGTGTTTTTTAGGGGTTCCTCCATATATTCAGGGTGTGCGGGTGTGTTTTTAGGGGCTCTTCTATATATTCAGGGTGTGTGGGTGTCTTTTTAGGGGTTCCTCCATATATTCAGGGTGTGTGGGTGTCTTTTTAGGGGCTCCTCCATATATTCAGGGTGTGCGGGTGTCTTTTTAGGGGTTCCTCCATATATTCAGGGTGTGCGGGTGTTTT